>JADMNL010000029.1:30502500-31102500 GCA_016271365.2 Neoceratodus forsteri | reverse complement strand
ATCAGTTGCATCCCTGCTCGTTCTGTAATCTGACACCATTATAACGGTCTGTGTTGGTATCTTTTACCATAACATGCAGAATATGTGTACTGTTTATATTTTGCCCCATTAACCGTACAGGAGCCTAGTAAGTAGACAGGCATGCGCCCTCACTGTAGAGTACACGCAGAGCCAGTAGCATGTGCATAGCGGTGCCAGGTGTTTCCACAATTATCACCGGGAGTTATAACATTCAAATGGAACATTATAGAGAGGAAGATGCTACCTACGGAGGCCGCTGTCATGGCGGACTACTTATTTCAGTATGGTTTGGGGGACATTTGTGCCATAGGTGCATACTGTGTGCTCTATAAGACGTGGAGTCTGGGGTGGTTTTACACTTTGGTGAGGCATGCATGTCGTCAACGAGGATGATCCTGTGCACTGTGTGACATAAATAGAACAAGATGACGAGGTGCTTAGGGGTTCTGAGGTTTTGAAACTTAAAAAAAAAAAAGAGTTGGCATGCTAGGTATTCAAGCTTTTGCTCCCCTGGGGCTAAATCGAGTGGTAAGAGTTTTATTATAGCTAAAGTGCTACTCAGCGTACACATTTCCTTTTAAACAGTTATAGAAAATGGGTTACAAAAATCCAGTGACCTAATTGAGTGACAGCAGTCATAACGAATGACTGTATCAGGCAACACCACCTGATTTTATATAAATCATAGTAAATTACAAAAAAAGCCCGGTATGTGGCGCTCACTTTCATGCTGCAGCTTATTCTGGCACTGAAAACCCTTCGCTTGTTGTTTCCTCTTTCATTTGCTGCAGCTTGCGGCATGTTGCATTCAACCCCATCATGCCATAGTTAGAAAATGGGTTGCACTGGGCCACAGTGTGATACAACCCTTCAGGTTGTGGGTTGTTGGGGAATACCCGCCCTTCCACGGCAGTAAAGACCTCTACCTGTGGCATCGGGCCTCACCACCCTCTGGATGGGTGGATTTCCCGAAACAAAGCACACCCTGGTGGGTCTTATCACTTAATTACTTATTGCTAGTACATGCTACCCGCAAAAATAAAATATCAAATATTTTGTGTCCAAAATGAACTTAAACAATATCCCCAAAACCTTTTTCAAGAAAAGACAATTACAGAAATGAGCAGAAAACTACACTGATATAAACTGCAAATAGATATTCTATAAAACAAAAACTATAACTGGTGCTACAGAGCAGTATTAATTAATTTTTCATGTTATCGAGGAAAAAAGGCCAAATATTATTTTAGTTTTTGTTTACTGGGTAGATGCACTAGACAAAGCATTGCTTGTTTCAGGTACGACCCAGGAGAGTTGCAGACACAATGAACAGTGATTACAGGTGATGCAACAATACAATAACATCAGCAGTGGTCTGGCATAAAACAGTGTACAGTACAAAGAAATTCAAGAAGACTTATAAAAGTGCAGTATTGATATATGGAAGAAAGATAAACCAAAGTTAAATATGTGTGCGCTAGATCAGTTACATGAGCTCTTATCAGAATACATGAAGAACTTACGAAGTTCATTCTTAAAAACCTGGTGAGACTGAGAGTACCTTAAAAAATGATTAAATTGGTCTAGTGTGTTCATTAAGGAATACCTGATGCAGAGAATAATGTATGGGTAACCATATACAACGAGGCTTCATTTTGATAGAGGGGTGAGATGACATCATAGACCTCCTGAGCAAAGCTCGAGAGGGCTTTGTGATGTCATCTCAGCCCAAGCTAGAAGCATCAGCCTTGTTGTGTATGGTTGCCCATACATTGTTCTGTATAGTATATATAAAGAAACAGAAAGCGGAACAAACAGGATAACAGTAAAAACATTCAATGTGATTTAAGTAATAGCTGCATGAGCGGGCAACATTTCTAGTGGTTCATGATTTAAAGGAAAAGTCATTCTAGTAACCCTCCCACCCCCAAAGCTGTACCCCGATTTAAGTTTTTCACATAACAAAAAAAAAAATTGTTCTCCTGTTTACTTTAATTTTGTAAAGTCCGAAATCGCCAAACATGGTGGACACAGTGCGGTTTCATTTCATCCAACTGTGAGACGCTGCACCACTCGCTCCAATGCAAAATGTATTGGGGCGACCGGTGCCGCACCGTTAGGTGAAATGGAACTGCGCATCGTCAGTCATGTTTGGCAATCGCAGACTTTAATCAGGAGACAAAAAAATGGTTTTGCTATGCGAAAAGCTAAATCGGGGCATAGCTTTTGGGGTGGGAGGGTTAATATGACTGTGTTCCTTTAACGGACATTTCTCTTGATGTGTTTTCAGCCTTGCTGATATCATAGTCATGAGGAATCTGCAGTGTGTGTAAGCATGAGGAATCTTAATAGATGCAGGATCTGGAGTGGGCGCAGTTTCTGAGGGACAAAGGTGGCGGACAAGATTATGATTTAGAGAGGACTGTTGCCAGGCAACAGTCAGCAGTGTAGTCTTGTGTGCTGACGGGAATGGAGATGGTCAGGGGCTGTGCACCCCGCCACACACAGCTCCCCGGCCCTCCTTCCACTCCTCCTCCTACCAGTACTGTAGTACTACTACTGTTACTACAGATACTGCTGATAGTTGCAGTATTTACGCAATCTAAGACGTCGTCAGACAAGAATTCATTAATGAGGCTGAAATCTTGTCCGATGACGACATAATCTCGTCCTCCATCTTTGTCCCTCAGAATCTGTACCCGAGCCCAGGATTCTATGCCATTGTACCACAGTGACATAGCTACTGCGGTACAACAGCATTCTGACATCGCTACTGTGGTACAGCAGCATCTGGCAGTGTATGGATTTCCATAGAGAACACTGAACCATGTATGATGCACTCGATTTGTGCCACCAGTGTTCTACTAGCGTGGGTTCATTTTTCCAGTTGCACAGAATAAGACTAGAAAACATCCTTCTTAATTCTTGGAGAAACTGTTCGAATGGAAGTTATTAAGCAGAGTTTGTTCCCTCCCACAGCTGGCATCTGTAATCCTGAAGCAGTATGTCGAGACTCACTGGTGCTCCCAGTCGGAAAAATTTAGACCGCCAGAGACAACGGACAGGGTAAGAGCACTGGAAAAAGTAATTTTATCTTTTGCAAAAAATTGTCAGCTTCTAGCAGAAGGTTTGACAGCTTTTGCAATTGAGAAATAAAACTATCCATAGAATTAAAGGGTTTCCTTCTGCCTTTTTTTGACCTTCCGCTCACCTGATTGGCCCCCCCCCTTTTCCAAGTCACCAACCCTTCTTATAAACTTGTTGGTTATCCACCACTTACCCAAGACCATAATAGTTGTGGGTGGGGATGACGTACCATGTTGGTTTGGGGGGCAGACCTGGCTTTATTCTCCAGGACCTTTTTGTTCTCGAGGGTGCCTGCATTTCATGATGTGCATACGTGCTTGTCTGCTGCCCCTATGGACTCCCCACTGTGGTGCCACCTGGCTCTTTGCCATGTGATGGTCGGTAGCAGGATGTAGCCCCGAGGAATACTGCCGTTAAAATGCATGATCCTCCCAGGCTGGCCCCAAGCATTCACAACAGGGCTGAAGATTCTAAAGGACATGGGGCAGAACATTAAGAAAGTAAAACTAACTATTTTGTATAAAAATAATCCCATATACATGTTATAGGATTTTCATTGCCATATAATATGTATATAGGGCTAGTAGCATGTGTCTTTTACAGTGTAAGAAGGCTCTCGTGCTGCATTGCTTTGCAGTCCTCTCACCCAGCCAGCGCAAGATACTGTCCTTACAGTGTAAGGTGCATACTACTAGCCCCGTATACATATAAAATAATGTACTTTGCGATAGTTCTGCAGGATCACATCCTCTGAGCTGGACAGCTAGCTCCACCCCTGTGTAACCATTTTTACGTAAAACAGATTTGTGCCTTAGCTGAAAAGCTGTTACAGACTTACCAGTCTCTGGCCCTGCACCTGATATAGGTGTCTTACCTCAGCAGATTGCTTCTGATGTTGAGATTGCCCAAAATAATCAATTTACTAAAAAGTACTAACACTCCTAAAAGTAGAAAAAAACGGGTCCCAAGGACTTCTTGATATTAAGTGCTGCCCGTGCTCCGCCCCCATGCTTTGCCAAGTTATGACTCGATGCTAGGGAGAGCGCAGGGATGCACTTCATTATAGTCTATGGGGGGGGGCACCTTTACGATCATTTAATATAATGGTACTAACAAGGGCCTTGTTAGTCGACCAGTGCCCACGTTTCATTACCAAATGGACGTTCTAATATAAAAAAAATGATAATAAAGGTGCCCCCCATAGACTATAGTGGCGCGCATCCCTGCTCTCTCCCTAGCATCGCGACATAACTTGGTAGAGTGCGGGACAGAGCATGGGCAGCACTTCATACCGGGAAGTCCTTGGGACCCGTTTTTTCAACTTTTACGAGTGTTAGTACTTTTTAACAAATGGATTATTTTGGGCAGTCTCAACATCAGAAGCAATCTGCTGAGGTAAGGCACTTGTATATCAGGTGCAGGGTCTGTCCAGTTTACCTTGGTGTGTGTGTGTGTTTTTTTTTTTTGCTTGGCATTGCTAAAAGTTGCACATTTGACCTAGTATATTAAAGTGGCACCTTAAAAAATTAAATGTATTTTAATTGAAAATCCATTACAGGTTTAGGATGGCAGGAATGGTTCTGATGAGTGTTTTTTCCTTCTGTTTGTTTGCAGGCAAAAGCTGCTATTAGAGATTTGCTACCAAACGGTCTGAGGGAGTGCATCAGCAAGGTACGCTCAAGTGTTGCATATGCAGTTTCGGCGATCGCACACTGGGACTGGCCAGAAGCCTGGCCGCAACTTTTTAACCTGCTCATGGAGATGCTGGTTAGCGGTGACCTGGACGCTGTACATGGAGCTATGCGAGTTCTAACGGGTGAGTGGACAACCTGCTGCAGAGAGCAAATGGTTTAATTAGGATGGGGGGGGACTGGACATGGGTTATACCCTCAAAAATGTTTTATGTGACAATTACGGCTCAGTGCCTGCCTCAGTGGTCTGGACTTCTTTCGTGGACTGATCATCTGCCTGGGATCAATGTCACTGCTGTCTTTGTGCACCCCTGCTGTGAACCCTGGTCATGCCCCTCCTTGGTAGACCAGACCACGTCCAGGGAGTCTGGTTGACCCAAGTGTTGGTGCTGGATGGGGTTGGAGGCAGTTTACCCAGTCCACCCTCATTTTCCTGATGTTTTTCCTTCCTCTTCTGATGCCACTGGATGCAGTTGGCCAAGACATCACACTCCGGATGTAAGCACGACCTGGAGGTATCCACACTTGTCCTGGGTAAGCAAATAGACTGCTGGGTCTGTAGCACCTCCTTGTCTGTCGTCTTAGGCTGGAGATGTGAATTTGGGTTACCAGGTAACCTCGTTCTGCCTGGCACCACATATCATCTTGAATTCTGCTTGTGGTGCCACCCCCAACCCCATTTCTTGTGTAGCGCCTTTTTTAAATTCAAATATATTGAACAGCTTGGTTACAGAATACAGTTCAGAACAATGGGATGGCTGCAGGCTATTGCATGTGTGTTTACATAGTATCTCACTGTAACATTTTAGAAATCACAGCAGTTGTACAAAAATAGTACAGGAGTCGGTGCATGTGCCTTGGGGCAGGTAAGGCATCATGGATAAAAGATGTGGCAGGGAGCCTGGGGATGTGTGCCCAAGCTGGGCAGGGGAGGATCTCCCAGGTTCAGTCTGGAGAGCGTATTTATGGAGCTGCAGTGGGATCTTGCCCATCAAGATAGTGTCCTCTGGGACCACCTGCCTGTAAAGGTGGGCATCTGGTGATTTACTTGGTAAGTTTTTCCATGTTGGAAATCTCCCCTATAATATCCAGCCATTGACTGGTGGGTGTGGGTGTGTGTGTGTGTGTGTGTGTGTGTGTGTGTGTGTGTGTGTGTGTGTGTGTGTGTGAGGTTGTGGTTGTAGCCAGTGTCTTGTTATGGTTTTGTGCGCGGTCACCAGCAGCACTTGCCCGTAAATAAAGGGTGACTTTGCCTCCCACACCATTGGGGGAACACAGGATAACTTGCTGTACTGTGACTGGATGGTTCAGCAGAAACAACTGAGGGTGGCCTTGACCTGTTCCTGGAATCATTTCTCGTGTAACTCAACTTTTTTCAGCTGCCATCATGCACCATGCTTTGATCAGCCAGGAGAATATAGCTACAAGCTTCTGAATCTTAGCCTCCTGTGTTGCAGCACTGCCTGGGTTGCCTGACTTGGATAGTATTTTAGTTATTTATTTTTTTAACTTTCTTTTTATCCCACCTGTACTACCCTCCCTGTCCACTTCTTCAGACCATTGAGCAACCCCCACAGACCACTGACACTGAGTCTGCTCCTAGAATACGTGGTGTCTCCACTGTACATCCTTGACGCCCGGATATCCACCCCCCCCCCCCAGGTGGGGTGAGGAAGAGCCCCTCTTCCTCGATCTTACTTTTTGAGGAGAGCCGGCACAGCGGGGTCTGCCCGTGAGTTGATGGCTGGGAGGCATAGGTCGGTCTTCATCTAGAACAGAGAGGGGTGCTTTTCTGTTTTTCTGTTCCCTTCCACCCCCAAGGACGCCAGCTCGGGTAGACGTTGTGCTGACGCACGACACTACCAAGTGCCTAACAGCGTCCTTCCCTCCCCGACTCCAGCGCCATGGAGCCGCCACAGCCCTGAAAGTCGGTGCTCCCACTGACCCTCGGGGACGTCTGGTGCGACAAGCACCCCTGGAATCCCAACCCGAAGGAGGAGAGGCATCCGTTGGGGCGCTCAATCCTCCTTCCCCTGCCGACCCCCAACGACCCGAGCTCGTTCCCTAACCGGAGTCGCTGGCGTGAGTGGGTGGCGCCCAGCGCTCAACTCTCGGCGCCACCGGGCCGGCTACGATAGTATTTTGAAGACATTAGATTTTATGGGTGTTGCATCAGGGAGTCGAGGTTTAGAACGTAAGAAAATTATCTGCCACAGCCAAAATTAAAGAGAAACAGCCAGCATAAAGGGCCCCACACTCAAATGCGAGGCTGGTCCCAGTGTGCACTTTATGTGCAAAAACATTTCTGTTTACTTATATCAGACTAATTTTGTTTACTTGTAGTCTGACATCTCCTGTTACTACAAATCCCAGAATCCCCTGCAGCTGACATCAGAGCAGTAGAAGCCTGCACTGCATGTTAGAGCTTTTGTAATCTCCGATCAGATGTTTTCTGGTTCTCGTTTTCTACAGGGGTCAAGTACAGTCCTCGGTGACTGTTCTTAGCCCAGGGAGGACAGCAGGACCAGCAAAGTAGTAGTATATTTCTTAGGTGCCTAATCCCACAGGATCTGGGTGCCTTACGTAACAAAATACATACAGTAACAGCAGTACAATAAATGACTTCCAATAAATAGTGCGATTTTACATGAGAATTTAGAAATCTGTTAGGTAAGCCCTTATAAAAAGGTGCTTTAGCCCCCACTTAAATTAACTGAGGGGGGCCTCGTGAAGCTGTCGCCGCAACTGATTTCCAGAAAACTGGAGCAGCCACTGCAAAGGCACGATCCCCAGACAACTTTAAGTGAGATCTGAGGATCTCCAAGAGGCCCACCTCCAAAGAGCACAGAGGACGGTCAGGAACATATGGACACAGGAACTCTCTTAGGTAGCCAGGACCCAGATCATGTAGGGCTTTCTTAGCAAACTTGTCTAGAAGGAGATGCGCCACCTCACAGTCAACCAGTACAATGTCTGCAAAGCAGGAGAGAGATGCTCAGAGCAGGAAACTGGCAGCCATTCGGCCCACAGCATTTTGCACCAACTCCAAGAGGTGCACTAAACCTCCAGATTGTCCGAGGCAAAGAGTATCGCAGTAGTCTTGTCTACATGTCACGAAGGCATGCATTAGGGGCTTATTGTCCTGTGGGCTGAGATAGTGCTTGATCCGGGTGGTGTTCCTAAGATGAAAGAAACCACTACAGACCACAAGCAGATAACTGATATTTTGGTCAACTTGTGGTCCATAATGACACCCAGATTATTCACCCTATCTCTGGCAGTAAGGTGCATGGGCCCAAGATGTGATCCAGCTACCCCTCCACTCAGTCCTGTCGCCCTTTGAATACCCGAGTCCAGCAGTAACACCTCAGTGTTGTCTGGGTTCATCCTGAGCCAGCTGGATGTCATCCAGTCATTGATCAGACAGGCAGTTCATTTAGCAAGTCCGCTGCATTTTTCTCGCAGGTGGCAAACGATGGGTATAGCTGTGTGTCATCTGCATGACTATGAAACTGCAAACTGTGCGTGCTTGTCACTTCTCTCAGTGGCAGCATATCCAACGGAAATAACATGGGAGACAAAATCGAATCCTTGGGGACTCCGCAGGTAAGGGCAGCTGACAGACAATTCCCCAAAGAAACCTACTGCACCCTACTGGAGAGGAAGGACTCTAACCACTTCAACACAGCCCCACAAAGTCCCTCAGTTGAACTGTTAAAACCCGTGATCTGTGGTGTCAGATGCTGATAAAAGGAATAGGAGAACCAAGATGGAACATTCCCCTCTATTTCTAGCCAGAAGATCATTCTGCACCCTGATAAGCATAGTCTGTGCTGTGGCACCCTCTGAATCCAGACTGAAACGGCTCATAGATGGAGAATGCCTCCAGCAGCGTCACTGTCCCCCTCTCAGTAACCTGTCCCAAATGGGGGAAGTTAGAGACTGGCCTGCAGTTGGCTTTATGTGCATTTGCCATCCATGTGCCATGCTTTGACCAGTCAGGGTGCGGTGACAAAAGATCAGAGCTTCTATAAACTGTTAATGTACACTGCTTTGAATCTTCTGCTGCTCTGATGGCCGCTGCAGGGGATTCTGAGATCTGTAGTAACAGAAGAGGTCAGGCTAGAAGTAAACAATTACTCTTGATACAGTATACTATTCCACATTATAAAGCAGTGGAACTGCCTCCACCAATCGGAGGATAGCACTACTGTACCTCTTATCTAGCATACAGTTGCTGCCTCGCACTCCTTCGGACAGCTGAATTCCTATCGGAATTGCCGCGGCGAAATCAGCTGTTACAGGAATCCCTGTTTTAAACAAAAAAAAAAAAAAGCCATGTCTTTAGCCACGCAACAACTGCTTACTATAGCAACACAGTACTTTCTGAGTCTGCCACAGTGACAGGCAAAGTGAGCGAGCCAGCGCTCCCTGATTTCAGTCAACACCACTGGGTCCACAGTTCAGCTTGACTTTTGTCCCCCACTCAGTCTCACCCACCTGACAGAGGTCCAGGGGCATGCAGCAGCGCAGCACAGACTTGGCTTCTGGACAGAGCCGGACGCCAGTTGGAGCGGATGACGGAGTGTAGCGGAGGGAGGTGTAGGCATCCTTCAGACAGATGGCATTCACGCAGCACATGTGGTGACACTCTGATGGGCACTTGCTCCAGAGAGAGAGAGAGAGATGTGACCACATAAGAGAAACCATGCATTAATATATTATGAAGCCCAAAACAGCTGTTTAAAATATAAATTTTGTTGAGTATGTTCGAAGCACTGTAACAGCTTAATGTCTGCTCATGGAATGTTCCACTACCGTAGCCAAAGAGCAGGGGAGACCAGCAATAAGACAACAAATAAATGAAACATTCTTCACAAAATTTATATTCTAAACTATTTATTTTGAGCTGGAGGCAGTTCCACTGCTCCATAATATATTGCATATAGGCTGGCCCGGTGGCGCTGAGGGTTGAGGCGCTGGACACCACACCTCGCGCTATGCCGGTGACCCGGGTTCGGGAATGAGCCTGGGTTGCCGGTGGTCGGCAGGGGAAGGAGAGGATCGAGCGTCCGGAGGACAGCTCTCCTCCGGGAGGACAGGGTCTCGTTCGGCGCCAGCTGACCTCTGGCGGAAGCCGGAGGTACAGCAAGCGCTAAGCGTAGTGAAGGGACGGGGAGTGGCAGATGTCGGTATGGCCTTGACGTCAGGGTGCTAGCCACTCTCCAGGAAAAGGGGAAAAACACCCTTCGGCTCCGGTGGAGACGGAGAACTTGAGCTTGCCCATGATTTATGGCTGCCCTCTTGGCATCCTCCCGAACGCCGCCAGAGAATTTTGGGGTGTTGGAGCCCACCTCGTCCCTGCCGGGGGGGGGGGTGAACCGAGACTACAGGGGCAACTGAGGACTGACCAGGTAGGAGTGAACCATAGTGGGATGACTCCCAGATACTCCTGAGGAGACCGGAGCTAAGGGGAGAGAAGAGGAAACATAGAAAGTACAAAAAATATTTATATACACACACACATATATGTATTTTGCATATAGTGAGGGATGTCTCTTGCGGGATAAAAAGGTTTTCTTGTGCTGTTTTGGGCTGACAGAACTGCTTATTCTCACCCAAAACAGCACGAGATAACCTTCTTATCCCGTAAGTGACGCACCTCAATATACATTAGTATATAGTAAACAGTAAATAAACCCAGCCCCACACTTGAGTGTGAGGCCCTTGATGCTGACTGGTCCCCTTTAATGTTATCCAGGCTTTAAAAGCACGCTGCCCAGCATGACTAGTTTGTCAAGATTCTGCTGGTGTATGGCTGTAGATGAATTCCTGTAGAAAAACGCCATTACAAGTAAATCCTTTTTTTCTTCCAGAGTTCACCCGCGAAGTGACAGATACTCAGATGCCACTTGCAGCTCCAGTTATACTTCCAGAGATGTATAAAATCTTCACAATGGCAGAGGTATGGAAATAAAGTTGTCTGTTTATTACTGTACAAGAGATTCCAGAACCTAAATTATCTGGGGTTTTTTTTTGTTTTTTTTTACCATATTTTGTTTGCTTAATCCCTTGTTATCTGACTGGAAGTGCGATCTCTTCTTATATTTTATACAACTCTGTTGTGCTTTTCACACAAAGGAAACACCACAGAATAGACCTCTCCCCAGCCAACACATATTTGTCCAATTAGTGTTTTAAGCACGTAAATATATTTTTTGAAGAATTTTAACGTTACTGACATTTACATCACACAAGTGTAAAAGTATCATGAATTGTTATAGTTCATATTGGTACTTGTATCACATAATTTTGTGTTTCTTTGAAAAATATAATAAAATGAGTGAGGGGGAAAAAACATAACATGCCATTTTACATGTTTTTAAAAAGCACACTGAAAATTGTTCTTTTTCCAAAGGCTGCTCACTGCCATCCTGCAAGCAGCCACTCGCTTTCCAAATGCACTTTGTATTAATAATGCCATCCTGACCTCTGCCATTAGTCGGCAGGGTATATTATGACATGAGTCAGGACATTGCATGGCTGTCCATGAGATGTCTGTTGGCAGCGTTAGAAAAGCTGCGGGGTGCTGTTTCAAATAAAAACAGCACGTTGCAGTACAGCAAAAAATGTATTTAGTTTTTTAAAATGCTAATCAAATGATTTTCTAGGGGTGGGAAGCCCTCTTTGTTTTACAGCGTTTTCCTTTCAAAGTTAAAACCTACTGGCTCCTGGGGGAGTTCCGGTGACATCACCTGGATAATGGCAGCCTAACTTCTCGGCTCTGTCTACCCCTCGACTTAATCTGCATTCATCTGCCTACCAGAAGTATGGATTCTCTGTTAAAAGGAACCTGGCAAACTACTACTAAACTCAAGCAGTCACAAATGTCCATTCAGAAGCTCAGAGATTTATTACAAGCTTATAAACTCTGGGCAGATTTGCCATGCCACAGACATGGGAGCTGTGGCCTGTTCAGATGATGAAACCTTAAGGGACTATCCAGACAACCACAGAGCTTATCTCCATAATTAAACAGACAAAACTGTTAATAAAATAGACAGAATGCTTACCGAGCTCTGGATCGACATAAAATGGTGGAAAAACAAACTAAAGTTGAGGAAGAACTGGTGGCAGAAATCGAGACTACCAAGGATAGACATGATCGACTCCTCCTTTATCTAATTGTTCCAGAGAGAAAGCTTAGATTGAAAGTGGATAACCTGGAGGGTCAGAGTAGAAGGAAAAAACCTCAGAACATACGGTGTGCCAGAAGATGCTTCATGTGTCGAAGCTCACCTGCTCCCACACATGAAGATTGTTCTCATGGCAATTAATGATCAGATTCTTCCTTACGCCAGCTATAACAGCTCACTTGTCCCCTTCGACCCTTAAGGGTTGCTGGCGCCAGTGCGGGATGTCGCCTACACACCATACCCGTATCTTCTGGACTTGCCGTGTCCTTCAGCCTTTCTTAATTTCCCTACAAAGGGAATTCAGTCATACTGAACTCTGCAGTCACGTTAACCGCAGAGTGCTTCCTACTTTTTGTCCTCCCCCATGAGTTCAGGGACCCACAAAACAGGTACTTGTTGGGGGAGAGCCCTCATGGCGGCAGAAAAAGGTCATAACCAGACTGTGGCTTTCACTGTAACCCCCAACTATTGTAGCATGGAGAGATACAGTGAATCAAATATATAAGGCCGAAAAAATTTCATATCAGTTAAATGATCAGGCCAACTTATGTACTCAAAAATGGACAAAGTGGATCCTTTATATTATGACTTGGGACCCTAATTTTGTCCCATGATTAAATTAAACCGAAATGAGATGAGGGCGGCTGGGGGAGAGGAACGAGGGGAAGAAGGGAAATGGATGGGAAGGGAGAATGAATAAAGGTGAAAGGAAAGTGTACTTGTCAATAAATTGGGACTTACGAATGTTAAAATAATAGTGTATATGTATCCCAACTCTGTGTACAGCTTAGTAGAAAGTATTTTGTATTGCCATGTCCGTCACCCAACGTGTATTCCTGCTCTGTACAAGATAAAATGTATGATTTATGGTGAACATCTGACTGCTATAACCCCCCTTCCCCTGTTGTAAACCTGAAAAATTCTCCAAATAAAAATTATATTAACAAAAAAAAAATAAACAGGCGGGTGGGGAGTTAACACAAAGCATTGACTGGTAAACACTTTTCTAGAGCGTGCTGAGAGCAGGAACAGGCCCTTTACCTGCCCTTCGTCTCATCAAAGTGGCCCTAAACAAGGCATGCCAACTTGTAACAGGATCCTCGAGACTAACTCGCACCTGTGACCTTAATGCATAGGCCAACTGGCTCCAATTCAAGAACAGACTCTCCTACCAAACTTGTTTGTTAGGTAAAAAAGCATGCCTGGGTCTCATCACCCCTGGGGTCCAGAAGCTTTTCATCCCCTATTGCAACCAACTACATAACAGAAGCTCTGATAACCTTTTCTTCAGAACCACCCCCACCCCCACCCCTCGCTGCACGGTCAGAGGTCCTTGCCTACCGAGCTCCACTCTGGTTTAACTCCCTACTGGTGGACATATCCTCTGCTCCCACATTGGGATCTTTTAAACAAAAGGTTAGATGACACCTTGTCACTGCCTCTAGCTGTGACTGCTTCCACTAACTTGGTGTCGCTGCCTCTGGCTGTGACTGCCTTCGCTATCTCGTCATACACTGCACTTATACCCGCTGTCCTCCTGCCCCCCGTAAGGTTTAAGACCAGGGACTCCTAATAGACCTGCTATAGGATTTCCCAACAAGAGACTGAGACAAAGCAATCACTGAGTCTGGTAAGGACCTTTATATTACACCCCCAACCATCTACCCTCTGTCCACTACCTACCCAGTACACCCTCTGCCCACTACCAACCCTTTTCACTCCCCCACCCTCTGGAATCTCCACCGCCTGCTTCACCCTACCTCGCTCTAACCTGTCCAACCTTGATGAGGCCCGTGGGGCTGATCATTTTCTTTCTGTTTATATTTGTCTCCCTTATCCACCCAAAGGACAAAGCCCTAGGCTGCTCGCAACCCCCTTGTTTGTTTCTGCCTCACGCTCCTTGCCCAACTTGTACACTTGCAATGTCAACAATTCTTAGCTCCTTCTACATTATATTTTGGGTTTTCTTTGTTCGTGTTACTCTACTCACATTGTACTGTATATCGTTCATGACATCTCGTCTGCCTATAGTGTCTTTGATGTGGAACCTATGTAAAGAGCCAACAGCTCAAAGGTTTTAATCCAAGATTCAAATAGATAAATAAAAAGTTTGGGGAAATGGGGCTTCTCATGTGCATATCATGCCTCTTTAGCTAAGGGAAAGAAGTGGGGCTTGCTGACGCTTATCACAGATGCTCTTCCTTTGAGGAAGGAGAGGTGATTGCAGACCTGGGGGTAGATAACCTGCTTGTGTCAGGGGAAATTCAAGATACTCCAGTTGCCCTAGTTAATGTATATGCCTCTGTCTGTGCTCCCCTTTCTACTTTTATTCAGTGTTACTGAGATTGACAGCTGAAAAGGCAAAGGACTTTCTGATCAAGGGAAGAGATTGGAGTCTGATCTTTGATAGGACACTGGACACCACCTCACAGATTTCAGGCCTGACTAATTTGGTGGTGAAAAGAGTTGAGGCCCTATTAAAAGAACTGGAGATGTAGGATATTAGTTGTCACAAGTACCCCCATGCTGAAGACTATACCTGTTTCTGGCCTTTATTTTAAAACCTACCCCCTATTAGATATCTACATCACGTCCAGACAAGGCATGGCACGATTTGATACAATATGGGTGGGTGCGTTGACCATATTGGATCATAAAGTGGTATTCCTAGAGGTAGACTTCTGTATTCAGTGAAAGAAGACACACACTCGAGGCTAAATGTTTTCCTTCTTAGGGACCGCAGGAGTTTTAGGAAGCTTTGCAGCTGGTGGTGTGTGAAAATGACATGAGGTGTTATCCCTCTTGTGCTCCGGGGTGCTGCAAAGACAGTATTAGGGGGAAACTGATCGCAGTGACAACTTGCAGAAAGAGGGAAGTACGAAAAAAAAAAAAAAACTATCTCCAAGATATGGAGACTGTGCAGAAGACAAAATGGGACTGAAACGGGGACTGGGAACTAAAGCAGCTGGAAACCAAATTCAAACTTTAAAAAAAAAACCGCCGAGATGGAGAAAGCGTTTGGTATTTAAAACAAGGTGTAATTGGGGCAGGGTGGCTAAACTCTAGGCCAACAGGCTTAAGCAACATGCCACCAGAGCAGCCATAACAAAAATACACCACCCTCATCCTGGCATCCTAGTGCACAAAACTGAGCAAATTTCAGAAGCCTTTGTAGCCTGCCAAGTCACTTTACAGTCCTCACCTGGGTACAGCTAACTTACCCAAAAGAGACTTCCTCTGCTCCTTAGCTTTGCCCCAACTAACAGAAGAACAAGGCAGTGCTGTGACTGCCCCCATTTCTGAACTAGAGATGGCCATGGTCATTAAGGACCTTGAAACCAACAAATGCCCAGGCCCTGACGTGTACAGCGGAGACTTTTACAGATCCATTTGGTAAGAGGTTACTCCTTGCTTAAGAGCATTCAGTGAGATACTTCGGGGGACCCTGCAGCCCACTGTGAACTATACCACCATAACGGTTATACCAAAGGAGGGGAAAGCTCCTACGTATTGTAGTTCATATCACCGAATATCAGTTTTAAATAGGACTGCAAGATATCTACGGCAATGTTGGCAAAATGCCTTAACCTCTTGCTCTCATCCGTCATAGGCCTAGATGAAACGGGCTTTACCTTGGGCAGACAGGAACCAGACAACGTTCGAAGAATAGCTATAAATGTTATTACAAGCCACAAAATACTGGTTTGCATCAAGAGTCTTGACACAGAAGAAGCCTTTGATAAAGTAATTTGGAGTTTTTCTGGTTGTATTGTATTTTGGTTTCCAGAGGAATTTATCACAGGATAAAGTACTGTCGCCCCGCATATGTTTGCAGTGATAGAGGCACTTCACATAGATTTAACCTGTCCCAGGGGCACGTGGTAGGCTGCCCTGTGTCACCTCTTCTGTTCGCCTTATACATAGAACCCCTAGCCAAATGGATATGGGACAGCCCAAATATTTTAGTTATGGGGGGGGGGGTAGTGTAGCCTAAAAAATAGCACTGTACACAGATGATGTGCTGCTGTATCTAGCCCAGCTGGAAACCTCCACACCAGAGATGTGGAGGGGTTTGGAACTTTTGGGGGCACATGCTGGATATGCACTCAGTAAAACAAAAACAGAAGTACTTAAATTTGACTATAACCCCCTCCTTGCGCATTAAAGAACTATTCCCCCTGAAATGGAAGGCAACACAGATGAAGTATCTGGGAGTCCAGATCACGAAAAACCTCTCTAACCTCTGCCAAGTCAGTTTTGTCCACCTGCCACGAAAAGTACAAGGGGACTTGGGAAGATGGGCACCAATTAACGAGATTCCTTCCAGGTTGCATCTTGGACACCGGTTGACTAACAAAGGTCTTGTTAGTCGACCGGTGCCCTTGATTGCTCTCCACCTGGCCATATTTGTCCATAAAAACATACGTAAAATTGACCCCATTGATTTCAATGGGGTGCATCGCCACGCTCTCCCTGGGTTCATGTCATCAAGTTCCTGAGCGCGGGGCGGAGCAGGGCGGCGCCATCAAACTGGGAAGTGGAAGTGATCCGGGGAGAGCAAAATTGCGATTCCTTCCACTTCAAAACTAGTGAAGAAAATTTAAGTAGCTATACATGGGCGGTGTTTCAGTGAGGTAAGGCATCACAACATGTGGTGCATGTCACTAGCTCTGTGAATCTCTTTAAAGGGAAACATCCACTTAAAATCAGGCCCCACCTTAGTGTGAGGCAGGGCCTGATAGCATTTTCACAATAAGTTGTGTTTTTTTGTTACTTACTGTGCCTTGTTTTATTTAGAATTTATCTGGTTGATCCGGCGCCCCTCCACGCCAGCATTTTAAATCCAAGTGCCCCTAGCGGCACATCTGCAATCTCCTGCAGCTGTCCCGAGTATGACATATGATATGGGGAGCAGCAACGGGAGCATCTGTAGGTCTACTGTATAGCTGGAGTGTTTAATAGCTCCGGTTTGAAATGTACACGTCTCGGTGCTATATTGAGGCTAGGTATAGATTGGCAGTCGGTAACTGGCGCATGAGTGATGACACCCAGTGGAGGCTGGGTGTACACTGACTGGGACCACATAAAAAAGGGAGGAGATGGTGGTGGAAGTGTGTGGGAGCGCACACGTCCATGAATTGATGTCATTGCTTGTCCATGTCTCCAGGGAGAAACAGTACTAGGAAAAAAATCTCCAAAAGGGCTGCACCATGAAACCCAGGATTCATGGCTTCCGCTCCACAGAAACAACCTAGATGGAAGTCTGGGGCTCTAGGGTGATCGCAGTCTCTCCCTTTAGGGAACTCCTCTGTGAGGGGTCAGCCACGATCCTCCCACACCTGGCAGCCATGGGAAGTGCAGGGCGAAGGGGTGGGTTAGGGGTCTGTGGGTAGATAAAGGTACATCCCCATCCTGGGCAGGAGAACCAGACAGAGTTAACAAAAAAAACACAAAAAACAGACTGACTGGAAAAAAATGTACCACTCAGATTATATTCTGTTTGGCCAGACACACTCTTTTCCCTCTTTAGCCCCTTCCCGGTTGTCATGGCAGTAGCGATCACACTTTTTATTCTAACTGGGTAGTTCAGTGAGGGGCTTCCTTTGCAGCTGGCACTAGTGCTGTTCCAAGGTTGACTGACATGACTGGGTGAGCACATGCTGAAAACCTGATGCCTGACCCAAAGTGTGAAACCCCTTACCCTACTGGCTGGGAGTCTTAACTTCCTACCTGGAAAGTTGAGCCCTTCACCTTACTGGCTGGTAAACACGATCCCATATTGGGGAGTCAAGTGTCTCATCCTCACTGGATAGGAGATAGTTTCCCTCTGCGAGAATCAAGACCCCCTCATTATCCTTGTCTGGGAGTCAGTATCTCACAGGGGAGTCGAGCCACTCATAGACCTGATCACCCACCTGCGGACTTGCCCCTCACCCCCTCTGATTCAGTGGTGGTAGCATGTAAAGTGTTGTGTGTTTTTTTTTTTTTTTTTTTGTTTGTTTTTTCCCTCTGTCTTGATTGGAGTTGTAAAAATGTGCATCTCAGCATAATCAAAATCTACTCTTTTGTCTTATAACTTCTCCCCCTCGCCTACAGGTGTATAGTATTCGGACAAGATCTCGTGCCGTGGAGATATTCACTACTTGTGCCAACTTGATCTGTGCTATTGATGAAGTGGAAAAGGTAAGGAAGAGGCACTTGTCAGATTCAAGGATTCTGAAAGTATAATTGTCCATGCTCTTGGAAGGAGGTATATAGTTGATATTTCGGTTTATTTTTTGTTGGTTGGAACAAAAGAACATTTTGTTTTCTGAAGTGTGGAACTTCTTAGACTAACAAAATACAGCTAGATACAGTCCCCAAAAAAAAAATGAAGCACAGTGTCACAGTTTCAACCAGTGGTGGTATGTGGAATACTGTGGAAACACTAGGATATCCAGTGGTAATTATCCCACTTTGTCACACCAGAAACTGACACCGCTAATTACAGAGCACTTCTTGCTGGTAGTTGGCACTGTCCATACTGTATCTGCTGGGAAAGAGTTTGGTTTCCCTGTATAAAGGACCTTCCAAGCACACTTTATCCTGAAGTTCTTTACAAGCTGTGAACCGTTGCAGCGTCTTTTAGGTACATAGTGGGAGCTTAAAGAGCAACTCTGTCCTTCAGCATACTTTCATAAGCATAATCTTAGTTATTACAGCTCGCTAGGAAGTATTTTTTTGTTTGATTTTGTTTTCCCCCCTAGGGTTTGTAATACATCTTGGTAGCCTCTGTCTATAAAAAGCATTCAGATGTCCGTAACTGACCTTACAATGTTTTTTTTGTAAATTCTATTCATTAAAGTAACCAGTTTACTTATAAAACACTTTGTAGTACAGCATGCAATACAGGTAGGACTAGAGGATCCACCCAGGGATCGGAGATTGTAGCTAATTTTTATTTTCAGTACAGGAAAAAATTCATGAAAGCCACATAACAGTATGTGCTAATGAACTGGTCAATACATTCGGCATCATAAGGGGATTCCTATTTAATAATAATTATTCTTTGTGTCTTGATTAAAGGAAATTAATGGATAAAGGATATGGGGATATCCTGAACTATATCTTCTTTCAGTGAAGGATGTGGGTACATTAGAATGAGGATTTGTATTCCCCTGCCATTGGCTTTTGGGAGGGGTAGCATGTGAACAGTAGTGTGTTCAGCTGCTGTTTGTATAGGTCTTGAGGACTGATTAGTCAAGAAATCCCTCCTCCTTTGTAGCTTGCTGTAGAGGTCACCATGTAGTCTTGCAGGTGTTGAAGTCCTCCACTACATTGTATTGTGTGTTTAATTTTGAGGCACTCTGGCATTACATTTCCCCCATTCTGCTACGGTAGGCTGCCGTTGAGAGAGCCAGTTTCTGGCCAACACCAGCTTCCCCATCGCTGTTCCCAAACTCCACAAGGGGTGGTGTGGTTATCTCCTTTAGGGTGGCCACCCAGGATAATGTCTCCACTGTTGTTTCAGAGTTGAATATCAAACATTAAGATAGGCGGTGAGCCACTGCCTGCCAGAATTGTACTAGATATGGGCATTTCCATCCCAAGTGTTGAAAGGAGCCCTGGCTAACTTTACATTTGGGTGCAATGCCTATGTTTACATCATAGCACTTACCATGACAACAGACTGATGTTACAAACCACAAGTGTGATGTCAGTTAGGGACAAAGTCTTTTGTCAGAAGTACAGTAAGTAACACGCTCGCTTCTGAGGCCTGAAGATTGGAAGATCTTTGATTCTTGCTCCATATCAGGTCCTTGAAGTAATACCTGTAACTGAGACTGTAGTTTTTTTTTTTTGTTTTTTTGGGGGGGTACTGTTGGGGTGCTTTCCTTCAGATGAATCATTTAAACTGAGGTCCCTTCACGTCTCTGGTCACTGCCCAGGTGGAAGCTAAATATCCCGTGGCACATATCCAAGAGGAGCAGGGGCGTTGTCCCATGTAATTTCCAACATTCCCCATACCTATGAAACGGGTGCATATATCCAAACCCAGGACACACCTGAAATCGAGTTATCACAACTTAGTTTGCCATTCCTGGTTTAAAAAAAAAAAAAAGTACCCTTTGGTAAGGCATAGTGAACTGCGTTATCGGAGATATTTAGTTGACCAAAACCAGGAGGAAGGAAAAAGAAACTAGAAACCTCTGAAGTCAAACAGTGGCAAATATGTAAATATTAAAGTTAGTTTTTTGTTTTAGTAGAAACATGAGCTTTGAGTAGTGTGTGATAGAGAGGAAAACTGATATTTAGTACTCTCGAGTAGCATTCTGAGAAAAGCTTTTTGCAGGGAGAGCAGTGTTTAGGGCCCATAGAACCCGCTTTGCCCTGGGTGTGTCTACTGCTTCTCCAAGCTCCCTGTGCCACTTTGACTGTTATGCTGTTTTTAGAGAGTCTGCAAGTTTCACCCTTCACTGTGTTTAACTAGAAGTGTGAATTTGCTAAAGCTGCAGCTCGGCGCCTGCAAGAAAAGCAATTACGGTTTAATACTTGAGAAAATTGTTTCAGTGAGCTTTTGTGTTGCGATGCCCAGGGCCGTGATAGTGCCCAAAGATAATCGCTCTTCTTGTATGTACCCAGGGTGCTGCCAAGGCACTGATTTTCCCCGTCGTCCAGCAGTTCACTGAGGCCTTTGTTCAGGCGCTGCAAATGCCAGATAGTTCTACCTCAGACAGTGGGCTCAAAATGGAAGTCCTAAAGGTAAGTGTGTGTATGGTAAGGAAGCACACAAATACTCCCCTCCCGTGACATTCTGTATATTGGTATTTAGGAATTTCTTTAAGCAGACTGTAAGGGGTAAGAAGGCCTCAAAAATGGTATTTTTAGACTGAAACAACAAACCACAGGCATTTGTTTTCATCAAGTTTGACTCATCAGTGTGACCATGCTATCATCTCTGACCAGTGTAAGAGGCCAGCCAGTAATAACAATTGGGGGCTGGTGAACCAGTGAAGTAAGAAATAATGAACTCCTTCTATGTAGGAATAGTAGTGCAGTTTTATCGAGAATGTAAGAAGTCCACAGAAAACCTGTTGGCTAGAGGTTTTTTACTTGTGGTGCTTGTACACCACTTTTTTTTTTTTTTTTAATCCGCCTGCACTACCTCCTGGTCCACCTCCGGACCACTGATCAACCCCCTGGTACACCGACTCTGTGTCTGCCCCTAGAGTGCTCTTGTTCTCTCCTGTACTACCTTGATTCCCAGCAATCCCCCCTGGGTGGGGTGAGAATGGGCCTTCCTCAACCTTACTGGAGGAGAACTGGCACAGCGAGGTCTGCCCGTAAGTCGGGGGATCCTGGGAGGCGCTGATCGGTCTTCATCTAGGACCGAGAGGGCTTTTTCCCCAGATTTCCTGTTTCTCCTCCACCCAACCCTCAGAGGCGCCGGCGCGAGGACTAATGTCCAGAGAGTGACGTGCTGATGCATTTCTACCTCCCAAGCGCCTAACAGCGTCTCCTCCCGACTCCGCTGTCGGAGCCGCAGAGCCCTTTGAGAGCCTGTGCTTCCCACCCTGCCTCTGGACGCCTAGTATCCCTCCCCGAGGGGAGAGATCTGCTGACGCTTTAATCCTCCCTTCCTCGGCCGACCCGAGTCCTGCTCCCGACCTGGGGTCGCCAGCGCAGCGAGGTGTGTGGGCGCCCAGCGCTTGGCTAGAGGTTTGACTCCTGACCTTGTACCTTTGCTCCTACATGCTACTAATCTTTCATTCTGCTGGATAAGTGAGATTTCTTCTTTGGTAATTTTAACCTTAGAATCTGGAGCATGGAAGGGTGGAGGCGCCGGGGTGGGGTGGGGGCGTCTGAAGAATCTGCATATGCCAAATGGAACTGTGCACCAAGTGTGACACAGGAGGAATAGCATTGTAAAACTACAGCCGCAACTAGGTAATTTAGTTTTAGTAGTGTCTGTTGCCATGATCAGAAGCACGGTTTGATAACCTTTTTATGGTAATTTTGAATGTTTTCTTCATAGATAAAAGTGAGTGTGGCTTACTAGCCCATCCTTTCACGGATTAAGGTTGTGAAAAAGGTAGAAAAGTTGACCTGGGGAGATAAACTGTTATCCAAACTGATATTGAATATTCAAGTGGTGGTTACAGAGCACAACTTAATTTGCCCCTATGCCATGTCATATCAGAAGTTAGGCTGATTTACCTTTTTTTTTTGGGTGGGGGGGTGTCATCTTGCTGTCACATACCTAAAATGCTGATAGTTTAAATGTTTCCAGCACATATACCCCTGCCTACGGGGGTTTCAGGACACTGCCAGTCACTGTTGGGGGAGGGAAGGCAGTTTTTAACTGACTGTTGTACAGTTATAAAGATTGGGGGGGTTGCTGTGCCAAACAGAGAAAGTCTGTTTTCTCCTATCCTAATGTGAAACACTGATGTTGGACAGCTGCTTTTGTTGGGAGTGGGGGGCCCTGTCCACTAGTTTGCAGCAGTAGGATGGGGACTCTCAGTAGGAGAAGCAAGAGAGATTTGGGGAACAAGGGATGGTATAAAGTTTGGATAACTAGGGTCTTTGGGCTGCCCTAATGGCTCAAAAGTAGCGTGTTATCAGCCAGACAGACATTTTCGAGGAGATCCCTGATGTCTGGCATCTCATCCAGTAGTCTTGGGGCACATGCATCTCTGCTTCTCCCACATATGTTGTTACAGTGGGAAGAGGAGGAAGGGAATGGAAAACACTGGCCCCCGTGCCACACAGTGGAACTCCTCAGTTCTCAAGACTTGGAGGTCACTGGTAACGACGGAAAGGAGGGACCACTGTGGGGATAAACTGTATGTAACAATGCAGAGGTCTTCAGAGCTAATAATAAATCTCTCTGTTTTGTAGGCTGTTACTGCTCTTGTGAAGAATTTCCCTAAGCATATGGTCGCTTCCATGCAACAGATCCTTCCCATTGTGTGGAACACCCTTACAGATAGTGCTGCATTATATCCTTCTGCGATCTGAGTGACACAGCTTGTGCACTTCGACTGTAAAATCTTGTAACCACTGCTGGACCCTGTCCGAGAACAAAGCTTCTTGCATATTTATTCAAGTTACTGGTTTTCGGCAAACATAAATAAAAAAATTTGTAGCTTAAAATTAGCAGAAATTGGTGACAGAGCACACACACACACACACAACCTGAATTCATACTTTAAGGAGAACTACACTGAATCTGTAAGTAATTTCTCCATTTAGAAATTGATTTTTAAGTACTATTTAAAATTTTGCTACTGTTCTATCCCTACAGGCTTTTTAGTTATTCTACTGGGTGTTTCTGATTCACACACAGTAAGTGCCATTTTAGAACTATATGATGTAGTTTATCAGTAAGTCCATCAGTATCTTTATTTTGCCAGGCGGAATGCCATCGAGACAAACTAATTTACAAGATGGACCTGAGGCAGTACACTTGCCAGTAGAGTTATAGAAATAAGCATATAAAAACATTTACAAGGACAACATAATCATATTACATATACAAGGGAAAAAACAGATATGAAGCAGGAGAAGTGTCAGCGACGAGCTATGTACAATGGAGCATATCAGTAGGCATTTATACATCACATATACAATAAGGATTGCATAAGTACAGGTGTAGATACATATAGGCTAATAGAATATAGCACATACAGTAATCATCATTGGGAGTCAACAGTGTGAACAAATTTTAAGAGACAGTACCTCTATGGGTGTAATGCAGTGTAAATGTGACGTGTCCATGCTCTTTAAAGTAAGTAGAGAGAGAGAGAGAGCCAAGGGTCACAACCTACTCCGGCTATAAATGAGAAGCCCGAATTTAAGGCATACTAGAGGAGGAATGTAACGGGCAGGGCTGATAGAAGGGGAATAGGGTGGGAAAGTAAATACATATTGGCAGACGAGAGTAGGAAAAATTGGGGAGGGATTGTGAGGAGGGGAGGCAGGAGGGTGGGAGGGCAGCAGAGCCTGATAGAATTGGGAAGTAATAGCCTATGGAGGAAGACTAGGAAGGAAAGAACAACAGATGCCTCGGGCAAAAATTATTATTGGAACCCTTATTTAGAGCAGAGGCAGTTTAAATTATAGGTCCCTCATTTGAAGCAATGGCAGACCTCAGAGAAGGTCTTCAGGAACATAGCTTTGAAGAGGGAGAACGTTACGTGCTAGTGAGCCTTAGGGATTTCTTTATCTTGTTCCAGAGCATTGGTAGGGCATGGCTTATAGAGGCTCTACCGAAACACGTTCTAACTTTAGGAACAGCAAGGGATAGGAAGGTAAGACTTCGGAGGAGATAAACACCGGAGGAACAGGTAGGTAGGCAACTTGAAAGGTACTGGGGAAGCTTATGAGTGGCCTTGTATGTCCCAATTACAGTGTTCTTCTGCCTCTTGAAGCTAAGAGAGCTGCAGCATATGGAGGAGTAAAGGATGCAGTGATGCATGGAGTAAGGAGCATTGGAGATAAACCTCAGGGCTTGTGGTAAAGGGTGTCGAGAGAGCCGTGCTAGTACTATGACCATACAAGAAGTCTGCATAGTCTGAGTGGCATAAAGGTAGCTTAAACTAGGAGTTTTCTGGCCTCACGAGTTAGTGAGTATTTGATTTGGAAGAAAATACCGAGTCTTTGTCTTAGTTTCTTGAAGAGCTCCTCTATGTGATCTAGGAAGGACAATTTGGAATCTATCCAGACCCCAAGTATTTGAATTTTTCCACAGACCTCAAGGTTTCACCCAAAAGAGTGCTTATGTGATGAACCATGCCAGAAGGAATTTTTTTTTTTTTTTTTTTTTTTAAGAGGAGAGAAGAGCATGGCTTTGTTTTTGTTTTATTGTGTTTTTTTTTTTTTGCATTTAGAAGTTGTTTCAGGTCAAGCAGGTTTTTCTGAAGGACGACAAAGTCACTTTGGAGGTCCTCATAGGCTGATTCTGGTGTTGGTATGTCAGTGTAGAGCACTGTGTCGTCAGCAAAGAGGTGGATATTGGCAGACTTTAAACCAGTGCCTATTTGATTAATGTAGATGGCAAAGAGCAGAGGACCAAGTATGGATCCTTGGGGGACACCTCTTCGGAGTAATTTTTTGGGCAGGAAGTCTCCTTCAGCCTTGACCTGTTGCTCTCTGTCAGCGAGATAATTGGCAAACCAAATTAGTGCCAGGTTGTCCACCCCAACTTTCTTTAGGGATACCAGAAGAAGGTCATGATCCACCATGTCGAAGGCCTTGCTAAGGTCCAGAAACAAGGATCAGACAACATTTGATCAAGAGTAATCTGCCAATCATTTATAAGCATGGCAAGTGCAGTTGTGGTACTATGTATGGGGCGGAAACCAGACTGAATAGGGTTTAGCAAATTGGAGCTTTATGGATGTAGTCTGAGCTGCTCATTGACTACCTTTTCCAGTAACTTAGACAAGGCCGGGAGCAAGGAGATAGGACGGTAGTTATTTAGGTCACAGGGATACCCTGATTTTAAATAGAGGGACGACATGAGCTGTCTTCCAGATCTTAGGGAGGGTGCCTTGGATGAGGGACAGGTTGAAGAGGTGACTAATGGGAGGAGCCAGAATGAAGTAGGCCAGTTTTAGGAAGAATGGCTCAATCAGATCCACAACCACTCTTTTCCTCATATCAGGCTGGAGGAGAAGATCCTCGACTTGTTTGATGGAGACCGGAGAGGAGGAGAAGCAATGGCATGGAGTAGGAGGGTCTAGGTACAGGCATTCAGGTGTCTGCCTATATAGCTGCGATCTGAAGGCATTTGCCGGAGAGGTATCAAAAGCCATCCCTGCCGTGGCAAAGTGGTTATTGAGGAGATCGAGAATCTCATGCTTATCAGTAGTATGAATGGCACTATTTTTGATCTTTGAGGGAAGTGTGCCAGAATTACTGTGACCTTCAACCTCCCTTTTGGGTTTTCCAGAACCTACTAGAGGAGTTGGTGGATGCATTGAGTTCGGAGCGGAAATAGCTAGATGTAGCAGCTCAAATTATTTTCGTGCAGTTATTTCTTGCGTTTCAGAAGGCAGACCAATCCACGGCTAACTTTGAGTTTCTAACTCTTTTCCAAAGATTTCTGTGCCATAAAGCATCTTTTAGGTTTTCCGTAAACCAGGGGCAAGATTTCCTTTTGGTTCTGCTTTTGACAATTGGGGCATGGAGACCTAGGGTCTCCGAGTGTATACCTTGGAAGGCCTCATCCACAGATGGTGCGAGGTAGAACTTCTGCCAGTCTGCGTACTGTAGGTCGTAGAGATGCATTTGGGCTGAAGTTCCGTTTACATCTCTTGAAGATGTACTTCAAGGAAGAGGAGGCTGGGAGGTGCGCCGATCTTACGCAAGCAGTGGCACAGTGATCGCTGAGGTTGTTGAAAAATACTCCTGAATGGGAGAAGAGGAGAGGCTTGCTTACTAGAATTAAGTCAAGAAGGGCACTACGCTCGGGATTCTTGATGTTAGGGTGGGTAGCTTCATTTATAATCTGAGTGAGTCCATGTGCATCGCAAAATTCTTTCAGCGGTATGGAGGCTGGGGAAAGCCAGTCCAGATTAAGGTCACCAAGGATGGTTACTTCAGACTGCGTAGCTCCTGATACATCACTTAGGTGCTTAAACAGTGAGAGGCCAACTGAGGGGGGCCTATAGCTCCCGATGATGCAGAGGGAGGCGGATTGGGAGAGTTGGATTTTTAGTGTAAGGCAATCGAACACCTTGGGGACTGAAGCTGAGTCAACAATAGAAGCGACGATGTTGTCACGTACATAGATGGCTGCTCCCCCTCCCCTGGATAGCCTATCAGTTTTGAACAAGTTGTATGATGGAATGTTGCCCTCATAGTCCAGAGTATTTGGTCTTAGCCATGTTTCAGTACTTATGAGAATGTCAGGAGTGCAGTGGGAGGACCAGGTTTTGATGGCATCAAGCTTTTTTTTTTCTTTTTCTCTAAGGAGGCTGCAAGTGTTTATATGCAAGGATAGCCCTTTAGTTGAGGTAGGTCATCAGGGGCCGGAATGGGGGGGGTTTAGAGTTTAACTCTGCATTGCCGGCACAGGTGAGAAGTAGGAGCATTTATTTATTTTTTTTGTTTAATGGCAAGTAGAAGCAGGTGGAAAGGCCCTTGCTCAGCTCTTCCATTGTGGAAACAATGCGTTCATGTTCTACTGTAGAACTCTGTGGTTAGAGAGGGACATAAACTACATTGTACAATTCTGAAATGGCACTCAACATCAGACTGTCAATCAGAAACAACTACCAAGGACATTAACAGGCAAGTACAGATGGACCAATAACAGAATTTGAACCAGTTTTTTAAAAAAACTGCTTCTACTGGGGGAAAAAGTGCTTTCATGTTTAGTGCAGTTCTCCTTTAGTGGAAAGGAGCATAGAAGGTATTGGCCCATTGGTTGCCCCGTTGCTAACAAATGGTGCAATACCTCTGAGCATATGTATATCTAATTTTGACCTGAACTGTTTTTTGTTTTACTTGTAATTTCTGTTGGTAATTGGTAGACTGTTCCATGTGTTGACTGTTCTTTTGAGTGTAGTAATGTTTTTTGTTTTGTTCGAAATTCAGCTTTTTTTTAAGTTGCAGTGTATGTCCCCCTGGTGTGTGTTCTGTGTTTTGAAATCCATGTTCCTCTCACATAACAAGTACAGGTCCTTGATGAAGTCGTACATTAATGAGATATCGGCACCCATATCTTGTTTGCAGTGACATTAAATTTAGGTTCCTTAATCATTTTTTATACAATTTGTTTTTCTGTACTGTGATAATTTTGGTTGCTCTGTGCTGCACCCTCTCCATTTTATTAATCTCCTGTTTTATATATCTGGATACCGTAGTTGGCTTACATAGCCAAAGTGTGGCTTTACAGGCCCCCCCCCACGTACAGTGGTCAGATAACTTCAGCTTGGCAACAGCTCATGTGTTTCCTCGTGAACCAGAGTGCTCACTTTGCTTTTGCAATTGCCATTGTACACTGTTTGTCGTGTTTAAAATTGTAATTGTGATTCCCTGGTCTCTTTCATTATTAACTACCTGTAGAAGTTTATTGCATAGTGTGTAAGAGTATTTGTGACCCCCCCACCCCCATGTATTAGACTACGTTTTTCGAGGTTGAATTTCATCCCCCCCATCTGTAGGTCTAGATTGTAATTTTATTTAAATCAGACTGAATTCCTAATGCTTGCTCGTCTCATTCACAGGCTCCACATAGTTTATCTCATCGGCATACTTAGTACTCCCGTTGGAACTCCCATTGTTCACATCTGCTGTAAACATTTGAAAGATAACAGGCCCCAATACTGAACCCTGAGGTATGCCGTTGGTAATATTACCCATTTTCCAGTAGTGGCAATTTATTGTTACTCTGGTTAGATTCTGTAATCAACTACTTTATAAGTAGTGGATTAATATCAAAATGTCTTTCATTTTTTACTACTGAAGATATTTTTGGTAAATTAAAATATATATATTTATCTTGGATCAGTTCATTTTGGTCATTTCTGCCCTGGAGTCCTAATCATCTGTTTTGTGTTGGCACCTGTGGGCAGACAGTAGATGGAATGGGCCGTCTAAGCTGTTGCCAGCAGATTTTGACTTCAGAGCAGATGGTAAGGAGCAGGACAGAGTAAGTCTAAGGGGTCAGAGAGTCTTTTCAGGCAAGTGATGGTCTTCAGTAATGAAAAAGGGAACGTCTTGAAGTTTGAATAGGGAAGGGATATTGTGAGAGTTGGTCATTGCTGATGACAATGTAATGTTTCTGCAGGAAACTGGAAAATTACTTTAAAACTTACATAGGCTGGTATGCTTGCAAGGGAGGGTGGGATGATGCATTACGTAAGTGAACTGCCTTTTACTCAGAGAAGGAGGGGGCAACCAGCAGTCGCGCTTTGGATCAGCTGATCGCTGAGTTGTATTGGTGTTTGCCCCAAAGGTGCCACTCGAAGGAGAAAGTGTGACCACCAGAACAGCTGCATAAGACTAGTGAAGGTAGAAAATAAATTCGATTTTTAAAGGTTGTTCAAACATGAATTTAATAATTGAGCAAAAGGTTTTTTCCTTTCTCTCTCGCTTGTCAGCAGAGTGGCCAGAAAATGTTTTTTTTGTTTTTTTCCCTGAGAAATAACTGTGCACAACTACGTACCTTTGTTGTGTCCTTAATCCACTACACCTATGTGAGGACCGAGGTGAATTATACTGAAGATGTGGATGATCCCGTGGATTCTGATGGTAGGTCACAGCGGCGTGGTCATTGAGTAATAAGACATGATGGGGGTGTGCGTTATTGTGGGATTATAGTAACCCTTGGGAAGTGAGGCACGAGACACAAAGTTTAGTGTCTTACACACCCGTGAAGTGCCGTTATTGCAGATTACCCAGCCCTGGAGTGCCTTATTGGGATTATAAAATGGTGCCCCTGATTTTCTGTTTTTAAAACAGTACTAAGGTTCAGATACATAAATATTTCTAGCCTGTGCTGCTGAATAACGCCAGGCTGTGTGATCACTTTTGACCAATCACGTGTCTTGATTTCTCTTACCCATTTTATAACTTAAAGCAGTGAGTTGATTAGAGTGTGTAGGGATTATTGTGGTCAAGGTATGAAGGAGATTCAGTGTAGCATCCAGTGGTGTAAGGGCAGGCCCTACCTCAATGGCATCTAGCCCTGTAATTTGGCCCTCTATTTAGGAACAAATTTCAGTTTGATGATTAGTGTTATAATGACTGTGTAACAAGAACTCAGAAACCAGTACAGTACATGGCAGAACAGTACACTCGTACAGGACAAGTGACTAAATGAATATAATGAAAAAAATAACTAAATTGAATCGACGTCTGTTTCTTACAGTTGTAGATCTTGCACTTTCGGTGTTAAAACAGCAGTCTGAAATGGCAGCAAGGATATTTTTTAAATGGGCAGTGTGAGCAACGGTGTGAGAAGTATATATATTTTTTTTTTCGACATACCCTGGGGGGTGTGATGCTGCGTAACCCAGCTGACGAAAAGAGTGTGTGATAACTTTACAAACCACTCAAATGGTGTGGTTAACACACACAAAAAAAAAGGGTTTCACTCCTGCCCATTCTTTTTTCTGTGTATAATGGACAAGGAAAAATCATGAAACTTCTTTGGCTGAGAGACATCAACTGATCATGCTTTAGAAAGGCAGTGATGAACTGTTGGGAGCCAGCTCTCCTTACCAAGGCAAAAAGCCTCCTTACTTACAACATTGGGGACTATTTCATGTATATCATTTTGATATTTTTCAAAATTTATTTAAACAAATTATTTTATGTTTAAAAAAAAGTCATATTAACCCTTGCTGTGCTCCGGACTGATATCAGTTCAGAAGTACTATATGTTCCTAATTCTGCTGGCAGCCTAAAGGTTAAACATGATTCAGTTGACATGTAAGAAAGGGAGCCATTTCATAAGTGCAGTAAACCACTCCAGTGTGTGTATATTGAAGAATTTGAATGCACTTCCCGGGGCGTAAGTGTACACTGCCTTTGGCCTTGCGTCTTACTCCCCTGGGACTTGTATTAAAATCCGTAAGTGCACACCCTGTTGTGGCTCATTACTTACGTAATTTCTGGTTAAGAAAACCGCAGCCGGCTGCTGACTGGAAACAAAAATGGTTGCTACCTCAGCTCTGGGCTGCAGCCACTGTATGTTGTGGTCAGTGCAGTGTGTATGGTTGGGGGGGGGGGTCAATTCTCTGCACACTTGTGGGTAACACAGTGCGTATAATGGAGAAACTACAGTGCTGGTTTTGGGTTGGAATTGACCCTAATCAGTAATTATAGTCTGACTTTACACAGTTGTAAGAGTGGTCTTGTGTACTTTCTTGTGTGGTCTTGGCCCCCTAAGTGAGGCCAGTCTTATGTCTGTAAGAGTGCAACTGGGCGAGGGAATTAATCAGTAAGGCATGACAGGGCAGGCTTTGGGCTGCAACAAAGGCATATCTTTATTACAATTGTGAAATGGGTCCAGTAGGACTAGTGTGTGTGTGTGTATGTGTATATATACTGTGTGTGTGTGTGTGTGTGTGTGTGTGTGTGTGTGATATACTGTGTGTGTGTGTGTGTGTGTGTGTGTATATACAGTATGTATGTATGTATATATATAATATATATATATATATATATATATATATATATATATATATATATATATATATATATATATATATATATATATATATATATATATATATATATATATATACACACACATATGTGTATATATATGTATGATATAGAAGTAGAAATCGTGGTAAACCCTCCCCCCTTGGGAAAAAAAAAAGTAGTCCTATTGAAACATTATAATTTTGCTGTCTGACCAGTAGATGGCTTGTACTACAAATTATTTATTTTATTTTTTTTAAAATACAAGTAAGTGAATTGAGATGAGGCCACTGATCTCTTCATTGTTGTGCTGAAATATTTGCACCGGGTTCCAAACTCCTAAGCCAATCAAGATTTTGGATTTTTTTTTAATACCCATTTCATTGAGGCAGTATAGCGCACTGGTTTAAGGCTCTGAGCTACAAACCTGGAGACCTGGGTTTGAATCCCACAGCCCCCCACTTGCATATACTGTGTGACACTGAGCAAGTTGGTTAACTTCCTTGTGCTCCCAGGTTGCAGTATAAGGAGGCAGTATAGCGCAGTGGTCCAAGGCTCTGAGCTGCAAATCTGGTGACATCCACCAAACCAGACCTGGGTTTGAATCCCACAGCTTTCACTTGCATACTGTGTGACCCTGAGCAAGTCACTTAACCTCCTTGTGCTTCCAGGTCGCTCCTGTAAAAAAGCTTTCAGCTTAGTGTGCTATACCTGGTTAAACAACTAAATAAAAAAATAAACAAGCTTTCAGCTTAGTGTCTCTCTCCTGGTTTAAAAAAAAAAAATTGTCATAGATCAGGTGGGGTTAAGTTTACAAACAAACAAACAAAAAAAACTTAATGAGCTCATTTCCAGGACAGCAGTGCGTAAGCACTCTGAAGGGTTACTGTCTCGTGCTCCAGGGAGCAGAAAGCAGCATGTATTGAACAGGAGCGGTTCCCCGATCTGTCATAGTGCTCATTTGATTTATTTGCAGTGTATTTACTCAGGATAGCCTAGCTGAGAGGCGCACACTCGTTTTTGTGGGGTCCTGCTTCTGCCCATTTCCGCAGCTGCATGGACATATAACAGACTGAAGCTCGGTGCTTGTCTCCGGGCTAGCTATAGTGGATTTTGGTGGAGGCTTCCTGCCCCTGCTGTCTTGGTACGTAATGTACAGGAGCTCCCGAGTCTGTTGGCATGCTTAGTTAATGAAGCATTGCAACGTTGTCAGGCCAGCTCCTAATTCCCCTTAGTTCACTTTTTGGGGTACCTCAGCCATGCCTCTTTCCTCTCTACCCCCGGCAGTTGTCCCCCTAGGAAACTGGATCCACTGTCCTTTCACTCCATCACAACCAGTCTTCCTCCCCTGATTGGGACCAACAGGTGACCATTGAGTGTTAAAGCTCTTCAGACAGACCACTGGAAGACTCTCGAACAGTGGACAGTTGCTTCACCTCCACAACTTGCTCAGAACTCCACGGCCTGGGGATGGAAGTCTGGCCAAAGCTGGCGCCTAGCTCTTGTACACGATAGTGCCACCCTCTGTCAGCTTTGCCATCAGGCAGGCCTGTCTGTCAATTTGAAGAGGTATCTAAGCAGCAATAGAAACTTTTTGAGTATTAGGCAAACGGATAACTTTAAAATACATAGAAACAGAATTTGTTGGCAGATGAGAACTGCTTGGCCCACGCAGTCTGCGCATTTTTCCCTACTTACGGTATCACCATAGACCCTTCTTGATCTCCAGCTCCCCTTCCCCCACCTTCCACTAAGATTACGTTATGCCTGTCTCATACATTCTTGAATCCGACCACTGTTTTTGCCCCACCACCTTGGCTTGTATGTCGTTCCACGAATCCGTCATCCTTTCTGTGAGGAAGTACTTCCTCCATATCTCTCCCGAATCTACCCCATCCAGCTTCATAGCATGTCCCCTTGTTCTTGTGCATCTGTTTTTCTGAAAAATACTTTCCTCCTGAATCTTATTTACCCCCATAAGGAATTTAAGTCTCTATCACATCCCCCCTCTCCTGCCTTTCTTCCGAGGTGTACATATTGAGGTCCTCTAGTCTCTCCTTGTAGATCATCTTCTGATACAGACCCTGCACCATTTTAGTTGCCCTCCTCTGGACCGCCTGCACTCTGTGTCTACTTTATTTACATAGTCTTTGGTATCAGAGCATACTCTATGAAGAGACCCAGGTGGGTAGAAGACACTCCCACATCCTCTTATAAAGTCAAATTTGTTTTTTCAGGCTAGAGTACAGACATAGAGATGTGGGATAGAGGACAGGAAAACTTGTTTCACAGCTATCCCAAATACTTTTGAAATGCTTCAGCTGTGAAACAGAGGGGTTTGCTCTTCTTTGTCCTGCATCTCCCTGTCTGTACTCCACCTCAATAAATGAATTTGACCTCGTGGTAGGAATTGCACTGCATCCTCTATCTTTTTTTTTTTTTTTTTTTAGTATAGCTGCTGCAGCTCTGGAGGACAGCACTGGGTACTTGGAGCACAAGTTTTGCTTATAATCTTAAGACCCTGGCAGGTCCAAAAAACTTGTATACCAAAACTGTCATGAGCCTAATAAAGATGGTATCTTTGACAATGTTTTTTTTTTCTTCTAGATAACTCCACTCTAAACATTCCTTTGAAGTGACATTTATAGGTTTTGTTTTTATTACAGGGGAAGTGCTGGGATTTGAGAACCTGGTTTTCAGCATATTTGAGTTTGTTCATACTTTGCTAGAAAACAACAGGTTTAAAAGTACTGTGAAGAAAGCCCTACCTGAGCTTATCTACTACATCATCCTTTATATGCAGATTACAGAAGAACAGGTGAGTTTACTGCAGTTGACATTTGGAGTCAATGGTAGTGTCCTATACGAGGTTTGCTGATCAGTATTACAGATAATTTAGTCGTCTACAGGGCTAGAAATTATTTTTTTGTGGCCAGCTGTCCAAAGGACAGGTGCAGTATTCATTTTAACTTCCACAGAATTTGTAGCTGTCCTATTGATTTTTTTTTTTTTTACTAATTTTGTATTCTTTTTTTAGAATACAAGTTGATAGTAACTAGTGCTCTCATTACTAGTACAGTGCCCTGAAAGGGCTTAATAACTGATGGTGCCCACTGTAAGGTGCCCTTGACTGTCTGCCCTGAAAAAGGCTTTCAAATACAGTTTTCTAGCCCTTACAATAGCTTTTAATTAGCCTCACCCAGGCATCTCTTAGTAGACAGCCCGGAAAAAGTTTTTAATTTGCATCACCAAAACTCTGCCACCTGTGAACAGGAACTAGTATTGGGCTGCTACTTCAAGTACATTGATCAGACAGAGAAATGAGGTATGCAGTGTAGAAAGCACAAGGAAGACTGGCAACAGCACATGCACTTTGACGAGGAACACATGCACAGTCTAGTCCTATTAGTGGCACAGTTTTCATTTCTGCCACTTGCTGAAACCGCTGATTGTACAGAAGAGGCCATCCTAGGATGTTGGGTTGAACTGCCATCTCAGCATGTGACACCACAATGTTGGGACTTCCATAGCCCAGTCTTACAGGTTGCAGCATCTCCTGGATCCTAGTCCCTGCCAATGTCTTTTTTCACTTGGTGCCTGTCCCTGGGACAGGCAGAGAAACAAAGCCAGCTGATCCTGGGGAAAACTGGGTGTCTGAGACAGGCAGACGGGTGATTATTTCGACCCCTGGTCGTCTTTGTGCAAGACCTGGGTTCATTCCCTAAGTCGAGGTCCCGGTAATGTGGTGAGAGTTTTAGTGCAGTCGTCATGAGACATTCCACCTTTGGTGAAGAAGAGGAGGATCGTAAGCACCACTGCTTCGCAGCTCGGGTGGTGCACGGGGTGGTGGGGGGGCAAGCAGATTTTTAGCTGGTCCTCACAGTGTCGGATGTCACTTTGAGCCTGCTTGGGGTCTTTCTGCTCTTGGCTACTGGGGAGGCATTAGATGCATTTTGCTGCTGCAGGTGGCGGTCATGGCTGTCCCCATTGTGAATCCTTTGGGATCAGTAGGAGGTGTTCTGTGCCCTGGATTCCACTGTTTTAGGTTGGGGTCGAAGGTAGATTGTATCAGTCACAACAATGGCAACCTTGAGGGATGTTAAGTGGGCAAAATCTAGTAGAGGTAGGAGGAACAATTGTGACTTACAGAACAAAGTTCATTAATAACACTGACGTTTCAGACGCTCGAATTACAGGCTCCTATCTTTACCTCGTCGCGGGAGATTAGAAAACAGTGTGCAGCTATACTGACCCTGTATATCCTCATCACAGGTGAGCAAAAAGACCAGCAGTTCAACGTTAAACTTATCTAGACAATGGATGAACATATTGCCTTTTACTGTCCTGATATATCTTTGGTATGAACTTTACTACAAATTATCTTTATATTACTTCGCTGGTAGAAAAACACCCGTGACGCATTTTGTTGCTCCAGCAACTTTACCAAGGGGTTGGAATCGCTTTCCAGAATGAGTGCTTAAATCTCCAATTGTGGGAAGCAGATCTTGGGGATCACTTAGAAATATGCCAGCTACCCCTGCAGGTGTTTGGAAGGACTGCAGCACCCATGTTGCATACCTGTTTTGGCAGACTGGATGGACCTTGGGTTTTTTCGTGCCCCCAGTGTCTATATTTCAATGTAGTATTTATAAAAAGAGAAAATGTGACACACCAACTCTTCTAGGGTCCGTCTGGACCTCAATCAAGAAGCAAACGATTGTACTGAAAAAAAGTGCTACCAATTACTCTAATATTGATAGTGGAATAAGTGAGAGTACACATAATATTAATACTAGCCAACCCCTGATGCATTTTGATTTAGAGATTATGGAGAATAATATGGAGACTGGTACGATTAGAGAGAAAAAAAAATATATATATTTGCGCTTGGAGACTCGATAATAAAACACCTGAATCGAACAATTTGAGAACCTGATAAAGCCACTAGGATCTTGTCCAGCTTTGGAGGTGCCAGGGCTGAAGAGATCACATACATGCTGGACAGTATATTAAAGAGCATGGAAACCGACTCCTTGGTTATATAGCACATGTAGGCACTAATAATATTTTTAGGGAACCAGTACAAAAAATTAAACAAGACTATGTTGCACTGACTAATAAAATAATCCATCATGGTTGTGTCCCAATAATATCGGAGATTCTCCCTATACCTAAGATTACAAGCAAGCAACAAAGAAAACTAAAAGAAATAACTGGCTAAGGGCATGGTGCTTGAAACAGGATATATACTGCATAAAGCACTGGGAGTCATTTGTAAACAAGGCAGAGCTGTATTGCTGGGATGGATTACACCTCAGCAAAAGAGGAAACAGACTCTTAGGAGAACATATTACTGCATGTATACAAAATAGTTTAAACTGCTGAACGGGGGGGGGGGGGGCGCGAACACTTAAATCATTTCAGAAGACAATACATGATCTTGGAACAAACGTCACCAATGACTCAGGAAAATCAGAAAAAAAACTAAACCAGTCCCATAAAGGATCAAGTACAATAAATAAAAATGGGCTTAATATATTCCTTAATGCTAGAAGCCTGAGAACAAAAATAGAGGAACTAGAATATATATTACAAGAGTACAACATTGACATCTGTGGTCTGACCGAAACATGGTTTAGAGACAGGGATAGGAATACTGATGATCCGAGGTTTTGCAAAATAAACAAATATAGAAAGAAAACTGGTGGGGGAATTGCACTATATATTAAAAGCACCATTAAGGTGCTCGAATTAAACGATAGCATAGAATCAGAAATTGAAACCATTTGGGTACAACTTAAAATCCCACCAAAATTATTAAACATAGGACTGGCTTACCACCCCCCTCATCTCACTGCATTAGAAAATGACATGTTTCTGTCAGCCCTAGAGGACAAAAAGACCTGACTGGAGACTACATCCTGATGGGTGATTTTAATTTTCCAAACATATGTTGGAAAACTCATAAGGGACTAAGTCAAGTTGAAAATAAATTTCTAGATATAATGACCCTTCAGAATTTAGATCAGATAATTACTAAACCTGGTAGGGGAAATTTGTTGGACCTAATGCTTACCAACACACCTGAAAATGCAGACATTAGAATTTTACCACCTCTTGGAGATAGCGACCATAATATGGTCTACTTTTGAATATAGAATTAAATATAGTGTTACCAAAAATAGAACTATAGTTAAGGACTATAGAAAGGTCGATTTGTTATAGTATTAAAAACTACTTAAACAGCTGGAGATGGTCCGAGGAACTAACAGGGAAAGATTTCGAAATTGTATGGAAAATATTTCAGAAACATCTAGTTCTGTGTAGACTGCTGGGTCACAACAAGAATAAAAGATTGCAAATTCAAAAGGATTCCCATATGGTGGACAACTAAAATATCTAGACTAATCAAAAAAAAAAAAAATATTATAAAAAGGACTCCGACAAGAAATAATTGGCAGAAATTCAAGCAACTAGCCAAGGAAACCCAACACAGTATTAAAATGGCTAAATCAAATATTGAATTAGACTTCGTAAAAAGAATAAAGGATAATAAAAAAAAAAAAAAAAGGTTTTTAGTTTCTTTGGGGTCTCTAAAAGGAAAACAACTGACAATAGGTCCACTACAAATCATCTCTGATATCATGGAGGATGAGACAGATATAGCGAACGAGTTTAATGACGATTTCCTGAATGTATATAGCACAGAGGATGGCATAATACTTCAGGTCCCTTTAACACCCAAAGACTGTGCAACCTTCACCACAGGAAAAAAAACAGGGACCTTATTGCTAATTTAAAATCAACAAGCACACCAGGTCCAGATGGTATCGCTACCTTTTTTTTATTAAAAAATTAGCTACAGAACTGGTGGGTCCACGTAAATTAATGTTTAATACTTCTATACAGGAAGGAAAAACATTAAAAGAATGGAGGGAAGCTGTAGTCACCCCAATATATAAAAATGGTAGCAGGACAGACGTAATGAATTATAGGCCCATCAGCCTTACTTCGGTAATAAGAAAACTGATGGAAAGGCAATTACTAAAATGGATATTAAATCATTTACAGAAAACAGATATTGTTGATATTACGCAACATGGGTTTATTTCCGGAAGGTCTTGTCTAACCAATTTATTACATTTCTTTCAACCTGTGAGCGTTGCATTGGACAAGGGTGTCCCTGTGGACGTGGTGTTTTTGTATTATGCTAAAGCCTTTGATAGTCTCCCACTCATTATTACTAGAACACCTATGCAAAATAAAATTACACTGTAATATTAAGTGGATAGAATCTTGGTTGGAGAACAGAATTCTGAGAGTATCAATAAAGGGACATTTGTCTATGCATGGACAAGTGACTAGTGGAGTCCCACAGGGTTCAGTTCTAGGCCCCACCTTATTTAACATCATGGTCTCAACCCTGCAAACACCTGGAAATACATGGACCTGCAAATACACAGATGATTGTAAAGTGGGGGCTATGTACAATCTGAAGCTAAAAGGTTCCAAAATAATCTTGCCAATTTGGTGGTATGGGCAGAAACGAGTAAAATGCAGTTTAACATAGGAAAATGTAAGGTGATGCACATGGGGAAGAATAACCCTATGTATAAATACAACATAAATAATATCCCATTATTAGAAATAAAAGAAGAAAGGGGATTGGAGTATTAATTACAGATGAGTTGTCATTCAGTAGGCATAATCAAGAAATAGTTAAAAAATGCCAGAAGTTAGGATGCATTCTTAGTAATATTAAAGAGCAGAGATAGGGAGGTCCTAATACCGCTCTATACCAGTTTAGTTCGACCCCACTTGGAATACTGTACCCAGTTTTGCGCAACTCAGAATAGAAAAACCCAGACATTAGTAGAGAGGGTCCAAAGCAGGATAACAAAAAAATCAGGACAGTACATCACTTGGGCTACAATAACAGATTTCAAAGACTGAATTTGTACTCAACACAATATAGATGTACCAGGGGAGAGCTTTGCCTCATCTATAAATTCGTCAATGATCCTTATGCCTTAGGGGCAGTGGGACTTACAAGACTCATGGGTAGCAACTCTGCTAGGTCCCACACACACAAGTTATTAGGAGGGCTCTCATTAACAGGTAAAGGGAGTAAATTCTGCACTCGGAGTTGTAACGAAGTGGAATACTCTGCTAAAAGAGGTAATTGAAAGTAACGGCTTAGCCATATTCAACGAAAACCGGACAACTACATGGGAGAAAAAGTTTGCATTCCACCCATGAGAGGGTGGCAAGTTTGCTAAAGAGCCTTGGCTCTCTGAACTTGAACCAAAACTATAACTAATGTACATCTCCGAAAACCCTGTACATGCTAAACTTGATTAAAGAGGAACAACAGTCTGCTTAAGAACCCCACACCCAAGTGTTGGACTGTTTCCAATTTGCACTTTGCGTACAAACAAAAAATAAATTGTTTTACTTAGTGTTTTCTGCAGTATAGTGGATCGCATCAGATGGATTCTACCATCTTGCAAGCTGACATTTTCTGAAACTGTAAATCCCAGAATCCCTTGCAGCTGACATTCGATCAAAGCTGCAGCAGTGGGAAATTCTGTAGCCTGCAGTGCATGTTAGAGCTTTTATGATCTCTGATGAAATGTTTGATAGTCCTGCTGTTCTCCCAGGGCCAATTACAGTCCTCTGTGACTATACTTGGCCCTGGGAGGACAGCAGGACTAGCAAACAAAAGATCAGAGCTTCTGTAACATATACTGGGGGCTATTGAATCTCACTGCTGCAGCCCTGCTCTAGTCTCAGCTGTGGGGGATTCTGGGATTTGTAGTTACAGAAAATGTCAGCTTGCAAGTCGGCAGACTCGATCTAATACAATCTACTGTATTGCAGTGAACATAAAAAAACAAAAAAAAAGATTTTGTACACAAAGTGCAAATTGGGACCATACCCACAATTGAGTGTGGGGCTGTTAAGTGCTAATTGTTCTCCTTTAAATACTAAATAGTAAAAATAAGTGTGTTAGGGGGAGATCATTTAGATTACATTGAAATTGACATTTTCAAAAGAGACTGATGTAAATCAGAACAGTCTCTTATTCATTCTTAAAGAAAAAAATGTGTGTGTGGAGGTGGGGGGGCGCTCTGGAAAAGGATTTGATACTGGAAAGTGGTTTGGGATGACGTGGCAGCTGGAGGGGGATTTTAAATTGGGTCTCATCTGTTTGGCTCTGGGAAGTGCCTCGGGGGGGTACACTGGCACTCTTTTTCCATTTAATATATGCGCTTTGTTTGCAGCACCCTGGATCTGACCACCACAGATGCTTCTTCCATCTCTATCAATACCCCTTTTCTACTGTTGGAAACCTACTGGAGACAGACACCTTTCTGCCTGCCTTTGCTAACTATGGATTATGCCCCAGAATAAGTAAGCTGCTGTGGTTGTCTCCCAAAAAAAAAAAAAAATGGGGACCCCAGAGATGGACTAGGCCTCTCATGACATACTTTGCATGACTGAACGAGAGGTCAGATGAGTGTTCCAGCAAGGGGGAGGTGGGCTTGACAGCACAGTTGGGCGTGGTGGTTGGAGGGGGCGCTTATCTTTCTCAAGTCCACCCTTCATTTTTCTGCCCATCAACACCTCTAACACCTCTGTTCATCCATTCCACAGGACTTATTCCTGAGTGACCTGTTATGCCTGTCAGAGCTGTTGGAAGGGTGGGTGAGCCCCACCTCTCCTTCATTGATCCCCTGTCAGCTCACTGTATGCACTTGATGCCACCACATCACACAGTAGGTGAGCAGGTTAGGGCTGATGCAAAGCCCCTTCGTAATTGACACCCCTCTCCATCTGAGCCACAAGGGGCAGCAATACAGCAGCAGGAGGTGCCCTTTCATCCAGGGTAGGTGGCATCAAAGATGGATGCTAGAACCCTGCCTTGCTGGCCAGCATTGGATATTTTAGGCTCAGGTTGTGAACTTGGGTCATCTGAATGACGAGTGCTGCGCTAACCAGTCTGCTGTTTACTCTGGCTGAGGTCTCGCTGCAGGTTTCACACTGACCAGCAAAATGAGAGATGCAGATTTGGCGGCTGGAGGTGGATTTGACATGGGTGATGATTGGGGGTTAAAGGTAGAATGTGGCAACAGGAGTGGTGTAAGGAGAAGAATTGGGTTAGGATGCTGCAGTTGGCGGGACGGGGATAGGGATTTGAAATTCAGTGATGGGGATTGGGGGGGTTAAGATATCAAAGCACGAGGGGAATTAGTGGGAGGGGATTCAGTTGAGAGATGAAGCTTTGGTGTGGGAGGTGGCAATGGGAGGAGGAAATGGCATGTTTAGAGGGTGTCAATGCAGCAAATTGGCTGAACTGGGATGCACACCACCCGGTGTTACAGGGCAAGGATTGTGGCCTCTGGTTGGCGGGCAAGGGTTATGTGGCATATCTAACCCAAGACTTTTCTAAGCAGGTGGAATACACTTATGTTGGAGATGTTTACTGAGCGTAGGCAGAATCGGGCAAAGTGTGATAAGGCTGATTTTTCACAAGCTTGTTTCTAGATGACATAGTTCCTTAGTAATGTTTTGACAGGAGGGATTTAGTGTTCGTGTTGTCCACCACTCCTGCTGCACAGCAGTGATTATACCCAATTTTTCTGTATGGATGCACATTCAAGCTGTCCACTAGATTGAGGAGATAAACATTCACTCAAGTTTAATTGGGGAAGAGGTTGAAGTGTTTAACTCTTCCATTCTCTAAGGAGCCACCTTCTGATCTTACTTCAAGGGGGAGCTCTTGCAGCAGGCTATAATCATTAGGACTAATGCTGCTGGTCTTAGCACCCACCAGAAAAAACTTAACTAGCAGTACCTAGTGGGGACCACCCCTGATGTCTGCTGCACCTCAGTTCTTTCCTGCCGCAGACCTGCTCTTGTTGGAAAGCTCTTGGCGTGTTTTCAAGCAGTTCCAGAAAATCTTAGTATTTTCGACAGTTTTTTCGACCTTGCAGTTAGTTTTTTCCCTCTTCTAATCTTGATACCGTCGCATGTCACCATCGTCTGTCTCCTCCGGTCCCAAGAAGACAGTGTGCCTGTGGCCGCCAAATCCCATCTTAGGACGGCCACAAAGCGTGCGTCTTCTGCCTGGGGCCAGACCACGACAGTGTTTCCTGCAAGATCTGCAAGGGCTTCACCAGCAGGACTCGCATCAGATGCCTGATAGCCCACCTGTTGGAGCAGAAGATGGATGTTCTACAAACCTCTCCAGGGGAAAAAGGAAAGCACCAGGACAAATCCCGTAAGAGGCCCTGGGACAAGGACCATAGCTGGTCCTGCCATCGGTCCTGTTCTTGCCCCCCAAAGACCTCCTCCTCCGGCTCGGGCAGGTCCAACCGTCCAAAGCATCCAGGGCATGAGGAGAAGTCTAGGCCTGAGCCTCCCGCCAAAATGCTGATGCTGGCGAAGGCGGGAACCTCTTCAGACAAGCCGACTAAGGCAAAAGGCACACCGCTGCATGTAATCTTTGCTGTGGCAGAGTCAGCCAAGACCACTTTGGCGCATGCCTCAGCCCTGCCGAAGACGGCATCACTAACGGCCCTACCCTATTAGGGTAAACAGCCTGTTAAGGACTGGGACTCCTAGGCGAAGGCCTCCACAGGGTCCTGTTCCTCCAAACCGGCCAGTTAAGACGCCGGCACAAGTGCCAGAGGCAGACGATGCTGCTGGTGGACCTGCGCTGGTCAAGGTGCCGTCGCCAGTCCCAAAGTCTTCGACTACAGAGGGCTTGTCTGCGGGTTCTTCCCTGAAAGCCCTGCCAGACCTCCTGCTTTTCCTGTCCCCTTACAGGAGACTGCGGCATCTATGTTCTCTGAGGAGGAGTTGCAAAAGCTGTTCTCCTTTTGGTGGAGCCAAGATAAAAAGGAGGAGGCTCCACCAAAGTCAGACTCAACACTAGTTCCTGACCAGCTGGACAGCAAAGAACCCGAGGGTGTGCCGCCGGATCACGGATAAGACCCCCAAGGGCGGCGCAAGTCGTCCAAATCCCGTTCCTTGGCGTATGTTCCTGGTGTGGACAGAGCCGTTAATAGCATTATTCCCAATTCAGCAGCCGTCACCGGTCTAAGCCCAGGAGTAGGTCTCGCAGCTGTCCTGGATCTCCCTCTAGGCGGGCTTGCTCCCCTAGCCGACGCCAGTCCAAGGATGGGCATTGGTCACCACTCCATCGTCGGTCCTTGGACCGGCACCGGTGCGGCAGTCAGACGCTCCATCGAGGATAGCCCTTACAGACACAGCTCGGACTCTTCCCAGTCCAGGAGCATTTCTTCCTCATCTTTCTCTGGAGTTGGGGGTTCTCCTGGGGAAAGGGATCTACCCTGCTCACCTCCTGATGATCCAACTTTCATGGACGTCATGAGGCACATCCAGGCCTCTGACAAATGGAGACAGAGGACCTGGTTCTGGAACGCCGGAAACTGGTTCCGTTACCTGAGGCAGAAGGAGCCCAAACCCGTGGTGCCTCCTCTGGTTGACACTTTCCAAGACCTTACAAGGATAACTTGGAAGCGTCCAGCCTCGGTCCGGTGGTTCCCAAGAAGTCGGACAGACTATACAAGGCCCCGAGGGATGAGCCTTTCCTGGCTGAGAACCCTTGGGTGGACTCCATAGTGATAGTGGCTGCTCATGACAAATCTAAGCAACTGAAACATCTCGGCTCCTAGCCTCCCGACCAGGAATCCCATTACTTGGACCAGGTGGGCAACAAAGTATATTTTGCATCCACCTGCTACATTCGTTCCGAAAATTTCGTCATGCATATGGTCTAGTACCAGAATGCGCTTTGGGAGAAGGGACAGAAGCTAGACAGCGCCTTGCCAGACTACACAGAAGACTGAGCTTCTGGACATTTTGAAATCTGGCTCGGACATGGGCACACATGTCCTTCATGCCTCGTACGACACTGCAGATATGGTGGTCAGTGTGGCAGCATCTGGTGTCTGCCTAAGGCGCCATACCTTGCTCAGAGTCTCCAGCTTCCACCAGAATCTGCAGGCCGGGATCAGGTACCTCCCGTTCCAGGGTTCTGTTCTTTTTGGGCAGGAAACAGAGGGTCTCATCTCTCGTCTCCAAGAGTTGGGCAAATCCATCTGGTCCGTCCGACAAATGTACAAGGGGGGCCAGACGCATCTTCAGAAGTGGCCCTTTCGTAACTCCTCAGGCCAACAAGCCCATGGTAACCACCAGGGTCAGAGAGGCGGCTTTAAAAGGAAAACCAGCAACCTGGAGGTGCCCTTTTCAAGGCCCAAAATCCTCCCAAACCCCTCTCCCCACTCCTGACTCTGCCCGATGACTCCCTATTGACCCCCCCCCTTCAGAGGAGGCACCAGGGGAGGCAGTAGGGGGTCACTTCTCCCTCCATTTGGAGGGATGGAGCACAATCGCGGTAGAACAGTGGGTCCTAGACATTGTAAGGAGGGGACATACGCTGGAGTTCACGCCAGATTCTTCCAGAAACTCCACCAAGGTCCTCAAGATATCCTCCTTCTCATGTTCCTCTTATAGATTGAGAAATCCAGGCCCTCTTGCAAAAAAGACAATAGAACCAGTCCCCCCACAGCGAGGAAAAGGGTATTACTCCCATTTCTTCCTGGTTCCAAAGAAGACTCAAGATCTTCGGCCCATCATGGACCTCGGCTCCCTAAACAATTATATCGAATACCGAAGGTTCAGGATGGTGACCCTTCCAGGTCTTATCCCTCTGCTGCACCAGGGAGACTGGTTCTGTTCCCTGGACATGCAAGATGCGTACATGCACATTGGGGTCTTTCCGCCTCACAGGAAGTACTTGAGGTTCCACTTCCAGGGGGAGCATTTTCAGCTTGGGGTTCTACCGTTCGGCCTCTCCTCTGCTCCTCGAGTCTTCACCAAATACTTGGCAGTGGTGGCTGCAGCTCTGACGCAAAGGGCATTACGTCTTTTCTTACCTCGACAATTGGCTGCTAGCGGCCCCGTCAAGGACGTGCCTAATTCAAGCTCTCTGAGACACTTGTACTTTATTCCGAGAGGTGGGGATCACCCTTAACCTACCAAAGTCTTCCCTAGATCCCAGCCAAAGACTCAGCTTTATAGGTGCGGTCCTGGATTCAGTCCAGGGCATGGCTTTTCTCCCCCAGAAAAGGGGAGATCGTCTGTGGGAGGTAGCCGGTTCGGTTCTCGTAACCTCTCCAGTCTGGGGCACCTGGCGGTGGCCATCCCTGTAGTTCTCTCAGCGCGCCTCCACATGAGGGTCTGTAACAGGGAGACCCCAAGGGATCCCCGAGGAGAGGCTGGCATCCCTCCTTGATTCTTTATTAAACCGCCTAGAATTGTTTACAGACCACACGGAGAACGGAGGAGATTTCATGAAGCTTTACTTGGGCAGGATACATAACTTAAGGTGGTACAAAGATGGTAGCTTCACGTACAAAATAAAAAGCCGTTCTGTTCTTAGGCAGAACTTACAAACCTTATATATGATTGAACAAACACAGGACATGCATCCTGTCTCCAAACAAGGTAATGTTGGTAAATTAGGTCTGTAATTGGAGAATTTTACATCAGCAGATCTTACTTCGAGATACAGCTCTTGCAGCAGGTAACACTATTAGGACTGAAGCCGGCAGGCGTCAGGACCCCACGGAATTCTTCTAGCTAGCTATCTTCAGCGGGGATCGCCCCCGACATCAGGCGTAGTACAAAAGGGGGCGGTCCCGCCAGATTCCCCAGCCCTTCCCCGCTTGCCCACTTCAGGTCTCGACCTCTCGGCTCATTTCTTTAGCGCGACGACGTTAAGTTCTTCCTTTGGGAAAAGTAGTTTTCCAGCCCGATTGCTGTCTGATGTCTTCCAACCTCCGTTGAAGGCCATCCCATGAAGTGCGCCTGTGGGAAGCAAATCCTGTTTAAGGATCCGCATTCGGCCTGTGTCCGGTGCCTAGGCCCAGACCACGACACCCGGTCCTGCACGTCCTGCCAGGGATTCAACAGTCGGACCCGGATCCGTCGCCAGAAGGCTCTACAGGCATTTTTGCTTGAAGAGAGGATCAAGGCCATGGACTCCTCGAGGGGAGAATCTGCAGAGAAGGCCCGCAAACACTCAGGAAAGCACAGGGAGAAGGTTTCCTCCAAGTCCCTGTCCAGGGCCTACGACTCTCGTAGCTCTGGCTCTCGGTCCGACCTTTCGCCCTCCTGGGCCCGTTCTCAGCCTCCCCCACCCGCTGCAGGTGAAGAAACCTTGGGATCCTCTTCTCTTCACAAGCCAAGACCTCCAGGCCCCATCTTCGTCCTCCAAAGCCCTGGTTAGGTCTGGAGACCATCATCATCGCCACAAGTCAGGTTCCCGACATTCTGAGCCCGACGTCAGGTCTGCCTCCTTGCCTCCTCCTCCCCAGCGGAAGACCAAGGAGTTTACCTCTCACAAGAGACCGTTGGATCAACATCGGCTCGTCCGGCGCTGCCTCTCACCACAGGTCCCAGGGCCGTGTCGACCGCCAGACGTCTGCCGCCGTCAGGCCTACTCCCTTTGGTCGCTGGCAGGGGGCCGACATCCACACCAGTACATGTCGAGAAAAGGACCCCGACGCCTCCTGCCGATGTCGGTCAGGAGACTATCACGGAGGAGGAGTTGACGCAGCCCGAGGACCAGACGGGCGATCCCAGTCCAGTCACACCTCCCAGGGGACCCTCCCCTCAGCCTGAGGCCCCTGAGGAGTCTACGCCGGAACCCGACCACCGGCACCCGGTCCGTCGTCGGGTCTTTGCATTTCTGAGGTCAAGGAGCTATTCACTTACTGGTGGGATACCATTAAAAAGGATATGGTTCCCGCACCTCTTCTTCCTCCTCCTCCTGCGACTCCTCTGGCTCCTGCGCCCCCCACACCATCTGGGGCTGCAGGCAGAGTACCTCCCCTCCAGGAGCCTACGGATCCTTCTGGGGGAGACCAGACAAAAGGAGACCTCCGTCTAGATCTTCAGGGTCACCCAGCCCCAAGAGACCCAGAAGACGCTGCCTTTCGCCTTCGATGGAGGGCACGGGATCGGAATTCTCAGGATCCAGATCCCGCCCCCGATCCACATCCCCTCTCCGGACCCACGTGAGCTTCCTAGATCTCCTCCGGATGACCCATCATTCTCTGAGATCATGCGACATATCCAAGAGAACATGGGCTGGGATGTGGAAGAATTAGACCCCGAGAGACTACGCCTCGCCAGGTATCTTCGGCAGAAAGATCCTAAGCCTGTGGTGGTACCACCCTTGGTGGACACTTTTGTGGACGTCACCAAGGCAGCGTGGAAGCGTCCACACTCGCTCCTGGCGATGCCGAAGGAGGCTGACCGCCTGTACAAGGCTCCGAAGGAGGACCAGTACTTGGCGCAACATCCTCTGGCCGACTCTCTGGTCATAACAGTCTCTCATGACCGGTCCCAGAGACCGCAACATTTGAGCACCCTGCCACCGGACCTGGAGTCCAAACAGCTGGATGCTATGGGCAGGCGCACGTATGCTTCTGCTACATGCGCCATCAGATCCCTGAACTACTTGACCCACATGGTGCAGTTCCAAAACGCCTTGTGGGAACAGGGACTGGATCTGGCAGAAAAAATGCCAGAAGGTGAGCAGAAGGAGGAGATGTTGCAGCTCCTCTGCACGGGTTCGGATGTGGGAACCCAGGTGCTGTGATCCACATATGATTCCGCGGACTCCTCGGCCAGAGCGGCAGCTTCAGGCGTAAGCCTCCGGAGACACTCATGGCTCCGTGTCTCCGGGTCTACCCCAGATGTCCAGAAGAATATCATGGACGCCTCTTTCGAGGGAGAAGTTCTCTTTGGTGAGCCCTCTGAGAAGGTTCTCACCAAGCTCCAAGAGGCCGGGAAGGCGGTGAGGTCGGTCCAGGCAATGTACCGACCGAGGCTTAGTTCCTTTCATAGGAGCCAAAGTCGTTTCCGTGGACGGACGTGAGAGACAACAGTCCTGCACGTCCACAGCAGAGGGGCTCTGGTTCCCGCAGAGCCCGCGGGCCGAAGCCAGCGCCCAACTAAGCCCGGCCCAGCCCGGGTCCCTCACCGCCACAGCCTGACTCCTTCCCGGCCCCCAACCCTCAGGATCAATGGGACATCAAGGTCGGGGGTCGTATTGCGAATTACCTGCCAGGATGGCAGTCTATAACTACCGACAGGTGGGTTCTTCAGTTGGTCGAAAGGGGCCACTTTATAGAATTCGCAGACAAGCCACCCTCGAGGCCTCCTCTGCTCTCCCTTACTCGGGTCAGCACAGACTGCTCATCAGGCAAGAGATACTTGCGCTCCTGCAAAAGGGAGCGGTAGAGTATGTCCCAGAGAACCAGAGAGGGTTCGGATACTATTCTCACTTCTTTCTGGTTCCGAAGAAAACAGGGGACCTCCGTCCAATCCTGGACCTCAGCGACCTCAATCTGTCTGTCGCCTACAAGCGATTTCGCATGGTGACTCTTCAAGGTCTGATTCCCATGCTAAAGAAGGACGCCTTCTTAGCGTCCCTAGACATGCAGGACGCATACCTGCATATCCCTGTAGCTCCAGCGCACAGGAGGTTCCTGTGCTTCGAGTTTCTCGGCCACCATTTCCAGTTCCGAGCTCTTCCGTTCGGACTGTCATCGGCCCCCAGGGTCTTTACCAAATGCATGGCAGTCGTGGCAGCGTTTCTAAGGAGACAGGGCCACTACGTGTTCCCGTACCTGGACGATTGGCTTCTCATGGCCGCCTCCAAAGAGGCACTGTTGATGGCTATTCAAAGCACTCAGGAACTGTTTCAGTCCTTGGGCATCCTCATCAACTACGAGAAGTCACTCCTCGCACGTCCCAGAAATTGCAGTTCATAGGAGCAGTTCTGGACACTGTCCGGGAGAGCCTTTCCCCGACGACAGAGCGGAACGCATCAGATCCCTCATCAAGGATCTTTCGAAGAAGAAGCCTGTCCCCGCCAGGTCGGTCCTTCGCTTGCTCGGACACATGGCTGCGGCCATTCCAACCGTCCCTTTGGCAAGGCTTCACATGCGGGTGACCCAGTGAATGCTCAAGGTGCAGTGGGACCAAAGGCAAGACCACATGCAGCATCCGGTCAGAATCACGAATGCCGTGATTCGAGACTGGCAGTGGTGGCTAGACCCAGGGACACTCTCTGCGGGTGTCCCGTTTATAGCGCCGTCCCCGGAGGTAATCCTCACCATAAACGCCTCAGGGCTGGGGTGGGGTGCACACCTGAACGGGGTGAAGTCCCAGGGAACATGGACCCCTCAGGAGGCTCACCTACACATCAGTGTCCTGGAAATGAGGGCAGTCCTATATGCCCTGCTGGCTTTTCAGTCAGAGATCCCATCGAGTACTCTTCTGCTTCAGACAGACAACATGGCGGTGATGTATTACCTCAACAAACAAGGAGGCGCACACTCTTACCCCCTTTGCAGGGAGGCAATGAGAGTGTGGGATTGGGTAATCCGACACGGCGCGAGCCTGATTGCAGTTCACGTTCCCGGGGTGGACAACACAATCGAGGACGGCCTGAGTCGCTCCCAGGCCAGGGTCCACGAATGGGAACTCCTTCAAGAGGTAGCGGAGGATCTGTTTCTACGATGGGGAACTCCAGAGTTGGACTTGTTCGCTTCCCCATCCAAAGCAAAACTGCCCAATTTTTGCTCGCTAGATCCAGGGCCTGGTGTTTTCTGGCGAGACGCGTTGTCCCTCTCCTGGGCGAACAGATTCCTCTACACCTTCCCTCCCTTCCTGTTGATCCAGAGAGTTCTCCTCAAACTGCGCAGGGAGCATGCAACAATGATCCTGGTAGCCCCGTTCTGGCCCAGGCAGATATGGTTCCCCTTGCTAACGCAGCTGTCCCGGGAACCTCCGCTCCCGTTGCCTTTCAGCTCCCATCTCTTGTCTCAGGAGAAAGGTTCACTGGTCCATCCGGACTTGCGTTCACTGAACCTGCATGCATGGCTCCTAGAGACATAGCCATTTTGCGACACGGGGTCTCGCACGAGGTGGCGGAAGTCCTTTCGGCTGCCAGAAAGCCGGCAATGCATGCGACGTACACCATGAAATGGCGCCATTTTTGTTTGTGGTCGCAAGCACGTGACCTTTCCCTTCTAGGTTGCCCAGTGAAAGCTGTGTTAGATTACCTGCTCTCCCTTTTCCAGTTGGGTCTAGCCTACTCCTCTATCAAAGTGCACCTCTGTGCTATTTCTGCTTACCACTTCCCGGTGGGACAGCGCACAGTGGCACAGCTTGATGTCTCTCGAGACTTTTTGCGAGGAGTATTACACCTTAGGCCACCCTTTAAGGACCCTGTCCCCCCGTGGGATTTACTCTTTGTCCTGGAACAACTCACGCCCCTTTGAACCTGCATGGATTATGAGATACGTTTCTGTCTTGAAAACGTTATTTTTAGTTGCTGTTACGCCAGCAAGGAGAATTTCTGAGCTGCACGCTCTTACGTGTAAGGAACCCTATTTGATTTTCCACCAGGACAGTGTCTCCCTAAGGACGAATCCTAAGTTTTTGCCTAAGGTGGTCTCCACCCTCACTCTCAATCGGGACATTGACCTGCCTGTCTATTTTCCTAAGTACTCCAATAGAGGAGAAGCGCTACTTCACACCCTGGATGTTCACCGCTGCCTAAGATACTACCTAAACAGAACGAAACGGCTTCGCAAATCTGAGCAACTCTTCGTTTCCTTTGCTGAGAGGATGATGGGCCAACCAGTATCAAAGCAGTCACTTTCTCGCTGGCTTGTCCAGTGTATTTCATACTGCTACAATACCAAACAGAAGCCCCTCCCGGGTACAGTTTGGGGCCATTCCACAAGGGGGGGTGGCTACCTCCTTTGCAGCACTGCGTAACGTCTCCACCTCTGCCATTTGTGCTGCAGCTACTTGGAGCTCTGTACACACTTTTATCAGGCATTATAGCCTGGACATTGCCTCACAGCGAAGAGCCGGTTTCGGCCTGGCTGTGCTACAGGGTCTCCTGTCCTAGAGTCAGGACTTGGCATGGATATTTTGCAATCTCCTCCTCCCAGTATGCTTACAAGCGTTATTGCTTGGAAATCAGTCCTAATAGTGTTACCTGCTGCAAGAGCTGTATCTTGAAGTAAGATAGTACAGTTACGTAAGAACTTACCGTAACAGTAGATCTTCGAGAACGGCTCTTGCAGCAGGTACCTTCCCGCCCACCTTCCCCCTTGGAGGAGGCATGGCTTTCAGAGCCTTTGGCAGGTGCTTTTGCCCTTTCATCTTCTGATGATGGATCCTCGGTCTCCCTTTCTGATGTCATCCTGCGGCCGGAAGTCTCTGGCGGGAGAACTGGGAATCTGGCGGGACCGCCCCCTTTTGTGCTACGCCTGACGTCGGGCGGGACCGACGTCGGTGTCCTGCTGAAGATAGCCAACTAGAAGAATTCCGTGAGGTCCTGACGCCTGCCGGCTTCAGTCCTAATAGTGTTACCTGCTGCAAGAGCTGTTCTCGAAGATCTACTGTTACGGTAAGTTCTTGCGTAACTGTACTTTCCTGTAGTCATACTGTGATGAGCAGAAATGAATGATGTAAATTTGGCAAATGAATGCAGAATTTTGCACGTCTTTAAATGAGTTAAATGTAATAAATGCTAATCCCCACAAGATGGCAGCATTGTATAACTAATGACAGTTTGCTTTTAAGATACATTCATGGTAACTTTATGTATGAGAATTGCATTGCAGTTCAATCTATGGCATTAACAAAATATACCATAACTGGTTTTGTTCTTGTCTCCTTTTTCCTGCTATAAATAAAACATACATCGCAGTTTGAACTATGGCATCAACAGGATATATGGTTCAAATTCTTAGCAGTTACCAAGAAATGCAATATGCTTTATAACCATATATGTCCTAGCAAGCTTCTGTTACATCCTGTTAGGTCACTGTGTAACTATGATAAGTACGCGCTATGACAAATATGACACATAGCATTTATAAGAAATGCCTACATCATTTTGGGGAGATGTAGCACATAAGTTTCGTTTTGTCCACCATTTCGCACACACAAGTTTTGTTTTTAACCACCATTTTGTAATATATCTGTATTGTAACTGCATAATTTTTGTACTCTTGGCTTTTTGTGTATTTGCTCATGCACCCACTTACTGGCTTTATCAGATTGTACTTTGGGTTTTGTAGCCTGTCCCCTGCCAACCATTAAAATGTGTGCAAAGACACACATTACAGTAAAATTACCCCTTACAGGGTCCCACAATGGATGCTCAGGATGCAGTGGGACCAAAGCTCAGACGGTCTGGACCATATGGTCATGATCTCTGAGCCAGTCAGAAGGACCCTGCTTTGGTGGTTGGACCCGCTGAATTTGGAGAAAGGGGTCCCGTTTCGTCAGTAGCCCCCAAGCCGGACTCTAACAGATGCCTCCGATTTGGGTTGGGGGGGTGCACCTCGTAGACCGTCTGACTCAAGGTGTCTGTACCCCGAGGAGCGCAACCTCCACATCAGTGTTCTGGAAATGTGAGTGGTCCTCAATGCTCTAAGGGCCTTCCAGGAGGACCTCAAACCAGGCTCTCTTCTTGTTCAGACGGACAATGTGGCGGTTGTCTTTTACGTCAACAAGCTGGGTGGAACTCATTCCTACCCCCTGTGCAGGGAGGCAGTGAGTGTCTGGTATTGGGCGCTGGCACATCACATCTGTCCGACATGTTCCAGGCGCCCAAAACGACTTGGCAGACAGCCTAAGCAGGTCTCAGTCCAAGGCGCACAAGTGGGAGCTACTCCAGTCAGTAGCGGACCAGCTCTTTGGCAATTGGGGTCGTTCAAAGTTGGACCTCTTGTGCATCTCCATAGCAGCAAACTGCCAGTTTTCTGCTCGCTAGAGCACGAGCCTGACGCTGTCTCTTTGGGCAGGAAGTCTTTACCTTCCCTCCCCTCCTTTCCTCTCATTCAGAGAGCCTTGTTGAAAGTACAGGCCAAGGGGGCTTGGATGATTCTTATCGCCCTACTCTAGCCTCGGCAGATTTGGTTCCCACTACTTCAGCGGTTGTCTTCAGAACCTCCAATTCCGCTACCAGTATGCTCGCAGTTGCTCTCCCAGGACCAGGGCAGGCTGATTCATCCAGATCTCTGTTCACTACACCTTCATGCATGGCTCCTGCAGATGATGTTAGATCCAGATATGGGATTTCCCAGGAGGTGACGGATGTCCTCGTCTCAGCGAGGAAACCCTCTACGCACTCCACTTATGCTGTGAAGTGGAAGCGTTTTTGTTTATGGGCTTCTTCTCAGCGCCTGGTACTTTCCTGTCCGGTGAACTCAGCGTTACAGTACCACCTCCTCTTATACCAGCAAGGCTTGAGCTATTCATCCATAAAGGTGCACATGTGGGTGGGCTATCTCTGCTTATCGCCTACTTTTTGGGGACAGGACCCTAGCTCAGTGGAATGTGGCCTGCATCTTTTTATGAGGCATTTTGCATTTGAGACCCCCCATTAGCGATCCTATCCCTACCTAGGATCTCCTTTCTGTGTTGGAGAAGCTCAGTAACCCCCCCACCGAGCCTGCAGCGGAGTGCGAGCTGCGTTTTCTTTCCTTGAAGGTTTCTTTTTTAGTTGCTGTAACCTCCACTCGAAGAGTTTCTGCGCTCCAGGCCCTGATGTGTAAGGAGCCTTATATAATTTTTCACTGGGAAAGAGTTTCCCTTAGAAAAAATCCTAAGTTCCTGCCAAAGGTAGTCTCAGAATTGACCCTCAACCAGTCAGTTGACCTTCCAGTCTATTATTCTACCCGTGCCAATCAGGGAGAGGCTGTCCTACACACATTGGACTTCCACAGGGCATTGAGCTACTACCTTCAGCAGACAGTGGATCACCGCAAATCGGAGCAATTGTTTGTGGCCTTTGCGCCTCAGCATCTGGGCAAACCGATGTCTAAACACACCATTTCCCGTGGCTTGTCCACTGCATAGTGTTCTGTGACAACAAATACAACAGACCTCTACTGGGCGCAGTTAGAGGTCATTCCACTAGAGGAGTTTCTACCTCCTTTGCCTCCTTGAGGAACGTCTGAGACATCTGTGCAGCTGCTACTTGGAAATCAGTGCACACCTTTGTTAGGCATTACAGCCTGGACATTGCCTCTAGGCGCCATGCTAGTTTCGGCCTGGCAGTCTCTCAGGGACTTTTGTCCTAATGTGCTGATTTCCAGCCTTCGGCTAATCATTTTTACAGTTTTTATCATCTTACCTCCCGGGACTAGTCTCATCTTACCTCCCGGGACTAGTCACCTCCTTGGTGCGGGACTGCTTGGGATTCTGTTCTAAATGGTTATAGCCTGCTGCAAGAGCTCCCCCTTGAAGTAAGATAGTACAGTTATGCAAGAACTTACCGTAACAGTAGATCTTTGAGAGGAGCTCTTGTAGCAGGCGCTGCTTTCCCGCCCTCCTTCTCCTTGGAGAGTTTTTGAGCACGTCTAGGTCAGGTTTTGCCTGGTCCACTTGCTAGGGTCCGTTCCAGGTCCTTGGCGGATGAACTGAGGTGGAGCCGAAGTCCGCCCTCTTTTGTAGTATGACCGACATCAGGAAGCGGTCCCCGCTGGATACTGCTAGCTAAGTTTTTCCCGGTGGGTCCTGCGGCATTAGTCCTAATGGTTATAGCCTGCTGCAAGAGCTTCTCTCGAAGATCTACTGTTAACGGTAAGTTCTTGCATAATTGTATTTTATCTGTGCCAGTTGTTTCCTGTGGAAAGTGAAATAAAAGTCGGAACGAGAGTGGAGCGCTCTTTCTTGTGCTTTCTAGATTACAGTCAAGGGTTGCAGAGTGTGTTTCATATCTACACGCGCTATTTTTACCACTTTTGGGGCCCCTTGCCAGCCTGGATGTCCATTATTCACCACTAGTGCTTTTGTGTTTCTTGAGGGATTCTCCCACTCACCACCTCGGACTCTGGAGATACTGGTGAACCACCCTGTCTACAGAGTTGTTAGTTTGGTCAACATCCCTAACATTTTTGAATACATAAATTTCTGTGTGCCCATCCCCTCTGATTTGATTAATCGACTGTAACTGTGTGTAATTGTTATTTTCTGTTCAGATTAAAGTGTGGACTGTCAACCCCCAGCAGTTTGTAGAAGACGAAGATGATGACACCTTCTCCTATTCAGTGAGAATCTCTGCACAGGACCTGCTGCTGGTGAGAAATTAACAGAATGGCAGATATGTCAGCAACAAAGGGCGTAAAGAGCAGTGGCAACATAATATGTATTTTGTTTTATTATTGTAGATTAGAATTAATGCATGTCAGAATAGCCCCAGTTAGGTGAAACCAGAAGTTAAAAAGGATGTCCTGGGGGGAACCAAGCAGCAGCAGAGTATTTACAAAAGAGTTAAAGATAGTCCTACAAAGTATTTTTTACTTTTATATTTTGTATTTGCATTTTTAAGCAGCCTACAACTAGTTAAAACCATGACAATAACGTGCAAGCTAGGAAGCGTCTTAAAGGGAAGTGTCCAGCTTAAAAAGCCCTATACGTCAGGGTGGGGGTAGTCCCTAGTTAGGCTTTTTTGCCATAAAAGTAAAATTTTGCCTGTTGTGGTGTTGGAGTACTTTTATTTTTTTCTGTTAATTTCTGCTGTTCCACACATAGGCATCTAGGGGCGCATCTGATAACCTTCCACAGCTGTCAGAGCCAGGGATCGACTGCAGGAGAGTGGATTGTATTTACTAATAGACGGAGCTATTAATAGTACTGTTTTTTTTATGTTTTTTTTTGTAGACTATTTTTATGCTCCCCCTAGGCCCGGGCATCCTTCCGGGGTGCACTCTCGGCTAGGACCGCTACTCCCTGCCTGAACCCTGCGGTCCGACAGGACTCCCCCGGCTGCCGTAGCACACCAGATCACCCTCCGGGCCAGGCCCGCTCACCCTCAGCAGCCTATTTGATATTGGAGAGGGCTTACTGCAGTTGTCGGGTTGGCCAGGAGTCCCCTCTGAGATTGGGCCAGTGATGGGATGTGCGTCCTGCCCCTGGTGCCCCCATCATCTCCGCGATCCTAGGCGGGGACTTTTCCATGGTTGTTGCCCCTTTGGGAGTGTGGCGTACAATGACGTCCATGCACGGCTTCCCTGCTGACGTCTACCACACTCCCACCCCCTCTCACTCTGGCTGGCGTACTGGTGCTTCCCCCGATCTCCATCGGGAGTCGCTAGGACACTGAGCAGCCCCTGTACCCTCCCCAGAGAGAGGAGAGCAGTCCTCCGGACGCCCAGTCCTCTCTCCCCTGCCGACCCCAACGGCCTGGGCTCATTCCCGAACCCGGGTTGCCAGTGTGGCGTGAGGTGTGTGGTTTATTCTTTAACAGTCCCAGTACCATGTATAGACTGTGCACGCATTGCCTACATGCTGGGGAAGAGGGAAGGCCTAAAACAAAAAATATTTGGGGCGAGCAGCGTGATGGCTGGCACATCCAGGCCCTACTGTCTGCTTGCAGCCACTTTAACCCGGCAGAGGGTGTCTCCTGCTGTGTTGGCTAGAGCAGTGGAGGATGATACCTGGCTGTTGCTGTGCCCCTCTACAGGGGGTGAGCTGTGGGGTTAGGGTGCAGTGAGGCTGGGCTGACCTGAGGGATGATGAAGCTGCACCAACAGGATGCTGAATGTAAAAAAAAAAAAAATGAATAGTTCCGCCCACTAAAATAATAATAATAAAAAAAAAGATAATGCTCACGAAGTCTTGGCTGCCAGATTGTTTTCTAGAGGTGTATTACGTTCCGTAATCCATCTGCAGCAGCAAAAGCTTTCTTCCCTTTGGATTAGAAAGTGCTAAGAATATGCTGTCTATCGCCGACCTGTAACCTTTGCTGCCAACAGCAGCTCTGTTTTGTTGGGAAATTCCTGGAGGTGATCAGTGTCGAAGCAGTTAACATCTTGTTCAGTAAGGGGCCCACTTGAATTCATAGCACGCTTTCAGGGACAGTTGTCCAAGCTGGAATGTTGGTGGTGGTGGTGAGTGTGTTGGTTAGAACTAGGGGCAGTTCTTCCCATGCTCTTAAATGTCACTGTGATTTTGTGCAGAGATGTACAATTCCCAGTCCTGTATTGCTCCCATGTTCTAGGTATTGTAGAACAGATTTTTTTGAGCAGACGTTTCTTGATGTTGAAGCTGTGGTTATGCTAGAATAGTAGGCCAGCCTTTTGATGGGAGCCTGGGACTATTCTAGTGATGTGTTTGGTAAATGACAATTTGGGGTCCAGCAGGAAAAAAAATGGCATTTAAAGGTCTGTGCATTGTCCTGGGGTAGGCCATCCTGAGCTGCAGTTTGCAATGAATGACGTGCAGTTTCCTTGTACAAACATGCTGTTTAATGCCGTATTAGTCCTAGTAAGAACAAATCCAGAACAAATGGTCTGATACCTTTTATTGGACCAACAAGGATGTTACAAAAAGAACAAATAGCTTTAGCTTTCGGACCAAAAGTCCTTCTTCAGAAGCTTAATGGGACTTTTGGTCCGAAAGCTAAAGCTATTTGTTCTTTTTGTAACATCCTTGTTGGTCCAATAAAAGGTATCAGACCATTTGTTCTGGACTTGTACAAACATGATTTTTGTCTTGGAACTAGTCAGCAAGAGACAACTGGTCGCCATCCAGTCCTGAGCTTTATAGGAGGAGACTTGTGTTCTGTCAGCAGAGGTTTTAGCCTCTGCATATATGATAGTATCATCTGTGCCTGGTGTTACTCCTAGCATACATTAGTAGTAAAGTAATATTTTCATTAAAAATCAGATTGATCAGACCATTGTCTTCAGTGAGACCAGTTCCTTGGGGAGCCTGTTGAAGTGAAAATTAGACAGTGTACTATGGGAGCAGTGGCGGTGGTGTTTTGCAGTGTTTCTTGCTGTTGTGATGACTGCATTAAAGGAGAAATGCAGTATAAAAAGGGCTTCAAGGGATGAAATAAAATTAGAATGCAGAGCTCTTCTACCGTTTGTGTATTTTGAAAGTTGGATTTACAACCTTTGAGTCATGGACTCATTTACAAAGGCACCTAGTCGCAGGGGGAGTAGACATGGTTACAGTGTGAGGTACAACAGTGGTAACGTAAGGTGCACTTTCATAAGAATTCAGCAAGAAGTGACTCTGGACACGCATTTAGCTGCTAGCTAGAGCACAGAACAGTGAAGCAGGGTCTAATCCCGGCACAGTCCCTCTTTTGCGGTGTGACCTTCAGCAATTCACTTGATCTACCAGTGCTTTAATCTAACAAGCTGTAGAGCTGAGTAGAAGGACCCCAGTGCAAGTGACTGCATCTTTTGGCGTGTGTAAAATGTTCTGGTTTTAGTAGAGATTCAGAAGGATTGTGACCCATTTCTCCATGTTTACACTTTAAATCTGCTACAGAATGTATAGCTTTGACAATTTCACTCTAGACAAAGGACTTAAGAAGTACATTCTGGGACTTGTCTTGGCCCAAGTCACAGAAGGAAACTGCTGTCCTCTACATTAACGTTTAAAAATTGCTTAATTCATTGCAGCACATCATTTGGCGTGGAGCAAGAGGGCGAAAATAATGTGCAGCCTGGAGACTTTATGCCTGTTATTGTAAAATAGTTTGGGCCTCCAGACCCCCACCACACACACGCACATTGTGGAGTGTAAACTGGGCTTTCAGTTGGGATCTCCTGGGTTGATCATTTGCACACAAAATAAAATTGTTTATTAAGCTTGTGTTAATGAATGCATGGCAGTAATCCTGGCGAATTGCCAAAATACACTTCTCTTTTTTTTTTTGTATGATTTTTAGGCTGTTGCTGCAGATTTTCAGAACGAGAGTGCTGTTGCTTTAGCAGCAGCTGCTACCAGACACCTCCAGGAAGCTGAGCAGGCAAAAAATAGCGGTAATGAGCACTGGTAAGAGACAACATTGTGTCAGTTTATATCGGCTCCTATGAGCTGTCCTCCCCTGCTACCTGGGACAGGCTGTAACAGTCAGAAGTCTTGGGGCACATCCTTTCCCAGACTCCCTCAGTCTTTTACAACCTGCCCTAGCTGGTAGACTGCTCCCTGCTCTGCAGGGGACTCCTCTCTTCCACTTTCAATTTTCTGTCTCAACCGAGAAGGCAGGATTCTCTGTTCCACTAGAAGACAGCAGTTGACAAAGCATGACTTTGCATCCTTCACCCTAGTTTCTGTCACTGTTGCTTCTGTTACATGATTAGAACCCTGGGGCTATGGTGCCTGGTAAGGGCTGTTGTGTGTCTGCTCCTGTAGGCATGGAGTTTGTATGTGCTCTCATCCCCTGCTAACGGGCAGATTGGAACAGTCTAAAAGAAGTCTTAGTGCACACCCCTTCTCTGATTCCAATCAGTTCTAGCTGGTAGACGGGTCTCTGCTACACAGGGACACCTTTTTCTCAGCAAATGGTTTCTTTTTCAGGATTTTTGTATTTCAAGTTGATATGAAGGCTGCTGCAGCTCTGGATCAGCTGGACATCTTGCTTCTGTACCCCCAGCCCTGTTTGGTGCCTGGTTAGGGTTGCTGATCTACCCTCCTAGACCAAGGTAGGATCGGGGCAGTTTTTTGGTTATTAAAGAATAGTTTCCAGGTAATTTGCAGCTGTAAGTACAGCACAAACTACTCTGGGTTCCACGTGCCCATCTGTGCATGTGCGATGGGCACCATCTTGGTAAGGGCATTCACCAGTCTTAACAGAGGTAACCCCCCCCCCCCACAATATAGCTTTTTTCCCCCTCTTGTGACGGCCCTGCTCTTCCCCAGCCCACTCCTAACCGCCCTTGCATCCCCATAATCTACCACATAATCCTCCATGAATTAACCCCTCGGTCATTTTTCCACCTGAGGCCAGTCTGAAGAGCACATCTAGTCTTAACAGGTGCAACAAAATAAAACATTTTGCCTCAGAGATGGTTTCCTGTTGACAGTTCTGTAAACAAGCTTGTGGAGGTTAAAATGCATCTCAAGGTCAGCCTCCTGTGCTATAGATTGATATCTTTTCTTATAAACTCAAAATGCTTTCTGCAGTTTTTAAGCAATAAGATTATTTACATTTGCAAACCAAAGGATCCCAGTTTCACAAAGCTTCACGTGTATATATTTTTTTAACCACAGAGAAGCAAGGGGAGAAAGAATAGAAAGAAGTGAAGGAAGGGAGATAACAGGGAAATTGTGAGACGTTCAGAGTGGCCAATTCCCAGGTGCCACAAGGAAGATTTAATTGCACAGTCAGCCAAACAGACAGGCAAGTGGCAGAATAGAAGAGGACAGAATAGATTCTTGCTTTTAACTCTCTGCGTAACAAATGGGACAGGGTCTTAGTCAACCTTATCACACACAGACACAGAGAACCTGAGAATTGTGGCCTTTTTTTCTCCCCAAGGTGGTCTGGGATTTCCACAGAAATTTGGAGATAGCATTACCCTTCCCTTTGCCTGAGCCCCATGAACCCCAAGAAGGAACAACTCCATACCCAGATGTTAGGGCAGCCATCAAAATTTACATCAGGCTCGCCAAGCCATTCTGCACTGCAGACAGTTTGTCTTCCTGGGTCCAGGAAGTAAAGGGTTGGCCCTGGCTACAAGAGCATGAGCTGACTGGCAGTGCCAGCCCATCAGGCTTGCATACTCCTCCTAGGGGCTGACTACACCCCATAGAACAGGGCACATTCCAGTAGAGCCATGGTAGCCTCTTCTGCCGAATGAGCTTTGGCCTCTTAGAAGATATGTACGGCTGATACATGGGCATCTTGACACGTTCCCTAGGCACTGTTGCTTAGATGTCCTCATCTCCATGGATGCTGGTTTCATTAGGTTGATGCGGACTTCAGTAGTACAGCACTGACCTCTCGTATCGAGGGACTGCATATCTGGGCCCATGCCATCTGGCTGGGCATAGAAGCGAACACACAAAGGGGAATTCTGTTTCTAGGGACGTGGATATGTTGTTCAATCCACACTGTCTGGCAGGTTCCTTGCCACTTTAATTCTTGCCGGAAGGTCTTCAAGCTGGCTCCTTCCACCCACCCAGGTGGTAAAACCCTCGGCTCCGCCCCATGACACCAGATCTTCCTTACCGCTTGGAAGCTCAGGTTCCCTCCTTAGCGCTCTGCGTTTTAGGCCTGGATCCTAACTCTTCGGGTTTACCAAAAATTGTTTTAAAATTTAAGAGACTTCAGTCGTCATCTTGTCTCGTGGCTGCGTTGGACAAATCCACTCCGGGCTTCCGTCGGCGGCCTTGCGGGCAGAAGATGTCCTGACTGATCCAAGACTCCACGGGCGCTTACTGCCTGGTCTTGCTCACGCATCCGCAGGCCTGCGATCTGTGCAAGTACTTCTCGGCTCGTTCTAGAGGAACGCTGCCAGACTGCAACTTGGGTATCCCAAGAAATGGTACCCGCCGGTGAAGTCAAGGAGGCCTATATGGTGTCCTCATGGGGTTGCAGGCGCCAAGGAGCAGCTGGAGCAGTTGACGCCTCTTGAGAAGGAGGCGTGCCCAGGCTTCTTCATCTTCCTCCCTCGGTTGCGGCGTTTATCCCACCTCCTTGGGCTCCTCCTATACTGCTTCTTTTAAGGAGCTTTGCCAGTCCCTCTCCACCAAAGGAGAAGGGCCATCGGGACATTCCAGTTGGTCTGAGAAAAAAGAACCAAAAGGTAAGTCCCACTGTCGACGTTTGTGGGAGCGGGAGAGATCCCCTTCACCGGACCGTCGGCTCTCTACTTCGGTCGAGGTTGCGGCTAAGGCCGCTGGCTTCACGGTGTCCCCGTCAGGTCAGCCGTCTGAGACATCCGTCGACGCAGTCGAGATTTTTCTCGACCTGTTAGACGGTTTGTCAACTGGAGAAGCCGACATCCCTTCTTCACCGGTTCCCCCAGTGGTGACCGAGGACTTGCCTGTGCCTCCTGTGCCAAAGTGCCCGATTAAGGACCCTGAACCAGGGGATGAGCAGGTTCCCCCACCCCCTCTTTGATCCACCCTTGGCGACCCCGAAGGTCTCTGTCTCGGTCCTTTTCCAAGTAGAGTAGATACCGCCAACGCCGGTGGTCTTGATCTCGACACCATGGAAAGTGGTGCCGCCACTCGTCCTCTTCGGAGGATAGGCTCCGACGTAAGTGCTATGAGGACATGATGTGGCAGTAACTTTCATTGACCGGTAACAAGCCGACTCCGTCGCCTTCTCTGGCAATTAAGTGGCTGTCACCGGAGCGACCGAAGCAACCCCTCGTAGTCATCGAGGAGCCAACCCTGACGCCAGTTGTTTGTCCGAAACTGGCTGCTCCACCCATTGTGGTGGAACCACCGCCTCCTCAACCGAAGACTGGGGCCCCGACCAAGGATTCTCGGTTGGGTCAGGGCTTGCCCCACAGGTTGTCGGTCACCCTCACTCCCGATCGACCTCGGCAGGTGGAGGGTGGCTCAGGCGCTCGGCAGCTGTTTGCAGACTCCTCGGAGTCTGACGACGACTCCTCCCTGTACTCCAGGCCCATTGACCTGGAATCCACTGAGGGTCAGTCGGTGGATGAGAGCCCATCCTCGTTCCTGGGTATTCTTCCGACTCATCTCAGTGTCTACTGGGATGCAGCTCGAACCTGTCCAGAAATGGGCCAGATATCCCCTCACAGAGATACTGGACCGAGGAGATTTTCTTACAGAGGCCTTCCCAGTGGCCGGAGCCATTGTTGGCCTGGCCCTGGAGTTGTGGCAGCGACCTGCTTCTTGTCCCGCGCCTTCGACCAGGATGGCCCGCAAGTACGCAGTCCCCACTGGTTCACTCTCCGGTTTCTCGGAGCACCCCTCTGCAGAGGAACTGGTGACCGATGGTGGTGTCCGGCGTTCTGGAAACGCTAGGGATGTGGACAGACCTCCCGATAAAGAATCCAAGAAGCTGGATTACTCGGGGAGAAAGGTTTACACTGCTTCCTCCCTAGGCCTTCAACAGGCTAGCTTGGCTGTACTGATGGCACATTTCTCACACGCCCTTATGGGTTCCCTGGATGAGGTGATTCCCCATCTCCCGGCTGACCTTCAGATGACGGTCAAGCAGGTTCGGGATCAGTGAAGGGCGGTGGCTACACAGCTCCAAACTTCTTTAGACATCTGTGACTCTTGTGCCTGGTCAGTAGCAGCCGCAGTAGCTATGTGCTGCAGAGCTTGGCTGCGGATCTCCACCTTCACGGCGGACACCCAACACAAGCTGGCAGATATTCCCTTCCTGGGCACTGACTTGTTCGGGCCGGGGTGGAAGGCTATCTCCAGAGGATCGAGAAGTCCAATGCCACCTTGGACTCGGTCACGTCTGCCCAGAAGGACAAAGGCCGCCTACAGCAGCGTAAGCCCTTTTGCCCTTCCGCTCCTGCAGCATGTCCGGCCCAGCAGCACCAGCAACAGGGCCAGCAGGCTCATACTTGGCGCCCTAAGGCCAAGTCTGCCGCTTCCTTCAATAGGAAGCCTGGTGGGAAAGGTCCAGGAGGCCGCTTGGCCGGTCCTTCCTCCAAGCCTGCCCAGTGAATGAGGGGTGCCGGCCCCAGCCTCATCACTCCTCCCCGGGTTCCCCCTGTGTGGGGGACAGCTCCGCCACTTCTTTTCTGCCTGGTACGCTATCACCACGGACCGCTGGGTACTAGAAGTGGTTGGCAGGGGTCTGCCTCTGGAGTTTGAGCAGTCCCCTCCCTATCGAGCCGTCGCCCCACGGGGGGCAATGGGTTCTGCAGCCTCTGTTGGTTCATCGAGCCGACATTGCCCTGCTTCTCCAAAAGGAGGCGATCAGAGAGGTGACGGACCCTCCTCCAGACCCAGGGTTTGTGTCCAGGTACTTCCTGGTTCCGAAACGGACAGGGGGCTGGCACTCAATTTTCAATCTGCATGACATGAACAAGTTCCTAAGGCCATGCACCTTCAGGATGGTTACTCTGGCACAGATCATTCCATCCTTGGAACTAGGAGTGTGGTTCTGCTGTCTGGATCTCCAGGATGCGTTCTTTCACGTTCCAATCCGTCCGTCTCATCAGCGATTCCTCCGCTTCAGAGCAGAGGGATCTCTTTACGAGTTCCAGGCCATGCCCTTTGGCTTTTCTCCAGTTCCCAGGGTCTTCACCAAATGCATGGCAGTGGTGACAGCATTCCTGCGGCGCCGAGGGGTCCGGGTGTACCCTTACCTTGATGACTGGCTGATTGTGGCCCCCTCCAGGTTGGAGGTGGAGCGGTCCAGGGATCTGGCCCTCCAGGTCTGCTCTCATATTGGCCTCCTCATAAACGAGGCCAAATCAGAACTCGTGCCATTGCAGGTGATTCAGTTCATCGGGGCAGAGCTCGACTCCCTTCGAGCCAGAGCTCGGCTCTCTGACAGGGCCGAGGTCCTTTCCTCCTATACCCAATCATTTCTGGTTGGGCACTTGTGCCCTGCCTGGGACTTCCTGCGCCTTCTGGGCCTCATGGCGGCCTGCACCAGCGTGGTCCGTTGGGCCTGCTGGCATATGCGCCCTCTGCAATGGCGGCTGGCCAGCCAGTGGTCATAACGCTCCGGTTCTCCGGACCAACCAGTGACCCAGAAGTTGTGGGACGGCCTGCAGTGGTGGCTCATCCCAGCTCATCTGCAGGAGGGTATCCCGTTTGTCTGCCCCAAGCCGACGGTCACACTAACTACTGACGCCTCTCCGATGGGTTGGGGTGCCCATCTAGGGGATCTCCGGGCCCACGGCCTCTGGTCCCCTCAGGAGTCTCGATGCCTCATCAACCTGCTGGAGCTTCGAGCGGTTCGACTAGCCCTCATGGCCTTCGCTCCGTTTGTCCGGGGTCAGGTGGTTCAGGTCCAGACGGACAACACCACGACCATGTACTGCCTCAACCGTCAGAGTGGGATGCACTCCTTGCCTCTGTGCAAGGAGGCTCTCTGCATCTGCTCTCTCGTAATCAGCATGGAGGCGGATCTCCTAGCCATCCATGTGGCAGGAGCCTTCCAACAGTCTGGCCGATGCTGGATAGGCGCTGCATCTCACGAGTGGTCACTCCTGCCGGAGGTAGTGCAAGAACTGTTCTCCCATTCGGGCTCCCCTCAGGTGGACCTGTTTGCCTCCAGGGAGAATGCCAAGCTGAAGTTTCATGCCCGGCCCCCTCAGCAGGGCTCGCTGCAGGGGAATGCCTTCTCAAGGCCGTGGACTCCAGGCCTCTTCTACGCCTTCCCTCCATTTCCCTTGATCCACAAGGTGCTTCTCAAGGCGAAGAGGGACAAGGCGCAGTTGATTCTGGTAGCCCCAGACTGGCCTCGCCAGTTCTGGTACCCAGATCTCCTCAGCCTCAGCTCCAGGCTCCCGAGGCGGCTTCCAGCCTGCCCAGACCTGATCTCAATAGACAAGAGGAAGGTTCTCCATCTGGACCTTCAATCCCTGTACCTGAATGCCTGGTTCCTGATCGGCTAGAGTTCCAGGCCTTGGGTCTTTCCGACGAGGTCCTCAACATCATTGAGGCATCCCGTAAGGAGTTGACCAGAAAATGCTACGCCTTCAAATGGAAGAGATTCTCCATTTGGTGTCAGGACAAGGGGTTGGACCCCTCTTCCTGTTCCTTGGCTAGTATTTTGGACTACCTGTGGTCCCTTTCTCAGCTAGGGCTTCGGTCGATGACTTTTAAGGTGCACCTGGCAGCCATCTCTGCTTACCGGGCGCGGGCCGGCAAACAGTCTGCGCAGGAGAAGGTGGTCGGCGCTTTTTCAAAGGCCTTGATCACATATCCCCTCCGGTGCGAGAACCTCCACTTCCGTGGGATCTTCTGCTGGTATTGGCTAAGCTGATGGGCAAGCCATTCGAACCGATGCACAGGTGCGATATCTCCCACCTGTCGTGGAAGACCGCCTTCTTGGTGGCTATAACTTCAGCCAGAAGGATGGGAGAGCTCCAGGCGCTTTCTATAGAGTCTCCTTATCTGGTCTTCCACAGGGACAAGGTTGTCCTTCGCCCCCACCCGGAATTCCTTCCGAAGGTGATGTCGGAGTTTCACCTGAATCAGGTGTTGACTCTGCGGGTGTTCTAACCCAGTCACACCTCGGAGGCCGAATATAGGCTCCATACTTTGGACCCTAGAAGAGCGCTCTCTTATTATAAGGACCGAACGGCTGAAGTTCGGGGAGAGGTTCGCCAGCTGTTTTGTCACCTACGCTGAAGCCGCACCTGGCAGACCTGCAGCCAAGCGGAAGATAAGTAGGTGGGTCACCTCCTGCATGGATCTCTGCTATAGGTTGGCGGGCATGGAGCCTCCCAAAGGGATAAGAGCTCATTCTGCCTGCCATACCGCTGCTTCAGTGGCTGCTTCTAGAGACGTCCCTATCCAGGCAATCTGCAGGACTGCTACCTGGAAGTCAGCACACACGTTTATTTCCCATTACCACATTGCCCTAGAGTCACGCTGGGATGCTGGTTTTGGGACCTCAGTTCTCCAGTCCTTATTCCCTAAGTAGGGGGTGCGCGCCTTGCCCCCCTCCTCCCGCAGAACTGCTATCAGTCTGCCAATAAGTGTGGATTGAACAACATATCCACGTCCCTAGAAATACAGGTTACTCACCTGTAACAGGAGTTCTAAGTGGTATATGTTGTTCATCCCACATCACCCGACCTCACCAGCTTGCTAACCTGGCTTCAGCGAGGCTAGATCTGGCGTCATGGGGGCGGGCCAAGGGTTTTACCACGTGGGTGGGAGGGCCAGCTTGAAGACCTTCTGACAATAATTAAAGCGGCAGGAACCTGCCAGACGGTGTGGATGAACAACATACCACTCCTAGAACTCCTTTTACAGGTGAGTAATCTGTATTTCTAGGGACATGGATATGTTGTTCATCACACTATAAACGAGTTCCTTGCCCTTTCGCGGAAGGTCTTCAAGCTGGCTCCTCCACCACCGAATAATCAAAAACTACCGACTCCGCCCATGTGCCTCAGATCTTCCTTACCGCTTGGAAGCTCAGGTTCCTCATAGCTCTGCGATTAAGACTGGTTCCTAATTCTTGATTCGAAATCAAAAGTTTTTGCTAAAAGACTTCGGTCTTCTTCTCCTCGCAGCTGCGATGAACAAATCGACTCCCAGTTTCCGGAGGTGCCCTTGCGGGCAGAAGATGTCTAGGACGGATCCGCACTCCACGTGCGTCTACTGCCTGGGCCTTGAGCACGACCCGCAGGCCTGCGACTTGTGCTCTTCTTTTTCGGCCTACGTTCTTGAAGACCGTGCTGCCCGATTACAACTGGGGCGCCCCGAGAAAAGAATTCCACCGTTGAAATCTAAAGAGGCCCGGTTGGCGGTGTCCAGCGGCGGGCTCGGCGGATCAGCTCGAGCAGATGATCGCCCTCGAAGAGGAGGCGGCGTGGGCCACTTCTACCTCGGCTGCGGCATTCGTCCCGCTCTCTCTCGGTGCCTCGTACTCGGCTTCTTTTAAGGAGCTTTGTCTGACCCTCTCAATGAAAGGTGAGGGTCCAACTTCTTCGGGACCTTTTTCCAGGTCCAAAAAGAGCAAAAGTAAGTCTCTCCGTCGACGCTCTTGGGAGCGGGAAAGATCCCCTCCTTGTCGACAGTGGAGCTTGATTCGACCCCTCAGCTCGGCCACTGGCTTCCGGTGTCCCCATCAGGCCAGTTGACCGAGACTCCCGGCAGCTGAGCGGTGAGATTTTTCGACTCGTTAGGCGGGTTGTCGGCTGGAGAAGCTGAGAATCCCCTCTCCCCGGTTCCCCCGGTGGGAGTTGAGGATCCTGTCGGCTCGTCTGTGCCTCCGGTTCTGGAGCCTTCAGTGGGATCGTCTGAGCCGAGGGGAGTGCCGATTTCCAACACTTCTCCTCGCCTTCCTCTGCCTAGTCGAGACTCTCGGTCTCGGACATCCTCGCGGTCCAACCGATCCTGCCGCCATGGGTGAGTCTCGGTCTCGGCACTTGTGACAGCGCCGCCGCCTCTTCCTCGGACGAGGAGGCTTGGCGCAGGGTGCGTTGAGAATGCGAGAACTCATGTGGCAACAGCTCCTTTTGACCGGGGAATAGGCCGACCCAGTCGTCTTCCCGGCCATTAAGTGGCTGTCACCGGATGCGAAACAACCCCTCGCTGTAGCTGAGGCCTGTTCCCAGGCGGTTGTTCGGCCAATTCCAGCTGCCCACCGATTCTGGTGGAACCTCCGCCTCCACAGCCATTAGTTGGGGCTCTGACCAAAAATTCTCGGTCGGCCTTGGGTTTGCCCATAGGCTGTCTGTCACCCTCACTCGATAAGCCTCGGCAGGTAGAGGGTGGCTCAGGCCCGAGGCAGCTCTTTGAGGACTCTTCCAGTCCGATGATGGTTCTCTCTCTTCTCCAAGCGCATGGACTTGGAGTCCCGGGAGGGCAGTCAGTGGAGCGATAGCCCTTACGTCCTTCTTAGGGTTGCCCGACTCATCTTGGAGTCCACGGGATGAAGCTCGAACCCGTTTCTAGCAGGCCAGGTATCCCCTCACGGAGATTCTGGACGAGAGGATTCTCCTATGGAGCCTTTCCGGTGGCGAAGCCATAGTGGGTCCGGCCTTGGAACTTTGGCAGCGCCTGCTTCCTGCCCTGCGCCTCGGCCAGGAAGTATCACGGTCCCTGTCCGTTTGAACACCCTCGGCCGAGGGTTGGTTACGAATAGCGTTTTCGGCGTGCTGGGAGCGCCGGGATATAGACAAACCTCCCGACAAGGAATCCAAGAAATTGGATTATGCCGGGCGAAAAGTCTATGCTGTTCTCTCTTGGCCTTCGTCAGGCCAGTTCGGCCGTCCTCATGGCACATTTTTCTCACGCCCTGTTGGTCTTCCTGGATGAGGTTGTCCCTCATCTTCCGCAGAATCTGCAGACTACGGTCAGGCAGGTGCGGGACCAGACGAAGGCAGTGGCTAAACAGCAGCTCAGACTGCGTTAGACATCGGGGACTCATGTGCCAGGTCTGTGGCGGCTGCAGTGGCCATACGTCGTCGGGCTTGGCTGAGGATATCCACCTTTACCTCGGATACCCAGCACAAGTTGGCGGATGTTCCCTTTTTGGGGACTGACCTCTTCGGCCCTGGGGTGGAAGGTCACCTGCAGAGGATCGAGAAGTCCAATGCTACCTTGGAATCGGTCTCTTCCGCCCAGAAGGACAAAGGCCGCAAGCCACAGCCTAAGCCCTTTCGTCCTTCTGCGCCCGCGGCGCGCGTCCGGCCCAGCAGTGTCAGGGCCAGCAGGCTCGAGCTTGGCATCCCAAACCCAAGCCGTCTGCTTCCTCCAACAGGAAGCAGGGAGGAAAAGGCCCAGGTGGTCCCTCGGCCGGTCCTTCCTCCAAGCCTGCCCAGTGACGGGCTGAGGGGTGTCGCCCCCATCCCTGTCACCTCACCCCTGGTTCCCCCCGTGGGGGGACGGCTCAGACACTTCCTTTCCGCCTGGTCCGCTGTTACCACGGACAGGTGGGTACTGGAGGTGGTGGGAAAAGGCCTACCTCTGGAATTCGAGCAGGCCCCGCCCTTCAGAGCCGTCGCACCTCGGGGGGCCTCGGGGTCCGCAGCCTCACTGGCGGCTCGCCAAGCCGACATCGCTCTCCTCCTCCAAAAGGAGGTGATCACGGAGGTAGAGGACCCCCCCCTTCAGACCCGGGGTTCGTGTCCAGGTATTTCCTGGTTCCGAAACGGATGGGGCTGGGCCCCCATTCTCGACCTACACGACCTGAACAAGTTCCCTACGGTCTCGAACCTTCAGGATGGTCACTCTGGCGAGATAATACCATCTCTGGAACACGGCGTGTGGTTCTGCTCTCTGGACCTACAGGACGCGTTCTTTCACGTCCCTATCCGTCCGTCACATCGGAGATTCCTCCGCTTTCGAGCAGAGGGATCCCTCTTCGAGTTCCGAGCCATGCCCTTCGGCTTATCTCCAGCTCCCAGGGTCTTCACCAAATGCATGGCAGTGGTGACAGCATTCCTGCAGCGTCGAGGGGTTCGGGTGTACCCTTACCTGGACGATTGGCTGATAGCAGCCCCCTCCAGACAGGAGGTGGAGCGGTCCAGAGATCTGGCCCTCTAGGTTTGCTCTCAAGTCGGCCTTCTCATCAACGAGGCCAAGTCGGAACTCGAGCCGAAGCAGGTGATCCTGTTCATCGGGGCAGAGCTCGACTCTCTTCGAGCCAGAGCACGGCTCCTGGCGGACAGGGCCGAGGTTCTTACCTCCTTTGCCCAATCATTTCTGGTTGGGCAATCGCGCCCTGCCCGGGACTTCCTGCGCCTCCTGGGTCTCATGGCAGCCTGTACCACCGTGGTCTGTTGGGCACGCTGGCACATGCGCCCCTTCAGTGGGGACTGGCCAGCCAGTGGTCACAACGCTGCGATCCTTTGGACCAGCTAGTGATAGTGACCCAGGAGATGTGGAACGCTCTCCAGTGGTGGACCGTTCCATCTCGTTTGTCCGCCGCGAGCCGACGGTCTCTCGATTGACCGATGCCTCTCTGATGGGTTGGGGTGCCCATCTGGGGAACACCGAGTGCCGCCTCTGGTCCCCGGGAGTCCCAATGCCACATCAACCTGCTGGAGCTCGGCGGTCCGCCTAGCTCTCACCACCTTTGCTCCACTTTCTCCGCGAAGTGGTCCGCGTCCAGATGGACAATACCACAACCATGTACTACCTGAACCGCCAGGGCGGGGCCAGCTCCATGCTTCTGTGCAAGGAAGCTCTCTGCATCTGGTCACTCGTGCGCAGCCTGGAGGCGGATCTCTAGCCATTCATGTGAGGAGCCTCAACACCCTGGCCGATGACTTGGGCGGATGGGGCTGCATCTCACAGTGGTCTCTCCTGCGGAGGTAGTACAAGATCTGTTCTCCCACTGGGGCACACCTCAGGTGGACCTGTTTGCCTCAGGGAGAATCTGAGGCTGAGGCTGTTTCATGCCCGCCCCCTCACAGGGCTCGCTGCAGGGGATGCCTTCTCGAGCTGTGGACCCGGGCCTCTTTTCGCCTTTCCCCATTTCCCTTGATTCACAAGGTGCTTCTCAAGACAAGGATGGACAAGGCGCAGGTGATTCTGATAGCCCCAGACTGGCCCGCCAGTTCTGGTACCCAGATCTCCTCAGCCTCAGCTCCAGGCTCCCGAGGCAGCTTCCAGCTCGCCCGGACCTGCTCTCAGTCAATCAGGGGAAGGTGTTCCATCCGGACCTTCAATCCCTGCACCTGCCTGGCCTGGTTCCTGAGCGGCTAGAGTTCCAGGCCTTGGGTCTTTCCGACGAGGTCCTCAGTGTTGTTGAGGCGTCCCGTAAGGAGTCGACCAGAAAATGCTACACCTTCAAATGGAAGAGATTCTCCATTTGGTGTCAGGGCAAGGGCTTGGACCCTTCCTCCTGTTCTGTGGCAAGCATTTTGGACTATTTATGGTCTCTTTCTAGTCTAGGGCTTAGGTCGATGACCCTAAAGGTGCACCTGGCAGCCATCTCTGCTTACCGGGCGCGGGCCGGGGAGCAGTCGGTGGCGCAGGAAAAGGTGGTCGGGTGCTTTTTCAAAGGCCTTGATCACATTTCCCTCGGTGTGAGAACCTCCACCTCCGTGGGATTTACTGCTGGTACTGGCAAAGCTCATGGGCAAGCCATCCGAACCAGTGCACAGGTGTGATCTCTCTCACCTGTCGTGGAACCGCCTTCTTGGTGGCTATCATGTCAGCCAGAAGGATGGGAGAGCTCTAGGCGCTTGCATGAGTCTCCTTACCTGGTCTTCCACAGGGACAAGGTTGTCCTCTTCACCGAAATTCCTTCCAAAGGTGGTGTCGGAGTTTCACCTTAACCAGGTGCTGATTCTGCGGTGTTCTACCCCAGTCACACCTCGGAGGCGAATACAGGCTCCATACTCTGGACCCTAGAAGGGCGCTCGCTTATTATAAGGAGCGCACGGCTGAAATTCGGGGAGAGGTTCGCCAGCTGTTTGTCACCTACGCTGAAGCCGCACCTGGCAGACCTGCAGCCAAGCGGACGATAAGCAGGTGGGTCACCTCCTGCGTAGATCTCTGCTATAAGTTGGCGGGCATGGAGCCTCCCAGAGGGATAAGAGCTCATTCTACCCGTCATACTGCTGCATCGGTGGCTGCTTCCAGGGACGTCCCTATCCAGGATATCTGCAGGGCTGCTACCGGAAGTCGGCACACCTTTATTACCCATTACCATCGACCTTGAGTCACGCCGGGATGCTGGTTTTGGGGCCTCGGTTCTCAGTCTTTATTCCCTAAGTAGGGGTGCGCCTTGCCTCCCTCCTCCTGGAGAACTGCTAGGAGTCTGCCAATAAGTGTGGATGAACAATATATCCATGTCCCTAGAAATACAGGTTACTCACCTGTAACAGGAGTTCTAGGAATGGTATATGTTGTTCATCCACCAGCTCACCCGACCTCCCCGGCTTCGACGCACAACCTGAGCTTCGAGTGGGCCAGATCTGGCGTCATGGGGCAGAGCCAAGAGTTTTACCACCCAGGTGGGTGGGAGGAGCCAGCTTGAAGACCTTCCGGCAAGATTTAAAGCGGCAAGGAACCTGCGTATAAGTGTGGATGAACAACATATACCATTCCTAGAACTCCTGTTACAGGTGAGTAACCTGTATTTCCTTACCGGTAATTCAGTTTATGTATAGTCTCTGTCCTTGGGTCCTCACAGTTTTCGTAGAATCATAGAACCTTGACAGCAGAAAAGGACCATAGGCCAATCCAATCTGCCCTGTTTTTCCCCTTGCACCTCCCCCTCCCTGCCAGCCCCGCCCTCCCCGATACTCAGCACCATATGCCTGTTCCATGCCCTCTTGAGTTCTTTCCATCGATTTTCACCCACACCACTCTGTCCTGCAGTCTGTTCCCCGACTCCACCACCCTCTCTGTGAAGAAATGCCCTCTCACATTGCAATCTGAGGCTGTGTCCTCTTTAGGGCGGGGTGGAAGAGCTATCTCCAGAGGATCGAGAAGTCCAATGCCACCTTGGACTCGGTCCCGTCTGCCCAGAAGGACAAAAGCGCCGTAACAGCAGCGTAAGCCCTTTGCCCTTCGCTCCTGCAGCATGTCCGGCATCAGCACCAGCAACAGGGCCAACAGGCTCATACTTGGCGCCCTAAGGCCAAGTGCTTGCTTCCTCAATAGGAAGCCTGGTGGGGAAAAGGTCCAGGAGGCCGCTTGACGGTCCTTCCTCCAAGCCTGCCCAGTGAATGAGGTGCCGCCCCAGCCTCATCCCTCCTCCCGGGTTCCCCTGTGAGAGGACAGCTCCGCCACTATCTTTTCTGCCTGTGCGCTATCACCACGGACGCTGGGTACTAGAAGTGGTTGGCGAGGTCTGCCTCTGGAGTTTGAGCAGTCCCTCCCTATCGAGCCGTCGCCCCACGGGGGCAATGGGTTCTGCAGCCTCTGTTGGTTCATCGAGCCGACATTGCCCTGCTTCTCAAGGAAGCGATCAGAGAGGTGCGGACCCTCCTCCAGACCAGGGTTTGTGTCCAGGTACTTCCTGGTTCGAAAGCGGACAGGGGATAGCACTCAATTTCTAATCTGCATGACATGAACAAGTTCCTAAGGCCATGCACCTTCCAGGATGAATTACTCTGGCACAGATCATTCCATCCTTGGAACTAGGAGTATAGTTCTGCTGTCTGGATCTCAGGATCGTTCTTTCACGTTCCAATCCGTCCGTCTCATCAGCGATTCCTCCGCTTCAGAGCAGAGGGATACTCTTTCACAGTTCAGGCCATGCCCTTTGGCTTTTCTCCAGTTCCCAGGGTCTTCACCAAATGCATGGCAGTGGTGACAGCATTCCCCTCGCGCCGGAGGTCGGGTGTACCACTTACCTTGATGACTGGCTGATTGTGGCCCCTCAGGTTGGAGATGGGGCGGTCAAGGGATCTAGCCCTCCAGGTCTGCTCTCATATTGGCCTCCTCATAAGCGAGGCCAAATCAGAATCTCGTGCCATTGCAGGTGATTCAGTTCATGGGGCAGGATAACTCCCTTGAGCCAGGCTAGCTCTCTGACAGGGCGAGTCCTTTCCTCCCTGCCAATCATTTCTGGTTGAGCACTTGTGCCCTGCCTGGGACTTCCTGCGCCTTCTGGGCCTCATGGCGGCCTGCCAGCGTGGTCCGTTGAGCCTGCTGGCATATCGCCCTCTGCAATGGCGCTGGCCAGCCAGTGGTCTGGCAGCTCCGGTTCTCCGGACCAACCAGTGACCCAGAAGTTGTGGGGCTGACCTGCAGTGGTAGCTCATCCCAGCTCATCTGCAGGAGGGTATCCGTTGTCTGCCCCAAGCCGGCGGTCACACTAACTACTGGCGCCTCTCCGATGGGTTGGGGTGCCCATCTGGGGATCTCGGGCCCGGCCTCTGGTCCCCTCAGGAGTCTCGATGCCTCATCAGCCTGCTGGAGCTTGGGCGGTTCGACTAGCCCTCGTGCGCCTGGCTCCGTTTGTCGAGGTCAGGTGGTTCCAGGTCAGGCGGACAACACCCGACCATGTACTGCCTCAACCCGTCAGAGTGGGATGCACTCCTTGCCTCTGTGCAGGAGGCTCTCACATCTGCTCTCTAGTAATCAGCATGGGCGGATCTCCTAGCCATCCATGTGGCAGGAACTCTCCAACAGTCTGGCGATGCTGGATGGCGCTGCATCTCACAGTGGTCACTCCTGCGGAGGGTGCAGAACTGTTCTCCCATTGGGGCTCCCCTCAGGTGGACCTGTTTGCCTCAGGAGAATCGACAGCTGAAGTTTCATGCCGCCCCCTCAGCAGGGGCTCGCTGCAGGGAATGCCTTCTCAAAGCACGTGGACTCCAGGCCTCTTCTCGCCTTCCCTCCATTTCCCTTGATCCACAGGTGCTTCTCCAAGGCGAAGGGACAGGCGCGGTTGATTCTGGTGGCCCCAGACTGGCCTCGCCAGTTCTGGTACCCAGATCTCCTCAGCCTCGGCTCCAGGCTCCCGAGGCGGCTTCCAGCCTGCCCAGACCTGATCTCAATAGACAAGAGGAAGGTTCTCCATCTGGACCTTCAATCCCCAGTACCTGATGCCTGGTTCTGATCGGCTAGGGTTCCAGGCCTTGGGTCTTTCCGGCGAGGTCCTCAACATCATTGAGGCATCCCGTGGGAGTTGACCAGAAAATGCTCGCAACAAATGGAAGGATTCATTTGGTGTCAGGACAAGGGGTTGGGACCCTCTTCCTGTTCCTTAGCTGAGTATTTTGGACTACCTGTGGTCCCTTTCTCAGCTAGGGCTTGATCCGATGACTTTTAAAGTTGCACCTGGCAGCCATCTCTGCTTGCAGGCCTTGGGCCGGCAAACAGTCTCTTGGGAGAAGGTGGTGGCTTTTTCAAAGGCCTTGATCACATATCCCCTCGGTGCGAGAACCTCACTTCCATGGGATCTTCTGCTGGTATTGGCTAAGCTGATGGGCAAGCCATTCGAACCGATGCTGGGTGCGTCTCCACCTGTCGTGGAAGACCGCCTTCTTGGTGGCTATAACTTCAGCCAGAAGGATGGGAGGCTCCAGGCCCTTTTCTATAGAGTCTCCTTATCTGGTCTTCCACAGGGACAAGGTTGTCCTTAGCCCCCCACCCGAATTCCTTCCGAGGTGATGTCGGAGTTCTCCTGAATCAGGTGTTGACTCTCCTGGTGTTCACCCCAGTCACACCTCGGAGGCCGAATATAGGCTCCATACTTTGGACCCTAGAAGGCGCTCTCTTATTATAAAGGACGAGCGGCTGAAAGTTCGGGAGAGGTTAGCCAGCTGTTTTGTCACCCTACGCTGAAGCCGCACCTGGCAGACCTGCAGCCAAGCGGAGATAAGTGGGTGGGTCACCTCCTGCATGGATCTCTGCTATAGGTTGGCGGGCATGGAGCCTCCCAAGGGATAGAGCTCATTCTGCCTGCCATACCGCTGCTTCAGTGGCTGCTTCTAGGGGCGTCCCTATCCAGGCAATCTGCAGGACTGCTACCTGAACCCAGCACCTACGTTTATTTCCCATTACCACATTGCCCTGAAAGTCACGCTGGGATGCTGGTTTTGGGACCTCAGTTCTCCAGTCCTTATTCCCTAAGTAGGGGGTGCGCCTTGCCCCCCTCCTCCCGCAGAACTGCTATCAGTCTGCCAATAAGTGTGGATTGAACAACATATCCACGTCCCTAGAAATACAGGTTACTCACCTGTAACAGGAGTTCTAAGAGTGGTATATGTTGTTCATCCACAACCACCCGACCTCACCAGCTTTGCGCAACCTGGCTTCCAGCGGGCTAGATCTGGCGTCATGGGGCGGAGCCAAGGGTTTTACCACGTGGGTGGGAGGAGCCAGCTTGAAGACCTTCTGACAATAATTAAAGCGGCAAGGAACCTGCAGACAGTGTGGATGAACATATACCTCCAGAACTCCTTTTACGGTGAGTAATCACTGTTTCTAGGGACATGGATATGTTGTTCATCACACTGCAAACAGGTTCGCCGCGCTCGCTCTTCTTGGAAGGTCTTCAAGCTGTCCCACCCACCAGTGATAAAACTCCGCTCCACCCCACGATCTTCGCCCACCGCTTGGAAGCTCAGGTTCCTCCTTAGCTCTGCGATTAAGACTGGTTTCTAATTCTTGATTCGAAATCAAAAGTTTTTTGCTAAAAGACTTGGTCTTCTTCTCCTGCAGCTGCGATGAACCAAATCGACTCCCAGTTTCCGGAGGTGCCCTTGCGGGCAGAAGATGTCTAGGGCGGATCCGCCTCCGTCGTCTACTGCCTATGGGCCTTGAGCACGACCGCAGGCCTGCGACTTGCTCTTCTTTTGAACCTCGTTCTTGAAGACCCGTGCTGCCCGATTACAACTGGGCCCCGAGAAAAGAATTCCACCGTTGAAATCTAAAGAGGCCCGGTTGGCGGTGTCCAGCGGCGGGCTCGGCGGATCAGCTTGAGCAGATGATCGCCCTCGAAGAGGAGGCGGCGTGGGCCACTTCTACCTCGGCTGCGGCATTCGTCCCGCTCTCTCTCCGGTGCCTCGTACTCGGCTTCTTTTAAGGAGCTTTGTCTGACCCTCTCAATGAAAGGTGAGGTTCCAACTTCTTCGGGACCTTTTTCCAGGTCCAAAAAGAGCAAAAGTAAGTCTCTCCGTCGACGCTCTTGGGAGCGGGAAAGATCCCCCTCCCCTTGTCGACAGTCGACTTCGGTCGACCCCTCAGCTTCGGCCACTGGCTTCACGGTGTCCCCATCAGGCCAGTTGACCGAGACTCCCGCAGCACGCGGTCGAGATTTTTCTCGACTCGTTAGACGGGTTGTCGGCTGGAGAAGCTGAGAATCCCCTCTCCCCGGTTCCCCCGGTGGGAGTTGAGGATCCTGTCGGCTCGTCTGTGCCTTCGGTTCTGGAGCCTTCAGTGGGATCGTCTGAGCCGAGGGGAGTGCCGATTTCCAACACTTCTCCTCGCCTTCCTCTGCCTAGTCGAGACTCTCGGTCTCGGACATCCTTGCGGTCCAACCGATCCCGCCGCCATAGGCGGTCTCGGTCTCGCACCTTGGCGGACAGCGCCGCCGCTCTTCCTCGGACGAGGAGGCTTGGCGCAGGGTTGAATTTAGATGCGAGAACTCATGTGGCAACAGCTCCTTTTGACCGGGGAATAGGCCGACCCAGTCGTCTTCCGACCATTAGTGGCTGTCACCGGAGCGGCGAAACAACCCTCGCTGTAGCTGAGGAGCCTGTTCCCAGGCCGGTTGTTCGGCCAATTCCAGCTGCCCCACCGATTCTGGTGGAACCTCCGCCTCCACAGCCATTAGTTGGGGCTCTGACCAAAAATTCTCGGTCGGCCTTGGGTTTGCCCCATAGGCTGTCTGTCACCCTCACTCCCGATAAGCCTCGGCAGGTAGAGGGTGGCTCAGGCCCGAGGCAGCTCTTTGAGGACTCTTCCGAGTCCGATGATGGTTCCCTCCTCTTCTCCAAGCGCATGGACTTGGAGTCCTCGGGAGGGCAGTCAGTGGACGATAGCCCTTCGTCCTTCTTAGGGTTGCTTCGACTCATCTTGGAGTCCACAGGGATGAAGCTCGAACCCGTTTCTAAGCGGGCCAGGTATCCCTCACGGAATTCTGGACGAGGATTCTCCTATGGAGCCTTTCCGGTGGCGAAGCCATAAGTGGGTCGGCCTTGGAACTTTGGCAGCGCCTGCTTCCTGCCCTGCGCCTCGGCCAGGAAGTATCACGGTCCCTGTCCGTTTGAACACCGGCCGAGGGTTGGTTACAGATAGCGTTTTCCGGCGTGCTGGGAACGCCAGGGATGTAGACAAACCTCCCGACAAGGAATCCAAGAAATTGGATTATGCCGGGCGAAAAGTCTATGCTGCGTTCTCTCTTGGCCTTCGTCAGGCCAGTTCGGCCGTCCTCATGGCACATTTTTCTCACGCCCTGTTGGTCTTCCTGGATGAGGTTGTCCCTCATCTTCCCGCAGATCTGCAGACTACGGTCAGGCAGGTGCGGGACCAGGGCAGGGCAGTGGCTAAACAGCAGCTCCAGACTGCGTTAGACATCGGGGACTCATGTGCCAGGTCTGTGGCGGCTGCAGTGGCCATGCGTCGTCGGGCTTGGCTGAGGATATCCACCTTTACCTCGGATACCCAGCACAAGTTGGCGGATGTTCCCTTTTTGGGGACTGACCTCTTCGGCCCTGGGGTGGAAGGTCACCTGCAGAGGATCGAGAAGTCCAATGCTACCTTGGAATCGGTCTCTTCCGCCCAGAAGGACAAAGGCCGCAAGCCACAGCCTAAGCCCTTTCGTCCTTCTGCGCCCGCGGCGCGTCCGGCCCAGCAGTGTCAGGGCCAGCAGGCTCGAGCTTGGCATCCCAAACCCAAGCCGTCGGCTTCCTCCAACAGGAAGCAGGGAGGAAAAGGCCCAGGTGGTCCCTCGGCCGTCCTCCAAGCCTGCCCAGTGACGGGCTGAGGGGTGTCGCCCCCATCCCTGTCACCTCACCCCTGTTCCCCCGTGGAGGGACGGCTCAGACACTTCCTTTCCGCCTGGTCCGCTGTTACCACGGACAGGTGGGTACTGGAGGTGGTGGGAAAAGGCCTACCTCTGGAATTCGAGCAGGCCCCGCCCTTCAGAGCCGTCGCACCTCGGGGGGCCTCGGGGTCCGCAGCCTCACTGGCGGCTCGCCAAGCCGACATCGCTCTCCTCCTCCAGAAGGAGGTGATCACGGAGGTAGAGGACCCCCCTTCAGACCCGGGGTTCGTGTCCAGGTATTTCCTGGTTCCAAAACGGATGGGGCTGGCGCCCCATTCTCGACCTACACGACCTGAACAAGTTCCTACGGTCTCGAACCTTCAGGATGGTCACTCTGGCGCAGATAATACCATCTCTGGAACACGGCGTGTGGTTCTGCTCTCTGGACCTACAGGACGCGTTCTTTCACGTCCCTATCCGTCCGTCACATCGGAGATTCCTCCGCTTTCGAGCAGAGGGATCCCTCTTCGAGTTCCGAGCCATGCCCTTCGGCTTATCTCCAGCTCCCAGGGTCTTCACCAAATGCATGGCAGTGGTGACAGCATTCCTGCAGCGTCGAGGGTCGGGTGTACCCTTACCTGGACGATTGGCTGATAGCAGCCCCCTCCAGACAGGAGGTGGAGGCCGGTCCAGATCTGGCCCTCTAGGTTTGCTCTCAAGTCGGCCTTCTCATCAACGAGGCCAAGTCGGAACTCGAGCCGAAGCAGGTGATCCTGTTCATCGGGGCAGAGCTCGACTCTCTTCGAGCCAGAGCACGGCTCCTGGCGGACAGGGCCGAGGTTCTTACCTCCTTTGCCCAATCATTTCTGGTTGGGCAATCGCGCCCTGCCCGGGACTTCCTGCGCCTCCTGGGTCTCATGGCAGCCTGTACCACCGTGGTCTGTTGGGCACGCTGGCACATGCGCCCCTTCAGTGAGGACTGGCCAGCCAGTGGTCTAGCGCTGCGATCCTTTGGACCAGCTAGTGATAGTGACCCAGGAGATGTGGGCAGCTCCAGTGGTGGACGTTCCATCTCGTTTGTCCCCTTGTGAGCCGGCGGTCTCTGATTGACCGATGCCTCTCTGATGGGTTGGGGTGCCCATCTGGGGAACCCGAGTGCACGCCTCTGGTCCCCGGGAGTCCCAATGCCACATCAACCTGCTGGAGCTCGGCGGTCCGCCTAGCTCTCACCACCTTTGCTCCCATTTCTCCGGTCAAGTGGTCCGGCGTCCAGATGGACAATACCACAACCATGTACTACCTGAACCGCCGGGGGCGGGCCAGCTCCATGCTTCTGTGCAAGGAAGCTCTCTGCATCTGGTCACTCGTGCGCAGCCTGGAGGCGGATCTCTAGCCATTCATGTGGCGGAGCCTCCAACACCTGGCCGATGACTTGGGCGGATGGGGCTGCATCTCAGGTGGTCTCTCCTGCGGGAGGTAGTACAAGATCTGTTCTCCCACTGGGGCACACCTCAGGTGGACCTGTTTGCCTCCAGGGAGAATGCGAAGCTGAGGCTGTTTCATGCCCGCCCCTCTCAGCAGGGCTCGCTGCAGGGGGATGCCTTCTCGAGGCTGTGGACCCCGGGCCTCTTTTACGCCTTTCCCCCATTTCCCTTGATTCACAAGGTGCTTCTCAAGACAAGGATGGACAAGGCGCAGGTGATTCTGATAGCCCCAGACTGGCCCGCCAGTTCTGGTACCCAGATCTCCTCAGCCTCAGCTCCAGGCTCCGAGGCAGCTTCCAGCTCGCCGGACCTGCTCTCAGTCAATCAGGGAAGGTGTTCCATCCGGACCTTCAATCCCTGCACCTGACGGCCTGGTTCCTGAGCGGCTAGAGTTCCAGGCCTTGGGTCTTTCCGACGAGGTCCTCAGTGTTGTTGAGGCGTCCCGTAAGGAGTCGACCAGAAAATGCTACACCTTCAAATGGAAGAGATTCTCCATTTGGTGTCAGGGCAAAGGCTTGGACCCTTCCTCCTGTTCTGTGGCAAGCATTTTGGACTATTTATGGTCTCTTTCTAGTCTAGGGCTTAGGTCGATGACCCTAAAGGTGCACCTGGCAGCCATCTCTGCTTACCGGGCGCGGGCCGGGGAGCAGTCGGTGGCGCAGGAAAAGGTGGTCGGGTGCTTTTTCAAAGGCCTTGATCACATTTCCCCTCCGGTGTGAGAACCTCCACCTCCGTGGGATTTACTGCTGGTACTGGCAAAGCTCATGGGCAAGCCATTCGAACCAGTGCACAGGTGTGATCTCTCTCTCCTATCGTGGAAGACCGCCTTCTTGGTGGCTATCATGTCAGCCAGAAGGATGGGAGAGCTCTAGGCGCTTTGCATCGAGTCTCCTTACCTGGTCTTCCACAGGGACAAGGTTGTCCTGCGCCCCCACCCGAAATTCCTTCCAAAGGTGGTGTCGGAGTTTCACCTTAACCAGGTGCTGATTCTGCCGGTGTTCTACCCCAGTCACACCTCGGAGGCCGAATACAGGCTCCATACTCTGGACCCTAGAAGGGCGCTCGCTTATTATAAGGAGCGCACGGCTGAAATTCGGGGAGAGGTTCACCAGCTGTTTGTCACCTACGCTGAAGCCGCACCTGGCAGACCTGCAGCCAAGCGGACGATAAGCAGGTGGGTCACCTCCTGCGTAGATCTCTGCTATAAGTTGGTGGGCATGGAGCCTCCCAGAGGGATAAGAGCTCATTCTACCCGTCATACTGCTGCATCGGTGGCTGCTTCCAGGGACGTCCCTATCCAGGATATCTGCAGGGCTGCTACCTGGAAGTCGGCACACACCTTTATTACCCATTACCATCGACCTTGAGTCACGCCGGGATGCTGGTTTTGGGGCCTCGTTCTCCAGTCTTTATTCCCTAAGTAGGGGTGTCGCCTTGCCTCCCTCCTCCTGGAGAACTGCTAGGAGTCTGCCAATAAGTGTGGATGAACAATATATCCATGTCCCTAGAAATACAGGTTACTCACCTGTAACAGGAGTTCTAGGAATGGTATATGTTGTTCATCCACACGACTCACCCGACTTCTCCCGGCCTGGACGCACAACCTGAGCTCTGAGTGGCCAGATCTGGCGCCATGGGGCAGAGCTAAGAGTTTTACCACCCAGGTGGGTGGAGGAGCCAGCTTGAAGACCTTCCGCAAGATTTAAAGCGGCAAGGAACCTGCGTATAAGTGTGGATGAACAACATATACCATTCCTAGAACTCCTGTTACAGGTGAGTAACCTGTATTTCCTTACCGGTAATTCAGTTTATGTATAGTCTCTGTCCTTGGGTCCTCACGTTTTCATAGAATCATAGAACCTTGACAGCAGAAAAGGACCATAGGCCAATCCAATCTGCCCTGTTTTCCCCTTGCCTCCCCTCCTGCCAGCCCCGCCCTCCCCGATACTCAGCACCATATGCCTGTTCCATGCCCTCTTGAGTTCTTCCATCGATTTTCACCCACACCACTCTGTCCTGCAGTCTGTTCCCCGACTCCACCACCCTCTCTGTGAAGAAATGCCCTCTCACATTGCAATCTGAGGCTGTGTCCTCTAGTTTTGGCTCCCTCCTACCTCTTTAGTGAACCCCTTTCTCCTACTTTATTGAGCCCCTTTACATATTTAAGTTTGTCATGTCTCCCCTTTCCCTCCTTGTCTCCAGCGTGTACAAATCCAGCTCCTTACACCTCTGCACATATGTCTTCCCCTGCATACCCTGCACCATCTCTGTTGCCCCTCTCTGAACCCTCTCCAGTTCATTTATATCCTTGCGGAAGTGTGGTCTCCAGAACTGAATCCCGTATTCTAGTTGTGGCCTCACCGTGGCTTCGTAAAGGGGCATTATTACCTCCCTCTTTTGTCCCGCCTGTGCATGCCAACATTCTGTTGGCCTTTCCCTCTGCTCTGCCACATTGGATTCCTACCTGAAGGTTTGAGGAGACCGATCCCCAGATCCCTCTCCTGTTCTGTTTTTTATTTCCTCCCCACCTAGGGTGTACCCTGCTCGTGTGTTTCTATTCCCCAAGTGCATCACAGCACACTTCTTGGCATTAAATTCCAGCTGCCACGTCCCAGTCCACTCCTCGAGCGTCTTTAGGTCCTCCCTCATGTCCTCCGCCCCCCTCTCGGGTGTCCATCCTATTGCAGATTTTTGTATCGTCAAATAGGCACACCCTTCCCCTCAAACCCCCGCAATATCACTGATGTAGATGTTGAAGAGGAGCAGACCCAAAACTGACCCCTGTGGCACTCCACTCTTCACCCTTGCTGTCCCAGAGTGCACCCCGTTTAGCACCACCCTCTTGAGTTCTTCCTGCCAGCCAGGCCTCCACCCAACCAGTGCTCAGTGCGTTATATTTCATTGTCTGTTCTGTATTGCACTTAGTTCCCTTTTTTGGGTTTAACACATGCTGTTTGACATTAACTGTTTAATTGCCTTTCTAAGCAGTGTTTCTACAGACTTGAACTTAACGTTTGACTTGAGGAAGTTCTTGCAGACTTAAAACCTGTCCCAGCTAATGGGGGAGGACAGCTCTTTCTTCCTTGACTGCCTGTGGATAGAGCCTACACACAACCGGAGGTTAAATATAATTCCCCTTTCTGATGGCACACATGTAGAAGCCGTGAGCTTTTCATTTCCATTATCGCACTCTGCTGTTGTGCTTCTTGGTTTGTTGAGCTCAAGGGTTGAAGTTTGGTTCATGCCACCAGAAGAAACTGTATAACGCTGCAGTTCCACTTCAAGAGCTGTTGAGATTCTCTTTCTCCGGGGAGGGGAGGGTTTCCTGTCTCGCTACTCTACCGCCAGTTGGGTGACCCTGGGTGGCGGTGCAGCTGGGACAGTCAGTGGGAGGGGAGGTAGGCTGGGAGGCGGAGTGACTGCACGTCATTATGTGCTGCTCCCCTTGTCTCCCCTTGCATGCCTACGTCCTCCGGGGATGGCACCAGAAAACCAGGAAAAACACCCCGCAGTGCTCCCAGTAGACTGAGCTCCCGGCCCCACTCACCAGTGCCCCTTCCGGCGCCAGCATCAGCATCCCCGACGAAATACAGACACGTCTGGGTGTAAGGGCCCACCCCATACCCGCTTAGGTGGTACAACCAAGGCTTCGGGGGGGGTGGACTGTGCTGGTTGCTGGTCAGAGGAGCAGAGACGGACAAGGCCACCGGAGACTCCCGAAGAAGGGGAGTATGGCGGAGAGAAGAGGGCATAAAGAGAAAATTAAAAAAAAAAAAACTGTTGATATTCTAGCTACAGACAAATGTAGTCTCCAGTGGGACAACATTTCAGTCCTACTTTCCCTGACGGCCAGTTTATAAATCGGTGAAAAGGAACATTAAGTTCTACTGAAGAAGACCTTTTGAAACACTTACTAAAGTCCAAGGACTGCACCGTGTTTTCTGAAAATACGCTGCTGTGTTGCAGATACTGTCTACATGTACTGTTCCTCCAAAGGGGTGGGGTGAGCATTTTACTGTTGCATGACTAAGGCACAGTTATAGTGAAGTAGTTGCATTATTGGGATATCTCTCTGTATGAGTCTTGGATGGTTTTAGTGGAGTGACGTCATAGTAACCAGTCTCACTGATGTCCGTGCATGTGATGAAAGGAAGATGGCAGCCCCGTAGTGACCCTGTTTAAGTAGGCAGTCTTGGCAACAGAGCAGGCTATTTTCAGAAAGCCGGTGAAGAAGAATAATCTTATGGAAATGTATTTTTCTCTGCAGAATGCCATGTCCTGTTTAAGAGTAACCCCTGTAATATTAATGAAATGTGCTGAAGTTGTCTCTTGCTCTTTAAACAAAGACAAAATGTTTGTCTAATTATTGTGCCTCGTAGGTGGAAGGTTCATGAAGCTTGTATGCTAACTCTGGGTTCGGTGAAGAGTGTGATTACAGACAATGTGAAGAATGGTAGGATTCAGTTCGACATGCATGGATTCCTCACCAATGTCATTCTTGCAGACCTCAACCTGTCAGGTATAGCATTTCCAATTTAAAACACAATATTTTATTTAACCCTAATCTTATTGAGGTGCATACACCATTTGTAAGGGAGACCTGGCCAGGATGGAAAACAGAATTAAAAAATAAATTAAAATCAGATGGTTGCATACTGTAATTGATCATTTAAATAGCAAACACAAAGTTGAATAAGTGAAAATCTGAAAATCAGTCAAGTTTGTATTATACTGGAAAAGGTATGTGAGCGAAAATGCCCATTTTCACAAACGTCCAGTTGAATATTGAATACTTCTGTCCATAATGGGTTTCCATTTAGGGAGACTGTTGAGGGATGGAGCTTTGAAGTCAGTCTAGTGGACATGGCTCCCACAGCAAGAACTCATTTTTAAATAAAAAATCCTTTTTGTTGGCCATCCCGGTGGCCCTGAGGGCTGAGGTGCTGGCGCCTCACTACGCTTGCGACCCATGTTCGGAACGAGCACGGGCTGCCGGTGGTCAGCAGGGGAGGAGAAGGATTGAGCGTCCAATGGACTGCTGTCCTTTGGGGAGGGGGCGTTTCCTGTGGTTGGCGCGTTCACCCGCGGAGGCTGGGGGACAGTGCTGTTCCACAAGCTGGGGAGGTAGGGCCAGATGCCGGAGGCGCATGCAGGCGCGTGCTCTCCTCTGTTAGCGTCACTGCACGGCCTCGACTCCCGGGAAAATGAAAAAAAAAGCACTGCTGTGCATAATGGTGGAAGGCGCCTCGAGCTCCGCTCCTGGCTATGCGGCGTGGCCCACTAAAATCTGGACTGGGGGAGGGCAAGCCCTGGGAGTTCGGAGTCAGCGTCGGCTGGTAGGCGCCGGGGAGACGGGCTAGGGGTGCCCTCCTAAGGGCTAGCCAGGTGAAGGAGAGAAATACTAACTGAAAAAAAAATCCTTTTTGTTTGTCTCCTCCTAAGGGCAGCTAATTGGTATGGGCCATCTTCCCCTATTAACTGAGACAGATTGTAACGGTCTGAGAGAAGTCTTAGGACACACCCCATCCCAGAACCCCTCAGTCTGTTATAGCCTAGTTGAAGACCACACTCTGCTCTTCAGGGACTTTTCTATGTTGATATGTTCTGTATGTCTCTAGATTTTTTTTTTCCTCTTGAGTTCAGCTTACTCCACTAAATACTGATCCTTCTTACATAAGAGGAGGATTTGGAGTGACCTCCATCACGATTTAGCAGTGCTGCTGTGGGACTGAGAACCCTGGAGCTGTGGTGCCCAGCAGGGGCCACTTTCACTCCTACCTACCCGGCAGTGCATGGTAAGGGCTGTTTCTTTGGGTTGGAGGTGTGTCTTAGGCGAGTTTTTGATGTTCGCTTGATTGCTTGTTGGTAGTGTGCACTCAGAATGTTGTCGCATTGTGGCACTGCTCATGCATATGTATTCAGGTGCCATTTTGGGAGAGGTAAATTTGGTCACCGGTGGCTATATTGCCAGTGATCATGCATGCATGCACAGTTCTGTCCGGCCAGCTTGATACAGGATGTGTGTGTTCCATCTTCAGTGTCAGTGGCTTAGTAAGTAGTATGCTTGCCTTTGGGGCTGGAAGATCGAAAGGTCATGGCTTCTAGCCGCACACCATCTAATTTGGGTAGTACCCATAACTGACGCTATCATGCAGTGGGGGAAGGGGTACTGCACTGTTGAGGTACTTTCATTTGAATGAAATGTTAAACCAAAGACTCTTCTATCCCCTCTCTTGTCACTGTCCAGGTGGAAGTAAAAGATCCTATGACTTTTACTGACGAGTGGAGGAAGTTCCCCTACATTATGGCCAGTACTTTCCCCAGTCAATAAAGCAGGACCATACAAATGGACCCCCCCCCTTCTTCCCAGATGCACTTGGAAATGACTGATCCCCACAGCGCCATGTAACACAAAATTGGCTACAGAATTGCCACCAGCAGTGCTGGGGTTGATTGTTTGGACAAATGACTGCTCTGGACTCCTTTACAATGGCTTCTGCTGGTTATCTGGCCACTCCACAACAGGACTTCGCTAGTGGGTGATATATTTTTTTTTTCATACAGGTTGAGGTTCTTTTTCTGACTGCATATACCATCGCTCAGACAACTTGTGGTAGCATGGAGTCCTAATTAACCAAAAGAAGGCAACCAGGTTGAAGGCACCTACAGTGAGGAATTTACAGTGGTGGGAAACAGTGAATGGACTGCCGACATCAGTAAAAGATTGAGGCAACAGCCAGCAAAGCTATTGTAGTAGCGGCCTCCACCATGAAGAAGCAGCGTCTCCTCACAGCCCATTTAAAACAATTGGAAAATGTGAAGGGGCCCCAAATGCAACCACATTGGAAATACCCTAATGTACAGAGGTGAAAAACCCTGTCTCTCTCCCCTGGAGAAATGGCTGCTGGGAACACTAATACTGGATTTTATGCTGCCGTAGATAAAAGCCTACTTCACACCTTCGTAGGCCCGCAGCACGGGAGGTCACCACACTTCTTTTACTGATAGTCACATCTCTGCATCAGTGGGGATCTCTGACCATATCCTCTGACTGTTAGGGACAAGGCTTCACCGAAATTGATGAGTCGTGGATCATTTTCTTCCTTGACCCTATCCTATGCTGTCCACATAAGTGCAGGGGCTTTGACCGGAAACTGGGGAGCTCAAGGTTTGCTACATTCTTATTTGTAACAAGATTTCATGTAACTGTGGGCAGCAGTTTACCGACCCCAAAATGCTGCGTACCTGTTGGCTAGGCTGAAGTTGACAACTCCTCATGGAAGGAAGATGGGTGAGGGCAGTAAGATTTTGAACTGTTAACATGCTCGCTATTTATGCTGTGGACTCTCGGAACTCTGCTGTAGATACTGACTTCCCCTCTGTCAGTAGACTACAAAGTGGTAGCTTGCCTCTCTGTTTGAACATGTGTGAAAGACTTGTTTTCAAAGTTGTGTTTGACTAAGTGAAGTTAAACAGGTATTTCAGTGTTTAACAATGTCAGCTGCTACTGTTGTAAGTTGAAAAAACTGAGGATAATGACTAGAGAAAAAAATGTTGGAGCCAGTTGTATTGAAGATGGTGCTTTGTGGCCAAGTTGCTGAAATCGCACACCTGACTGGGTGCTGAGGCTGAGTGAGGAAGGGAAGCCCCCAGCCATGTCCAGTTATAGTTGCTGAAACGGTGTGTGTGGTGCCTTTCCTTATTAATAAGGTGAATTTGATTTTTCTGCATTCTGTATGTGGCGTTGAAATAATTCAGTATTCCAGCACATGTTCAGAGGTGTTGTACCATTCGAAATCTTTGGTGGGGGCTGATGCTGTTTGCTGTGTTTCCACACAAAAATGTACACTTAAGCAAGCAGTTTCACTGCCTGGTGGGGAGTACTCAGTATTTTACTGCGAGGGGCATTAACTACAATGTAACCATGTTTAGAAGTACACCGTGATAGTCACGTGATGGTCAAGCATCAGCTGTCTGATACCATTTAATAACAGATATTACTTAGGTCATTTTGGAGATTCCTAAGCACCTCCCGAAGCCAAGACTTCTGTAAGGAAGGCAGGGGTTGGAGCAGAGTTAGAATGAGGCTGAGCTGCCACGTGGTCACCTTACCTAATCCCAACCAACACCCATGTTTTGCCTGTAGCTTTCAGTTTTTGTTTATTTTCCCTCATCCGCTCCTGGCTGGCCACTGTTTCGGGCCACCTAGGCCCCTTGGCCTTGCCCGATAAGCTGCCACCACCCCGCATCAGCCCCCGGTAAATCCAGCGTAACCATTCACTGGATGGATCCCCTCTTCCGAGGGCGAAGGGTGTCAGTGGGGGCCGACCAACGCGTTCAGTCTTGGCCTGGGAGCTGCTGAGGTGGTCTTGGGCTGTCTCACCTCTTCTCTGGCAGCGGGAGCTAGCGACTGTCATCCAGTCAGCCATGAAGCGCTGTTTCCCCCCAAGGGCATGGCATGTCACTAACGTCAAGGCATATGCCGAGGTTCACCACGCCCCTCTATTCGGTGGGACCAAACGCATTGCTCTTCCGCCAGGAGTCCACAAGCGCTGGGTCGTCTCCCAACCCTTCCCCCGAGAGAAGATGCGCTGTCGTCAGATGCTCAAGCCTTCTCCCCCCCTGCCGGCCGTCTGGCGCCCCGGGTCCATTCCCAAACTCTGGTTGCCAGCGTCGCAAGTGGAAATCCAATTGCTGTGCTGACAGGCCAGCCCACTTTTTCTGTTTCCAAGACCCTAGAGACACAAGGCTGAAACGGAGGCACACTTGTTGGGTTATGGGCTAACATGATATCGAGCTGATCTCCCTTGTCTCGGAGCAAGGGGGAGGGTCTAGCTATTGGCAGTCTCTAACATCACATTTTCCATATATGTGTGTGTGTGTGTGTGTGTGTGTGTGTGTGTGTGTGTGTGTGTGTGTAAAATCTCTACCTATCTCTATATATCAAAAGGTACATCATGAGGAGTGGGGTTTCCAGTTAGGTGGGAAACCAAAATTAAAGGAGGGGAATCGGATTTTACTAGTCTGTGTACTCCTGCACTACAGCTGGATGCACTGCCACCAGGTTACCTTGAGAATTTTTGTATGCAGTGCCCCAGTGTGTCCAACTACCTACACGTGCTCCCTCTTTCCCCTGTTCTGTCCCAGTGTTCCTCGTCCATTATTTTAGTGTGGTGGGCAACCATCCTATATTGTTTCACCACCACCCTATATTTTTGATAACTCCCTAATTTGTTCTTTTAAAATGATGCAGAATGGTCTTTCTCACCACCTTTTATTGCACTATTACTTCTGTTTTGGTAAGAGCGCTATACCTGAAAAACCCACTGATACGAACATACGAAAATGGCAGCAGATGCAGCCCATACGGTCCACAGAGTCTGCTCGAGTGTGCAGCTCCCAGTCTAATCTACTGCAGCTGTGCCACCACCCCTTGCCCGTCCATCTGATTTTTGGCCCCTTCTGCCAACCCCCCCCCCCCCCCAGTTTTGACCTTACCTTTGACCCTGTCCCACCCCCTCTTAAACTGCCCACAGATTTCAATGATATCACCTCCTCTGGCAGTGTGTTCCACCTTGCTACCACCCTTTCCATGAAGTAGTATCTCATTTCCCTCCTGAATCTTCCATCCTCCAGTTTCAGACTGTTGTCCCCCCATATTAATTGAAACTTGCCCTCAGTACAAACCCTGTTCATGCCCTTTTAAGTATTTGAAGGTCTGTCATAGCCCCTGTCTCCCTTCTGTCCTCCAGGGAATACATGTTGAGCTCCCCCAGTCTTCCCTCATATGGTTTGTCCCCCAGCCAAGAATCATCTTTGTTGCCCTGCGCTGGACCCCCTCCAGGTAGTTTGGCGTCCTTCTTTGAATAGGGGCACCAGACCTGCACACAGTACTCTGTGAAGTCTCACCAGCGGTCTGTACAGTGGCAGAATGACTTCCTGTCTCCAAGAAGTGATTCCCCTGGCAGTGCACTCCAGCATCTTCTTAGCCTTGGTCACCACCTTCCTACACTGCACTGAGTGATTCATGTTCGCTGTGACTAGTACCCCCAGATCCATCTCCTCCTCTGAAGTGGATAACTGCACTCCCCCTAGCCAGTAGAAATTCCTAGGATTCCTGGCTCCCAGACATAACTTTGCACTTCTTAGCATTGAACCCCAGCTGCCATGTGTCTGACCAGTGCTCAAGTCTTGCCAAATCCTCTTGGAGTACCTGCATCCCTTCCACACTGTCCACCTCCGCACTGATTTTTGTGTCTGCAAAAAGGCTGATCTTATCCTAATCTCATCTGATGTGTTGGCAATGAAGATGTTAAATGGCTGCTTTCCTAGTACCAAGCCATGTGGAACCCACTGGTTACAGCTCTGGGAGTAGAGAGTTCTCCCCCTACAACTACCCTCTGCTGTCTGTCCTGCAGCCAGCTCCTAACCCATGCAACCAGTTTCTCCACTTACTAATAAACCTTCCATGTGGCACAGAGTCTAAGGCCTTGCTGAAGTCCAGATACAGGACATCCACCGCGTAGCCCCTATTGAGTGCTGTTGTCATCCAGTCAACAAAAAGTCAACCAGGTTTGTCTTGCAGGATCTGCCAGAGACAAACCCATGTTGCCTATCATCCTGGAGACCATGCTCCTTCAGAAAGATCACCAACCTCTCTTTAAAGATGGTCTCCATTAGCTTTCCTACGATGGACACATACTGTGCATATAGGAAGCCCAGAGCATAATGCACCCTTGACCTCTGCCCATCCAACCACAATCCTCTGTTTCCAGCCAGTGGGGGAATCCTGTGTCCACATTCATTGACTCATTTGTACATTTACGCAGCTGCACGCCCTCTTAGTCTGTGCCGTCTCACACACTCATGTCCTCCTCAAGCATACTTACACTATCATTCTAAACACATATTGGGTCTTCGGCTACTGGCTTTTTTTTTTTTTTGTATTTTACTCCCCTTCCCCAAGCTCTGGTGACCCCCACTCCTCTCTACAAGCCCCCCAACTACCTCCACCAACCACACTTTGAGCTTCTCCATCTGACCTCATATTGCAGCCGGTCCCTGGTATATCCTGGACGTAACCCTTTGCTGGGTGGGTCCCCCTCCTCTGAGGGGGAAGGCACTGGGGGGGGGCAATCCCCCAGGGATGCTGCTAAGGACAAGGAGGCTCCCTAGAGGTTCCGGAGGCATCAGAAGTCGGAGAGCCGTCATCCGGTGGACACCTGAGCTGCTTTTTCCGGTTTTCTGGATCCCGCATTGCGACGCTTCAGCTGCGTCCCCAGTCTCCACTAGGTGCCACTGCTGAGCGAAGCCTCCCACTCCCCCACCCCAGGAGAGGAGAGCCGTCCTTCGGACGCTTAATCCTCTGCTGCCCCTGCCGACCCCCAACGACCAGAGTCCGTTCCCAAACCCGGGTCGCCGGTGTGGTTTTGAGGTAGGGCACCAGTGCCTCAACCCTCTGCACCACTGGGCCGGCCGGTTACTGCTTTAATCTCCTATACCACATGAAATCGAAAAAAAAACGTACTTTAGCATTCCAGCTGACCAAAGATATAGCCGACAAAGATGAAATGAAGTCCTTTATTGAGCTGGTACAAGATTTTGACATTTCCATTCATGATGCAAACAAGTATGAGGTTCTAGATTACCGTATAAAGATCTGATTTCGCAATAATTTACATTTGGCTAAAGCTAATGACATCACCAACTCCTTTTTAGCTTGTGTACAACTTCGTCCCAAAATGGCTAATCTGTATAAGTTATTAGTGGAAAATACCAGGGGGATTGACTATAACATAAGATGGTGGTCACAAGCTCTGGGGAAAACATTGATTGGGACTGGGTTAGTATATGGACTGATTCATTGCAAACTTCTAAAACAGTAAACACTCTACATAACCTATACTACACTCCCCATCATCTGCATAAAATGAGCCTTAGAACTGCAGTGCCTTCAGAAAGTATTCACCCCCCTTGGATTTTGTCACATTTTGTTGTGTTACTACCAGAATTTGTAATGCATTGAAATGAAATTATCGGCACAATGTAGGAAGGCAGCTGCAAAGGCCAACAAAATGCTGGGTTGTATTGCAAGGGGTATATCCTCGAGGAGGGAGGAGGTGATTCTGCCACTGTATAGGTCATTAGTTAGACCACACCTCGAGTACTGCGTGCAATACTGGCGTCCATATCTGAAGAGGGACATTAAGTTACTGAAGGGGGTGCAGCGCAGAGCGACAAAGATGATCAAGGGGTGGGGGGACTTATACAAGAGGAGATTGAAGGAGTTGAACATGTACTCACTGGAGGAGAGGAGAGACAGGGGTGACATGATTGAAACCTTTAAATACATGAAAGGAATAAACAAGACGGGTACAGAGGGGCTGTTCAAAGTAAGGGAAGGGAGGGCCACCAAGGGCCATGATATGAGACTGGAGCGAGGAAGGTTCAGGAAGGAGATGAGGAGACACTTTTACAGAGAGGGTGGTGGCTGGGTGGAATCGTTACCTGCTGAAGTGATATGCAGTAGAACAGTGGACTGCTTCAAACGAGGATGGGACAGGACAAGGGGGAGGGTTAATGATGGGGAAGGGTAGAAGGGAGGGGCAGCTGCAGAATAAGGGGTGCTAGCTGCACATTCGAGCAGACTTGATAGACCTCTAGGCCTTTATCTGCTGGCAAATTTCGTATGTTCGTATGATTTTTCCCCCCTTGATTCACACAGTATACTCAACAATTTAAAGGGGCAAAAATATTTTTATTGTGTGACAAAAATTTATGAAACATTAAAAACTGAAAATATCTTGTTTACTTAAGTATTCACCCTCCTGAGTCAATACTTTGTAGAAGTGCCTTTGGCAGCAATTACAGCTTTGAGTCTTCTTGGGTATGTCTGTATCAGCTTTGCACATCTGGATTTGGGGATTTTCGCCCATTCTTCCTTGCAGATTTGCTCAAGCTCTGTCAAGTTGGATAGGGAGTGTCGGTGAACCGCAATCTTTAAGGCTTTCCACAGATTCTCAATGGGATTCAAGTCTGGGCTTTGGCTGGGCCACTCAAGGACATTCACCTTCTTGTTCTGAAGCCACTCCAGTGTTGCTTTGGCTGTATGCTTGGGGTCGTTGTCCTGTTGGAACGTAAATCTTCGCCCCAGTCCAAGGTCTGTTGCAGACTGATGCAGGTTCTCCTCAAGGATGTGCCTGTATTTGGCTCCATTCATTGTTCCCTCTATCCTGACAAGTTCCCCAGTCCCTGCCGCTGAAAAGCATCCCCATAACATGATGCTGCCACCACCATGCTTCATGGTAGGGATGGTGTTACACGGGTGATGAGCTGTGTTCGGTTTGTGCCAGGCATAGCGCTTTGCATTCAGGCCAAAGAGTTCAATTTTTGTTTCATCAGACCAGAGAATCTTTTGCCACATGGTCTCAGAGTCTGCCACGTGCCTTCTTGCAAACTCTAGGCATGCTATTATGTGGCCTTTTCTCAGGAGTGGCTTCCGTCTAGCCACTCTCCCATAGAGGCTACATCTGTGAAGTGCTGCAGAGACTGTTGTCCTCTGGACAGGTTCTCCCATCTCAGCCATGGAACTCTGTAGTTCTGTCAGGGTGGCCATTGGGTTCTTGGTCACTTCCCTGACCAAGGTCCTTCTTGCCCGGTTGCTCAGTTTGGGAGGACGGCCTGCTCTAGGAAGAGTCTGGGTGGTTCCGTAATCTTTCCATTTCCTAATGATGGACTTGACTGTTCTCCTGGGAACTTTCAACACCCTAGAAATATTTTTATACCCCTCCCCAGATCTATGCCTTCTCACAGTTCTATCACAGAGTTCTGCAGACAGCTCCTTGGTCTTCATGGTAGAGTTTCTGCTCTGACATGCAGTCAACAGTGGGACCTTATATAGACAGGTTTATTTCCTCTGAAATCATGTCAACCATTTGAACTGACCACAGGTGGACTCCATTCAAGTTTTAAAGTGATCTCGCAAGGAAATTGGATGCACCTGAGCTCAATTTGGAGTGTCATAGCAAAGGGGTGAATACTTATCAAATCAAGACATTTCAGGTTTTTATTTTAAATTACATGTGCAAAAAATTCCAGAAGTTTCATTCCACTTTGACATTATAGAGTAATTTGTGTAGATACATGACAAAAAAATCCCATATAAATGTATTTTAATTTGAGTTTGCAACATCACAAAACTGTGACAAAATCCAAGGGGGGTATATACTTTCTGAAGGCACTGTACCTTGAATTGTAAGTGTGGGAATGTGAATGCCAGTCATAGATACATTCTGAAATTGTGAGGGGGCTTAAAAGTTTTGGAGTGATATTAAAAACTTTCTAAATGACAGCTTGGCTGAGGGGAAATACAAACCTGGAAACTTGCCTAATTGGTCATTTTGATAAACAAAAGACATTGGACTAAAGAGCAAAGGCACACAGTTTCTCTTATTGCAGCCTCAGCCAAGAATGCGATTCTTCGAGACTGGATAGACGGTAAGTCTCAGTCTTGACAGAAATGGAAAATGAATGCTTAGAAATCCTGGGACTTGAAACGTTGGCCCGTTTTATGCTAGATCAGGGGTTTAGGTTTAGGTCTAAATGGGACACCATAAGTTTTTTCACATTTGGATCTGTACAGTAAGCCGGAAGTTATCGGCCTCCTTAACACTTCTGGGATAAGTTGGGGCTGTAAATTCCTGCTATATGGTTGTGCTGCTGTACGTAGGTATATAATAACTCGTGTGCTTTTCATAGAATCATAGAAGTTTGATGGCAGAAAAGGACCATACCGGCTCATCTAGTCTGCCCCATTTTTCCCCTTACACCTCCCCCCAGTACTTTTCACTAATGACTTTGTCTTCTGCTTGCTTATAACCATCTTTCTTCCTTTTCTTCATCTCTTGCTTTCAGGCATATACTTTTCTTTACTGTCAAGGAAAAAGGGAAAATATTAATGAAACCTTGTTTTTATAATTGTTTAAGTGATGGTGAGACTATAGGTAGAAATGTTATATTTTTGCAGTGTTTGAGTAATTTTAGGTTTTACGGTTTTGAATTTTAATCTAATTGACTTACAAATTTGGTTTGTCATATTTGTTATAAAATGTTTAAGTGGTTCTGTTACCCTAATGACTTCAATAAAGTTTTATTGATAAAACAAATGTATTTGCTTGGAATGGTTTTAGAGCTTATTGGTCGTCTAAGACATGCGAGTGTTCTTTCTTTAAAAACTGATCTGTGATGTTTCTCTCCCTGTTAGTGTCTCCTTTCCTGCTGGGGCGTGCTCTTTGGGCTGCCAGTCGGTTTACTGTTGCCATGTCTCCAGAGCTGATCCAGCAGTTCCTGCAAGCAACGGTCAGTGGACTCCACGACAACCAGCCCCCTTCTGTGCGCATCTCAGCCGTCCGAGCCATCTGGGGGTAAGTGGACAGGGAGTTTACATTATGAAGGCAGCAGGTTCTTGTAATGCTTTTTGGTATTATTTTCCCCCATGATACCCACTTAGGAAAGCAGCATATAAAAACATTAACACAGTAGCATGTGACACGTGTCACGGCTTCAGATTTGAAAGTCCATTTTCACTACCTTCTTATGCTCGTTTTAGCTCTACAGTCACTTTATTATATTCAGGGGACTGGCTACTGCAAATATATTTATTTACTCTGCATTGCGTAATGGAAGTACTTGGTCATGCATGAGTTTACTGGCGTAAAAGCACCATGGTGGGCCATGGCAATGTGCTTTAGCTGCCGGGGGCGGGTTAAAGTCGGGGTACTAAAAAAGGTATATTTAGCTAAAATTCTAAAAATTCTCCTTTTTCATATGTAACAGTGGTGCACCCTGTAGGAGTAGCTAAATGGCTTGTAGTCAACAAATACTTGTGACTCAAGGCTTGATCAAGGTCAAACCATGTTTATTATCCGACAGATCAGCCTTTAAAGGTTTACTATGGTAGATCATATTCAAATACTCGTTTGTTGGAACAGTGAGTTCCCCAGGGGTCCATCCCGGGTCCCCTGTTATTTTCTTTTTACATAGACCCTGGCCCAGATATTCAAAGGGATTTGTTGCGCCTGCACAACCCCGCATTGCGCCCCGGCGGGATATTGAAAAGGCTGCCGGGCGCAGTGCAACTCCTGATGCGCCGCGGCGCAGTGTTATGGTATGCAGCGCGGATTCAGGGGGCGTGCCCATACATATGCGTCACATCCCGATATTCAGCGCGGGATGTGTGGCGCATATGCTGGTGCAACCCTGCAGTGCGCCGGATAGGGGGGCTCAAAAATGAGCCCTTGCAGAGTAGGAACAACTCCGGGCCACCCAAAGGCAGGCTGCAGTATTGTAGGGCGCAACACAGCAGCCCAGCCTGGCCACCTGCTGACCCAGAACACCGTCCGCAAGCACACACTGACCCAGGTGTCGCCGCTCTTCCCCCGTAGCCACAATCACGCGGTAAATGTATAAAAATAAACCCTGGTAGTCTAGTGCCCCACCACCACCAATCCCTCAATTCCTGATAATTATTATACTTGACCATCCCTGGTGGTCTAGTGGCCCTTCCACTTAAGTCCCCGATATATGTACATAAGACTGTCCCTGGTGGTCTAGTGAGACCCACCCACCCGTTGCCCGATCGCGGTACATGCAAGTTTCAACATTCCCTGGTAGTCTAGTGGACTCCCCTCCCTTCCGAGTCCCCTATCGCGGTAAATCGCGCACACCTCGTCCCTGGTGATCCAGTGGCACTTCCCACCCACACAGTACCCCCCCACCCGCCGAATGACTGGTACAGTATGGGCTTGCAAGGCATACTGTACTAGTCAGTCCCAAATATGAATGATTCAGTTACATTTTTGGGACTGTCTAGTGCAGTATGCATGCAAGCCCATACTACTACCTGTCATTATCCCTCCCGCCCGATTGGGGGGGTGCCGCCTGGATCACCAGGGGCGTAGGTGAGTGCGTTACGCGTCGAATTCTGGAGGGAGGGTCCACTAGACTACCAGAGAATATTGTAACGACTTTACCACGATTGTGCAACGGGCAGAGCGGGGGGTTCACTAGACCACCAGGGATGGTCTTAATGTACCTATATCAGGGACTCTGGTGGGGGTTGCCACTAGACCTCCAGGGATGGTCTTGTATAATGCTTATCGGGGGACTTTGGGGGCAGTAGGCTACCAGGGATTTCGCTTACACATATACCGTGCAGTCGTGGCTACGGGGCCGGGGATGCCCCGTGATCCCCACAGTACACGTCATGCTGTGCAGGGTGCCAGGCGCAAGTCGTCGGGCTGCCCTGTGCAAGGTATGCAAATGGGGCTGTAATGACATGCATATGGCCCCATTTGCACGCCCACTGCTGAATATCGTGGGTGATGCCCCTAGCGCAGTTGCGCTGGCACATCCCCGTGCTCCCTATCTGTGGTTTGCGCTGGCACAGTGCCACTGCGCCACGTGCAGTATGTGCACTGACCCTGCCATATTCAATGGTGCTGCGCCATGGCGCATCCCTGTTGAATATCACCTGGACTGGCACAGTCTGAATATCCTGGCTCCTATCTCTAAGATTCCAACTCAATCAGATGTCGTTGTATGCTGACGATATTATTCTTTACACTAGTGCCTCCTCAGTAGATGTAATAAATTCATCTTTGAATGATGATTTTGCAGCTTTGACCACTTGGCTGTTGCAACATTGTTTATTGTTAAATATCAAAAAGACTAAATGTATTGTCTTTGGATCAAAACCAAAATTATCCAACTGCCACCCATTACAGATTTCTGATCTGGGGGAACGTTGTTTCAGCAGGTAACTGAATTCAAGTACCTGTGGTATTACTCCATGCAAACTTGACTTTTTTTTACTTCTCATCTAAAAAATATTAGCAAGCAAATCAGAAACTGGGTGCCTTATTTAAAGGAAAGCTGTTATTATATTAATCCTCCCACCCCTGTAAGCTCCCCCCCCCCCCCCGATTAAGTTTGTTGCATGGTAGAAGAAATTTTTTTGGTGGTGTTCACAGTTTTATTTTAGTTTTTTAAAGTCCGTGATCCCCAAACATATGGCGTATGCTGATGGGGTCCATTTAATTTAACGGTGTGGCGCCGCACCGCTTGCTGTAATACAAAATGTATTGGAGCGAGCGGCATGGCACCGCACCATCGGATGAAATGGAACCCACCAGTGTCCGTCATGTTTGGGCATTGCGCACGTTTAAAAAAACTACAATTAAGTAAGTAAATACTAGCAAAAAAATGTCTCTACTATGTGAAAAGCTAATGGGGGGTAGAGCTTACGGGGGATGGGAAGAGTAATATAACCACTGCTTTTCCTTTAAATTGAAAGGTTAACTAGAGAAGCTAGGTCAGGAATTTCAAAGGTATAAAACTACAATTCCTTATTCACACAGCTGTCTGGTACCGATTTAAATTTAATAACTAAGACATTCAGTGCTATTTGTTTTGCTTTACTTATGACTTATAGCACTCATCATTGTGGTTTGTATAACGAAACTGGTTGGTTGCCATCAAAGTTACATTTTTTATACAACCTTGGTAGCGCAGTAAACAAAATAAGAACAAAACACTCGTCTCCTTTACTCAGTCATTTAGAGTTCAGAAAAGAAAGAGTCTTAAGATCTTCATCTTGCACGTGGCTATTAATCCCAAATATATCAACAAACGTGGGGAGCACGCTTATTCTGTGCAGGCAGCTAAACTTTGAAATACTCTGCCTTCATCTCAATGCAAGCAGTCATTCTGCTTTCAAAACTCAAAGTCCTATTTATTGCAAAAAAATAACTGATTGTTTTTCATGTATGTTATTGATGTTCTGTGATGTAAATTTAAAACATTTTTGTACATTTTACTAGGCCATCTTAGCCGCAGTTCAGTGACTTCAGGTCGTTCCTGAAAAGGGGCCTCTGGCTCCGTGTACTTACCAGGTCAATAAAGTAAATAAAATAAAAATTAAATTACAAAACCAAGAGTATGTGGTTTGTAGAGGCCACCCTTTGATAAGAGCTCCCTTACAAGGCAATCCATAATGTCTTGGGTAGGTATATACCCTATAAGGCTAGCTGTTATTTTGGTGCAAAAAATTCTGATTCTAATACTGCCCAAGTGTAGGAAGAACTTGAGCAGGGCCTTATCTGCTAGAGACCCTTTGGAGTTAACAGAGGGTGTGAAGGGCCACGTGGTAGAGCTCTGCAAAGTACAGTTAGGGAAAAAATCATATCTTACATTTATTCCTGATTACGAGAGGATATCTTAAGCAGCATCATTAATCTGTGATAAAAATCTGACAAAGGCTCATTACAGTTATACCGGGACAGATGTTACATTTCAGTACAGCCCATTTCAGGGTATATGCAAAATCAAATAAAACCCATAGGATTAAATCAGTTATTTGAACAGCACACATTGTCTGTAGAAAGACAAACCAGGACGCTTGAGTTTTATTATGCTCATTTAAAGTATGCCTTGGTGATCGATTCCATGTGATGATCACGACTCCATTCACGTTTACATGCAGGACAGCAATCAATCCACTGAGATGTGAACGAGTTTACATGTAGGCTAAACTTTGATTACAGTGTAACCAATTGCTCGAATCGAATTTTAACGCGACATGTAAACGGGGTACCCGACACTGAGCATACATGTGGGCCGTGGGATCAGTTACAGCTCCAGTCATGTCTGCATGCCCTTTGTTCACCGATGCTCACAGTTGGATCGATCCCAGTGTCCTCTGTGTCAGCATTTTACATGCAAGGTGGTATGCGACTGCAGAGTAACCGACTACTCTAATAGATTGTTTTCACTCTGCATGTAAATAGGGTAACTGTTAAACAAAAACCTGCACTAAACTAACTTGCACACATGCATATACTGGGACTTGGTCATTCAAAAATGTTATTGTACAGATGTCAACTTTTTCTATTTCTTTCTCCATCTTCCTTCTCTAGTTACTGTGACCAGCTAAAGATTTCCGATAGTACTCGGATATTACAGCCTTTCCTGCCCAGTATCCTAGATGGGTTGATTAATCTGGCTACGCAGTTCAGCTCGGAAGTTCTCACCCTCGTAATGGAAACCCTTTGTATTGTTTGCACCGTGGATCCTGTATTCACAGCCAGCATGGAAAACAAGATTTGCCCACTCACCATTGCGATCTTCCTCAAGTATAGTAATGGTACAGGGTTTATTTTACCTTATATTTGTTTTTCAGTCCTTACATCGGCCACTCATAGTTGTGGCAGAAATATTTTTCTGACAAGGGACTCCATAGCCTAGTAGTCTGGCGCTGTGTCCTTTACTTTGCAAGTTCAGGTTCATTAGACACATGGCTTTTGCAGTTAGCCACAGAACAAAACGTACAACGAAAGATGAAGATAATATAGGTTTTGTGTTGGATGCATGTTTGTTTAAAAAGGAAAAAATACTTTTATGTTGGTGTCCAAACCCTGTGGCTCATATACATTGCGCCCCCCCCATTTAAACTTTAACTCCCAACTCCTCAACTTTCACACACCCACACCACCAGATAAATCCCCACTCCCACCCAACCCACTCTTAAATATGAAGCCCTCACCCACCCTCTTCCACACACTTCCCCACACCACCAAATAAATCCCCACTCCCACCCACCAGCCCCAGCCCACTGTGAATATTAGGCCCTCATCCACCCTCCCTCTGCCACAAATGCCTCTCATCCCCACGCCACCACACACATCCCCACTCCCACCTAGCCCACCCTCTAAATATTAAGCCCTCAACCACCCTCTACCACATGTGCCACACACACCCATGCTACCAAATGAATCCCACTCCCACCCAGCCCACCCTCTAAATATTAAGCTCTCACCAACCCTCTGCCACAGATGTCACACACCCATGCCACCAGATCAATCCTAAATATTAAGCCCTCACCCACGCTCTGCACACACACACACACACACCCACATGCCACTAAAGCCCCACTCCCACCCAGCCTACTCTAAATATTAAGCCCTCACCCACCCTCCCTCCCTTTGGCCACCCCACAGAATGAATCACTCCACCCAGCCCACTCTCAAATATTAAGCCCTCACCTGCCCTCTGGCCACGATGCCCCGTCCTCCCCTTATCCCACCCTGATACATACTTCAGTTTAATGTCCCACAGTGGGCGCCCAGTACAGCCCTCCTCTGCCTTGTCCAGTCACCATCTTCTGATTTTCCGTCTGCAAATCAGTAACTGAAAGGGAAAAACTACATGGGGGGCTACTACATCTAGGAATTGCAGTTTTTCCCAAAAATAAAAAGGTTGAATTTAGTATCCCTGAAAGCATATTTTAGGGCCAAATTCAAACATCAAAATTGCATGGTCATGGGGGTTGGGGTGGTAAGCTCCCTGGATCTCAAAGTTGAGGGGGGGAGTTAACGTATTTCAGCATTTTAAGCCCACAGTTTGGGCATAGGCTATATACTACCTCACTTATGACCACCCAGGTTGCAATTTCAGACCTACCAGACTGGCCTGTTGCTTTGTGTCGTGCTCACAGGGCCCTGCCTGAAGTATCCTGCAGATCCAGCACTGTTCCCTACAGCTTGACTGCTTTACATGAGTCCTGCACGGAAGGCCCTGTTTGAAGCAAGATCAAGGTCCATGCCCCTGCATAATGGGTCTGGTGCTTCACAGAGCGAGCTACAGGTCCTGCACCATGCCCAGTGGATGTGCTGCTTTGAGCAGGGCCTTGTGGGAAGAAAGCTAAAGATGGCAGTTGCTATATCTTTTTTTTTTTTTTTATATATAAAGGAAGCAGGCAGCCTGGAAGCACTACCACTCATTATACAGAGACCTGGTTGAGGGAGTAAACTGTGGTCACTTGCGGCCACACTGGGGGGGGGGGGATGGAGCATCTCTCCTCCCTCGGGTTTGGAGACACTGCATCCTCGTTACCAGCCTGCCACTTGGGGGAAGCTGGGTGGCAGCACAGTGTGTTTGCCCCAGTGGCAGGAGAGCTCGCCCTGCTCACGGATGTTGTTGATACATAATGCGTGCACCTCTGCTCGTGCCGTGCATCACTGCATGATTGGCAGCCTTAGGGGAGAAAACTGAGGAAAAACTCTGGTGTACCTGGATGACAGTCCAACCCTCCACAGGCCCCGCAACAGGTGCTTCCTTCAGACATCTAAATTGTGCTTTTGTGGGTAGAGCAAACCCTGCTGGCACTGCCACAAGGTTAATCCATGGGGAGCTTGCTAGAGTGAAGGTAAGTCCTAGAGAAGGTGGGTGATTGGGCTGGGACAGAAGGGTTCTGGAAGGCAGATTAAGGGAGATAAATGGAGAGATTTAAAAAAAAAAAAAAAAAAAGTACATTTCAGAAAACCTACATTAATGCATCTATTAGGGTAGAAGCACAAAACATTAACAGTAGTAGTTTTCAGTTATACATAACATAAAAGTTGGGAAAGAAGGGAAAAGTCCCTGGAGTCTTGGTGAATCTGTGATGTGCTGCTCCTTGGGGTTTTAATGATCATGCAATGCAGCATGATGCTACCCTAACTTCGCCACTGTCTAGTCAGACAAACTGAAATACTAACAGAGCAAGTGCCGAAGTTAAGGTAATGTCAGTACTGCTGAACCGAGTGACACTCAGTATTTTTCCCAGCTTGCACTGTTGGCAAGAACGTTGCCACGTGTATGTAAAACTAGTGAGAAAGTTGCCTACTGCATAATGCCCTACCTGAAATGCCATGGGCTCAGCCAGTACTAGAATTTTGGCTACACCCGTGTATTTGAGAGGTCCAGGACCAAATTAGAATGAGAGCAAACCTGCTCTAATGCGCTTGTCATTGTGAACCATAATAGGTTAAAAATAAATAGTGATCACCTGCTTAATACTTTTGCTGAAGCCTGTGTTAACAAATTTCTTCCTTCCTCTGTGAATGATGCTAATGTTAAGATTCCTCTTGTGAAAATTACCAACCTGTTTAACTTCTGAAGATGATTACAACATCCTTGGAAAATGTTTTAGCTAATAGAATTTCCCCACTAATGAGCACTCTTGCAGGCAAAGAGCAGGTAGGGTTTCTTTCAGGTAGATTTTGGGGGTAATTAGGCTTATCAACCATTTGGACTGCTAAACATATTAAAAATATGTCTCTGTCACTTTACAAGTAAAGCTTTTTATTCCCTTGACTGGCCCTTTCTTTATGAATCCCTATAAACTGATGGATTTGATAGAAATATTTGCGACTAGGTATCCTATCGTAACACTGAATCTTTAGTCATTACTAATGGCTCCTAAGTTTTCACTTCAGTGGGGTACCTGGCAAGGTTTCTTGTTATCCCAGTTACTGTTCCTCCTAGCCATGGAACTCTTAATACAGTCCATAAAAAAGGACAAAAACATTATAGAGATTAAAACTGGCAATATTAAAAATAAAACATTTCCTTATGTAGATGACATCTTGATTACTGTGGAGTCTCCTCTCTCACTGTCCTTAAGAGGGAACTGGGATTTTCAGGAAGCTGTCTTGAATCAGAGGCAGGCACCTGTAGGGTCTGGTACTAGGCCTAGTTGTGGCACCTTGGAGGACCCTGAGAAATAGGAATGGCTGCGGTGTAGAAAAGGGCAGAAACAGAATCGGGGGATGTGTCACTGAATTTTTGCTTCCTGTAGCATTTTTTCCTCCTGAACAGATTTTTTTGGGGGTGTTCTTTAGCAAAACCGTGCAAGGCCCACTAGGCACAAGTGCCTGTTTTCAGGGATAACCAAGGAGCGCTGGGTAGGTTAAGTGACTTGCTGAGAGTTTCACAGTATGCAAGTGGAAGTTGTAGAATCAAACCCAGTTCTGCTGGATGTACCAAGCTCATTCATGACTCGTTACTCTGACCTCTAGGCTGTATTGCCAGCCAGGTGTTTGTTTTGTGTTGGAACATATTCTTCAGCTTGTGCTTTACAGAACCTGTATGAAGCAAGTGTACTGAAAAGTTAGCAAATAGATTTTTTTAAAGAGACATTTTTAGTAATGTGTTGTAAACGTGTAGGGACTGTTTATCTTGTAGATCCTGTTGTGGCTTCCCTGGCCCAGGATATCTTCAAAGAGCTGGCTCAGATCGAGGCCTGTCAGGATCCCATGCAGATGAGATTGATTCCCACCCTGGTCAGCATCATGCAGGCTCCTCCGGACAAAATTCCTTCTGGGCTCTGCGCCGTAAGTAACCGTAGATATTGCATTTTGGTAGCCTAAAGGACATGGTAACATGACTGGTAATTGATCTGGGATCCTTATGCGGTAGGACAGGTCGGGAATTATTTCTGAAATTGCTGATCTTCTGTACATGGTAAATGTAATTTTTTTTTTGTTTTGTTTTTGTACTTTCTGTTTCTAGGGACATGGATATGTTGTTCATCCACACTCATTGGCAGTATCCTTGCCGCTTTAAATCTTGCCGGAAGGTCTTCAAGCTTGCTCCTCCCACCCACCCGGGTGGTATAACTCTCGGCTCCGCCCCATGACGCCAGATCTTCCTTACCGCTTGGAAGCTCAGGTTCCCTCCTTAACGCTCTGCGTTTGCGACTGGTTCCTATTTCTCCGTTTGCGGATTTAAAAATAAATTTTGCAAAAAGACTTCAGTCTTCTATCCCTCGCGGCTGCGATGGACACATCGACTCCCGGATTTCGGAGATGCCCATGCGGGCAGAAGATGTCTCGGACGGATCCTCACTCACGTGTGTATACTGCCTAGGCCTTGAGCACGACCCGCAGGCTTGCGACCTGTGCTCATCTTTCTCGGCCTACGTCCTCGAAGACCGTGCTGCCCGATTGCAACTGGGCCGTCCCGAGAAGCGTTTCCCCGGTGAAGTCCAAGGAGGCCCGGTTGGCGGTGTCCGCGGCGGCGGGCTCGGCGGATCAGCTCGAGCGGATGGTCGCCCTCGAAGAGGAGGCGGCACGGGCCGTATCTTCCTCGGCCGCGGCATTTATCCCGCTCTCTCTGGGTTCTTCCTACACGGCTTCTTTTAAGGAGCTTTGTCTGTCCCTCTCCACTAAAGGAGAAGGGCCTGCGTCTGCGGGACCTTATTCTCGGTCCAAAAAGAGGACGAAGGGTAGAATCCCTCGTCGGCGCTCTTGGGAGCGGGAAAGGTCCCTCTCCCGGACGTCGACCGTCGGCTCGATCAACCCGCTCGGCTTGACCACTGGCCTCACGGTGTCCCCGTCAGGTCAGTTGACCGAGACTCCACCGATGAAGTCGAGATTTTCTCGACCCATTGACAGACTGTCGCCTTTAGCAGCGAGATTCCCCTCTCCCGGTTCCCCAGGGAGGAGTTGAGATCCCGTGGGCTCGCCTGTGCCTCCGGTTCCGGAGCCCTCGGATGGACCTTCGAGCGAAGGAGTGCGGTTCGGCCGACACCTCCCGCACCGACCCGGAAATTCCGGGACTCTCGGTCTCGGTCTCGGACCTCTTGCGGTCCAGCCGTTCCCACCGTCATAGGCGGTCTCGGTCTCGGCACCAGCATAAGCGGCGTCGCCGCTCAAATCCTCGTCCTCCTCCTCGGATGAGGAAGCTTGGCGTAAGTGCGTCGGCCAGTACGAGGACCTTATGTTGCAACAACTTCTCCTGGCGGGAATAAGCCCGACTCGGCGCTTCCCGGCCATTAAGTAGCTGTCACCGGGCAGCCGACACAACCCCTCGACTTGTCCGGGAGCCTATACCCAGGCGGTTGTTCGCAAAACCAGCTGCTCCACCGATTCGGTGGAACCTCCGCCTCCACAGCCACCAATTGGGGCTCCGACCAAGATTCTCGGTCGGCTAAGGGTTTACCCCATCGGCTGTCAGTTACCCTCACTCCCGACCGACCTCGGCGGTGAAGGGTGGCTCAGGCCAGAGGCAGCTCTTGAGGACTCTTCCGAGTCGAAGATGATTCCTCCTTCTTCTCCAAGCGACTGGACTTGGGTCTTCAGGAGGTCAGTCAATGGACGATAGCCGTCGTCCTTCCTAGGACTGCTTGGCTCATCTCGAGTCTACGGGATGGAGCTGAACCCTTTCAAGCAGGGCCAGGTATCCTCACGGAGATTCTGGACCGAGGATTCTCCGGCGAGGCCTTTCCGGTGGCGAGGCCATAGTGGGTCCGGCACTGGAACTTTGGCAGCGCCCTGCTTCCTGCCCTGCGCCTTGGCCAGGATGGCCAGGAAGTATCTCGGTCCCCGGTTCCTTGTCGGTTTGGAACACCCTCTGCTGAGGGTTGGTTACCGACAGCGTTTTTCGGCGTGCGGCTGCGCCAGGATGTGGACAAACCTCCTGACAAGAGTCAGGGTGGTTCATGGTGAAAGTCTCGCTCGCCTCTCTGGCCTTCGTCAGGCCAGTTCGGCCGTCCTCATGGCACATTTTCTCATGCCCTGTTGGGCTCCCTGGATGAGGTCATCCTCATCTTCCCGCCGATCTGCAGACTACGGTTAAGCAGGTGCGGGACCAGGGCAGAAGCAGTGGCCAAACAGCAGCTCCAGACTGCTTTGGATATAGGGGACTCATGTGCCAGATCGGTGGCGGCCGCGGTGGCTATCGTCGGCGGGCTTGGCTGAGGATATCCACCTTTGCCCCGGATACCCAGCACAAGTTGGCGGATGTTCCTTTTGGGGACTGACCTCTTCGACCCTGGGGTGGAAGGTCACCTGCAGAGGATCAGAAGTCCAATGCCACCTTGGACTCGGTCTCTTCGCTCAGAAGGACAAAGGCGCAAACCACAGCCTAAGCCTTTAGTCCTTCACAGCCCCTCGGCCGCGCCCGCCCAGCAACGTCAGGGCCAGCAGGCTCGGCCTTGGCATCCCAAACCGCCGGGCTTCCTCTAACAGGAGGCAGGGAGGAAAAGGCCCAGGAGGTCCCTCGGCGGTCCCTCCTCCAAGCCTGCCCAGTGCCGGGCTGAGGGGTGTCGCCCCATCCCGTCACCTACCCTGGGTCCCCGTGGAGGCGGCTCGGCACTTCCGTTCCGCCTGGTCCGCTGTTACCACGGACAGGTGGGTCTTGGAGGTGGTGGGAAGAGGCCTGCCTCTGGAATTGAGCAGGCACCACCCTTCAGAGCCGTCGCCCCTCGGGGCCTGGATCCCAGCCTCACTGGCGGCTCGTCGAGCCGACAGCCCTCTCCTCCTCAGAAGGAGGTGGTAAGAGGTGGTGGACCCTCCTTCAGACCCAGGGTTTGTGTCCAGGTACTTCCTGGTTCAGAAGCAGGACGGGCTGGCGCCCCATTCTCGACCACACGACCTAAACAAGTTCCTAAGGTCTCGAACCTTCAGGATGGTCACTCTGGCTCAGATAATACCATCCTTGGAGCAGCGTGTGGTTCTGTCTCTGGACTTGCAGGACGCGTTTTCACGTCCTATCCGTCCGTCTCACCAGAGATTCCCTTCGCTTCCGGCGGAGGATCCCTCTTCGAGTTCAAGCCATGCCCTTCGGCTTGTCTCCAGCTCCCAGGGTCTTCACCAAATGCATGGCAGTGGTGACAGCATTCCCTAGCGCCGAGGGGTCGGTGTACCCTTACCTGGACGACTGGCTGATAGCAGCTCCCTCCAGGGAGGAGGCGGAGTGGTCCAGAGATCTGGCCCTCCAGGTCTGCTCTCAACTGGGCCTCCTTATCAACGAGGCCAAGTCGGAACTCGAGCCGAAGCAGGTGATTCTATTCATCGGGGCGCAGCTCGACTCTCTTCGAGCCAGAGCGCGGCTCCCGGCGGACAGGGCCGAGGTTCTTTCCTCCTTTGCCCGATCATTTCTGGTTGGGCAATTGCGCCTGCCGGGACTTCCTGCGCCTCCTGGGTCTCATGGCGGCCTGCACCAGGCGTGGTCCGTTGGGCCCGCTGGAACATCGTCCCCTTCAGTGGGGACTGGCCAGCCAGTGGTCTGGCGCTGCGATCCTTGGACCAGCTTGTGTCGGTGACAGAGGGATGTGGAGCGGCTCTCCAGTGGTGGACCGTTCCAGTTCATTTGCAGGAGGGCATCCCGTTCGTCCGCCCGAGCCGCGGTCTCTCTATCGACCGATGCCTCTCTGATGGGTTGGGTGCCCATCTGGGGAACACGGGCTCATGGCCTCTGGTCCCAGGGAGTCGATGCCACATCAACCTGCTGGAGCTCGAGCGGTCCGCTAGCTCTCACCGCCTTTGCTCCGTTCCTCCGGGTCAAGTGGTCCGAGTCCAGACGGACAATACCACGACCATGTACTATCTGAACCGCCAGCGGGGCGCTCCATGCTTCTATGCAAGGAGCTCTCCGCATTTGGTCACTCGTGCGCAGCCTGGAGGCGGATCTCCTAGCCATTCACGTGGCAGGAGCCTCCAACACCCTGGCCGATGCCCTGAGCGGATAGGGGCTGCATCCCACGAGTGGTCTCTCCTGCGGAGGTAGTACAGCATCTGTTCTCCCTTTGGGGCACACCTCAGGTGGACCTGTTTGCCTCCATGGAGGCAAGCTGAGTCTGTTCCACGCCCGCCCCTCAGCAGGGCTCGCTGCAGGGGATGCCTTCTCGAGGCAATGGACCCCGGGCCTCTTTACGCCTTTCCCCATTTCCCTTGATCCACAAGGTGCTTCTCAAGGCGAGGAGGGACAAGGCGCAGGTGATTCTGATAGCCCCAGACTGGCCTCGCCAGTTCTGGTACCAGATCTCCTCAGTCTCAGCTCCAGGACTCGCGGCAGCTTCCAGCTCGCCGGACCTGCTCTCAGTCAATCAGGGAAGGTGTTCCATCCGGACCTTCAATCCCTGCACCTGACGGCCTGGTTCCTGGCGGCTAGAGTTCCAGGCCTTGGGTCTTTCCGACGAGGTCCTCAATGTAGTTAGGCGTCCGTAAGTCGACCAGAAAATGCTATGCCTTCAAATGGAAAAGGTTTTCCATTTGGTGTCAGAACAGAGAGCTTGGACCCTTCCTCCTGTTCCTTGGCAAGCATCTTGGACTATTTATGGTCCCTTTCTAGTCAAGGGCTTAGGTCGGCGACCCTAAGGGTGCACCTGGCAGCCATCTCTTGCTTACGAGCGCGGGCGGGAAGCGGTCGATGGCGCAGGAGAAGGTGGTCTGGCGCTTTTCAAATGCCTTGATCACATTTCCCTCCAGTGCGAGACCCCCACCTCCGTGGGATCTACTGCTGGTACTGGCAAAGCTCATGGGCAAGCCATTGAACCTATGCACAGGTGTGCTCTCTCACCTGTCGTGGAAGACCGCCTTCTTGGTGGCTATCCGTCAGCCAGAAGGATGGGAGGCTCCAGGCGCTTTCCATGAGTGCCATACCTGGTCTTCCACAGGGACAGAGTTGTCCTGCATCACAGAATTCCTTCGAAGGAGGTTCGGGTTTCACTTAACCAGGTGTTGACTCTGCCGGTGTTCTACCCCAATCACCCTCGGAGGCGAATATAGGCTCCATACTCTGGACCCTGAAAGGCGCTCGCTTATTATAAGGGCCTGCGGCTGAAATTCGGGGAGAGGTTCGCCAGCTGTTTGTCACCTCGCTGAAGCCGCATCTGGCAGACCTGCAGCCAAGCGGGCGTATAAGCAGGTGGGTAACCTCCTGCATAGATCTCTGCTATAAGTTGGCGGGCATGGAGGCCTCCCAGAGGGATAAGAGCTCATTCTACCCGCCATACTGCTGCAACGGTGGCTGCTTCCAGGGGCGTCCCTATCCAGGAAATCTGCAGGGCTGCTACCTGAAGTCAGCAAACACCTTCATTACCCACTACCACATCGACCTTGAGTCACGCCCGGGATGCTGGTTTGGGGCCTCGGTTCTCAGTCTCTCTTTCCCAAGTAAGTATATGGGGTGTCGTCTTGCCTCCTCCTCCCGGAGAACTGCTAGGAGTCTGCCAATGAGTGTGGATGAACAACATATCCATGTCCCTAGAATACAGGTTACTCACCTGTAACAGGGAGTTCTAGGAATGGTATATGTTGTTCATCCCTACTCCGACCTCTCCCGGCCGACGCACAACCTGAGCTTCCAGCGGCCAGATCTGGCGCCATGGGGCGGAGCCGAGTTATACCACCGGTGGGTGGGAGGAGCAAGCTTGAAGACCTTCCGGCAAGATTTAAAGCGGCAAGGATACTGCCAATGAGTGTGGATGAACAACATATACCATTCCTAGAACTCCTGTTACAGGTGAGTAACCTGTATTTTTTCCCTCCTCTCCCCTCAGCTCCAGTCTCCTTGGGAGCACCTAGGAGTCATCCCACTGCGGTCCGCTCCTACCTGGTCAGTCCTCTGTCGCCCGTGTAGCCTCTGTTTACCCCTCGGATGGGGACAAGGTGTGCCCCAACACCCCGAATTCCTCTGGCAGCGTCGGTCAGTCGGGTGCCAGGAGAGTGGCTGTGTATCGTAGGCAAGCTCCGGTGCTCCATCTCCGCCTGAGCTGAAGGGCATTTTCCCTTGTTCTGGGGAGTGGCTGGCGCCCCGAAGTCAAGGCGTTGCCACCGATGTTTGCCAATTACCGCCTCTTCACTACACTCAGCACTTGCTGTGTCTCCGACTTCCGCCAGAGGTTAGCCGGGCGCCGAACAGGGACCCCGTCCCTCCCGGTAGAGGACAGCTGTCCTCCAGGCGCTCCTCTCCCTCCCTGCCGACCCCCAGCAACCCAGGCTCGCTTTCAACTGGTCGCCGGGCATGACGCGGTGGCATCCAGCCAACCTCGGCGCCACCGGGCTGGCTCTTAAATGTATTGTTTTAAAGGAGATTTGGAATTCTACAGAAGACATTTCAGAATGCTTAAACGTACTGCACCAAGTTTTCTAATTAAAAAAAAAAAAATGCTGCTCTTATAGCAGAGCTGTTGTCCCCATGTACTGTCCCCCAAGTGAGTACCAGTTTACTGTTACATTGCAGTGGCATGATCATGATGGTGTCATTGTGTCTGAATCTTGGATGGTTTTAATTGTGACATCATCATGGTGACATGGCCGAAAAGGGGAAGATGGTAGCCCCATGAGGCAAAGTTTAAGTAGGCAGTCTTTGCACCAGAGCAGCTTATTTTCAGAAGTGTGTGGATCTTCATGTCTCCATTCACAGGAGCCAGTACCTGACCCCAGTGGACAGAGGGAAGAGAGTTGCACTGTATAACAAAACAAACAAAAATATCCCTGCAGGTAGTTAAAACTGTCACAGCAGAACTCTGATACCTGTTCTGTAAGGTCTTCCATATTAATAAAGTTCCAGAGGCTTTTTTTTTCCTTTTGGGTGGCTTGTTGTTCTCGTCTCCACCTCTCCTGTACCAATCCGAAGCTACCACGCACACGGTCTGCCCCTCAGTGGTGGGCCAAAGGAGGTGTCACCCCCCCCGGTACATATCCAGAGGCTCCTATGTGTCCAGGTGGTGGTGCGACTTGAGGGAGGTGTGCACTAACAAATTTGGTTTGGCTACCAGATTTTAAAAGCTAGTGGGCAACTGGTCACCAACCTACAAACCAATTTGCCCCACCCCTGGTTCTCATTGACTTCTGAAGGGTCAGTTTCCTTTAAAATAAACAGTTGATTGTAGCCGTCTTGATTCTTGTACAGACAGGTGAACTAGTAGGTGTCTTGATACCTGCTGTTGGACTAACAAAACCTTTCAGTACATAGATACATAGATACAGAGACAGTGTCGGCAGATAAGGGCCTATGGCCCACCCAGTCTGCCCATTTAAGTTTGTAAGTTCAGTTTATGTTTTCCAGGAAGTCTGTTGCCCCTTATCCCTGACCTCCAGAATTCCTTTATGTCTATCCCATGCATTCTTAAATCCCGTGATTGTTTCAGCCCCCACCACTTCCTCTGGCAGGGTGTTCCACTTGTCGTCCACCCGTTCTGTGAAGAAATTCTTCCTCATGTTTCCTCTGAATCGTCCTCCCTCCAACTTCATCCCATGCCCTCTAGTCCTGGAACATCTTTTTCGCTTAAAAATAGTGCATTCCTGCACCCTGTTCCTCCCTGTAAGATACTTGTATGTCTCTATCCTATCCCCTCTCTCCCTCCTCTCCTCCAGGGGGTACATGTCCAGTGCCTTCAACCTGTCCTCATAGGACTTGTGATGCAATCCATGCACCATCTTTGTTGCCCTCCTCTGAACCTTCTCTACCCTGTCTATGTCCTCACGTAGGTAAGGTCTCCAGAACTGCACAGTGTACTCCAGGTGCGGCCTCACTAGTGTCTTATATAGTGGAATTATGACCTCCCTTTTCCTGCTGGTGATGCCCCTGCCTATGCATCCCAGCATCCTATTTGCTTTACCTGCTGCCTTGTCACACTGTTTCCCTGCCTTGAGGTCATCAGAGATGATAACTCCAAGATCCCTTTCCTGCTTGGTGCATGCTATATCCTCACCCCCCCAACTGATATATTGTGCCAGGACTTTTGTGCCCCATATGCATTATCTTGCACTTCCTTGCATTGAATTTCAACTGCCAAACCCCTGACCATTCTTCAAGTTTCTGCAGGTCCCTTCTCATTCTGTCTACACCCTCTGGTGTATCTACTCTGTTACAGAGCTTTGTGTCATCAGCGAACAGTGAAAACAGTGAAACAGTGAAAAGTGAACAGTACATAAGCTTCTAGCCTTACACATGGTTGAGCCCTTCAGGTGAAGTCAGCTTATACAAAAAAAAGCATGTCGCATGAAATCCGTGTCACTTTTCCAATTTGAAGGAATAACTGTCACCTTAGTGTCATGTTAATGCTGTGGTATAAAGCAAAAACTGCGTTACCTGTCTTTCAAATATGAGGATCCAGGCTGTTTTGACGTACTGAGCTCAGTTGTTTAGAGGAGACTATAAGGATCTTTTGTTTGTTATATTTTCAGACTGCCATTGATATCCTGACCACTGTGGTTCGAAATACGAAGCCTCCTCTTTCAGAAATGCTCATCTTCCAGGCATTTCCAGTGGTGGCACAGTGCACACTGCACACGGACGACAGCGCCACCATGCAGGTAAGGTGAAGAAATCTTGGTTTCCAGTTGCCTGTTTTTACTGTAATTGGAAACGTGCTGTCTCATTGCTGTCCTGTGCAAAGGATGGTGCTACAGTAGTAATGCCCGACATATGGCTGAGCAATGTTAAGCAGTATGGACCAGTCTGGTAAGCAATGATATGCCAAACCAGTCCATACTGCATATTATACAATGGCAAGAAAGAATCCTAGACTCTGATTGGTCAGTGCATGCCTGAGACAGTGATGTTATTACACAATAACATCACTGTATGGATGAGCATATGCTTCAGCCATTTTTTTTTTAAGAAACAAAGATATACTGCGACACTAAAAATCTACTAAAAACATTTTTTAAATGTTTTTATTTTGTATAACAAGCCATTGTATAATATGTCGACACTGTATTGTGTGTGTGTGTGTGTGTGTGTGTGTGTGTGTGTGTGTGTGTGTGTGTGTGTGTGTTGTGTAATAACATCACTCCTGGTGTGGTGGAAGCTTTTCGGCCGCCTTGTGCTTAAACCACTAAGGTAACGTTATCACACAATAACACCACCCTGCTCGTCTGTATTAGCTAAATAATCCTGATTATACCTGTATCACTTTATGGCAGTAACGGGGAGTGGGGGGACTCGCTGCGATTGTACATCATTACAGGTGAAGAATTTTTTTTGGGGGGGGGCAGCTTTTTGTTACTTGTGTCTCTTGCTTTTGAGATTTAAGGGAGGTCATCGTGGAGCAGTTTTCAAATTGCCATGTGTGTATTTATTAAACAATTTGTCTTACAAAAAGAAAATGAAGCTACCACCTTCTCTTTTGCTGTTCAGGCCCTTGCCAGCCCAGACAGCCATTTACCCTACTGTCAAGACCGGTGTGGATCAACGCAGTAGGGCCTGAGGGAGCTGGGGATCATCGTTTAGACTGCTACAGCATGTAATTGTTTTTTTTTTTTTTTTGTTTGTTTGGTTTTTAGGTTTTCACCCATTAAGTCTCTCCCACCTCCCTAGATGGGTGCCGCCACTAGTGTAGGGGAGAGCAGATTCTCCCTGCTCACTGCGAGGTACCATTGTGACACTAGAACCTGAATGTCTCCCTCCCCAGTCTGGCACTTGTTGCACTTGGCAGCTAGGCCTGGCTGTTCTGACCTGGTCTCCCCAAGTCAGTCCCTAAACTCTGGTCGCTGGCACAAAAGCATGATCTGCTTCCTGCTGAGCGTCCCCATGTGTATTCTTAACATATTCATTGAGATTGTCACTGCCATGAACAAAGACACCAGCTCCTCTCAAGAAAGCAAATATATTATAACTTTTTAAATTTGATTGCCTTCCTGGATGTCAGGAATGGAAGCCATCAGGGAGGGCTCAGTGTCCACTCAGTTACTTGCCTCTCCAGAGGAGGAAGATGGCACATCACTCCTGTGTTGGCGTAGCAGAGGTGTCATTGGCATAGGTTACCATATGTCTGTCCATGCATTGGTGTGAGAGAGAACAGCAGAAGACCATCCTGCCCGAGATGATGACTTCTGTGCGTGTTCCCCCATGCCACTCTACCCTCCATGGCACCATGTGTGCTCTCCCAGCTACGGCTCTTAGTGAGATGCAGCTTTCGCTTTTCCCTCCAGTGATGGGTTAGCTCTCGAACTAGGTACTGTAGATAAACTGGGGAGACTGGAGGCATGCACACCTGACCAGGGTTGGTGGGCAACTGGAGGCACACTAGGAGAGCCAGAAGGTGCTGTGTGCCGGGGGGAAGGTGAGACCAGGGCATCAGGAGGAACACTAAATGTGTCTTGGCTTTACAAGCAAAGGGGTAGAGGTTTGATTCTAGGTGAGAACACATATTTAAGAGGAATATGAGGAAATACTATTTCACTGAAAAAGTGATGGAGGCAAAAACAGTAAGGGTCTTCGGGCATGCTTGAGATAGACATAGGGGAATATTAGTAAAGAGGCAGAGAGGAGGGAGGATTGCTGGAGATCAGTTATGGTCTTCGGAACCATTCGATGCAGGGGCAGACTGGGTGTTCCAAGCGGTCCTTTCCTGCCTACAAATTCTGTGTTTCTATGGAACATCAGGAGAAGAAAGTAAAATATCCCCCCAAAACTTGATGTCTTATCCCTTATTTCCATACAGATAAAGCATTTTTAGTAAATGGAACCTGATTGGTACTGTGGAACCCTTAAAATCTGCAAGGGGCCGGGATATCCCAGACTCTCAAATAGTATTTACTAGCCAGCCCAATGGCGTAAGAGGGCTTAGAGGCGCTTTGCACCTCACTTCTCGGGAGTGAGCACAGGTTGGGGAGGGGAAAGGATCGAACGTCCGACAGACTGCTCTCTTTTCCCAGGGTGAGGGGATCTGCTGTCTCGCTCCATGGCTGTCCTCTGGTGGAGGCTGGGGGGATAGTGCCACAGTCGAGAAGCACAGTAGTGTGCAGCAGTTATGTGGCCCGCGCACACCTCCACGTGCACGCACTTAGAACCGCTGTGGCATGGGGAGAAAACTGAGGAGAAATGGTAATCACGGGCTTCATGAAGCCCTGCCTGCCCTCATCCCGCTGTGTTGTCAGTCCGCTGGACCTCCAGTCTGAATGCAAGATCATGGGTGGGGGGCGACCCTCACCTTCCTGGACCGCTGGGGGGATGGGGGGCAATCCGTGGGGGAATGGGTCTTGGTGAGACAGACGAGGGAGGCAGGGCCAGGGCTGAACACAGCTGCCTCGGTGTGCAGGGGAGAAAAACATCTCTGTAGGAATAAATAAAAATATTTACTAGAATGTCTTGGTTCCTCGTGTGTGTGTGTGTTTTTTTTTTTTAAGGCAGACTGCTTAAAGCATGTTCCTTAACACCAGGCAGAAAATAAGATATTGTATCGGGGCTTAACTATGACAAGAATGAAAACCCATTGAAATAAAACAGAATTCTGGACTGAAAATAGAATTTCTCTATATCCATGTTAATTACTGTTTTTCTACAAGGCGCTGTCGGTATAAATAACTTGAACTTTTTCTTTCTGTTTTCACAGAATGGAGGCGAATGCTTGCGTGCCTATCTCTCGGTAGCACTTGAGCAGATTGCCCAGTGGCACGATGATCAAGGTCACAATGGGTTTTGGTACGTGATGCAGGTGGTGAGTCAGCTGCTTGATCCGCGGACATCAGAATGCACGGCTGCATTCGTAGGCAGGCTGGTCTCAACTCTGATTTCTAAAGCAGGGACGCAGCTGGGAGACAACCTTGACCAGATCCTAAGGGCCATCCTCAGCAAAATGCAGCAGGCAGAGACGCTCAGTGTGATGCAGGTGAGCTAACGTGCATGTGGGGGCGCTGTAGATACGCTTTGCTAAGCCATTCACATATAAAGTTACAGCACTTGCGTATATACAGTATAGTCTACCACTTGAATTGTGTGGTCAAACACAGGAACAAGGAGATGCCTGATATTATGAGGTTGTGCTGTTACAAAAGTGGCTAACCCCTCACACTAGTATACCAATGGCATAGAAACATAGACTTTGACGGCAGATAAGGACCGCTTGGCCCATCTAGTCTGCCCATTTCCCTACCTACAGGATAGGCCGCAAATCCTAGTTAACCAACAGCCTATTTCTTACTACCCCCCACGAGAATTGCCTTATGTCTGTCCCATGCATTCTTGAATTCTCCCACAGTTTTAGACCCACAACCTCCTCAGGAAGGCTGTTCATGCATCCACTACCCTCTCTGTGAAATATTTCCACATTGCCCCTGAACCGCCTCCCTTCTATCTTTAAATTGTGTCCCCTTGTTCTTGCACATCTCTTTTTCTGAAAGATGCTACCCTCTTGGACTTTGTTGATTCCTCTGAGGTACTTAAAAGTTTCTATCTTGTCCCCCCTCTCCCTTCTTTCCTCAAGGGTATACATATTAAGCTCCTTTAGTCTCTCCTCATACAGCTTCTCTTGCAGACCCTGCACCATTTTAGTTGCCCTCCTCTGGACTGCCTCTATCCTGTCTATGTCCTTGCGGAGATGGGGTCTCACCAACTGTCTGTACAGAGGGATAACAACTTCCTGTTTTCTGCTGCTGATGCCTCTCCCTATACATCCCAGTATACCCCCAGCCCTACCTACTGCCTTCTCAATTGCTTGCTAACCTTAAGGTCATCTGATATGATTACCCCCAGGTCCCTTTCCTTTTTTGTTGTTGTTACTACCTCTCCACCCATTGTGTATTCTTCCCCTGGGTTCTTGTTTATCAGGTGCATTATTTTGCACCACTTTGCATTGAATCCTAGCTGCCATACTTCTGACCATTCCTCCAACCTTGCCAAGTCCCTTTTCATCCTTTCCACGCCTCCTTGTGTATCAACCCTGTTGCAGATCTTTGTGTCATCTGCAAAAAGGCATACTTTTCCTTCAGTCCTCTGCAGTGTCACTGATGAAGACATTAAAAGGACTGGACCCAATACTGAACCCTGCTGTACCCCACTAGTAACCCCTCTTTCTTCAGAGTGGACTCCATTTACAATTGCCTTCTGTGTCCTGTTGTGCAGCCAATGTTTTACCCAGGCTACCACCCTGGGACCCACTCCCAGGCTGGTTAATTTGACTATTAATCTTTTGTGTGGGACTGTCAAATGCCTTGCTAAAGTCTAGGTAGGCCATGTCCACAGCCCTCCCTGGTCTACTACTTTGGTCACCCAGTCAAAGAAATCTATTAGATCTGCCTGACATGACCTTCCGCCAGAACCCATGCTGCCTTGGGTCCTGTGCCCCACTGGCCCTCTAGGGACTTAACTGTTCTTCCTTCAGAAGTGACTCCATCACTTTCCCTACCACAGAGGTCAGACTGACAGGTCTGTAGTTTCCTCCTCTGTCTTGTCCCACTTTTGTGAAGGGGAATCACATCCGCCTTCCTCCAGTCCTCGGTACCACTCCATCCTCCATGATTTATTAAAAAGAGTAGCCAGTGGTTTCACTAGTTCCTCCTTAATTCTTTTTAGAATTCTGGGGTGAATTCCATCTGGCCCCATTGCTTTGTCCACCTTCAGTTTTAGGAGTTCTTGCAGAACCCTTTCTTCTGTGAAAGGACTGGGATCAACCCCCATCAAGACTGCTTCTGTTAATTGGATTAGGCACTTCCCCCTCCTCTTTTGTGAATACTGAGCAGAAATATTCATTCAGTATCCCTGCTTTTTCACTGTCCCCCTCTGCCCACCCACCGTTGATTCTATTCAGCCTCACTATCCCTCCCTTTGTCTTTCTACGCTCGCTGATGTACCTATAAAAGGTTTTATCCCCCTTCTTAACTGAGTTGGCTATCTTCATCAGTTTGGGCCTTTGCTATTCTGACTCCCCTCCCTGCTTCCTTCTGCCTTAACTGGTACAGCTCTCTGTCCTGCTCCTTCTGTGTTTCCTTATACTTCCAGAATGCTATCTTTTTCTTCCTGACTTTCACAGCCACCTCTTTTGAGAACCATAGTGGCTTTTTCTTTCGTTTTGATTTGTTTATTTGCTTCACACAAAGGCTTGTTGCCTCTGTGATGGCAGTTTTGATGAACCTTCTAGCCTGTTTGCTAGTGCTTTTCTGAGGCACTCTCCCATCTTGCCAAAGTCAGCCCTCCTAAAGTCCAGTACCCTCACTTTTGTATGGCTTGACTCTGTAGCTGAGTTTAACGTGAACCACACTGTTTGATGGTCACTTGTCCCCAGATGGCAACCCACTTTTAGATCTGAGATCATCTCACTGCCCCCGTTTGAGAGTACGAGGTCTAAGATTGCTCCCTTACAAGTGGGTTCGAAACTAGCTGTCTGAGGCCTGCCACCTGTAGGGCATCAAGAATGGCCCTGCTCTTGGATGTGGCTGCAGCAAATGTGCTCCAGTTAACATCTGGCATATTCAGATCTCCCATCAACAGTATCTCCTTTCTGTGCCATTCTAAGAATGCCTTCCATCATATCCTTGTCCATTCCCTCCCCTGACATGGGGTCTGTACACAACCCCTGTGTGTGGATTGTGTGCCCTTTCCAGTCTCCAAGGTGACCACAGTGCCTCCTCTCCTCCCTGTTTACTCTTTTGTTCAGTTGCTTTTATCCCTTCCTTTACATAGACAGCTACTCCTCCCCTCTTCTCCCCTGTAGGTTATGCCCTGGTATGTTAACATCCCAGTCATGGTTCTCTGTACCATGTTTCTGTGACTGCTACAATATCCAGGCATCCCTCTTTCATCAAGGCCACCAGCTCAGGGGCTTGTTGCCCAGACTTCTGAGCATTGGTACTCATTACCCTCCATTTCCTGATGGCCTTACTCCTTTTGCCCCATCCCTGTCCTTCTTGCCTTTGTCACTTTCTCCTTACCCTGCCTTCTCCTATCGACACCTCTATGTTGGTGTTGCACTTACTACCGTGATTTTTGGAGGCTGGGATTTCTGCTCCTTTCCAGTGCCTCCCCTTGGCTAGTTTAAATGCTTGCCAATGAAGCATTTAAACCTATCACTTAGGATCCTGGTTCCCCTCCCGGACAGATGCAGCCCATCATGCCAGTAATAGGCTTACATCACTCCAGGTGGACTCCCAGTCCCCAATGAAGCCAAATCCCTGAGCTCCACACCAGTTTTTAAACCACTGATTGAATCCCATGGTGTGGAACACCCTAGCCTCTCCTATGCCATAGATGGGCAGCACCTCCGAGAAGGTTACCATGCGTGCTACTTGACTAAGGCCCCTCCCCAATTCCACAAACTCTTCCTGCACTTCTCTAATCCTTTCTTAGCCAGGTCATTTGTCCCTAGGTGGACAATGAAATCCAGCTCCTCCTGTGCAGCTGCTCCAGCAATCCTGAGGATTCGCTCCCTGTCCCTCCAAGCCATGGCGCCAGGCAGGCACCTCACCTCCCTCTCCCCTTCCTCCCCCAGTTCTACCTTCCACAATGGAGTCCCCCACCAGGAGTTGTTTCCTTCCCCTGCAGGGTCTCCTGCCACCCTCCTGTGGGTCTCCTTTGTGGAGGTTCCCAGCATCCTCCTTGGTCTCCACTGCGGGTGCCTCCATAGAGGAACCACACTTTGCCAGAATGGCATAGGAATTGTGGAGCGGTACAACTGGAGGGTTGCGCCTCTGTTCCACCACCCTCACCCTCCCTGAGCCCACTGTGGTCCAACCGCTCCTCTTTCTTGGCAACCTCTGAGGCGCTGGCACTGGTGGTCCCTGGATGGAAGAGGAGGTCCCACAAATCCTGGCCATTTCAGCCTGGAGATGAGCAACCTCCTACCTCAGCCCAGAGGTGTGCATGCAGATGGGACAACACCGCATCCTCCAGAACGTCTCCTGGAAGACTGCTGCTCCACAGCCACTGCACTGCACCACTCCAATCATGTTTTATTTCTGGCCCCTTAACTGTTTGCAATCCTTACTCTTTCCTCTGTTTTTTTTTTCTCTCTCCTTACTTTCTGCCTGTGTGCCCTTTAAGCTCCTGATTGTCCTGTTCTGAGACAAGAATATCCTGTGTTTCTCAGTAGACCCCTTACTTGCTCAGAGGCAGACCTCCAGCAGCTAGAGGGAGCCGGAGAGCTACTCTTGCCCTTCTAGGATGGTGGGTCCTTGGTGGTTCTGTGATCACTCACTTCCTGCTCCCAAACAGGAAGTTCCTGTTGTCAGTCAAATCCTGTGCCTATAAAATAGAACTAGCTTTGGGTGGAGGGAGGGAAAGAGGGCAATATAGTCCCAGTAGAAAGTCCAGTCACACAGCAGTCCTTTCTCCTGGTGTCTTCTGCCAAGCTATTAGCAGAATCTTTCTAAGGCAGTCTTTAAATGTAGCTTCCTTCTAGCTAAGCCACTCCCCCTACTTACTAGATCTTTCTGCAAGTAATTTAAACCTCACAGCTATTAAGTCCTTTCAATCACCTGAGATTTACACCTAGATAACTTTTCAGATAACCATTCAGTTCAGTTAACTCAGACAAACACACCTTTTTTTTTTTTTTTTACCTTAAATTAAAGGTCCAAGTACAAAAGTTCTTCTTCTTTAGTCCCAGCAGAGAAGTCCAGTCACACAGCAGTCCTTTCTCCTGGTGTCTTCTGCCAAGCCATTACATAAAAGTAATCGCACGCCAGCAACACAGAGGCAGGCTGAATACAGAAACAGCCATAATCCACAAGGGGTCAAGTAAAATCAAAACGTAGCAAAGTGTAAAATTGATAGCTGAGCTTCTGCCCCACTGCGCCAGCTGAAGAGCCTTCATCAGGGGGCCCACTTTATATTCAGCGTGCCTTTTTGTTGACTATGGAGAGTGAGACAGATGGAGAGAGAGAGAGTGTGTGTGTGTGTGTGTCTGAGAGAGAGAGACAGAAATAGCACTGCTCTTTCAGATGGATGGTGTACCAGATTTGGGGTTTTGGTATTCGGCTTCCCAACAGAAAATTACATGTGTGTGTGTGTTTTTTTTGTTTTGTTTTGTTTTGTTAAGGTTTCCCCAGAAATTTCTGGGACTCTTAAAGCCGCAGGGTTTTGGAACAGCTGTAGTAATCCTGTATTACTGTGGTAGGTCCCAAGGAGTTCAAAAAATGAAAACCGTAAATGAGAGAAGCCTTCACTACAGATTGAAACCTCCTCTGCCTTTGTGTTTCTGTGCTCCCTGGGTACCTGATGAATGTAAATCTTACTTTGCGAGGAAACTCTTGCAGCAGGTAACACATGTAGGACTGATGCCACCTGGTGGCAGATCTCAGCAGTTCTTTTTTCCAGCAGTACCGACCTGGGACTGCCCACCCAACATCTGCTCCACCCCTGATGTCACCCAGTATAAAGTCAGGTGGCGGTCCCCACGTGCTCCAGTTCTTTCCTGCCGCGGTGACGTGTTAGTCAGCTCTCAGCTCTCTAAGTTCCTCAGCTTTAGAATATTTTTCTACCGTCTCGCTTCAGCAATCCTTACGACGTATGTCCTCTCCTCCGACCGGGTACCGTAATAAGTGCTCTTGCAGGAAGCAGATCCCTTCCAAGGACAGACATTTGGCCTGCCTTTTTTTGCCTGGGCCCTGACCACGACACCAGCACCTGTACCCATTGCCAGGCCTTCAACAGCTGGACCAGGATTCGGAGACAGAAATCTCTACAGGCTTACCTAGTCCAACAGTGTTTGGCCCAGATGCAGCCGGAGACGTCCTCTGGGAGGGAATCTCGTTCTCCCTCTCCAAAGAAGAAACACAGAAAGGAGAAGCGCCACCACTGGGATCGCTAACCCTCCAGACCCAGGTCTTCCAGCTCCCAGTCCGCTGGTCGCTCTGGCTCCTCTGGCCATGAGGCCTGGCTTACCTCTCAAGCCTCCCACCTCAGCTTCTCTTGCTAAGGGGTCTTCCCTGCAGCCTATAAAAATTAGGCCCCTGGACTCCAGTTCTGCAGTGGCAAAAAGGCCCTCGGACTCCGGTTCTGCGGTGGCAAAAAGGCCCTCTGACGCTGGCTCTGCAGTGGCTAAAGGTAAGTCGTCCTCCCGATCAGCCTTGGTCGATCCCCGGGAGTCCAAACAGTCTGCGGGGCACTCTACTACCAGGGCTTCGTCCCTGCCTCCTAAGCACAAGTCAGCCGGCGTCCGTCCACGGATTCCGACCGACACCCCTCGGACAAGCCCCGCAAATCTGCTGACAGGCCGGACAGGGCCTCTTTATGCTCCAACCGTCCCCACCCTTCCCCAGATAAGGGACGTCCGTCGGATAAGGCTTCTGGCCAGACGCTGGAGAATCGTCCTTCAAGTGCCTCCTCTGGCGCTGGATAAGCCACCCACCGTACCTCTATCGTTGTCTGTCCCCCACCCCACCCTGGACTTCTCCTGTCGGTAGCCTTCTCTCCGGGACCATCGTCAGTCCATCCAGCGTTGGAACCAGGCGACGGTACTACTGAAGTACCACCGACGTCGCCTTCAACTGACGCCGGTACGGGAGAAGGCTGACCGACATCGCCTCCAAAACCTGGGTCACCGAAGCTGGGCATGTCTCGGGTGAAGGAACTTTTCACCTACTAATGGGAGACTGTCAAGCAGGATTTGGTTTCTCCTCCTGCTCCCATGCCTAAGCCTACTCCCATCACCCAGATGTTCAGGTCACCCCTTTTCCATCTGGAAATGGGGGATAAAAACCCCACTAGCCCCAGGAAGCACAAAGATGAGCGCTGGAGGACCAGATCTCCTTCCTCCTCCTGCTCTCCTTCACCCAGAAGACCCAGACATAAGAAGAGGAGACAGCGTTGTTCCTCCTCCTCTTCAGAGGACTGTGGAGAGTCCGACCCTTCCTACCTTGGTTCGCTTCCTGGTGATAGAGGACCAGCCAAAATCTCCGCCCAATGACTCCAGCTTTATGGAGGTCATGAGGCACATACAGGAGAACATGGGATGGGATACAGAGGCCCTGGATCCCGAATGTTTGCGTCTGGCAAAGTATTTGCACCAGAAGGACCCCAAGCCGGTGGTAATTCCCCCCCCCGCCATTAGTGGATACCTTCCAAGACGTCACCCTTGTCACTTGGAAACATCCACACACTTCCTCTGCGGTGTACGAAAAGGCAAATCATCTGTACCGGGGCCCCAAGGACCACTCTTATTTAGCCAAACATCTCACAACTAATTCTGTGGTTATATCTGCTGCACATGCTCGTTCGCAGAGGCCAAAGCACCTTAGTACCCAGCCGCCAGACAGGGAGTCTAAGCAGCAGGATTCTTTAGCATGTACTCGTCTGCCACCTGCAGCATACGTAGCCTCAATTTTTTGACGCACATGGTCCAGTTCCAGAACACCCGTTGGGACCAAGAACTGGATATCCTGCAAGGCATGCCCAACTGCCCTCAAAAGGCAGAGCTTGCTAATCTTTTGCAGACTGGCTCGGACGTGGGTACTCGTGTCCTTCGAGCAGCGTATGAGACTGCGGACACCTCAGCGAGGTCGGCTGCTACCGGAATTTGTCTTCGGCGCCATTCTTGACTACGGGTCTCGGGGTTCGACCCAGAGATACAAACTACCCTTCTGGACGCCCTTTTCAGAGGCTCTGTGCTCTTCAGTGAAGACACAGAGAAAGGTCATGGTTAAACTGGAGGACTCCGGAAAGGCCGTCCATTCTGTGCAGTCTGTGTATCGCCCGAAACAGAAATGTTTTCACCGGCCCTGTTTTCGTGGCAGAGGGGGACATCAGCCTCAGCAGCCCCGTGTTCAGTCTCACACACAGTGTGGGGATGCTTTGGTCGAAGAGGCGGGTCCAGAGGTGCCGTCTTGACCTCCTCTAGACAGGCTAGACCTTCAGCCGCCACCCTCCCTCCGCCTCCGTCAACCTATCTAGACCCCCGGACCTGTCGTCAGAAGAGTCAGTGGGAGGTCGTTTTTCTCTTTACGCCCAGGCCTGGAGAGGTGACCTCTGACCAGTGGGTCCTTGACCTCGTGGAGTTCGGGCACTCCATAGAGTTTAGGTCTTTATCGCTGGACAGACCACTGTCCCCCTCCCAGTATCCGAGAGACCACAGAGCTCCTATCAGACAGGAGATCCAGTCTCTCCTGGCCAAGGACGCTATAGAATGCGTCCCAGAGGCAGAGGTAGAGGTAGACTCTGGTGTTTACTCCCGCATCTTCCTGGTTCCTAAGAAGTCAGACTTAAGGCCCATTCTGGATCTCAGCGATCTCAATCGGTGGGTCTTCTATCAGAGATTCCAAATGGTCTCTCTTCCAGATCTCCTTCCCTTCCTTTCGGTCAGGGATTGGATGGCTTCCCTGGACATCCAGGATGCATATCTGCACATACTCATCTGCAGAAATCATCGGAGATTCCTGAGATTCAGGTTCGAAGGTCAGTCCTACAGATTCAAGGTCCTCCCCTTCGGTCTTTCCTCTGCCCTCAGGGTCTTCACAAAATGCCTTGCTGTTGTCGCAGCAGGACTGCGAAGAAACGGACATTTCCTGTTTCCCTGTCTAGACGATTGGCTTCTGTTGGCCCCATCAGGTCTCATCTTTGGGAGACCATCCTGGACACACTCTCCCTTTGTCGGTGCCTGGGGATCACAGTGAACCCAGAAAAGTCACAGTTCCTTCCCTCTCAACGTCTGCTGTTTATAGGAGCCCTATTGGATACCTCCTTGGGGAAGGCCTTCCTACCTTCCGGCAGAGCAAAGCGCCTCAGGGCACTTGCAATCCAAGCTTGTTCAGCATCTGTCGTCCCGGCCAGATCCATTCTTTGGCTTCTGGGACACATGGCGGCCGCCGTAGTTTCAATCCCCTTCGCCAGGCTGTGAATGCGCACCATTCAGTGTACACTTCCTGTCCAGTGGGACCAAACCAGGGACGACTTGGATTTGCCTTTGCGGATCACAGAACCAATTCATCGAGAACTCCACTGCTGGGGGTTCCCTCAGAATCTCTGCAGAGGCCTCCTCTTCTACCCAGACTCACTACAGATGCGTCTGGGACAAAATGGGGGGGCTCATCTGGGGAGCCACAGGACTCGAGGACTGTGGTCCCCGTTAGAGTATAACCTGCACATCAGTGTGCTCGAGCTACGAGCTGTCCTGTACACTGCAGGCACCGAGTCCTTTCCTACCTCCCGGCCACCTTTGGGTTCAGACGGACAACACCATCGTGGTGTTCTACGTCAACAAGCAGGGAGGCACATACTCTTACCCTCCATGTCGGGAAGCCATGAGAATGTAGGACTGGGCGACTGAGCATCAGCTCAGTCTGTTGGCAGTCCATGTTCCAGGTTCCCTGAACATGGTTGCAGATGCTTTCCGCCAAACCATTAACTCACGAGTGGTCCCTGCTACAGTCGGTAGTAGACACCGTGTTCACCAGATGGGGGATGCCAGAGTTGGACCTGTTTGCGTCTCGATGCAATGCAAAACTGCCCAATTTCTGCTTACTCGGTCCTGAGTGTGGAGCTTTTTTTTTTTAACTTTGTTTATGCCGCCTTCCTAGCCTGCCATCCCCGACCCTTCAGGAGCCCCAAGGCAGACATCCCTCTGCCTTCCACCCTGCTGGAATGACCCTGGATCCCCATGGAGCTGAGTTTCCCCCCACCCGAGTGGGGATGGGGCAGAGTCCCTGTGCCCCATTACTTAATGTTTCGTCGGTCTGGGGCCGTCGAGTGGGTGAAGGCACATTGAGGGCACGTCTCCGGGGCTCCATCTTCCTGGCGATGGCAAGCTGCTTTCCTCTTTACTCCCTCCCCTACAGCGTGAGACCCCGACATCAAGGCGTTGAGCGCTAACGTCACGCTGTATAGTGGCCGCCCGTCCCTTACTATTAGGGGCTTGTAGTACTACAAGCCTCCGCTCGGAATCGGACAAGTGTGTGGGATGTGGTCTCAGCCCTTCCTGGAGTAGGCGAGCTGTCATGGGATGCCCAAGCCCATCTCCCCCCAGCCGACCCACCAGCAACCTGAGTCCGCTTCCGAACCCGGGTCGCCGGCATGGAGCGAGTTGTGGCATCCAGCGCCACAGAGCCATGCCTGGAGCTTTTTGGCAAGACGCATTGTCCCTATCCTGGAAACTGAGGTTCCTGTATACATTTCCTCCTTTCCTCCTCTTGCAGCGTGTTATGCTCAAAGCCCAATCAGAGAGGGTGGTCATGATCCTGATAGCCCCTTTGTGGCCCAGACAGATTTGGTTCCCACTGCTCAGGCATTTGACAGTGGAGCCTCCGTGGCCCCTTCCACTCTTGGGTCAGCTACTCTTTCAGCAACAGGGAGCTTTGGTCCATCCTAGCTTACGCTCCCTCCACCTCCATGCTAGGCTCCTCAGGACCTAGCGAAGCTCAGATTTGGAGTATCTGACAAAGTAGCTCAAATCTTGGTTGAGGCATGGAAGCATACTACCAGGGCCACTTGCGCCATCAAATTGAAACGCTTGTCTATAGGCCATAGCCGGGAGATTGGACCCCCTGGTCTGTCCAGTCAACTCTATCTTACAATACCTGCTATCCCTTTCGAAGTCTGGTCTCAGTTACTCCTCCATAAAAGTACACATGGCCACTGTTTCTGCCTATCGTCACTGCGTCCATGACAGGACAGTGGCTCAACTGGAGGTAGTTAAAACCTTCCTTAAGGGGATCCTGCATCTCTGTCCTCCTGTTCGGGATCCTGTTCCTCCTTGGGACTTATTGTTTGTTCTGGAAAGGCTTATGTTCTTTACCCACCCCCCCCAAACCACCATTTGAACCGACTGAGTTGTGAGCTTTGTTACTTCTCCTAGAAGACATTGTCTTTGTTAGCAGTCACCACTGCTAGACGCATTTCTGAGCTTCATGCTTTGATGTGTAGAGAACCTTATCTGATTTTTCATAAGGATAGGGTGGATCTCCACACCAATCCAAGATTCCTTCCTAAAGTAGTCTCAGAGCTTACTCTTAATCAGTCAGTTCAGCTTCTGGTTTATTACCCGGAACACTCCAACGGGTGAGGCGTTCTGCACACCTTAGATATGCATAGAGCTTTGCACTGTTACCTGTCCAGAACCAAGGAGGCCAGGCAATCGGATCAGCTTTTTGTGTCCTTTGCGGTCAGGTCCTTGGGGCGCCTGGTTACCAAACAAACGCTATCACGTTGGTTGGTCAGCTGCATATTCTGTTACGAGAAGGGTGAGAGAACCCTTCCGGGTGCGGTCAGAGCGCATTCCACCAGAACAGTTGCTACTTCCTTCGCAGCACTCTAGTGTCGGCGGCTGACATTTGTGCTGCCGCCACTTGGCACTCTGTTCACACGTTCATCAGGCACTACAGCCTGGATATAGCTTCCAGGCATCGAGCACGGTTTGGCCTTGTGGTTCTCCAGGGCCTTATCTCATAAGAGGTCTCTCTCCCGATGTGTGTTTGCCTCTCCTTTCCCCCTCCCAAGGGTTGTCTTAAGTTTTATACTGCTTGGGATTCGGTCCTACGTGTGTTACCTACTGCAAGAGCTTCTTCTCGAAGTAAGATAGTACAGTTACGTAAGAACTTACCATAACAGTAGATCTTCGAGAGAAGCTCTTGCAGCAGGTATGATTTTCCCTTCCTCCTTCCCCCAGGAGTAAGTGTTTCTGCTCTGATCCAACCTTCATGTTTGTCAGTTGTGGGCTTAGTTGTTTGCCCTTGTCTTTCTCTGTGGAGTTTGTTCGATCCACAGCTGTCTGCTTTTGGCCTGTCATTGGCGTACAAGAACTGGAGCATGTGGGGACCGCCACCTTCCTTTATACTGGGTGACGTTGGGGGTGGAGAAGACGTTGGGTTGGCGGTCCCACATTGGTACTGCTGGAAAAAATAATTTTCGAGATCTGCTGCCAGGTGGCGTCAGTCCTACATGTGTGTTCTACTGTTACGGTAAGTTCTTAAGTAATTGTACTTTTCTGGTAGCTTGTGGACTGTCTTCTTCAAGTCTTGGTAGCATCCCTACGTAATAATATATAACTAAGTTTTCCCGTGAAATAATGTTAATGTTGATGCTGACTTGAACATTATTCTGAGATGCATTTTCCGTTTCTCTTCTGCTTAGTCTTTGATTATGGTGTTTGCCCATCTGGTACACTCTCAGCTGGAGCCCTTGTTGGAGTTTCTATGTAGTCTTCCAGGGCCGACGGGCAAACCTGCACTCGAATTTGTGATGTCCGAGTGGATGAGCAGGCAGCACTTGTTTTATGGACAGTATGAAGGAAAAGTGAGGTAAGGAGCTGTAACACATAGAGAATGAAAGAGTACGTTCATCAAAAACAAGGTGGAGAGGTCTGATTGACATACTGCAATGGTGAGCACACCCTGCTGTAAGAAAAAGGGGGAGGATCTAGGCCTGAGTAAACATTTTAACTTACATTTTATTGATTTAAGCAATAGACCATTACATTTTATTACCAACAGGCAGGTACATACTGATTATACATTCGCCCAAAGGTCAGTTACAGCATTTTTACAGTGTACTATGTAGGCACCCCTGTTCTGTGTTATCTCACCGGGGGGGGGGTGCGTAGTATCCCAAGCTTTAAACTATGGTAAACATGTTGGTACACCAGTACCTATAACAATAAACCTTAAATAAAATACTCCAACATTGGCCATTACAGCCATGAGCTGGGATAGCAGGAACGTTCAAATCATAACGTGCACCCTATTTTAAGGGTTAGTCATCCCACCCTCCTATCATCGGTGTTATAAATTACATCTTGTGACCTTCCTGCATAGATTCAAACAGAACACAGTAAAATGTCAACAAATTAAGTTATAACTTCCCATGCAACCATACTTAGCATTTGATACAATAGTGTACAGGTCTCAGAAAAAACAGTTCCCCCGTAATCTGACTTTTTGGGCAAGCAACAGTTAACTTGTATTAGGCAACAGGTCCACCTCAGGCAGACATTGGGTATGTAGCAGATACGGGATGCCCCAGGACTGAAGATATTGGGGGCGTATTTGTACGCCATACAGTACACCATCTTGTATTAGTCCTCAAATAGATGACAGTAACCAGTATGCACGATCTGGAGTATTCCTGAATCCAAGCAATTGACCTTCCCTCTCTCACTCCCAAACTGTCCCCTACCTAATCCCTTCATTCTCTTGTTATATTCAGACCACAACATCTGCTTTGACTTTGGGGAATTCAAACATTTAGATCTGTCTTTGAGGGTGGCGCTCTTGCAGCAGGTAATACTATTAGGACTGAAGCCGTCAGGCGTCAGGACCCCACGGAAAACTTTCAGCTAGCAGTCTGAGGCAGGGGACCGCTGTCAGACGTGGTATAAAGGGAGCGGTCCCCTGGTGCCATCTCAGTTCTTTTCCCGCCGTTGACCTGCGTAGTTTGGCTCCTCGGGCGCCCCTCTCAGCAGTCGACCGCCTCGAACGTCAGATAAGTAATTTCTTCTTTAATCTAATTATTAGCCTTCACCTTTTTTATGTCATCACCCTCACCACCGTGGCGAAAGTCTAAGTGTACTTGTGGGAAGCAGATCCCAGCCAAAGATGGCCACACAGCCTGCCTCATCTGTCTAGGCCCGGAACACCAGCTTGTCTCCTGTACCCACTGTCAGAAATTCAGTCAAAAGACGTGCGCCAGACGAGCTCACGCCCTTAAAACTTTCCTTTTGGAGAAAAAGCTTGGGGCCATGCAGCGAGGATCGGGGGGCCAGTTCATCCTCTCCCGCTAGAGAATCCCCACCTAAAGATGGGCCCTCTGGTGGGGAAGCATCACCACAAGGAGAAGGATCGAGCCAGGTCTAAATCCCGCCCTCGGTCGCCAGCCAAGCAGGCGTCGTCATCTTCATCCAGCAAGAGGTGTCGTTCAGTTCTGGCCCTGCCATCCGTACCTTCCTGCTCCTCCAAGTCAGGAGTCGGCCTCAGTGGGACACCGCTCTACCTGCCTGGCTCATCTGCCTCCAGAAACCACAGGGTCGACCCAGGAAAGCCTGCCCAGGACAGGCCTAGTTCTTCGGAGAAGAGGAAACGTTCCGAAGAACCTTCCAGCAGGCAGGCTGTCACCCGGGCTCAGATGCCTCCTCCCCAGGGTAAGGTGCATCCTCCATCAGACAAGCGCCCATCTATCCGGTTGCCTACACAGACGACCTGCTCCCCCATGCCAGACACGGGTGGTCGCCACATGAGGATCAGCCATCTGCCCCTGCCCTGAGGGACCAGACGCCCGTCAAGACCACACCGTATACCAGTGGCTGGCCTACTGACGCCGGGGTTCCGGACCCGTGCCTGCCACCCCAGTTGAGGCTCCAGACGCCGCTTCTGAGGATCCGACGCCCCTCCCCTCCGACCCGGCGCCGGCACCTGTGGTTTTCCCATTGGCAGATATTGGTAACCTTTTCACCACCTGGTGGAACACTGTAAAAGGGGACATCTTATTCTGATTCCCAGACAGGGTCCCTCCTCTGCCACCCATTTGTCCCCCTTCCACCTCAGGGGAACCAGGATGAGCACACAAGTCCACATCCGAAAGGTAAATGAAGGAAGCGACCTTCATCCCCACCCATCACGTGCTCCTCAGATGAAGCAGACGTAGACTCTGATATATCGGACGGAGGCTTCTATCTTACCTCGCCAGAACCTAAGGATTCTCCACGGTCCCCTCTGGATGATCCCTCATTCCTCGACATCATGAGGCACATCCAGACCATATGTGAGTGGGATACAGAGGATCTAGACCCGGAGCGTAAACGCCTGGCCAAGTTCCTTGGAGAAAAGGAACCCAAGCCCTTGGTGATCCCACCGTTTGTGGAGCCCTTCCAGGACGTTACTTGCCTCACTTGGCGCACACCATACTCTATCCTGGCAGTTCCTAGGAAGGCGGACAGGCTCTATAAGCCTCCCAAATCGGAACCTTTCCTGGCAGAACAGCCAAAGGCTAACTCGCTAGTCCTTATGGCTGCCCACGGGAGAGGTAGTCAACCAAAACACTTAAGCTCTCAACCCCGTTTCCAAGAAACTGGATGGCTGGGACCATAAGGTCGTCTTCTCTGCTACTGGGTCCATCAGGTCACTGCACTTTATGGCCCATATGATCACCTACCAGCAGTCCCTATGGAGAAAGACCATGGACTTTGTAAAGACCCTCCCTGACTTAAGACTCCAAACAGGAGATCTTAGCATGTGCCCAGTCGGGCCTAGATGTGGACTAGCATGCCCTGCTGTGTTCTTATGACACCTTAGAAATGGCTTCCAGGGCTGCCGCCTCGGGAATCTGTATGAGATGGCAGTCCTGGCTCAGACTCGCAGGTTTCCAACCAGACCTTCAGGAATCCATTCTAGACTTTCCTTTTCACGGCCCTGTTTTGTTTGGCCCTGAAGTGGAACAGATGGTGAAAAAGCTTCAGGTGTCTGGGAAAGCGGTGGTGGATGTACACCGAATGTGCAAGTCCCAGCCCCAAGAACCCCACCGACGCTCTTTTCGTAGAGGTCGAGGGCAGGGAAAAAATGGCAAACAGTCCCAGGGTAAGGGATTCAAGAGGCGGGGTCACCCTGCCCCTCAAGGTTCCCAGGGCCCAAAGCAGCCTAAAGCTCCCAGGGCCCAGGCCCCTACCACCCCCTCTGCCTGACTCCCTCTGCCGCCTCCCTCCCCTTGGGAACAGGCTGACCGAGCAGGTAGGAAGGCGGTTTGTGCTTTACTCGCTTGAATGGTCCAGTATCACTGCAGTCCAATGGGTACTGGTTACTATTCAGAAAGGGTTATTCGATAGAGTTCACCTGTATCCCCGGACAACCCACCATCTCCCCCCCGACCCGTTGTCCACTGGAGACGTATTCTTCTAGAGCAGAGATTCATCAACTTCTAGAAAAAAGCCATTCAAAAGGTCCCACATGCCCAGAAAGGGACAGGCTTTTATTCCTGGTTCCAAAGAATACTGGAGACCTTCGTCCAATTCTGGACCTCAGGCAGCACAACCTTTCGGTAAAATACCAGAGGTTTTGAATGGTCACTTTGGCAAGCCTTTTTCCCCTGCTTCAACAAGGAGACTGGCTGTGCTCCCTAGATATACAGACGCCTACATGCATAGCAAGGTCCTGAAGTCTCACAGAAGATTTCTTCACTTCAGATTCAGGGACGAGCATTACCTATTTTAGGTACTCCCTTTCGGCCTTTCTTCAGCCCCCAGGGTTTTCACCAAGTGCCTGGCCGTGGTAGTGGCAGCCCTTCGCAAGAGAGAGGCCTGTTTGTCTAACCTTACCTAGACGATTGGCTCCTTTCCGCCCAGTCAGAGAAGGAACTCCTAATCGCCCTACAATAAACGCAGGCCATTTTTTCCACCCTATGGATTACTGTAAATTGGCCAAAGTCACATCCCTGGCCAGCACAGACACTATAGTTCATAGGAGCTGTTCTGGACATCGTTCAGGGGAGAGCCTTTCTGCCCCCAGATCGAGCAGACCACCTTCGGAGTTTGGCTAAGTGCCCTCTTTTCCACTGCCCGGACGATTCTACAGCTCCTAGGCCACATGGCTTTGGCTGTAGCCACGGTACCCCAAGCCAGACCTCACATGCGGACTCTACAGTGGCACCTCAAAGTCCAGTGGGACCAATTGGTGGACGATCTGGATCTCCAAATCCGGATCACCTGGGCTGTTCACCGCTCTCTAAACTGGTGGCTCAGCCCCGACAATCTTGCAAGAGGAGTTCCTTTCTGCAAAGTCGCTCCTCTCCAAACACTGACCACAGATGCCTCTCTTTCCAGCTGGGGGGCGCATTTAGGTGATCACAGGACCAGGGGGTCTTGGTCCGTCACAGAGCTCTCTACATATCAGTGTTCTGGAAATGAGACGTTCTGAATGCTCTAACGGGATTCGAAGGCCAACTCTCCCCGGGTCCTCTCTTGGTGCAGACAGACAACACTCCGGTGGTTTCTACATCAGCAAACAGGGAGGAACTCATTCATACCTCCTTTGCAGGGAGGCCATGAGAGTGTGGAACTGGGCAGTAGAACGCCATCTGGACCTCATCGCACTTCATCTGCCCGGGGCCCAGAACGTCCTCCCCGACAGTCTCAGCCGCTCTACCTCTCTGAACCACGAGTGGGAACTGCTCCAAAAAGTCAGACGACCAGTTCGCTCGCTGGTGCCTTCCAGAGTTGGACCTCTTTGCGTCCCCGTACAATGCCAAACTGCAAAATATTTGCTCGTTCGTTCCAGGGCCTGGTGTTTTTCTGGCGAGATGCATTGTCCCTCTCTTGGACGGAGAAGTTCCTGTACGCCTTCCCTCCCTTTCCACCATTCTGAGAGTTCTACTGAAATTGCAGTCGGAGGGAGCCAGAATGATTCTGGTGGCTCCTCTGTGGCCTCGACAAATCTGGTTTCCGGTGCTCCAGCAGCTGTCTCTGTAACCTCAGTCCAGTTGCCACTCTCCACCCACTTGCTCTCACAAGAGCAGGGGACCTTAGTCCATCCTGCGCTTCATTCTGTTCATCTGCATGCGTGGCTCCTGCAGTCTTAGCAGAAGAGAGATTAGGAGTGTGAAGCAGGGTGGCCGAAGTACTGGTTGCAGCGAGGAAGCCTTCCACCAAGGCCACCTATGCTCTGAAATGCTTCTGGGTTGTCCGGCTGGGTAGGTGCTAGAATATCTCCGTCACTTTCTGGACTTGGGACTGAGCTATTCATCCATCAAGGTGCACATGTGTGCGATTTCCACATATGACCCTTTCGGAGATGAGTCTCTGGCACAACTCAATGCCTGCAAGATGTTACTAAGAGGGGTCTTGCATATCAGACCTCCCAAGAGGGACATAGTTCCTCCTTGGGACCTTCTTTTCGTCCTGAGAAGCTCCACCACCCCCCCCTTCGAGCCAGCAGCTTCTTGCAATCTGCGCATCCTCTCTTGAAAGACCCTCCTTTTGGTAGCCCTTACCTCTGCCCGAAGGGTATCTGAGCTCCAGGCTCTGATGTGTAAGGAACCTTATCATTTTCCTTAGGGACAGGGTGAACTTGCGCACGAATCCCAAGTTCATGCCGAAGGTGGTGTCCATGCTGACCCTTAACCAGGATATCAATCTTCCGGTTTATTACCCGGAGTTTTCCAACCAAGGTGAAGCACTGTTGCACACCTTGGATGTTCATCGTATTTTGAGGTACTACCTCTACAGGACCCGCTTCTCCAGACTGTCGGACCAGTTGTTTGTCTCATTTGCTAAGCGGGTGATGGGAGCTCCTGTTTCTAAACCATCTCTAGCCCGTTGGCTAATACAGTGTATTTCGTTCTGTTATGAGCATCATAACAGGCCTCTTCCGGGCACTGTAAGGGGCTACTCCACCAGAGCGGTGGCCTCTTCTTTTGCAGCGCTACGAAATGTCCCTTCGGCGGACATTTGCACAGCAGCACGTGGAATTCCGTCCACACCTTCATCAGACACTACAGTTTGGACATTGCGTCCAGAAAGAGAGCAGGGTTTGGATCGGCAGTCCTATAAGGCCTTCTCTCTTAGATGCATTCTCATTATCCACCACCCTTCTCAGACCTGGGCCTATTTTTGGGTACTGCTTGGGACTCGGTCCTAATAGTATTTCCTGCTGCAAGAGCTCCACCCTCAAAAGTTAGATAGTACAGTTATGTATGAACTTACTGTAACAGTAGATCTTCGAGAGGAGCTCTTGCAGCAGGTGGCTTTCCCACCCTCCATCCCCTGGGATAGTATTTAGGTGTGTTTGTCACCAAAGCGTGGTGGAGATTTTCTGCTTGGTTCTCCAGTCTTCTGTAGCCGGGTCTCTGGTGGGAGAACTGAGATGGCGCCAGGGGACTGCCCCCTTTTTACCACATTGGGCGGAGCAGACGTCTGGGCAGTCCCCTGCCTCAGACTGCTAGCTACAAGTTTTCCGTGGGATCCTGATGCCTGATGGCTTCAGTCCTAATAGTATTACTGCTGCAAGAGCTCCTCTCAAAGATCTACTGTTACGGTAAGTTCTTACGTAACTACTTTCCCCATCAGATTTGGAAGAGTCTCCCCCCCAGGTAACACATTCTTTCAGTCTTTTCAGGGAGCTGAGACGCTTCCGATACTGTGGAGAACTGGTACGTCTTACCTCTGCAGACTATCCACAGGGGGGCTGGCATCAGAAGAACATGGTGCACCCGAAGGTCCAGAGACGTGTCTGAACCCCATCAAAGCTCTTTTCATCGCATCCTTGTGGCATAACTTAAGTCGGGGAAATAGATGTACTCTATTTACTTGCCAGTTGAGTGGACTTTAAGTTTTTAGCTTGCTGTAGGATGAGGCCTCGCTCTGTAGATGTTCGCAGCTTCAGCATGAGTGTGCGTGGTACAAGGTCCCCAGTTGCTGCTCGGGGCCGACCGCCATGTGGCGTAATCTGGTACACCTTAAGGATTTCAAAGTCCATTTCAAGCTGTAAGTTCTTTGAGCCAATCCTTCTGGAAAATTGTTGGGGGGGGGTTGTTGTTTGTCTGTCTGCTCTTGGAGGCCAAGCACATGAATGTGAGTTGAGCAAACTGTGTTTTCTATATTTTACAGTCGCCTCCGCAATAGTCCACTCTCCTTTGTTAGTCCTGAAGCAACCGCGAGGGCTTTATCTGCAGTTTTTACCGCCCCTTCCATTTCGTCGACCAAAGCTCCAACCTGGGTATTGACCTGTTTTAATTCAGTGCTGTAGTCCTTGATTTTGTGGTCCAGTCTTTGTATGGCTTTTAGTAGAGCAGCGTCGGTCGGCTGCATTCCTTCTTGATGGCCCGTACCAGGTTGGAGGTCATTGGTGACACCTGCCCTAGGCTCCTTCCATCGGGTTCCTTCCAGATTCGCTCCCGCGTTATTCCCACGGACCATCTCTTCTGAGTGCGTTTGCCCTCCATTACAATTTTAGCACCAGTCGATAGCTGTTGGTCTGTACTTTTATTTAGTAGTATTTGCTGACGAATTTGTACTAAACAAAATATATATTTGTTTACTAATTTGAGTCAGTCTGAGGAGCTGTGCTGAAAGGTTGTTCACAGCTCGGCTGCTGGACACACACACACACACACGCACACACCCTTATCAGGCCTGAGCAAACTAACCCAGAATGCCTGTTGCACTGCTGCTTGTGCAGATCCAGGCATAGATCTGTCCACTTCAGATAAGATTACTGCACCAATTTTTCTGCCTGGACTTATTTTTTTTTTTTACATTACTGAATTTAACAATGTATTTACCAACGGGCAGTTACATTGCAGTTAGTGTTTGTTTGGAACAGAGATCCGTATTTAATGTATTTATTTATTTTGCACATTGGTGAAATTAAAGTGGTGTAGCTGATGTGAACAATTAAAATTGAAATACCCTCTATGAGCAGTTCTGCATTTTAAGCTCTGCTCCTAGGAGTTCACTGTCTAAATCAGACGTAAAAAGGAAGCAGATTTTAATCATGGCATTTCGCAAGGGGAGTATGTGCGTGCATCATAATTAGCTACTGACATTGTAGATTGTTCTGAATAACAAGAAAATGCTTGTGTACTTCAGCACTGCATGCTGGTGGATTTGCTTACTGCCCTTTAATTGCAGCATAACTGAATACAGATTTAAGGCAAACATGGCACATTAATGCTGCAGTTCAATTATTGTATCATTAAAGTAACCCTGGGTGTGAGAGCTTTTGCCACAGTGCCGGTAATGGTACTGTTTCCCTTGGATGGCAGAAAGGCACATTGCATAAAACTGCTTCTTCTCAAATGTAGTCATGAGGGAATCGTTACTCTCAAATGCGCACATATATGTATGTGTGTGTGTATGTATGTATATGTGTGTGTATGTATGTGTATATATATATATAGATATATAGATATGTGTGTGTATATATATATATGTGTGTGTGTGTGTGATATGTGTATATATATATATATATATATATATATATATATGTGTGTGTGTATATATATATGTGTGTGTGTGTGTGTGTGTGTGTGTGTGTGTGTGTACACACACACACACTCTTGACATTGTGAAATAGATCAAGTACCCCCGTCTCAAACTGTCCCTAAAGTCATTTGATTGCTAACATTCTGTACAATATGCAGATGTAGCTGATTGTTTTATACAGTATCTGCTTATGCTTTTTTAATAAATATACAGATTTTGGCTTTTTATCATGTAACATTTTCTACCTTCAGCCACCGCTCCTCAGTTTCACCTCCGACCCAGCCCATCTCAGCTGGCAGGCAACTACACCTGCGAAGGCCCCCCGTAGTCCCTGCGCCCAGCTAGGAACCAATTACCGCACGTGCCATTCAGGCATCGCCTGCTGGTGAAACTGCGGCAGTCAAGTTGCTGCGGGCTTATGCGACATGATGTCCGCAGACTACGCATAGACATCTGCTGTGGCCCCCCCCACACACACACACAGACACACACACTAAGTACCGGCGCCTCTGTAGTACCTCTGAGCATCCCCAGGAACCAGCAGAGCGCGGCGTACATCCACTCCTTGTCCCCAGGACTAGGAGAGCTGTCAGTGGACGCTCAATCCTAATCCTCCCTGACGACCTAGGTTCGTTCCCGAACAGGGGTTGCCGGCATGGAGCGAGGTGTGGCGTCCAGCGCCTCAATCCTCGGCGCCACCGGGCCGGCTTGGCTTTTTAAATCACAGCAAGGTTGAGAACAGTCAGGGCCCACCTTAACATTCATTTCTAGGGACATGGATATGTTCTATCCACATTTACTGGCAGGCTCCTTGCCGCTTTAAATCTTGCCGGAAGGTCTTCAAGCTGGCTTTCCCACCCACCCACCCGGTGGTAAAACACTCTGCTGCGCTCCATGACGCCAGATCTTCCTTACCGCTTGGAAGCTCAGGTTCCCTCTTTAGCGCTCTGCGTTTTAAGCCTGGATCCTAACTCGTCGGTTAAACCGAAACCCATACTTAAAATTTCTAGACTTAGGTCTTTTTCTTCCTTCACGGCTGCGATGGACAAATAGACTCCCGGATTTCGGCGGTGCCCTTGTGGGCAGAAGATGTCTCAGACCAATCCGCACTCCACGTGCATTTACTGCCTTTGTCTCGATCACGATCCGCAGACCTGCGAATTGTGTAAGTCCTTCTCTGTAAACGTTCTCAAAGACCGTGCTGCCAGACTTCAACTTGGGTGTCCCGGGTGACTTATTCCTCCGGTAAAGTCAAAGGAGACCTGTTGGGCAGTGTCCGGCAGCGGGCTCGGCTGAGCAACTTGAGCAAATGATCGCTCGAGGAGGAGGCGCCTTCACGATCATCTTCCTCGGTCGCGCATTTATCCTGCTCTCCTTGGGCTCCTCCTACTCGGCTTCATTTAAGGAGCTTTGTCAATCTCTCTCTACTAAGGGAGAGAGGTCATCGGGTCACTATTCTCGGTCCAAGAAAAAGGACTCAAAAGGTAAGTCCCACCGTCAGTGTTCGTGGGACCTGGAGAGGTCCCCTTCCCCGGATAGTCAACACTCTACTTCGGTCGACATTGCGGCTAAGGCTGCTGGCTTCACGGTCGCGGTCCTGTTCTTACTCATGGCCCTTCCAAAGAAAGCCTGCCCCTGTGATCAGGAGAGCGCCTAAAATTGACTCACAAGGCCGATGCTCCTTCGGGAGAAGCCGATTGCCTAAGGTAACTCCGCTTAATGGTCTCCATGAAGCCCTTGGATGTGCATGCTTCAGCCCACCTCCAAGGCACCAGCACCGCCTACAAAGGCACGCCCGGAGCCCAAGGACTTCCAGTGGCACCTCGTCATCGGTACCAATACAGACGCCGTTGAAGGGGGAAGGGCGAGGATTGCTGTGAAGAACCAACGCCCCTGCCGCCTAAGTCGTCCTCCCCTGGGCCCCCAGGAGGCTCTCCTTCCGCCGACGTCCCGGATACTTCCTCTGGGCGTGGCGGCAGACATTTCCAAAGGACGAGCTACAGGAGTTGTTTTCTGGTGGGGCAGGTCCACAAGTGCCCCCAACCCCGTCACCAGCCCAGACACCGGTACCGGACCCAGAGGATAAACCACAGCCGGGAGGTGAGCCTTCCCCGTGGAAGACTCCGGAGCGCCAGCCTACACCTCCCTCTAGGGCTCGTTCCCGCACCCGGTCCTGGGACCACCAACAACGCTCCAGGGACTCTGGTGACCATCGTCTTGTCTAGGTCACGTTCTAGGAGTCTGTCTGTGCTCCGTCGACGGTCCAGGGACTGGAGTTGGTCTTCGGACCAACGTCTGTCCCCCAGCTACCGACAACAGTGGGAGTCTGGTCACACTGAGGATTCTAAATCCTAAAGTTGATCTCCCTCATCCTCGACTTCCTCTCTCAGCTTGCAGCGCTCCCCGGGAGAGAAGGACCAGCCTTCGCCGGCCCAGACGATCCTACCTTTATGGACGTCGTGAGGCATATCCAGGCCTCCAACGAGTGGGAGACGGAGGATCTGGACCCGCAATGCCGGAGACTAGCAAAATACCCGAGGCCGAAGGAGCCTAAACCTTTGGTGGTCCCTCCTTTGGTGGATACTTTCCAGGACCTCACCTAAACTACTTGGAAACATCCAGCTTCAGTCCCAGCTGTCCCAAAGAAGTCGGATAGGCTGTACAAGGCCCAGAGGGCAGAAGCTTTCCTTGCTGAACACCCTCAGGCGGACTGCTCGGTGATCAAGGCTGCCCATAAGTCCAGACAGCTGAAACACCTAGGCTCACAGCCTCCTGAGCCGGAGTCTCGCTGTTTGGATCAGGTGGGCAAGAAGGTTTATTCTGCTTCCACCTGTTCCACACATTCCCTCAACTTCTTAACGCATATGGTCCAGTACCAGAATGCACTATGGGAGAGGGGGTAAGAGCTGTTGAAGGTCCTTCCAGACTCTGACCAGAAGAAAGAGCTCCTGGACATTTTGAAATTGGGCTCAGATGTAGGCTTGCATGTTTTGAGAGCCTCGTTTGATACTGCAGGTACGGCAGCCAGGGCAGCCGCTTCCGGGGTGTGCCTACGACGCCACGCTTGGTTGAGAGTCTATGGTTCTCACCAGGATCTGCAGGCTGGTATCAGGGATTTACCATTCCAGGATACCGTGCTCTTTCGGCAGGAGACGGAAGCCTTGATTTCTCGTCTCCAGGAGTCGGGTAAGTCTATCTGGTCAGTCCGATAGATGTACCTTGGCAACCAGTGAATACAACGAAAACAGCCTTTTCATAAGCCCTCAGGTGGCAAGGTCACGCCCGTGGAAACCAGCACGGGCAGAGAGGCGGCTTTGAGGTCCAGTAACCAGCAGTCTGGTGGAGCTCCTACCCGTGGGCCCAAGTCCTCCCTGGCCTCTCTGCCCACACCCGGCTCGGCCCAATGACTCCTTTCCACCTCCACCCACCCACCCCCGCTTCTGCAGGGTGACCCAGGGGAGCCGCTTCTCCCTTCACTTTGAAGGGTGGAAGTCGATTTCTACGGACCAATGGGTCTTGGATATCATCAGGAGGGGACACACGCTGGAGTTCACAGAGCTTCCCTCGAATACTCCACCGTTATCCTCCTTCTCACATCCCACTAATAGGAGAGATTCAGACCCTCTTGCAAAAAAGGGCAATAGTTAGTCTCTTGCATCAGTGAGGAAAAGGGTTTTATTCACATTTCTTCCTGGTTCCAAAAAAACACAGGACCTTCGTCCCATTCTGGACCTCAGCCCTCTAAATCTCTATCGAGTACAAAAGGTTCAGGATGGTGACCCTGCAAGGCCTTCTTCCTCTGCTGCACCAAGGAGACTGGCTCTGTTCCCTAGACATGCAAGATGCATACATGCACATCGGGGTCTTCCTTCCCCACCGGAAGTTTGAGGTTCCGCTTCCAAGGGGAGCACTGCCAGTTTAGAGTGCTTCCATTCGGCCTTTCTTCCGCTCCGCTAGTCTTCTCCAAATGCTTGGCAGCGGTAGCTGCGGCTCTAAGGGGCGTGAGACACTACGTGTTCCCCTACCTCGACGATTGGCTGCTTACAGCCCCGTCGCAGACAGCCCTAATTTGCTCCCTCAGAGACACCTATACTCTATTCTGAAGGCTGGGGATCACCCTGAATCTACAAAAATCATCCCCGTAGCCCAGTCAGAAGCTCTTCATTGGAGCGGTCTTGGATTTCATCCAAGGCATGGCTTTCCTCCCCCAGGACAGGGGAGATCGCGTGCAAGAGATTGCTGAACTGATTTCAATAACTCCTCGAGTTCCAGCTCGGAACTTCCTCAGGTTACTGGGACACATGACGGCGGTCATTTCTGTCACTCCCTTGGCCTGCTTCCACATGAGGGTCCTGCAGTGGATGCTCAGGGTACAGTGGGACCAAGGCTACGACTATCTGGACTCCACGGTCAAGATCTTGGGGCCAATCAGGAGAACTTTGCTTTGGTGGATGGACCCCAGGAACTTGGAGAAAGGGGTCAGCTTTCGTCCAGAGCCACCAGGTCAGACTCTGACAACAGATGCATCAGACCTGGGATGGGGGGGCGCACTTGGGTGCTCGTCGAACGCAAGGGGTTTGGTCACCCGAGGAGCGGTCCCTCCACATCAGAGTACTGGAGATGCGAGCTGTTCTCTCTGCCTTACAGGCCTTTCAGGAGGACCTGGTACTGGGATCTCTTCTGGTTCAAACGGACAACATGGTGGTCGTCTTTTACATCAACAAGCAAGGGGGTACTCACTCATAGAGTCTGGTACTGGGCGCTGGAGCGAGGCATTCTGCTTTCCGTAGTGCACGTTCCAGGCATCCTCAACGACCTGGCTGACAGCCTAAGCAGGTCACGATCCAGAGTGCACAAGTGGGAGCTGCTACAGTCCGTAGCAGACCAGTTCTTCCACAAGTGGGGTCTTTCAGACCTGGACCTCTTTGCGTCACCATGCAAAGCCAAACTGCCAATGTTCTGTTCGTGAGAGCATGCGCCTGAAGCTTTCTGGCCAAACGCGTTATCCCTTTGCTGGGCAGGGAGGTTTCTTTATGCCTTTCCCTCTCATTCAGAGAGTCCTTTTAAAGTTATAGGCAGAAGAGGCCTGAATGATCCTCGTAGCCCCCAAATGGCCTTGGCAGGTTTGGTTCCCACTCCTGCAGTGGTTATCCACGGAGCCTCCAGTTCCACTGCCCATATGCTCGCAGTTGCTGTCCCAGCATCAAGGGTCGCTGGTACACCCAGACCTTCAGTCCCTACACCTACATGCTTGGCTCCTTCAGACATAGCTCAACGCAGATACGGGGTCTCCCCAGAAGTGGCAGCAGTCCCAGTTTTGGCGAGAAAGCCTGCTACCTGCTCCGCCTATGCTATGAAGTGGAAGCGTTTTTTGTCTATGGGCCTCGTCACAGCATTTGGATCCCGTCACCTGTCCAGTGAACTTAGCATTGCAGTATCTCCTCTCCTTGTATCAAACGGGCCTGAGTTACTCCTCTATCAAGCTGCATATGTGGGCTCTATCTCTGCCTATCATGCCCTCTTGGGAGATAAGGCATTGGCTCAATTGGATGACGCCCGCACCTTTCTTAGAGGCATTCTGCATATGAGACCTCCTGTTCAAGACCCTAAACCCCCCTTGGACCTCCTTTTTGAGTTGGAGAAACTCACCCTTCCTCCCTTTGAACCGGCAGCGGATTGTGAGCTGCGTTACCTTTCTTGGAAGGTTTATTTTTTAGTTGCGGTTACCTCGGCTCAAAGGGTTTCCGAGCTTAAGGCTCTGATGTGTAAAGAGCCGTATTTAGTTTTCCACAGGGAAAGGGTTTCTCCCAGAACAAATCCTAAGTTTCTTCCAAAAGTGGTCTCAGAGTTGACCCTCAACCAGTTTGTTGACCTTCCTGTTTGTTTTCCTTCTCCTTCCAATAGAAGGGAGGCTGTCCTTCACACACTGGATGTCCACAGGACTTTGAGGTTTTACCTCAAGAGGACAGCTACACACCGTCAATCGGAGCAACTTTTTGTGGTCTTTGCACCACAATGCTTGGGTAGACTGGTGACCAAGCAGACTATCTCAAAGTGGATAGTTCACTGCATCTCCTCCTGTTAAGAGAAACACAGTAAGCCCCTACCGGGCCCGGTCAGGGGTCACTCCACCAGAGGAGCGTCTGCTTCATTTGCCGACCTGAGAAATGTCTCTATAAGGGACATATGGGCGGCCGCCACCTAGAACTCGGTGCATACCTTTGTCAAGCATTACAGCTTGGATATAGTCTCCAGACGCTGAGCTGGCTTTGGCCTAGCTGTTTTGCAAGGGCTTCTGTCCTGAGGTCTCTGGAGTCAGTATATTCCACCTCCCGGGGTTGTCTACCTCTTTGACGCGGACCGCTTGGTATTGAGTCCTCAGTGTTATAGCCTGCTGCAAGAGCTCCCACTCTAAGTAAGATAGTACAGTTACATAAGAACTTACCATAACAGTAGATCTTCAAGAGGAGCTCTTGCAGCAGGTGTTACTTCCCACCTGCCTTCCCCCTCGAGGTGTGCAGATCCATCTTCATTTCCATCTTCTACAGTCTCTTCGTTTCCTTTTCTTGTCAGGGCTCGTTGTGGGCTTTGGCGGGAGAACTGAGATGGAGCTGGGTCCTCCCCCTTTTGTACCAGGGCCGACGGGGTGGGTCCGGCGTCTGGGGCTGTCCCTGCTGTGTACTGCTGGCTGAAGATTTTACCGGAGGGTCCTAGTGCCTGCGGCATAGTCCTGAGTGTTGTAGCCTGCTGCAAGAGCTCCTCTCGAAGATCTACTGTTATGGTAAGTTCTTACATAACTCTACTTTCTTTTCCCGCCGTCGACTCGCCAGCATCAGCCTCTCGGTCTCTACGTAGCGCACAGCAACTTGGAACTTAGAGTTTCTACTTAACTAATGTCCTCTCCAACTCCTTCATTGAGGGTTACCTTTCAAAGTGTTCCTGAGGAAAACCGATCTCTTTCAAGGATCCTCATTCTTCCTGCATGTGCGGTGCCTAGGCCCGACCACACACAAGACCTGCACTTGCCAAGGGTTCAACAGCCGCTCCAGGATCTGCCGTCAGAAGGCACTTCAGGCTTACCTGCTAGAGGAAAAACTTAGCAGGATGGACAAACAAACTTCCTCCAAGGTCCACAAGCACCAGGATAAGGCAAGGTCCAGATCCCCAAACCGGGCCTTGGATTCGAGGAACTCAGGCTCCACCCGATCGGACCGCTCTCCCTCCAGGGCTAGGTCTCAGCCCCCTCTGGTTAAAGTCCGGGCTTCCAACAATTCTTAGACTCTTCAGCCCATCAAGACTACCAGGCCCTCTGCTTCCTCTACTCCCTCTCTGGCCTCTTCAGAGTCCTCTGAACGCCACAAGTCTTCCTCTTCCACCTGACATTGGGACCCTGCCCCCTAGGGGTCCGGATCCTCCACCCAGGAAGATGAAGGACCTGATCCTTCAAGCGGACGCATCGTCTGACGCTGGCCAAGCACCCAGTCGCCATGCTCACTGAGCCAAGAACATTGGCCAAGCACCAGACACCGCCAGGCATTCACTGACTCGAGTCTCGGTCAGCTGTTGACCCACATCTGCCTCACCGAGCCGAAGACCGCCCCAGTCACCGTGGACACCGTCTCAGGGACTCCACGGAGGAGGACACTGCCCAAAGACCGGTCGGGCGACAGAGGATGCTGGGCTTCCAAGGGAGCCTTCGGCCACCCCGGAGACACTCGACACCCAACGACAGACCACCGGCATCAGGTCCGTCGGGCAAGAATATTCAAGAAGTAAAGGAACTCTTTACTTTCTGTTGGGACACCAATCTATAAAGACGTGGTCCCAGTAAAGCCTCCTCCTCCTACTCCTTCACCTCCTACGCCCCCTCTTCCACCACAGGGGCCAGCAGGACGACCACCAACCCCAAGGAGCAGACTCCACCTCCTAGGGGTAGGTCCCAGGATCGGAGAAGGCCTCCCTCAAGATCTCCATCAGGGTCTTCGAGCCCCATGCGACCCAGATGTTGGCGGTATACTCCGGGGGAGGACTCCAGACCGGATATCTCGGATTACTCCAGATTGCCTTCTCCACTAAGCATTACATCACCTGACCCACAGGACCTTCCAAGGTCTCCTCCGGATGATCCTTTTTTCTCTGAGATCATGAGACACATCCTGGACTATATGAGGTGGGATGCTGAAGACCTCGACCCCGAAAGGCAGCGCATTGCCTGTTATCTTCGGCAGAAAGACACGAAGCCTGTGGTAGTGCCACACTTGGACACCTTTGCGGACGTCACCAAGGCTGCGTGGAAGCATCCGTACTCCACTCCAACGGTGCCGAAGAAAGCTGATCGCCTGTACAAGGCCTCGAGAGAGGACCAGTACCTGGCTCAACAACCTCTGGCAGACTCCCTGGTCATTACGGCCTCACATGACCAGTCCCACAGACCGCAACACATGAGCACACAGCCACCGGACCAGGAATCCAAACAATTGGACGCCCTGGGGAGACGCATGTACGCAGCCACTACATTCTCCATCAGGTCCCTGAACTACCTAACCCACATGGTACAGTTTCAGAACGCCCTATGGGAACAGGGCCAGGACCTGGTTGATAAGCTTCCAGATGGTGATCAGAAGGCGGAGTTCCTACGCCTTCTCCGCACAGGGTCTGATGTGGGGACCCAAGTATTACAAGCCGCATATGACTCTGCGGACTCTTCTGACAGAGCTGCAGCTTCAGGCGTCTGTCTCCGGCGACACTCTTGGCTCCGTGTCTCCGGCTTCACCCCGGACGTACAGAAGAACATTCTTTACGTCCCCTACAACAGCGAAGTACTTTTTGGTGAACCCTTGGAGAAGGTAATCACCAAACTCCAGGACGCTGGGAAGGCAGTCAGGTCTATACAGGTCCTTTCATAGGAGCCAGAGCCTTTTTTGCAGCCGGCTACAAAGGCAGCAGCCACATTCCAGCCAGCAACAAAGGGGCACCTTTCAGCGGAAAGCCCAGGCTAAGTCCCCAGGCGGAGCCCAACGCTACACTGAACCGGCCCAGCCTACAGGGACCAGTGCTGCCACAGCATGACTCCTTCACGGCCCCCGGCCCTCCTCTGGATCAACGGGCACAAAAGGTCTGGGTCACATCGCTTGCCACTTTTCAGGGTGGCAGTCTATTACCACCGATCGGTGGGTTCTCCAGTTGGTCAAGAAAGGTCACTTTATAGAATTTCTCGACCACCCACTGGCGAGACCTCCCCTGCTTTCCCGTTACTTGGGTCAGCATGCCCTGCTCATACAGCAGGAGGTGCTCACACTCGTGGAAAAAGAAGCGATGGAGCACGTTCCATGGAACCAGAGGTGGTGCAGGATATTATTCTCACTTCTTTCTGGTTCCCAAGAAAACAGAGGACCTCTGTCCGATACTGGACCTCAGCGACCTCAACGAGTCTGTTCTGTACAAGCGCTTCCGCATGGTGACCCTCCCAGGTCCGATTCCCATGCTCAAGCAGGGTGCTTTTCTAGCGTCCTTTTGACATGCAGGACGCTTACCTGCATATACCCATTGCTCAAACGCACAGGAAGTTTCTGCGCTTCGAGTTCCAGGGCCACCATTATCAGTTCCTAGCCCTCCCTTTTTGACTGTCATCGGCACCTCAGGTATTCATGAAATGTATGGCGGTTGTAGCGGCGACTCTGAGAAAGCAAGGCCACTACGTGTTCCCCTACCTGGACAACTGGCTTCTCATGGTGCCCTCTCGGGAGGCCTTGATGTCCGCCATTCATTATACTTAGTCTCTGTTCGAGACACTGGGCATCATGATCAATCAAGAGAAGTCACACCTGGTTCCGTCCCAGACTCTGCAGTTCATAGGCGCAGTTCTGGACACCGTCCAAGGGAAAGCTGTTCTACCCCAGGACCGAGCAGAACACATCACATCCCTCATCAGGGACATCTTGACAAAGAAGACAGTCCCAGCAAGACTGGTCCTTTGCCTGCTCGGACACATGGCTGCGGCCATTGCAACAATCCTGCCAGCCCGTCTCCACATGCGGGTGACCCAGTGGATGTTACGGGTACAATGGGATCAGAAGCAAGACCGTTTGCAGCTTCCGGTTCGGATCACGAATGCCCTAATCCGGGATTGGCAATGGTAGCAAGATTCAAAGAACCTGTCAACGGGGTTCCCCTTCATTGCACAGTCTCAGATTGTGACGCTCTCCACGGACGCCTCAGGGTTCGGTTGGGGAGCACACCTGGACGGTGTCGGGTCTCAGGGCTCGTGGATGCCCCAGGAAGCCTATTTCCACATAAATATTTTGGAAATGAGAGCAGTTTTTTATGCCCTGCAGGCCTTCCAGTCGGAGATCCCACCGGGTACTCTCCTGTTACAGACAGTACCACGGTGATGTATTACCTCAACAAACAAGGAGGCACCCATTCCTACCTTCTTTGAAGGGAGGCCATGAGGGTGTGGGATTTGGTTCTACAACACGGCACAAACCTCATCATTGTTCATGTCCCAGGAGTGGACAATGTCATCGCAGACAGTCTGAGCCGCTCTCAGGCCAGAGTCCACTAGTAGGGAACTACTCCAGGAGGTGGTAAAGGATCTGTTTCACAGATGGGGCACACCAGAGTTGGACCTTTTCATGTCCCTATCCAACGCAAAGCTGCCCAATTTCTGCTCGCTAGATCCATGGCCTGGTGTTTTCTGGCAAGACGCGTTGTCCCTCTCCTGGGTAGGAAGATTCCTCTGCACGTTTCCTCCCTTCCCATTGATCCAGAGGGTCCTTTTGAAACTCCGCAGAGAGCAGGCGACGCTGATATTTATCGCGCCTTTTTGGCCCAGATTTGGTTCCCTCTGCTACACCAGCTGTCCCAGGATCCTCCGGTACCTCTGCCAATCAGCTCTCACTTATTGTCCCAGGAGGCAGGTTTCTTTGGTCCATCCGGACCTTCGCTCTCTGAACCTACACGCCTGGCTCCTAGAGACATAGCTATCATGCGGTACGGGGTCTCGCAAGAGTTAGCAGATGTTCTAGCGGCTGCTAGAAAACCAGCCACTCATGCCATATATGCCATGAAATGTCACAAATTTTGCCTCTGGGCTCAAGCACGAGGACTTTCCCCGATGGATTGTCCGGAAGGGCGAGTCCTGGACTACCTCCTGTCTCTCTTCCAGGCAGGCTTGGTCTACTCCTCTGTTAAAGTACACCTTTGTGCCATCTCAGCCTATCATACACCTATAGGCTGACATCCCATAACTCAGTTGGACACAGCAAAAGCTTTCCTGAGAGGTGTTCTCTACCTTAGACCTCTGATTAAGGATCCTGTTCCTCCATGGGATTTACCCTTTGTCCTGCAGCAGCTCACGCTGCCACATTTTGAACCAGCCGTGGATTGCGAGCTACGTCTCCTAACATGGAAGACGTTATTTTTAGTTGCTGTTACTTTGGCCAGAAGGATTTCTGAACTTCACACACTGATGTGCAAAGAACCTTATTTGGTTTTTCACCAGGACAGGGTGTCCCTAAGGACAAATCCAAAGTTTCTACCTAAGGTGGTCTCGGCTCTTACCCTCAATCAGGACATCGACTTACCAGTGTATTTTCCTAAATACTCTAATAGAGGAGAGGCCCTGTTGCACATTCTTGATGTGCATAGGTGTCTAAGGTACTACCTGACAAGAACCAGGCACCACCGTAAATCTGATGAGCTTGTTGTCTCCTTCATCCATAGGATGATGGGAGCTCCGGTTTGTAAACAATCGCTGTCCAGGTGGTTCATCCATTGTATCACGTTCTGTTACCAGAAACGTAACAAACCTTTACCGGGCGCGGTTAAGGGTCATTCCACAAGGGGGTGGCTACCTCCTTTGCGGCCATGAAGAACGTGTCCACTTCAGCCGTCTGTGCAGCAGCTACTTGGAGCACTGTGCACACCTTTATCAGGCATTATAGCCTGGACGTTGCATCATGGCGAAGAGCTGGTTTTGGTCTAGCAGTCCTTCAGGGACTCCTATCCTAGGCTTCGGTCCAACTCGCGATCTCTACCTAGCCTCCTCCCACCTGTGAGGGATTTCCAGTATTGCTTGGGAATCCGTCCTAATGGTGTAACCTGCTGCAAGAGCTGTTTCTCGAAGTAAGATAGTACAGTTACGTAAGAACTTACCATAACAGTAGATCTTCGAGAACAGCTCTTGCAGCAGGTAGTTTCCCTCCCGCCATCCCCTCTGGAGGTAGAGTTGTTCCGATATCTCTTTTCTAGGATTGGGTGTTTCTAACACCGCTCTGAATACCTTTTGATGGCAGATCCTCAGTCTCCACTCCTGATGTTATCTAGCGGCCAGGAGTCTCCGGCAGGAGAACTGGGGACTCTGGGGGACCGGCCCCTTTTATATGGTGTCTGACGTCGGGGGCAGGGCCAACGTCTGGGGCGGTCCCTGCTGGATACTGCTAGCTAGAAAATTTCCGTGGGGTCTTGGCACCTGCTGGCTTCAGTCCAAATAGAGTAACCTGCTGCAAGAGCTGTTCTTGAAAATCTGCTGTTATGGTAAGTTCTTACGTAACTGTACTTTCCCTTCGACCCAGATAGTGATGCTCTTCCCATAGCCTTTTCTCCTCCAGTCACCCCCCTCCTTCCCTATTAGCCCCCTTCTACCCTTTCGTCCTTGCTATCTCTTCACCTACGTGTTGCCATCCCTCTCATGCCCTTCTTATCCTCCCCCTATGTTCCTGCTCTCTCTCCCCCATAGCAGAGGCTCGAATCTGTTCCTAGTTGATAACCCTTCACATCTTTCCCCTATCACTCCCCCCACTTGTTCCCCCATGTCCCTCCCTACCCGAGCCATCTGCTCTCTCCTGGTAACCCTCGTGGTCTCTTCTTCCCCATCAGGAGGCCCCTCCTCACCCGGCCCCCCTTTCTGCTAGTGTCTTTGATACTTGGGTCGGTTCAGTCCCTAGTTGTTCTTATCCGCCCCCCCAGGATGCCTACCATACTCATCTGCCCTGCCACTTAGACTCCTCCCTAACCTCCACAGTTCCTCCCTCAAACAAGCCAGTTGTCTACAGAGCGTACACCTCCATCCTCCAAACCCAGTCCAGGATCATGGTGGACCAATACCCTTTACACCCTACCACCCTTCCAGAGATGCCTGCCCTATTGACACGTGGCACCTGCCCCATTTTGGCCCCCATCTTATGTTACAGGCTGTTGCTCTTGGTTTCTATACCCTACTACAACTGTTAGGGCCCCATTTACTCAGATTCCTGTTTCCCCCACACTAGTCCCCCTACTGCCCCTTTGTCGACTGGGTTAATTCAGTCTCAAATCTCATCCGTTGGATACTGTATTACTGTAGCAATCCTAAAGCCTCCTTGTCCATTTTCCACCCCTCAGCTACCATACTTTTTGTTCTCAGCCCTCATAGTTTCACTTAGCCCAGTTAGAAATCGTATTGCACTCCAAGTATTACTCAACTCTGTTAGAGAAATAAGCAATTATGTATTACAACAATCTTAACAGTAGAGCTCAGTTAAAGAAATAAACAGAACTAAATCTGTATTACAACAATCGTAAAAGTATTCAGTCGTTGCTTTGTTTCTACTTCAGAGACCCTGCTGTAATATAGGGCCACGGGCAGGTGGGTGGGCAACTGTAAAGTCCTGACAGAGCTCCGTTGAGCTCGTTCCTTCTCTCTCTCTCACGCTCGTTTTGTTTCTCCCGGTGCTGCAGGCTGCCCTTTTGTATTGAGCGCCTGCCTGCATTGACGCTTTTTCTGCCCACAAAGAAATCCACAGTAGTACTGACAGAGCTTCATTGAGTTCGCTCATTCCCCCTCTCTCACTCGCTCATTCTGTTTCTCCCAGCGCTGCAGGCTGCCCTTTTGTACTGGGCTCCTGCCTGCATTAGCGCCTTTCTCTGCCCTCAAAGAAATCCGCAGCTATTCCGACAGAGCTCTGTTGAGCTCACTCACTCCCCCTCTCTCACTCGCTTGTTAATCTGTCCCAGACACTGATTTCCCACTGCAACCGTGCTATTCTGTGCCAGAAGTGCGAAAGCACATTTCAGCCAGGATGTGAAAAATGACAGCTGTACTGTTCATGAGGAGGTGTGAAAAAATGCCAATGTTGAAAATCTGGCATGAAAATATTGCAGATCTGCGAAGTTACAAGGGTGCATGGAAACTGTGCAATGCATGCTTGTAACAGTCATTTTATGGACCTTTGTCACCAAATTTTCAACATAGGCATTTTAGGACCTTTGCTCATGAACAGTGTCGCTGTCATTTTCTTAATCTGTCCCTAAAACTGATTTCCCACAGCAACCGTGCTAGTCTGTGCTGGAAGTGCAAAAACGCATTGCAGCCAGGCTATGTAAAATTACAGCTGTACTGTTCATAAGGAGATGTGGAAAAATGCCAATGCTGAAAATCTGGAGTGAAAATATTACAAATTCACGAAGTTACAAGCGTGCGTGGAAACTACGCAACGTACACTCATAAGTTATTTTTTGGATTTTTTTCACCAAATGTGCAACATAGGCTTTTTGAGAGCCCACCTCATGAACAGTGGCACTGTTTCGTTAATCGGTCCCGGAAGGTGATTCCGCGCAGTGACCGCGAAATCACCTTTCAGGACCAAATAACGCCATGACAGTGACTGAATTCATGAGGAGGGGTCCCAATAACCCCATGTTGAAAATTTGTTGCCAAAATTCCCAAAAATGCCAGAGATGTGCACCAAAGCTGAAAAAACTCTATTTATGCCATTATACAGCTTACCAGCATTTCTTCAATTCACGGTCGGTTTTGAAGAGTGCAGACATGTTCCGGTCCACCAAAGATCATAGTGCGGGCTCCGTGGTAAGTATGGGGGTGATGAGGCAAGGTACACAGAAGATGGGTGTGGGTTGGGGGCAGGAGAGACCACGAGGACCGTTTCCTTGCTTTACAGGTTAAAAAAAAAAAAGTCTACGGGTCAGTTTTCTTCTTTCACAGGTATTTGGTACACTGGGTGGGCCCCAGTGTACCACCTGCATTTGTTGGGGGAGACCAAGACAACGGGATTGGGCTCCCTGTTGGCACAGAACGGGTGGGTGGCATGATGCTGAGGGATTGGGCACTCTCTGCACACAGCAGAAATCGGGGTGGGGGGCACATGCCGACAGGGAATGGGATCCCCCGTCGGCAAACTGAACTGAGAAGGGGGGACTTAAGCAGACTGGGATTGGCCCCCCCACCCCGTCAGCAAAGAAAGACTGTTTTGGGGGAGCACATGATGCCGAGGGAGTTTGGGTACCCCCTTGGCACACAACAGAAACTTGGGGGTGGGGACATTATGCCAATGGGGACTGGGCTCCCTGTCAGCAAATGAAGGGGGTCGGGGGCATTCTGACAGGGGGGCTTGACACACACACACACACACACACACACACACACACCCACCCGTCGGCTCTGAGGCGGCTGCATAGAGTAGCCATGTTCCTGGTACTGTTACACCAGGCGAGGTGGTACCCTGCAATGATGAGACGGCCCCTCATTGCAGCAGTCAAATCCTTTCAAGTTGGTGGCACTTGTGCAGAACCAGTGTCATCAGGACACTGGTCCTGCATTGAGTGCACACCGCCAAGCCCACAAATGCGGCGCTGGCACTGGCTGCCACACTGCCACACCTTCACAACCTGCTTCTCTCCTAAGCTGCTGCATAATGTTTCTTGTGCATGCACGCAAGCAAACCTAAAAAATTGATGTACTTGACAATACCAAAATGCTCGATAAAAGGTTTCAAAGGGAGGCTTGTTTCCCCAGCCTTGTAAATCAGGTACATATCAGATGTCCTGTGATTTTTTTTAAATTCATATGCAGAACTTTACACATCACTACAATACATCTAGTGCATAGAGTGGTACCATCAGTTTGGTAATGCCTAGCAGGAGGTTTTCTTTCCCCCGATCATTTTATTTTTTTTAGCTCATTATGCATGTTTTTTTTTTTTTTTAACTAGAATATTGCAAGTCCACTAAAGTGGACTCCGGTTTGGTGCCCAAGAACAGCTGAGACCTGAAAATACCAGTGCTCTGCTAGTCACATTGCTGTTTTCCTGTCACAGTATCCCACTCATTTGCTTCTTGTTCTGAAAACGTGTAATAATGCCGCTCTTTCCTGTCCCTTAGCACTGTAGCACTCTGCAAACTTCTACAACATGGCATTAACACCAGTGATAAACGATTGCAGGACATCATGGTAAAGGGGGACGAGATCTTCAACAATGAAGATGGAATCCGTACGAGATCCAAAACATCTAAAAGTAAGGCCTTCCTTTCACTGCATTTCTGTCCCGCGCTCAGATGTTTGAAAAGTGGGGCCGTTTTGGAATGGCTGTGCTTTTGTGGTGTTGACTGCCAGCTGTAGGGGTAGGGGTGGGTGTGTGCGTGCGTGTGTGTCTGGGTGTATGCACGTGGGCAACTTAGTTGGAATAATTTATGTAGAAACCACACAGTTATAACTAGTGTGCCCCAATCTACCTAGCAACAGTCTAACTATTTAGTTTTTGTTTACTGGGTAAGTGCACTAGCCATAGCAATGACTATTTCCAGGCACAACCCGGGAAGGTACAGTACAAACAGAGCAGGCATACAGTACAGTACAAGTTTTGACATAATTGAACAGTCGAATACAGAGCAAGTATAAACATAGTAGACAATTGATTACAGAGCAAATAGAAATGGACAAGACAGATACGGTAACAGTGTAAAAATATACAAAAACAGAGTAAACCAACACATTCTGATAACACTAGCTAATAACGTACTGTCTGTGTGGAAAACGAGGTGAGATAGTAGTGCTTTGTTATTCATAAAGGATTTATATAGGGTAGTAGGAGAGGGAAAGGGAGATAGAAGTGCGAGGCCAGAGTAGAGGTATTAGAAAGAGGCAGGTGAGAGAGTAGGAAAAAGGGGAAAGGGCTATACATTAAAGGGCCCAACAGAAGTGGCAGAAGAGGAGAGGCTAGGGGGGTTTGAAGCAGGAGCATCTGTAGGAAGTGGCAAGGTGGTTACATAACCCTTTCTTAAAGGAGGCATGGGATGAAGATTGGCGTAGGGCAAGTAGGAAGGAGTTCCAAAATAGGGGGGCATGACAGGCAAAAGCTGTAGCGCCTTTGGAGGAATTATGTCTGGGGATGAAGACAGGCGCATTGTCAGCAGACTGCAAGCCATAGCATGGTGTCAGATTAAGGAAGAGACCTGCCAAGGGTTTAAATTAAATGAGAATCTTTTTTCCACTAAACTTAAAAATGTATAACACACAAACCCACAACATGGCATAAGTTTCTTCACAAGATGTAGTTCCTGGGTTCATTCAAAGGCACACAGCGTTTGTCTCCTAGCAGAAACCTAATTAAAGGAAGATACTTTTTTTTTATGTGAAGGGAAAAAAAAAGGTTTCGATTTAATGAGCACGATACCCCATTCCAGGGCATGAGTTTCTTGAGAATGAATGCACTGCCTGGGTGCGATGAAAGCCAGTTGGCTGTTGGCATTGGGCCTCCCAGTTCACCTGGGGCATACATTACTTCTCTAGAAAAGTATACCCTGTTATGGGTTATTGCTTACGTGTGTGTGTGTGTATATATAGATATATACGTGTGTGTAAGCGTTATCACACGTGAATAACCCATTATAGGGCACGTGGTCGTGATATACTCATCTTGGTGTACACTGAGGCACAACGCTGAAGGCCGAAATGCATTTAACTACTCAAGGCGTGCATATATCGGAGCACAACTGCACGTCCTGTAGTGAATTATTTGTCTTATAAAATGGTCAGAATTTTTCTTTTTGGGGGGGGAAGGAGTGAAAAATGGGAAGACGTGAGTGTGCGGTGGTTGAGGGATAATGCATAAGCATGTGGGTTTCATCCAATTAGACAGCATTTGTACTGATTTTTCTCACCTTTTTTATATTGTGTGGCCATACATATACATATATATATATATATATATATATATATATATATATATACGATGGATAAATAGATATAGATATGAAATACATGATGGGCAGGAGTGTGATATGTGAAAATATTCACACTCCTGCAGAGTGAGTTCTGGATATGTCACAAGTGCCGAAGGCACGAGTGAGATGTCAAGAGCTCACGATGCAGAAGTGTGAATATTTTCACATATCTCACGAACTGCATATCATGTGTGCGAGTTGTACAATAGGGGATAGAGTTATGGTAGTTTTTATTTGCGTCACTTAGTGGTTTTCTTTTGTTTTGAGGTGTTCATTAGCTGAATGTATGTTTTCTTTTTTGTTTCTGGTATATTTTGTGAATGGGAGTAATTGTCATCTGATTGGTCGGAAGCACGAATGGGAAGTTTGTATGTTTTGTAATTGGTTGGTTTTGTGGGTTGTATGCTATGATTGGTTGGGATTTGTTTCTGTAATGTGATTAGCTTTTTGTATGCAGTGGACGGGAGTTTGGTTGGTGTCTTCCGGAAGAGCTTTCTCTGTAACACTGTTTTACTGATTTCCGATTCTTATGGTGTCATTTTTCTAATTCTGTAAGATGTAGTTTGTGTTATCTGTGTTATGTGATTTGTTGGGTACCTGTTTTAGTTTACAGTCCGTTGCGGTTCTTGTTACTGTTGGCACGGCTTCATGACTTTCAGTTTGAGGACATAGTTGTCTTGTGGAGGCTCGGTGAGAAGGGACAAGAAGATATAGCAGGTACTGTTTTAAAACAAACTGTTAGCTGGCCCAGTGGCGCTGAGAGCTGAGGCGCTAGTCACCTTACCTCGCGCAACGCTGGCGACCCATGTTCGGGAGCGAGCACAGACCGCTTGGGGTCGGCAGGGGCAGGGAAGGATTGAGCGTCTGATGGACTGCTCTCCTGCGGGTGTGGGGGGGGGAGACTTCTGCTGTCTGCACCTAGTTGCCCCCTAGCAGAAGCTGGGGGACACAGCTGCCGCACTGCAGACAAAGGAGGAGTTAGAGCAGACGCTTGGAGGGGAGCGTGTGCAGACAGATGCGCTCTTCACTCGGCAGGCATCATTGCACACCCCGGCCCCTAGGGGAATGTAAAAAGGAAAAACACCAGCCACAGCAGTGTGATGGAGGGCGCCTCGCAGGCTCTGCTCCCGGCCAGCCATGGCACAGGCCCCTTGAATCCGGTCTCCGGTGAGGTGTTGGGGAACCCTGCCGGCCCAACCAGAGGAAGTAAGCCCTTGGGCTTGGTCAGTGCCGAATGGTGGACATTGGGGGACAGCGCTGGGGGCGCCCTATTGTTGTAGGCTGGCAGCAAAAATTAATAGCTGCAAAAAAAAAAACTGTTGGCGTTGTTGGAAAATGTGGATGCTCTGCAAATTTTGTGTACTGTGGCAGTACATCAGTTGTGGAAGAAGTTTGAGTAGCATCTGTTTTTTTTTTTTTTTAAACAGAGCTGAAGTTTCATGCTGTGTAACGGGAGTTAGTTTCCGCAATTCTGTTGGTTTATTTTGGGTTTGATCATGATGTTTTGTGGCTTACGTTTTGAAATATGTACTACATTGATACGTTTTTCATATGGATATGTAGCCTGGTTAGGGAGGTGCATGTCCAGACATCACAACAGTGAGAATATCACTTGCTGACATATGCACTGTACGTATATCTGTAAGCAGGTATCACCGTGCATATGTCACTGAGTAGTTATACAATGGGGGTGAGTGATAAGTGTTTTTATTTCATGTGTTATCAGCTTACCCCTATTGTATAAATATATATGTGTGTATGTGTATGTGTATGTATATATATATATATATATACCACGTGTATGTATATGTATTATACAGGTGGTTTCAAGCAGGCATTAGAAACATACTTATGGCTTCAAGCATATGCTGCCTAATTGTATTGTTTTAATGGTTATCAGTTTCATTGTGTGCCTGCTTTAATCTGTTTTTACCTAATTTTTATGTAACGCGCCTTGATGTTCGTGAAAGGCGTTAAATAGTTTATTACCTGTATATTAGCATTGAGTAAGCACTTTAATGTTAGACCCAGATTTCTTTGCATCTGAATAACTCTGCCCGTTCAACTAATTTACTTGAAATTTGGAAGGCACATAGTTGGTGCCAGGCTCTTTGGATACAAATTTTGTGGCAGTTTGTTCACCGGGGGCAGCGTTACAGAGTTGCAAAAAATGTTTTAAAAAAGACTATGACTTTTTGATGTTTGTTCAGCATGGATGGGGCTGTGTTTCAGTGTGCAGCCCCTGCTCTGCTGAAGTTTGTCTGTGTGTGGGTTGGCTTGTTTTGGGTTCCCCAACCTCCACCATTGGCCACATTGGACAGCGGCCTCCTTGTTTGAACTGGACACCAAGGTGCCCAATCCCCTGTGCCAGCTAAATGTTTCATTTTTAAATATACTGACACTGGAGTGCCTACCCCCCCGTCAGTCTGCTGACACTGGGGTGCACAGTCCTTGGTGTCAGTGTAGTCTAACAAGCCCCCTGACCTAGCAGTCTTTCTCTGTGCCAGTCCCCGTTGCCCCCAAGTATCACTCCGACACTGGGGTGACCAATCCCTAGTGTTGGAGGAAAAAAGGACAGTCCTGCAGTTATTTATTTATTTATTTTTTGTTAACCTGAAAAGTGTCTCATTCTGCACTGCCGTCCTGACTCCCAACTCAGCACATCACCCCCACCCTATATTTAATCTAATGGAGGTCCAGCACCATAATCCGCATCTTTACTCTTCAGTACCGGACCAGGAACTGAGAAAATTGAGTAATTGCTGTTCTAGGAGCGTGGAAATGTTCATCCACACTCTTTGGCATGTCCCTTTCCCCTTTGAATCTTGCCGGAAGTCTTTAAGCTGGCTCCTCCCGCCCACCAGCTGGTAACCACTGCTGCTCCACCCATGGCGCCCAGATCTTGCTTTCCGCTGGAATATTCAGGTTCCCTCGTGCTACTTCTGCAGTACAGTAGGCCCTGGATTCTAATGGAACTGTTTTTGCATACATTTGCTTTCTTTGAAACTCGTACGAGTTTACAATTCCGATCCGAGCGCATCGGACGTGGAGGACAAGTCATCCCCCAAGTTTCGCCGGTGTCCCTGTGGACAGAAAATGTCGAGCACCGGTCCCCACCTCTCGTGTGTCTATTGCTTGGGTGTCATGCATGACACCACCTCTTGCACCATTTGTCTGGCCTTCCATCCCAACGTCCTGTACGACCGCAAGGCGCACCTAAAACTAGGGAGACCGGAGCTTCGCAACCCACAGTTGAAATCGGAGGAGGCCAGGTGGGCGGTTTCCGTGGCCGCGGGATCCGCCGATCAACTCGAACATATGAAGGCTTTCGAAAAGGAAGCTGCTCAAGCTTCGGCCAGCTGAAGTTTTTTCGTGCCACTTAACCTGGGCTCCACTTTCACTGGGTCCTTTTGGGAGATGTGCCAGTCTCTCCCCACCAGGGGTGAGGTGCCCTCGGGCTCGCACTCCTCCCACCCTAAGAAAAGGGACAAGGACCCTAAATCATCTTCTGCCCGAAGAAGATGTTCCTGGGGCTAAGAGTGGTCCAATTTTCACGATCTTGCAGTCTCGAGCTCTGTCGCGATCGCTTCCTCGGCCGCCAACTTCTCGGACCATCCGTCAGGCCAAGGCGCCGAGGATACGGCTGACCCCGGTCAACGACTCCTTGGAGAGGACACACATCCTTTCCTTCCCTGACGAGGAGACCCTTTCCTCGGGTATCCCGATCGAAGGACAGGAGCCGGAACCTCTCTTTTCACCGAATCTTGCCTCTCCTGATCAAGAGAGCCGACACCATTGGTCTCGATCGAGTACTAGGATCCAGTCGGTCGTAAAACCGAAAAAGGGTTACAGACACTCCCGGAAGAGGCGGCGCCAGTGATCCTCATCCTCCTCGGACAAGGAGAGACTTTGGAAGCTCCATCGGCATTATGAGGACCTTATGTGGCAACAGCTAATTCTGACCGGTCAAAAGCCGGCTACACCGTCCATTACTTCGACCCAGCCTCTTAGGCCGACACCGATCCCTCTGGAACCGAAGACTCCGGTTCTCCCTCCGGTAGGACCAGCCACGCATTCTTGTTTGTCCTGTTCCGGTCTCCCCACCGCCTAAGCAGCCTCAGGGGAGGCTCCTGAAGAAGGGACCCGGACGAGGTCTGGGCCTGCCCGTCATCTATCCATCACAGTTCATCCCGATCGCCCTTGGTGTATTGAAGGGGACATAGGCAGGGGAGACCCCTGTATCCCAACTCCTTGGACTCTGATACCACTGGTTTTCACTCACACCCTGATGAAGAGTTGTCGGTGACAGGCCTGGAGGAAGGTCCTTCCTCTTTCCGGGGCATCCTCCGACTTATTTCAGAGTCCACCGGTATGCCCTTGGAGCCTATCCAAAAGAAGGCGGAATATCCTCTCACGGATATCCTTGAGAGGGGGAATACCCAGACGGAGGCCTTCCCAGTGGCCGAAGCCATTGTTGGCCCGGCCCTTGAGCTATGGCAGCGCCCTGCCTCTTGCCTGGCTCCATCTGCCTGCATGGCTTGCAAGTACACTGTACCCATGGGGTCCTTGGCGGGCTTCACAGAGCATCCCTCTGCTGAGAGCCTTGTGACTGCCTCAGTGTTTAGACGCACAGGTAGCTCAGCGGATACTGACCGCCCTCCGGACAAGGAGTCCAAAAATATGGACCATTCTGCCCGGAAGGTATATGCGGCCTCATCCTTGGGCCTTTGTCAGGCCAGCTCGGCAGTGATCATGGCACACTTCTCTCACGCCCTCTTGGGTGGCTAGATGAAGTCCTCCCTCATCTCCCAGTGGACATGTAGACCACGGTTAAGCAGGTCCGTGACCAGGGTCGTGCTGTTGCAAAGCAGCTCCAGACCGCCTTGGATATTGGAGATTCCTGTGCCAGTTCACTAGCAGCCGCAGTGGCCACTCACCGCAGGGCCTGGCTGAGGTTATCTTCTTTTCTGGCAGCTACTCAGCACAAGTTAGCTGACGTGCTCTTCCTTGGCACCAGTCTCTTCGGTCCGGGAGTGGTAGGTCACCTCCAGCGCATAGAGCAGTCCAGTGCCACCTTGGATGCCACTTCTGCAAAAGGTTCTTCAGGCAAGAATCATCAGAAGCACAAAAAGAAGCCTTTTCAGCACTCTTCTCCTGCGGTTAGACAGCCCCCCCTTCCAGGGAGGTCAGCAGTAACAGCAGGCTCAAGCTTGGCACTCTAGGCCCAAGCAGGGTCCCCAACAGCCCTGCAAAGGAGGCCGGGGTGCTGTTCCAGGGGCCTCCTCCTCCTCTAAGCCTGCGCAGTGATGGGTTGGAGGTGGACACCCTTAACACCCGCCACGCTCGTTCTGGGTCCTCCCGTGGGGGGCCGGATCCGCCACTTTACGCCTGGTCTGGTACCACTTCGGATAGGTGGGTCCTGGAAGTGGTCGGTCGGGGACTGCCTCTAGAGTTCGAGCAGTACCCTCCCTGCCGAACCTGTGCCCCACGGGAGGAAAGGATCTCAGTTGGCACTCAGTCGGCCCTTCGGGACAACATTGCTCATCTCCTTCGCAAGGAGGCAGTAGCTCCAGTGCCGGATCCTCCTACAGACCCAGGCCTCATGTCCAGGTACTTCCTGGTGCCCAAGCGGACGGGGGGTTGGTGCCCCATCCTAGAGCTCCTTGACCTGAATCAATATCTCGGGTCTCGCACCTTCCGGATGATAACTCTGAATCAAATCATACCACCTCTGGAGCGAAACGTAGTTCTGTACACTGGATCTACAGGACGTGTTTTTCCATGTCCCAATCCGTCCATCCCACCAGCGGTTCCTCCGCTTCAGGGTGGAAGGGACCCTGCACAAGTCCCAAGCCATGCCGTTCGGCCTGTCATCTGCCCCTCGGGTCTTCACCAAGTGCATTGCAGTGGTGGCAGCCCATTTACGGCGTCAAGGGGTTCAGGTATACCCCTGCGTCAACGATTGTGTCCTGGCATGTTCCTCCCTGCAGGAGGTGGAGAGGTCCAGGGACCTGGCCCTCCGAACCTGTTCCCAATTAGGCCTCCTGATCAGTGAGGCAAAGTTGGAACTCGTGCCCTCTCGGGTGATGGGCTTTATCGGGGCAGATCTCGACTCTCGTCAAGCCAGAGCTCGGCTCCCAACAGACAGCGGAGGTTCTTCCTCCTTTACCCAATCATTTCTTGTTGGGCACTTGTGCCCTGCCCGGGACTTCCTGCGCCTTCTGGGTTACATGGCAGCGTGCACCTCAGTGGTCCGTTGGGCCCTTGCACATGCGCCCCTCCAGTGAGAGCTGGCCACTCAGTGGACTCAGCGTTAGGGTCATTTCGACCAGATGGTCACTGTCACCCAGAAGATGTGGGCACTTTCCAATGGTGGACCGTCCCAGGTCGTCTGCAGGAAGGGATCCCGTTTGTCTGCCCCGAGCCGATGGTCGTCCTCACGACCGATGCCTCTCTCATGGGCTGGGGAGCCCACATGGGGGACCACAGAGCCCATGGGTGCTGGACCCCCGAGGAGTCTCTATGCCAAATCGACCTGCTAGAGCTCAGAGCAGTCAGACTGGCACTGTCAGCTTTCGCTCCTCAGCTCAGGGGTCAAGTGGTTCAAGTCCAGACGGACAATACCACGACCAGGTACTACCTCAACAAACAGGGCGGCACGCACTCCTGTCTACTGTGCAAGGAGGCGCTCCGGATCTGGACCTTCGTGAGCCGGTTGGAGGCAGTTCTCCTTGCTATCCATGTGGCAGGAGTCTCTAACCAACTGGCGGATGCTCTCAGCCGCATAGGCCAGACATCCCTCGAGTGGTCTCTCCATCCAGAGGTAGCTTACAATCTGTTCTCCCATTGGGGCCAACTGTTGGTGGATCTGTTTGCCTCCAGGGAGAACACCAAGCTGAGGTTGTACCATGCTGACCCCTACTCAGCAGGGCTCGCTGCAGGGGGATGCCTTCTCGAGGCCGTGGACACCAGACCTCCTCTACGCCTTCCCTCCATTTCCCTTGATCCACAAGGTGTTACTCAAGGTGAGGAGGGACAAGGCGAAGGTGATCCTGGTAGCCCCAGATTGGCCCCGCCAGTTCTGGTATCCAGATCTCCTCAGCCTCAGCTGCAGGGCACTGGAGTGGCTTTGTACACGCCTGGACCTGATATCATTGAACCAGGGGAAGGTATTCCATCCGGACCTTCAGTCCCTGCACTTCAGAGTCTGGTACCTGAGCGGCTAGAGTTCCAGGCTCTGGGTCTTTCCGAGGATGTCTACACTGTGGTGGAGGCATCTCGTAAGGAATTGACCAGGAAATGTTATGCCTTCAGATGGAAAAGGTTTTCCATTTGGTGTCGGGGTAAGCGTCTGGACCCCTTTTCCTGCTCTGTGGCTAACATTTTAGACTACTTGGTCTCTCTCTCCAAAGTGGGTCTACAGTCATCAACCCTTAGGGTGCACCTGGCAGCCATTTCCGCATACCGGGCGCGTGCCGGTCAGTCGACATTGGCACAGGAGACAGTGGTCGGGTGCTTTTTCAAAGGCCTGGATCACATATCCCCTCTGGTGCGTGAACCTCCACCTCCGTTGGATCTTTTGCTGGTTTTGGCAAGGCTCATGGGCAAGCCTTGCGAACCCATGCACAAGTGTGAGCTATCACACTTGTCGTGGAAGACTGCCTTCCTGGTGGCTATCACATCAGCCAGAAGGACAAGGGAGCTCCAGGAGCTCTTGGTGGACTCCCCTTATCTGGTCTTTCACAGGGACAAAGTTCTCCTGCACCCCCACCCAAAATTCCTTCCGAAGGTGGTGTCAGAGTTTCACCTTAACCAGGTGTTGACTCTGCTGGTATATTACCCTAACTACACCTCGGATGCCGAGTACAGGCTCCATGCCCTGGACCTTAAACGTGCTGTCTCCTACTACAAGGAGAGGATGGCGGAAATTCGAGGAGAGGTTCGCCAGCTGTTTGTCACCTATGCTGAAGCCACTTCTGGAAGACCTGCAGTCAAACAGACCATTGCAAGATGGATTACATCATGCATAGGTCTGTGCTATGAGTTGGCGGGCAAAGAGCCTTCCAGAGGGATAAGAGCTTATTCTACCTGCCATACTGCTGCATCAGTGGCTGCTTCCAGGGACATCCCTGTCCAGGAAATCTTTCGGGCTGCTACCTGGAAGTCAGCAAACAGCTTCATTACCCATTACCACATCGACCTTGAGTCATGTTGGGATGCTGGTTTTGGGGCCTCGGTTCTCCAATCTCGGTTTCCTAAGTGGGGGTGTGCGCCTTGCCTTCCTCCTCCCAGATAACTGCTAGAAGTCTCCCAAAGAGTGTGGATGAACAACATATCCACACTCCTAGAAAAACAGGTTACTCATCTGTAACAGTAGTTGTAGGTGTGGTATATGTTTATCCACACGGACCCACCCGACCTCCCCGACTTTAGGCGCATCACCTTGCTTCCAGCAGGCTAAGATGTGGCATCATGGGGTGGATCTGAGGTATTTACCACCCGGGTGGGTGGGAGGTGCCAGCTTGAAGACTTTCGGCGAGATTTAAAGGGGAAAGGGACATGCCAAAGAGTGTGAATGAAAAGCATATGCCACTCCTAGAACTACTGTTACAGGTGAGTAACCTGTTTCTTAATGTAGCTGGCCTGGTGGCGTTGAGAGTTGAGATGCTGGATGCCACACCTCACATCACACCTGGGACCCTGGTTCTGGGATGAGCCTGAGGCACCGGGGGTCAGCCAGGGAGAGAAGGTTTGAGCGTCCAACAGCTCACCTTCTCCAGGGAGGGAGGACTGATGGTTCTGGCTACAGTATGTTTTCTGGCAGCAGCTGGGCGGGAGGAGTTGAAGGTGTCGACTGAGGGACTTCCAGGTGTCCGTGACCGGAGCAAAACAGATTAGAAAAAAAAAAAAAAATGATTTATTTCAATAATTTTGAACTTTATCTCATAACTTGGCCATTTTTAATACTTTTCTCCCAAATTTTCAATATGGCCTTTTTGGGACCCCTCCTCATGAACAAGGTAGGTGAAATTTTTTTTCCAATCCAGAACAAAAGGATAGTTTGTATTTGCCCCATGAAATCACTTCTAGGGACATGGATATGTTGTTCATCCACACTGTCTGGCAGGTTCCTTACCGCTTTAAATCTTGCTGGAAGGTCTTCAAGCTGGCTGCACCCACCCACCTGGGTGGTAAAACTCTCAGCTCCACCCCATGACGCCAGATCTTCCTTACCGCTTGGAAGCTCAGGTTCCCTCCTTAACACTCTGCATGATAGACTGGATCCTAATTCTTCGGTTCGCCCGAAACTCATTTGAAAATTTTCAAGACTTCGGTCATCTTTCTCCCTCGCGGCTGCGGTGGACAAATCGACTCCCGGTTTTCGGCGGTGCCCTTGTGGGCAGCAGATGTCCAGGACGGACCCGCACTCCACGTGTGTCTACTGCATCTGCCTAGAACACGACCCGCAGGCCTGCGAGTCATGCTGTTCGTTTTCGGCCAACGTCCTGGAGGACCACACCGCCCGGTTACAGCTTACCGAGGCGCCACCGGGTTAAGTCGGGTTGAGGCCCGCTGGGCGGTTATCAGGCGGCTGGCCCGCTGAGCAGTCGAGCAGATGATCGCCTCGAGGAGGAGGCGCCCAGACCCATCATCCTCTTCCTCGGTCGTGGCATTTATCCCACTCTCTCTGGGTACCTCGTGTTCTGATTCGTTCAAGGAGCTTTGCCAGTCCCTTTCCACGAAGGGAGAAGGGCCATCGGGACATTCCTCTCGGTCCAAAAAGAAGGACTCTAAGGGTAAGTCCCATCGTCTGCGTTCGTGGGAGCGGGAGAGGTCTTCTTCCCCAGACAGCCGACTGTTGACTTCAGTCGAGGTTGCGGCTAAGGCCGCTGGCTTCACGGTGTCCCCGTCAGGCCAGCCGGCCGAGACACCCGTCGACCCGTCGGATGGGCTGTCGACTGGTGAAGCCGACAACCCTCTTTTACCGGTTCCCCCGGTGGAGACCGAGGATCTGCCTGCGCCCCCGGTGCAGCAGTCCCCAATTAAGGCATCCGAGCCGGGGGAAGAGTGGGTGTCCCCCGCTCCTTCCCAGACCCATCCTCGGAAACACTGAGGATCTCTGTCTCGGACTTCCTCTCGGTCTAGCCGATCCTGCCGACATCGGCAGTCTCGGTCTGACACCGAGGTAAGCGGGCGCCGCCGGCCGCCCTCGCCTTTTCCCCGGAAGAGGAGAGGCTTTACGCATATTGCATCGACGCTTACGAGGACCTGATGTAGCAGCAGTTACTTCTGTCCGAGCAAGCCAACGTTCCCCGCCATCAAGTGGTTGTCACCTGAGCGGCCGAAACAACCCCTTGCCGTAGTCGAGATGCCCAAGCCTGGGCTGGTTGTTCGGCCGAAACCTGCTGCCCCACCGATTGTGGTGGAACCTCCACCTCCACAACCGAAATCGGGGGCACCGACCAAGGACTCTCGGTCGGGTCAAGGCCTGCCCCACAGGTTGTCGGTCACCCTCACTCCCGACCGTCCTCTGCAGGTGGAGGGAGGCTCAGGGCCCCAGGCAGCTCTTCGCGGACTCCTCAGAGTCCGACATGGACTCCTCCCTGTTCTCCAGGCCGGTTGACCTGGAGTCCTCCGGGGGCCAGTCATTGGACGAAAGCCCATCGTCCTTCATGGGTTTGCTTCGGCTCATCTCGGAGTCTACCGGGATGCAGCTCGAACCCGTATCCAAACGGGCCAAGTATCCCCTGACGGAGATACTGGACTGAGGGGATTCCGCCACGGAGGCCTTTCCGGTGGCTGAGGCTATTGTAGGCCCAGCCTTGGAGCTTTGGCAGCGGCCTGCTTCCTGCCCTGCGCCCGCGGCCAGGATGGCCAGGAAGTATGCGGTCCCTACCGGTTCTTTGCCCGGGTTTTTGGAACACCCCTCTACCGAGGGGTTGGTCACCGACAGCGTTTTCCGGTGTTCCGGGAACACTAAGGACGTGGACAAGCTCCTCGACAAGGAGTCCAAAAAGCTGGACTACGCCGGGCGCAAGGTGTACGCTGCATCCTCCCTTGGCCTCCGCCAGGCCAGCTCGGCCGTGCTGATGGCATACTTCTCCCACGCCCTCATGGGCTCCCTGGATGAGGTGATCCCTCATCTCCCGGCCGACCTGCAGACCACGGTCCGGCAGGTTCGGGACCAGGGTAGGGCAGTGGCTAAGCAGCAGCTCCAAACGGCTCTGGACATAGGAGACTCCTGTGCCAGATCGGTTGCTGCCGTGGTGGCCATGCGCCGCAGAACATGCCTGAGGATATTCACCTTCACGGCGGATACCCAGCACAAATTGGCGGACATCCCCTTCTTGGGGACCGACCTCTTCGGCCCTGGAGTGGAAGGTCACCTCCAGCGGATTGAGAAGTCCAGTGCCACTCTGGACTCGGTCACCTCCGCCCAGAAGGACAAAGGCCGCCGACAGCAGCAGCACAAGTTCTTTCGTCTTTCTGCGCCTGAGGCACGTCCGGCCCAACAGCACCAGGGCCAGCAGGCTCGCGGCACATCCCAAACCTAAGCCCGCGCTTCCTCCAATAGGAAGCAGGGAGGTAAAGGCCCAGGAGGTCCCTCGGCCGGTCTCTCCTCCAAGCCTGCCCAGTGACGGGTTGAGGGGTGTCGCCCCCAGCCTCGTCACTCTCTCCCGTGGGGGGACGGCTCCACCACTTCCTTTCCGCATGGTCCGCTATCACCACGGACCGCTGAGTGTTGGAGGTGGTAAGAAAGGGTCTGCCTCTGGAGTTTGAGCAGGCCTCACCCTTCCGAGTCGTCGCCCCTGGGACCACAGGGTTCGCAGCCTCTCTGTCGGTCCGCCGAGCCGATATTGCCCTGCTCCTCAAAAAAGAGGTGATCAGGAAGGTGGCGGATCCTCCTCCAGACCCGGGGTTTGTGTCCAGGTACTTCCTGGTCCCAAAACGGACGGGGGGGCTGGCGCCCCATTCTTGACTTGCACAACCTGAACAGGTTCCTACGGTCTCGGACCTTCACGATGGTCACTCTGGCTCAGATAATCCCATCCTTGGAACGAGGCGTGTGGTTCTGTTCCCTGAACCTTCAGGATGCATTCTTTCACGTCCCTATCCGTCCATCCCACCAGAGATTCCTCCACGTCAGAGCGGAGGGATCCCTTTACGAGTTCCGGGCCATGCCCTTCGGCCTTTCCCTAGCTCCCAGGGTCTTCACCAAAAGCATGGCAGTGGTGACAGCATTCCTGTGGTGCCGAAGGGTTCGGGTGTACCCCTACCTGGACGACTAGCTGATTGCAGCCCCCTCCAGAGCAGAGGTGGAGCAGTCCAGAGATCTTGCCCTTCCGGTTTGCTCTCAGGTTGGCCTCCTCATCAACGAGGCCAAGTCGGAACTCGTGCCAAAGCAGGTGATACAATTCATCGGGGCAGAGCACAGCTCCTGGCGGACAGGGCCGAGGTTCTTTCCTCCTTTGCCCAGTCATTTCAGGTTGGGCAATCGCGCCCTGCCCAGGACTTCCTGCGCCTCCTGGGCCTCATGGCGGCCTGCACCAGCATGGTCCGTTGGGCCCGCTGATACATGCATCCCCTTCAATGGGGACTGGCCAGCCAATGGTCACAGCACTTCGATCCTCTGGATCAGCTAGTGACAGTGACCCAGGGGATGTGGAACACTCTCCAGTGGTGGACCGTTCCAGCACATCTGCAGGAGGGCATCCCGGTTGTCCGGCCCGAGCCGACGGTCTCTCTATCGACCAATGCCTCTCTGATGGGTTGGGGTGCCCATCTGGGGGAGCACAGAGCGCACGGCCTCTGGTCCCCTCGGGAGTCCTGATGCCACATCAACCTGCTGGAGCTTCGAGCGGTTCGTCTAGCCCTCACCACCTTCACTCCATTTCTACTGGGTCAAGTGGTTCAGGTCCAGACGGACAATACCACAACCATGTACTACCTAAACCGCCAGGGCGGGACGCGCTCCATGCCTCTGTGCAGGGAAGCTCTCTGCATTTGGTCACTCGTGAGCAGCCTGGCGGCGGATCTCCTTGCCATTCACGTGGCAGGAGCCTCCAACACCCTGGCCGATGCCCTAAGCCAGATAGGGGCTGTATCCCACGAGTGGTCTCTCCTGCCGGAGGTAGTACAAGATCTGTTCTTCCTCTGGGGCACGCCTCAGGCGGACCTGTTTGCCTCCAGGGAGAATGCGATGCTGCGACTGTTTCATGCCCGCCTCCCTCAGCAGGGCTCGCTGCAGGGGGATGCCTTCTTGAGGCCGTGGACCCCAGGCCTCTTCTAGGCCTTTCCCCCATTTCCCTTGATCCACAAGGTGGTGCTTAAGGCGAGGAGGGACAAAGGCGCAGGTGATTCTGGTAGCCCCAGACTGGCCCCGCCAGTTCTGGTATCCAGATCTCCTCAGTCTCAGCTCCAGGCTCCCGAGGCGGCTTCCAGCCTGCCCGGACCTGATCTCAGTCAATCAGGGGAAGTTATTCCATCCGGACCTTCAATCCCTGCACCTGACGGCCTGGTTCCTGAGCAGCTAGAGTTCCAGGCCTTGGGTCTTTCCGACGTGGTCCTCAATGTCATTGAGGCGTCCCGTAAGGAGTCGACCAGAAAACGCTATGCCTTCAAATGGAAGAGATTCTCCATTTGATGTCAGGGCAAGGGCCTGGACCCTTCCTCCTGTTCCTTGGCAAGCATTCTGGACTACCTGTGGTCCCTTTCTCAGCAAGGGCTTCGGTCGATGACCCTTAAGGTGCACCTGGCAGCTATCTCTGCTTGCCAGGTGCGGGTCGGGAAGCAGTCGGTGGCACAGGAGAAGGTGGTCGGGCGCTTCTTCAAAGGCCTTGATCACATATCCCCTCCGGTGCGAGAACCTCCACCTCCGTGGGATCTACTGCTGGTATTGGCTAAGCTCATGGGCAAGCCATTCGAACCAATGCACAGGTGTGACATCTCTCGCCTGTCGTGGAAGACCACCTTCTTGGTGGCTATCACGTAAGCCAGAAGGATGGGAGAGCTCCAGGCGCTTTCCATAGAGTCTCCTTATCTGGTCTTCCACAGGGACAAGGTTGTCCTGTGCCCCCACCCGAAATTCCTTCCGAAGGTGGTGTCGGAGTTTCACCTTAACCAGGTGTTCTACCCCAGTCACACCTCGGAGGCCGAATATAGGCTCCATACTTTGGACCCTAGAAGAGCGTTCACTTACTATAAGGAGCGGAAGGCTGAAGTTCGGGGAGAGGTTCGCCAGCTGTTTGTCACCTACACTGAAGACGCACCTGGCAGACCTGCAGCCAAGCGGACGATAGGCAGGTGGGTCACCTCCTGCATAGATCTCTGCAATAGGTTGGCGGGCATGGAGCTTCCCAGAGGGATAAGAGCTCATTCTGCCTGCCATACTGCTGCATCAGTGGCTGCTTCCAGGGACATCCCTGTCCAGGAAATGTTTCGGGCTGTTACCTGGAAGTCAGCAAACACCTTCATTACCCATTACCACATCGACCTTGAGTCACGTTGGGATTCTGGTTTTGGGGCCTTGGTTCTCCAGTCTCTATTTCCCAAGTAGGGGGTGTACGCCTTGCCTCCCTTTTCCCAGAGAACTGCTAGGAGTCTGCCAGACAGTGTGGATGAACAACATATCCATGTCCCTAGAAATACAGGTTACTCACCTGTAACAGGAGTTCTAGGAATGGTATATGTTGTTCATCCAGATGACCCACCTGACCTCCCCAGCTTCGACGCACAGCCTGGCTTCCAGCGGACTAGATCTGACGTCATGGGGCGGAGCCGAGAGTTTTACCACCCGGGTGGGTGGGAGGAGCCAGCTTAAAGACCTTCCGGCAAGATTTAAAGCGGCAAGGAACCTGCCAGACAGTGTGGATGAACAACATATACCATTCCTAGAACTCCTGTTACAGGTGAGTAATCTGTATTTCTTGTCTTATTGTCTGCTGCTTCCTATATTGAAATATGTTAAAGATGAAAAAAAAAAAAAATTCTTATTTTGAGAAACTGCTCTTTCAGCCAGTTACATCATTAGGGCTGAAGCCGGCATTCTGCAGGACCCCACGGAAAACTTCTAGCTAGCTACACCCAGCAGGGGGGATTGGCCCTGACATTAGGTACCTCATAAAAGGGGAGGTCCCTCAGCATCCCTCAGTTCTTTTCCCGCCGTCAACTCGCGAGCATTGGCTCCACGGATGCCATTAGCTACCAAACGACACCAGATCTCTATCACCCTTCAGAAAATTACTTCAGAAATCAACAAGCGATCTCTCCCCTTTCGCATGTCTTCTTCCGACATCTTCTGTCGAAGGGCTCCCCTCCAAGTGTGTGTACGGCAAGCAGATTCTGTTTAGGGAGCAGCACTCTGCCTGCATCCACTGCTTAGGCTCCAAGCATGACACTAAGGCCTGCGCCATTTGCCAACGCTTCATTAGCTGCATGTGGATCCGCCACCAGAAGGTGGTTGAGACCTTCCTGCTGGAGAAAAAACTTGCAGGCTGTGGAGAGAAGCTCATCCTCCTGGGGTGAATCTCCCACAGATCGGGGACACGTAAGTAGAAGAGGAGGGGGGGAGGGAGAGAGAGAGACGGAGTGTGATCCCAGTCTGCCCAAATGTTGGACTCTCGAGCCAGCTTGGGGTCAGCTCACTTCAGCAGGTCCCCTTCTCGGGCAAAATCTCAACCTCCACTGGCTAAGGTCCAGACAACTGGTGGCTCAGGTATGTCGTCTTTGCTTCAGCCCCTCAGGGTCCAGCCCAAGGACTCCTTCCACAGCCGGCTGCTGGGTTCTTCCGACCGATCTGTGTTGTCAGATTTCCCGCACAAGGTGCACTCCAAGTCGGCTACCCAAGTAGGGCTCGACTCCCTGGATCGACGCCGGGTCACCGACCAGAGATGGGACTCATTGGTCATCACGGCCACTCATGATGGGTCCCAAATACCTCAGCACGCAGCCCTCTGATCGAGGATCAAAACAGCTAGACTCCATGGGGAGAAAGATGTATGCTGCAGTGACCTGCTCCATACGGTCCCTAAATTATATGACCTACGTGGTGCAATTTCAGAATACCCTATGGGAACAGGGCCTGGATCTTAAGGACCTGACAGAAGGGGACAAGAAAGAAGAGCTGTTAAAGCTACTCCAAACAGGCTCCGATGTCGGGGCACAAGTTCTCCAGGCAGCTTTTGACTCCACAGAGTCTGCCACCTGGGGTGCGGCAGCAGGAATTTGCCTCAGGTGACATTCATGGCTGAGTCTCAGGTTTTATGCTGGATGTCCAGAAAGGTATCTTGGATGTTCCGTTCAATGGCTCAGTCCTGTTTGGAGAGGAATCTGAGAGGGTCATTACCAAGTTGCAAGATGCTGGTAAGGCAGTCTGGTCTGTACAGGCCGTGTATAGGCCCAAGCAGAAGCCCTTGTGTAAAAAAAACAAAAGCATTTCAGGAACAAGCAAGGCCAACAGCCCCATTCCAACCTAGGGACAACTTTAATTGGAAGGGCCAGCCCCGCTTCTCATGAGGCCAAGGGGCCAGGAATACAAAATCCCCACAGGCACTTGGGCCAAACCCCTCCACTGCCTGACTCGTGTCAGACCCCTGCTTCTCCTGTGGATCAAAGGGAGGAGGAGGAGGGCGGGGGTCGCTTTGAGCGCCATCTGTCAGGGTGGCAAAGAATCACCTCGGACCAAAGAGTGCTCCAAGTTATTCAAAGAGGGCACTGTATGGAATTTGTAGGTCCCCTTCCGTCCCGTCCATCACTGCAGTCCTGCTACTCTGCACAACACGCAGCTCTTACCCAGCAAGAGATCACTGCCCTTTTAGAAAAGGCTGCAATAGAGAGGGTCCCTTGAAATCAGAGGGGAAGGGGATATTATTCCCACTTCTTTCTGGCCCCAAAAAAGATGGGTGACTTACACCCCATCCTAGATTTCAGCAACCTCAACAGCTCAGTGGCATACAAATGTTTTAGAATGGTCACCTTGCCAGGTAATCCCAATGCTTGGCCTGCCTCGCTAGACATGCAAGATGTCTACCTCCATATTCCAATCGCACTACCGCACTGGAGGTTCCTGCGATTTGGGTTCCGATGATGCCACTATCAGTTCTGGGCTCTCCTGTTCAGCCTTTCATCGGCTCCTCATGGTGTTTACCAGATGCCTGGCGGTGGTAGCGGCAGCCCTTGGGAGACAGGTCCACTACGTCTTCCTCTGTGTGGATGACTGGTTTCTGATGGCCCTGTCACAGGGAGAGTTAAACCAGGCATTGCAGGACACCCACACCCTGTTCGACTCCCTAGGCATTACAATCAACCTGGCAAAGTCATTGCTGATACCCTCACAAAGGCTTCAGTTCATATGAGCGATACTGGATACCCACATTGCAAAGGCCCTCCTGCCGGGAGACAGAGCGGAATGCCTAAGAGCGCTGATCCAGACGATTGGCACACGGAAGCAGGTCTCGTCAAGAACCACGCTACGCCTCTTAGGGCACATGGCGGCCGCCATAGCTACAGTTCCCCTCGCACGCCTTCATATGAGGGCCACCCAGTGGACACACAGGGTACAGTTGGATCAGCGTCAAGACCACATAGATGAGCTGGTATCTGTTTCCCAGCTCCATCCTCAGAGCCCTACAGTGGTGGCTAGCCCCAGAACAACTCTCTGTAGAGGTTCCCTTTACGCCACCCACCCACTTTCTGATCCTCACCACTGACACATTGGGGTCCGTTTGGGGCGCACACCTGAACAACACAAGAACACGGCCTGTGGTCACCATCGGAGGTGCACCTTCACATCAACATTCTTGAAATGAGGGCAGTTCTCTATGTGCTTCAGGCTTTGTGATCAGATACACCCCCAGGACACTTATTCAGATGGACAACAAATCCGTGGTGTTCTACATAAACAAACAAGGGGGGCATTCACTCCTACCAGCTTTGCCGGGAGGCCATGAGGATATGGGATTGAGCAGTGCAACACAATATCACACTTGCTGCAGTCCATGTTCCCAGAGTCTGCAACGAGCTGGTAGATCTGCTGAGCAGGTCACGGTCCAGTGCCCACGAGTGGGAGCTCCTCCAGTTAGTGGCAGAAATGTTTTTCGACAGATGGGGAATGTCAGATTTAGACCTGTTCGCATCCCCATACAACGCAAAACTGACTAGTTTCTGCTCACTAGATCCAAGTCCTGGTGTTTTCTTGCAAGACGTGTTGTCCCTCTCTTGGACAGGCAGGTTTCTCTATGCCTTCCCTCCATTCCCTTTGATCCAGAGGGTCCTGCTCCAGCTGCAGGCCAAAGGGGTGACCATAATTCTGGTGGCACCATTCTGGCCCAGACAAATGTTTTCCCCTCCTTCACCATTTGAACAGATCACCAATTGCCCTCCCAGTCAGCTCGCACTAGCTGTCTCAGGACGGAGGATTACTGGTTCATCCGAACCTAGAGTCTTTCAGCCATCACACATGGCTCCTAATGTCGTAGCCATATTCCGACACGGGGTATCTGATGAGGTGGCGGATGTCTTGGTGACAGCGAGGAAGCCCTCAACTCGTGCAACCTAAGCCATGCAGTGGCACAGGTTTTGCCTTTGGGCTTCTGCCCAGGGTCTAGATCCCTTCCTTTTGTTCAAGGAAGTCTGTTCTGGTTTACCTTCTTTCCTTGTCACAAACAGGGCTTGCATACTCCTTGATAAAAGTGCACCTCTGTGCTATTTCAGCATACCATGCATCAATTGGACATAAATTGCTAGCACAGCTAGAGGTCTTGGGTAATTTTTTTTTCTACTTATAATTTCTGGGCCCTGCCTACCACCAGGCGTCTGCCCGGTCATGGACCCTCACAGCTACGTCTCCCCCACATTTTAGCCACTCTCCCGGGACACCCTGGATTGCCCCCCAGGGTGGGGTCGTGGCACCTGGCCCTAAGGTGCCAACAACTGGATAGGGCGGGAGTTGGCCAGGGAGAGCCAAGTGCAGCTGGGGGGTGGGCTTCCTAGAGGCGGCAGGTGGGCAGGTTTTTCTCTGTTTGTGGGGGGCGGGCACGCACAATGACACCAGCATCTGTCCCGCCCCCTGTGTTCCTTGTTGGCGCAGTCTGCTGCAGAACCCCTGGCCTCCGCCAGGGGTCCCCCGTGCACCGGCGACATCCCACACCCTCCCCCCGGAGAAGGAGAGCAGTCCATGGGACACTCAATCCAACTCCCCCGGCCCTCCGATGACCCAGGTCCATTCCCAAACCCAGGTCGCCGGCGTCGCAAGCAGAGATCCAAGTCTTATGTATCTTTCTGCATAGCATCCTCCACCTGAAGCCACCAGTTAAGGAACCGAACCGTCGTTGAGACCTTTTCTTCATACTAGAACAGCTGAGATTGCCTCCCTTTGAACCAGCTGCGGATTGCGATCTATGCCTTCTCTTTTGGAAGGCGCTGTCTTTAGTTGCAGTCACATCAGTAAGGAGGATTTCAGAGCTCCATGCACTGATGTGCAGTGAGCCTTCTTTTTTTTTTTTTATCATTATTTCTCCTCCAGAGCTCCGGCTGCGACCCCCGCCATCCGTTGTTCCCCCAGCACCATCCCTGAACATCAGACCCCCTCCCTTATGCACCCCGCGACTTACCCTTCGCGGCAGGGTGGTGGGAAGCGACTCAACCCACCCCAACGGATCCATGCCAGGGGGATGCCCTTCCAGGAACGGCGCCGGGGGGAACAACTTCATACTGTTGGGCTCTCTTTTCCACTGTTTTCCTCCGGCGGTCATCGCGCGTGCAATGGCCTTGGCGACTGGTAGCATGCACACTGCCGTGCGTGCCCCAATCAAGCGTCTGCCACGTCCCTCCCCCCCATAGCTTGCAGCTACGTGCTGTCAACCCCCCAGCCTCCGCTATGGGTCAGGCAAGCACCGGCCGCCCGAATCCCCCCTCCCCAGAGATGGAGAGCAGTCGCCGGACGCTCAATCCATCTCCTCCCATGACCACGGCAACCAATGCCACGTTCGAACGAATTGCCTTCGGCGTGCGCGAGGTGTGGCGTCCAGCGCCTCAACCCTCAGCGCCACCGGACCGAGTGAACCTTCTTTAGTTTTTGACAAGAACAGGGTGTCCTTGAAGAAAAACCAAGTTCCTTTCCAAGGTGGTGTCTGAACTTGCCCTCAGTCAGGACATAGACTTGCCAGTCTACTTCCCCAATTATTCTAACAAAGGAGGAGCTCTCCTGCACACCTTAGATGTGCATAGACTCTTCAGATTTTACCTGACCAGAATGAAACCTCACTGTGAATCTGATCAGTTGTTCATGTCCTTTGCCCACAGAATGCTGGGGGCACCAGTATCAAAACAGACACTCGCGAAGTGGTTGGTGAACTGCATCGTGTTCTACCAGAAGCGGAACAAAGCCCTTACCTGGACAGGTAAAGGGTCATTCCACCAGAGCAGTGGCCACTTCGTTCACTTCACTCAAGGATGTTTCAGCCTCCGCTATTTGTGCAGCGACTACCTGGAGCACAGTACACACATTCATCAGGCATTACAGCCTGGACATTGCTTCCAGGCACAGGGCGGGTTTTGGCCTTGCTGTCCTGGAAGAGCTGCTTTCTGAGAGTGATCTCTCACTTTCTCACCCTATATGATCCCCCTCCCAATTTAGGGGTACTACCAGTACTGCTTGAAACTCTGTTCTAATGGTGTAACCTGCTGCAAGAGCTGTTTCTCGAAGTAAGATAGTACAGTTACGTAACAACTTACCATAACAGTAGATCTTCGAGAACAGCTCTTGCAGCAGGTAGTTTCCCTCCCACCTTCCCCTCAGGAGGTCTGCTTCTATTCATGCAAATTTCATTGGTCTTCCTCTGGAAGCAGATCCTCTGTCTCCCCATCAGAATCGCATTGCTATACCGGGAGTCTTCGGCGGGAGAACTGAGGGATACTGGGGGACTACCCCTTTTATGAGGTATCTAACGTCAGGGCAGGGCCGACGTCAGGGGTGATCCCCTGCTGGGTGTATGTAGCTAAAAGTTTTCTGTGGTGTCCTGTAGCCTGCTGGCCTCAGTCCTAATGGTGTAACCTGCTGCAAGAGCTGTTCCTCAAATCTGTTATAGCAAGTTGTTACGTAACTGTACTTTTTAATTATTTTTATGCTGTATCTCTGGTATCTCTCTAGTATTAATATGTTGTGTTACTTCCAACAGACCCTGAGCGATGGACAAATATTCCTCTGTTAGTAAAAATTTTTAAGCTGATCATCAACGAGCTTTCCAGTGTCTTGGAAGCGAATACGAGTCGACAGACAGCAGCAGATTGGAGTCACGGTACTGTGAGAAGCTTTGAAATTAGTAGATACACACACACACACACACACACACACACACACACACACACACACACACACACATGCAGTATATGCGAAATAATCCTTATTAGGAAGAACACATAGTTTTGTTATCGAAAATGAATTTTGCCAGCTCACTGGATTTTAACCCATTTACTTGCCCACTTTATTTCTATGCATGGATCCCCTATTTCAGAACTGTTACATCCCTAAGCAGGTGCACAGGTATACCCAAAAAATCTTTAGGCAGTGCAGGCAGCTCATTTAGTAGGTGAATCTGTACACAAAGTAACACTTGGGAGTAAGAACTGAAAGGCCATTAAAGCGGTAGTGCAATGAAACTGGGCAAAAAGTTTGACCAAGAAAGTAGATTTGACAGGTATGCTAATATTTTTGGTAATCGTAGCTGAAATTATTTTTTTGGAAAAACATTTTCTAGGATCGTGGATATGTTCATCCACACTTATTGGCATGTCGCTTTCCCCTTTAAGAATCGCTGGAAATCTTCAAGCTGGCTCCTCCCACCCACCCACCTGGCTGGTATATACCTCGGCTCTGCCCCATGATGCCAGATCTTCCTTTCCACTGGAAGATTCAGGTTGCCTCCCTTGTGCTCATGCATTTTGTAGGCCCTGGCTTTCAAAACTTCATATTTACCTAAATTAAAACTCGTTTAGGTTAGCGATCGCGCTTTTGCGTCTTCGATAATGGAAGAAAAATTTTCCTCCGGATTTCGCTGGTGTCCTTGTGGCCAGAAGATGTTGCACACCGATCCGTATCTCATGTGCGTCTACTGCCTAGGTGTCGACCATGACACCTCGTCCTGCAGCTTTTGTTTGGCCTTCTATCCCAGCATTCTGGATGACTGCCTGGCACACTTAAAGTTGGGGAGACCGGAGAAAAGGAACTCTCCAGTGAAGTCCAAGGAGGCTAGGTGGGCGGTTTCTGCGGCCGTGGGCTCCTCTGAACAATTTGAACGCATGATGGCATTCGAGGAAGAAGCGGCTCGTGCCGACGACACTCTGGGCTTCTTTGTTCCTCTTGACCTAGGCTCTACTTTCTCAGGCTTCTTCCGGGAGTTGTGCCAGTCTCTTCCACCCAGGGAAAGGCCCCCGCAGGCTTGCACTCCTCCCGATCCCGTAAGTGGGAGAAGGAACAGAGTAAACCTAGTCTCGGCGAAGACGCTCTTGGGACCGAGAGAGGACCCAGTCCCAAGAGCATGCGGTCTCGACTTCGGTCGAGATCGCTTCTTCGGCTGCTGGGTTTTTGGACCTTTCATCGGGCCAGACGACTGAAGATGTGGTCGAGGTCGAGAGTGTCATCGACCCCATTGACCCACTGTCGCCGGCTCCATCCGACGACTCTTTGGAAAGGACTCCGGTCCTTGTCTTCCCCGATAAGGAGACCTAGCCCGTTGGTGGTCCCATGAGGACCCGGTTTCTGACCCCCATAAGTCACTGGTCCCGCTGGTGTCTCCGGAGCGACCAAGTCGACCCGCCCGATCTCAGTCGGACCTCATGTGGCAATAGCTGATCTTATCCGGGCACAAGCCAACTCTAGCTCCCTCCTGGCCATTACTTGGCTTTCGCCTCCTAGGCTGAAGCCGATCCCTCTGGAGCCGAAGTCTTAGGTTCCTCCACCCGCAGGTCCAGCAAATCCACCTCTTTGGCGTAAACCGGCCTCTCCACCCATCGTGATGGAACCGCTACCTAAGCAGCCTGTGGGAGGGGCTCCTTCGAAAGAAGACAGACCGAACACCGGGCTTCCCCAGCATTTATCGGTCACGATCACCCCGACTGCCCTCTGCGCATCGAGGGTGATTTGGGCGGCAGGCTGCTGTATCCTGACTCCTTGGATTCGGATGTCACCGGGCTTCACTCTCATCCTGGGGATGATGAGTAATTCGTTGGCCTAGGGATGGAGTAAGGTCCTTCCTCCTTCCAAGGGATCCTTCGAGTCATCTGAGTCCACAGGGATGCCCCTGGAACCCATCCAGAAAAAGGTGGAGTGCCCTCTCACGGACATCCTTAAGAGAGGGGATACCCCGACGGAGGCCTTTCCTGTGGCTGAGGCCATTGTTGGCCCGGCCGTAGAACTCTGGCAGTGTCCTGCCTCTTGTCCAGCACCTTGCGGGGTGCACAGAGCACCCTTCGGCCGAGATTCTGGTGTCCGCCTCTGTGTTCAGGCGTACTGGCAGTTCTGCCGACACAGACTGACCTCCCGACAGAGTTCGAGCTATTGGACCATTCAGCGAGGAAGATCTATGTGGCTTCCTCCTTGGGCCTTTGTCGGGCAAGTTCGGCTGTCATCATGGCACACTTCTCTCACGCCCTTCTGGAGTTGTTGGACGAGGTCCTCCCACATCTCCCCGCAGACATGCAGACCACGGTCAAGCAGGGCCGGGATCAGGGCCGAGCTGTTGCCAAACAGCAGCTCCAGATGGCCCTAGATCTTGGGGATTCTTGTGCCAATTTGATGGCTGCCGCAGTTGCTTCTCGTCGCATGGTTTGGCTGAGGCTTCCCTCCTTCCCTGCGGATACCCAGCATAAATTAGCTGACATGCCCTTCATTGGGGCGGACTTGTTGCGGCCCGGGAGTGGCCGGTCACCTTCAGCGCATTGAGCAGTCCAGTGCTACCTTGGATGCTACCTATGCTAAGAGTTCTTTGGGCAAGAACCAGCAGAGGAAAAAGAAAAAGCCTTTTTTGGCATTCTGCTCCTGCAACTCAGCAGTCCTCCTTTCAAGGGGGCCAGTAGCACCAGCAACAGCAGCAGGCTTAAGCTTGCACCCTCAGCCCAAGCAGGGTCCCCAACAGGCCCGTAAAGGAGGCCGAGGTTCAGGTTCTGGTACCTCCTGCTCAGTGACGGCGTCTGGGCTGCCATCCCCGCCTGTCACGCCAGCTCAGAGTCCTCCCTTGGGGGGGCCGGCTCCGCCACTTTCTTTCCGCCTGGTCCGTTGTCACCACGGACAGGTGGGTTCTGGAAGTGGTCGGTCAGGGACTGCCTCTGGAATTCAGTTAGTACCTTCCAAGCCGAGCCTGCACCCCTCTGAAGGAACGAGTATCCACTCAGACTCGGTCGGCTCTCAGAAGATATTACGTGGATCCTTCAGCAGACCCAGGCTTTGTCTCCAGGTACTTTCTGGTGCCCAAGCGGTCGGGGGGCTAGCGTCCCATTCTAGATCTCCACGACCTGAATCAGTATCTCAGGTCATGCACCTTTCGGATGGTCTCTCTGTCCCAGATCATACCATCCTTGGAGCGAAACGTGGTTCTGTTCACTGGAGCTGCATGACGTGTTCTTTCACATCCCAATCCGTCCGTCCCATCAGCGGTTCCTCTGCTTCAGGGTCGAAGGGACCCTGTACGAGTTCTGAGCCATACCATTTGGCCTGTCATCGGCCCCATTGGTTTTCACCAAATGCATTACAGTGGTGGCTGCCCTTATCGGGGCGAGTTACTCCCTACCTGACTATTGGCTCCTAGCAGGTTCCACCCAACAGGAGGTGGAGAGGTCCAGGGACCTCTCCCGCCAGACCTGCTCTCAACTTGGCCTCCTGATCAACAAGGCCAAGTCGGAACTCGTGCCCTCTCAGGCAATGGATTTCATCGGGGCAGAGCTTGACTCTTGTCAAGCCAGAGCTCGGCTCCCGGTGGACAGGGAGGAGGTTCTCTCCTCTTTGCCCAATCATTTCTGGCTGGGCACTTGCGCCCTGCCCAGGACTTTCTGCGCCTTCTGGGTTACATGGCGGCGTGCACCTCCGTGATCCATTGGCACATGCGTCATCTCCAGTGTGAGCTGGCCACCCAGTGGACTCAGCGATATGCTCACTTCAACCAGCTGATCACTGTAACCCAGAAGATGTGGGACGCTCTCCAGTGGTGGACCGCCCCAGACCGGTTGCAGGAGGGGATCCCGTTTGTCCGCCCCGAGCCGACGGTCGTCCTTACGACTGGTGCCGCTCTCATGGGTTGGGGAGCCCACATGAGTGACAGCAAGGCCCACGGGTTCTGGATCCCCCGAGGAGTCCCAATGCCACATCAACCTGTTGGAACTCAGAGCAGTCAGACTGACGCTGTCAGCTTTCACTCCTGAGCTCCGGGGTTAAGTGGTTCAGGTCCAGACGGACAATACCATGACCATGTACTGTCTCAACAAACAGGGCGGCACGCACTCCCGTCTGCTGTGCAAGGAGGCGCTCCGCATCTGGACCCTCATAAGCTGGTTAGAGGCGGAACTCTTATCTATCCATGTGGCAGAAGCCTCGAACTAGCTGGCGGATGCTTTCGGCCGCTTAGGACAGACATCTCACAAGTGGTCTCCACATCCAGATGTAGCTAACGGTCTGTTCTCCTGTTGGGGCCAACTGATGGTGGACCTGTTTGCCTCCGGGGAGAACACCGAACTGAGGCTGTGTCATGTCCCCCGCCCGGAAGGCTCGCTGCAGGGGGATGCCTTCTCGAGGCAGTGGACCCCAGGCCTCCTCTACACCTTCTTTCCATTTCCCTTGATCCACAGCATGTTACTCAAGGTGAGCAGGGACAAGGCGAAGGTGAAAAAATCCAAATGAAGCTCCACAAACCGAAAGCAGTTTAGAACAAGCCATGCAGCTCCTCAAACAAGGTGGCTAGCCTTACAAATGCACAGCCCGAAAAGTAGAAGAGCGCAAACAGTGCTTCACTCACCAACTTCAGAAACAGCGTAGTGGAGAAAGGAATACAGTCAATCACAAATAGTTCCCAAGCAGTGCAGGGACTGTCATTTATTGAAGAGTTAACGTAAAAGACTCCACATCACATGGTATAGGTAGCCTTGGTGAGAACAGGAACTCTGTGAAAAACAAGGCGAAGGTGATCCTGGCAGCCCCAGATTGGCCGCACCAGTTCTGGTACCCAGATCTCCTCAGCTGCAGGCCCCTGGAGCGGCTTTGTACATGCCTGGACCCAATATCTTTGAACCAGGGAAAGGTATTCCATCCGGACCTTCAATCCCTGCACCTCACAGCCTGGTACCTGAGCGGCTAGAGTTCCAGGCTCGGAGAACTGCTTGGAGTCTGCTAGACAGTGTGGATTGAACAACATATCCACGCTCCAAGAAGAACAGGTTACTCACCCGTAACAGTAGTTGTAGGAGTGGTATATGTTGTTCTTACACACACACACACACACCCCTACCTGGCTTCGGTCGCACAATCTTGCTTCCAGCGGGCTAAGATCTGGCATCATGGGGCAGAGCAGAGTTATACCACCCGGGTGGGTGGGAGGAGGCAGCTTGAAGACTTCCAGCAAGATTTAAAGTGGAAGGGGGCATGCCAATAAGTGTGGATGAACAACATATACCAGTCCTAGAACTACTGTTACAGGTGAGTAACCTGTTCTTCTAGGAGTAGTATATGTTGTTCATCCACACTGACCCACCCGACCTCCCCGGCCACGACGCACAAACCTGGCTTCCAGTGGGCTAAGAGCTGGTGTCATGGGGCGGAGCCGAGGGTTATACCACTTGGGTGGGAGAAGGCAGCTAGAAAACCTTCCGGCAAGAATCAAAGGGGAATGGGACATGCCAAGAAGTGTGGATGAACAACATTTACCACTTCTAGAACTACTGTTACAGGTGAGTAACCTGTTTTTTCTGGCCTGTTGACCCCTTGTCTCCCCTGCCCCCACTGACCTCTCCTACCGGTCTCCCCTCTGAGGCAGTCCACTGTGTGAAGTAAGATCCAGCATCTGTGGCCACCAGGATCCAGAGAGTCCAGGCAGTCCTATTAATGGACCTGAGTTTTTCTCCCAGGTTCTTCCTTTCCTTCCCAGGGGTGGTGTAGCCCATCAGGCAGCCTCTGTTTCACGCAGCAACGTCCTGCAGAGTGGATCAAACTCCTTTGGTCCTCTACAGGGGTTGCTCAATCATCAGAACCTAACTCCATCCCTTCCTGATTACAGCGCACTGCTGAGCGGCAGCTGCTGTAGTCTGGCCCTGCCTCCTGGTGTGTCCTCGACTCGACCGGTTTGCAGCACAGCGGCTGGCTAAATCAGCATTTAAACATTTTTAATAACATGGTTACTGCATCAGCCAGGAAACTGAGGGCGACTGTCACAGCATAACTAAACCATTTCACTGTAATATCTCAAACGGAAAGTGGTAGGTTTACGTGATGTTTGTGTAACTGCATTCTTTGAATTATGCAGATGACACCAATGATATGTGGGATGAAGAAGAGGAGGAGGAAGAAGGTTTAGCCGGTCAAATTTTATCAGATCTGCTTTCTGCAAATAAGTACGGTGAGAAACTTGCTCAGCCTGCCTCTGAATTTGCCCTAATCTGCAAATTCTAACTACACTTGCATGTCTGGAGTCACTGACCTAAGTTACTGATTTCTGATTATTTTAGGAGGATATGAAGTTTATCATCATGACATAGCAAAATATGCAGACATTTTTCAGTTTTGTCATCTGACCAACACAAAGCATTTATTATAGTGGTGTGTGCAGTGTTTTCTTTAGTCTATGTTCACATTTTCTCGACATCTCTTGTTGGGTTTACCGCTACTTAATATTAGTTATAAAATGGGTAAGGGAAATAAAGACGAGTATTAGGTAGGGTTGGGCAAACTGGATGGGCCAGTATGCCTTTTTCTACGATCGCATTCTATGTTTCTAAGATGTGATTGATCAAATGTGATCACATGACCGTAAGTTACTGCAGCATAATTGTACACACAAGTCAGAAATATTTAACTTTCCCTTAAACTCATGCAGTTTTAAAACCGGAAAAAATCTGGAGAGCCATTTCATAATTAGAAACATAGACCGTAATATTACGGCAGAGACCGGTCCACGTAGTTTTCCATAAGAATAATAAGATACATTTGCCTGCTGCAGGGTGTAAGTAATTGTGTGTAACTCACTGTGCTTTGCCTCGTCTCCTACATCCTGAGGCCTGCTGTTAATCCCATGTTATGAAATGGGTAGAAAGAATGCTGGATCTTGATTGGCCGGGACTTACTTTTAACGGGACCTTTATTCCAGCACTACAGCCTGACTAAAAGAAGCCCCCACAGAACAGGACTCTGCACTCATAGGTTACTAATCCACTTCTCATTCAGTGACTGTACTTAGTCTGGTGAAGACAGCTGGACCAGCAAACAAAAGATCAAAGCTTATAAAAGCTCGAACATGCGCTGCTGGCTATTGAATCTGAGTGCTGCAGCCCTGCTCTGATGTCAGCTGCAGGGGATTCTGGGATTTGTAGTTCTAGAAAATGTCACCTTGAAAAGTCAGCAGACAAGTGTGATACAGTCTACTGTACTACAGAAAGTTTCATAGTTGAAATTGGTCTAGTTTCTCCACTATCCAGTGGCATAAAAGTCTGCATTTGAGGATTTTTACTTAATTTCACTAATTAACTGATTTTAGTCAAACATGCCAGTTAGCCCGTAGGAATGCTGTAACTCTCCCATCCCCTCTGTTGGAATGCTGCAACGCTCCCCGTCCCCTCTGTGAGAGGGCCGCAGCACTCCCCGTCCCCTCTGTGGGAGGGCCGCAGCACTCCCCATCCCTTTTTAAGGATAGCCTAGATGTTAGAGGTAATGTGCTGTGAATGAGCTTGGTACATCTAGGAAGAGCTGGGCTTGATTCCCACAACCTCCACTTGTATTCCGTCTGACCCTGAACAAGTCATTTAACCTCCGAAGTGCTCCCAAGTTGCCCCTGAAAACAGACCTTGTGTCTAGTGGGCTTTATGTGGGTACCAAAGATAGATAGAGATATAAGTATAGGTATAGATATTTCTCTCTCTCTCTCTATCTATATATATATATATATATATATATATATATATCTATATATATATCTATATATATATATATATCTATATCTATATATATATATATATATATTTATTTATTTTTAGGCTACATTCTTGAAGCTGTTTGTTTTTGGCAGCTCCAGAACTCGCATTAACTAATTACTGTAGGAGCTCTACATCACTGTGCAGTTGGCATGTCAGTCAAGCAGACAGCAACTCTTGGGCTTTAATTAGGCTCCTTGAGCATGCAGCAGCAGGAGAAACTGGTTTATTTTTGTCTTAAAACCAAGTTTCTGCAAAGATTTGGCTGGTGAAGTGCAGCAGTGTTTTCCAGGTGTGGTTTTGTGCAATACTTTTCTTCAGATATGAACGGATAAAAACCAAGAACTACCCCCAGAAAATTTCAGTAAGCAAAGGAGAGAGTAAGCTAGTGGAATGATGCGGTCCTGACGTAGCTGAGATGGACTGCCCTCGTAGTGCCCAGCCCTCTCCCTTCCTTCCCATTTGATCTCGGGCAGCTTATCTGAGATGGCTTCTTGCCCCACTAGGGAGGCTTCATCCTCAGGTAGTGCAGAAGAGCTGGTAGTGGTTTTGGGCAAGCTGTAATCTTTACAGAGGGCTGTACACAGAAGATAGGAGGAGGGCCTAACCACTCCAGAAAGAGAGCAAGAACATGTTTAAAAAATGTACTTATTAGTAGCTTTTTTGTACGCAGTAAATATACATATAATGTATGGTTCAGTGATGTGTATGGAAATCCATGCCACATGCAGAAATTGTACCATATTAATCTTGGCCTGTTTGCTTTTGAAGGTATATGAATTAAAGCACTTATTTACTATGCAAAATAAGGTCGCTGTTTCCATGTCGTCTGAGATGAGACGTCTTGCTCGGTCTCACCCCTTGATGGAAGAGCAGCTTTATTGAGCAATCTCGCCTTTCTTGATGTACATTATTCTGTGTGTTCACTGCTTTCCAAGTGGGCATCGTATTCGAAAAAGGCCTATATGTTGAATATTTTGTCTAAGATTTACTGTTATCTGTTACGTTTATATAGTAAACACCAAGGTCTCAAGGAAGGACTTCTCGAAAACATACCACTTGTATGCCCAAGTATTTCGTATTTATAGAAATGAGAACATTTTATGTGTAGAAAAAGACCAATGTCCATCCAGTCTGCTGTGTCTAAATATTCAGGAAATCTTGGGGGCAGGAGTTGAGCCATTTGCCTCTTATGATATATTTAGTGAAATGTTGATACTTATATTTAAACATCCTGTCTGACAGATGACGACTACTATGAAGACGATGATGAGGATGACCCGGATGCTTTGAAAGACCCCATTTATCAGATAGATTTGCAGGTAAAGTATGGTTTGGACATCCTGCTCGTGACAGTAGTAAAACTTCCTAGATGGGGACTGCCGGATGGCTCAGTTTAGGTGCGACACAGGTTCAGGAGCGGACTTGGGGAGCCAGTACTGAGGAGTGCTGCCAAGCACCACATGAGCCAATCCAAGGAAGGAGGTGTTTGGGTTTCAAGAGTGCTGTGATATTTGAGGCTGCCAAAGACGATGCCCTGAGATCCCTGTTCTGTGTGGATCCCCACTGACTTCGGGGTTGGGGGTGGGGATTGACAGAGCCACGGCTGTTGCAGGTAAAGCAGCAGTATGAAGAGTGCCCACCCTATATGCATGTATAGTATGCAGATTGTCGCACTGTATACCTGCATATCATGAAGTGCCAATGAAGATCAAAACTGTCAAAAAGAAAGATGTCCACCCTATACGGCATTGAATTTTATTAAGAATAACAATCCATCTGGCTCAGTGTTGCTGAACAGTAGGGACCTCTCCAGCATGCTGGTGACTCAGGTTCATGCCCCAAGCCTGGGGTACCGGGAGTAGACAGGGAGGGTGAAAGAATGGCCATGTGGACACTCCCCACATGAAAGCAGGAAAGAAATGTGCACCACTTGAAGAGTGACATCCAGAAATGGTGTGGAGCCATTGCCGGCAATGGTAACCATGCAATGGCGGTCCTGGTGCGCGCGCACCACCCCCCACCCCCGTGCACTGACACAAGCACCCTCTGAATGAGGAGGAGCGAACAAAGGAAAATGTCTGACCGCCAGCCATAGTTGACCACCTCCCTGTACGCTTCCCCATGCCACCTGACCCCTATTGGCTGCATATCCACTACCCAACCCTTGGTGCCCGGACATAGTCTTGAGCGACATGCTTCACCCTCTCCTCCTACGCCATACAGGAGGAGAGGCCCTGGGGTAGGATAGAATCAACCTGGGCTCCAGAGGGACACAGTGAGAACTGATGGTGGACGATGCCAATAGGGAATCTGGCAGGCAGAGGAATGGCACGATAGAGTTCCCTGAAAGTGAGGCTCCTGGGGACACAGAAGGAAGACTAAATATCCATCAGAGGCTGTGTGCAGTCACCAAGCAGTAGGTACGCTGCTTCAGCTACCGCTTGGCTGATTCTGGTGGCACAGGAGGCGAGAGCGAGCTGAGCAGTATACTCTCCCTTGGCCTCTCCCCAGTGTTGAGTTGGATTCTGTGTGGTCCTTGCCCACCCTGTGTAGTAACCACTACTTGGATTGATTGGTTGTCTTCCCCCGGGCCATGCAGGGGAACCACACTGTGTGGCTTTTACCACACAGTAGACAAACAGCTGTCATGGGGGGGGGCAGAGATTGCGTGCAGTCCACAAGGGGTAGGAGCATGACTTCTTCCTCTGCTTTTTTGATCCTAGTGCCCAGAAAGAGATGAGAGCCGATGCTTACACTCTCTTCCTTGGCCCTTTCCCATAATTAAGTTGAGTTCGGTGCATCCTTTACTCTACCCTGTGTATGAACCACCACAGTGTCTGGTTGCCTTCCCCTGGACCCACTGTACCACCCAGGGAAACCCCACTGCGGAACTTGCCAGTCTGTGAGCAGAGGGCAGCCATCATTGGATTCCCTTCTCTAGTAGATCTGAGTTTCACAAAAGCTTTATATCTAAAAGAAAAGCATTTAACTGTGATTCTTATACCAGAAGGGCCATACTACCAAAGGTTACAAACAATATTAGCTACTCTTATTTATTTTTAACCCCCACCCCCGTGTACTTTCTGGCCATACCCTCCAACTCCCACCTCAACACACTGTATATGCAGTGAACCACCTTCAAGCTATCATACCTGCAGTGGGATTACCTCAACCGTACTTTGGAGTGGCTGGGACTCAGCAGTGCAAACCTGGGGGTCCCACATGACAACCTGCGTGCTGCTGCTGGTACCCCTGGGATGTGCATTGTTCACTACTTTTGACCAAAGACAAATGCATGGATCGATATCGGTTAACAAACCTTCAGAGACTCGCCCACTGCCAGCGGGCTCAGTGGCGTTGTACTGGCATTTTCTCTCCCATTTGGGCTTCATACTGCGGTAGTTAGGGCTTTTAACCTTATGTGGCACCCTGCCTCCAAAAAGCCCAACCCTGAGGATGCCAGCACAAGGACAGAAGTCCAGGCTGTAAACGTGCTGATGCATGTGTTAGACAGGCGCCTAATAACGTCCTCCCCAATCCACACACCGCTAGTCCTGAGTTATTCCACCGGTGAGAACAGGGCAGTGTCATCCCACCCCTTTTGGCCAGCCCCCAATGACCTGAGCTCATTCCTGAACCCTAGTTGCAGGTGGTAATGTTACCGCTGCGATGACAGGCCGGCCATTCAGAAACTGTTAGTACTAGTAAATGTCAACAACTTGGCTTTGGACATTACACTACAATGTTTTTTACAGCTACCTTTTCCAGAGAAAAACAAAGTATTTGACATGTCAGTTACAGTAGTTCCACAGGGCTTCAGTTTTAGGCCTTGGTGTTTCTGGTTGTTCATAAATTACGTTACAAATATGTATTCTGCCATGTTCTTTTGTAAACGAGTAATACTATGCTTCTGTAGGTAGATAAATCTAAAAAGATAGAAGGGTCTCACAACTCTGGAGGTTCTTTAATTATCTGCAGGGATGGAAATAGATTGACTCGCACTGCAAAGCGTTAGCAAAATCGGTGCCTCCGTTTACACTTTTTTTTTCTTCCTTGTTCATGATTTAGTTTGCCCCTTACTTCACAATCCTTCACGCCCATGCTTTCCCAGCCACATCCCAACCCAGCACCTGAGACTCTGGCTCCCCATGGTTTGTCCCCTTCTGTCTCTGATGTCTCCAGTGCCGTCACCCACCATCTCTGGGGTTTACCTGGTCCCATATGGATAATCCCACATGGTGAGGGAAAAGGTGGCACCCCCAGCACAATTCAGTGGCAGTGTTTTTCTGCTTTGTTTTCACCCCTGAAGGCAGCTTGCAAGCAGTGTGCACTACATATGCCTGCACAAATGTATCAAAACCAAGGGCAGGCCCCTTTCCACATGTTTGTCCCAACTGTGCTGCCATCTGGCCTCTGCTGGATGGCTGATGACGAGTGAGACATGAGAGCCTCCCTTCAATTAGGACCGTCCTTGGGATGCTCAGTCCTCCCCCACCAGCCCCCGATTGACCGGAGTCTGTTTCTGAGCCTGTGCTACTAATTTAGCGAGTGGTAGCAATCCCACAACACTACTGGGCTGACTTAGTTGTTTATCGTTCTCACTATGCACTCTGCCTTGGGTCTCCCTAGCCCACCTCCCAGCCGAACATCCCAGTTATCTACCTGTTAAGCTTATGGCACCACACACACACTTTAGTGCGGAGAAGATTGGGAGGGGTCCAAGACTGTCGTGCTGGTGGTGACCACTATTTCCTTATCCCCCTTCCCCACACACACACTTCCTGTCTCACCCTCCACTTACTAGCAGCAGTGTGCCATCGTGCAGGCTAGGACATATCAGATTTGGTTACTTGAGCTCTAGCATCCTTGATCCACTCGGGGGCTCTGGTCATCTGGTAGTCGGAGCGCAACCAATGCCCCATTTGTGGTTGTTTTCAATACAGATTCCAGATTCTTTGTTTTTTTTTGTGTGTGTTTGTTTTTGGGGGGGAGCAGTACAAGTTTCAGGCTTTGTTTAAAAATGTCTGTAAATTGCTGTGCATTTAAAGTGCGTCCTACACACACACCATCCTTGATTAATCTTAGTATTACCTAGCTCTGTCTTCGACTGAGCACAGCTTTGCTGCTGTGTTTTCACCAAAGCCAGATCTTGCATTGTAGTCTACTAACCCACTGAGCAGCTCTGCACTGCTGTCAGCCCCAATCAATAAAGTCCATTGGAGTGCTTTTGACTAATGTGCTTTCGCACTAAGTGTGCATTAATGAACTGTAGGGCAGAGTCTCCCCTTTTAATAAACTAAAAGGGTAGCGCTACCATGATACTGCCGCTACACTTCGTTGTGTTGGTCACTTCTGGTCCTCACTGAAAAATCAAGACCTCTGTTGCAGTCGTAAAACCAGCTTCCCAATTAGCTAATTGATGTTTCCTGACATCTGTGGGTGGGGTGGATGACTTATCTGTAGCTGACCCAAGTACATCTGTGTATTGTGCTGAAAGTGGCTGACATGCAAAATAGTTCCCACTTCTCACCCCCATAGAAGCACTGTGTATACATCTAGGAATAAATTTAGAAATATGTTTACATGGGTTAACTATAACAAATACTACATTATAAAATGGGTTATGAAAATCCTGTAACCTCACTGGCCGAAACTTGTCAGTTACATATTTTTCTGACATCCTCACGCATCACCTGCACTACATAGTTTTTCGTCAAATAAAAACCTGTTTTGTAAGTGGGATAACACACTCGAGCGCGTGTGGTTATAAGGGAATAATGTGCTTCCCAAGTGGTTGCAGCACTCTGCCTCGTGTCTTAACAATGACCGAAGGTGTGCATTATTCCCTAATACCCATACACCATGTCATGTGTTATCTTTCACATATTTTGAATACACACTTCACACTCTTGCCACCAACATCCTGAAGGTAGAAAAGCAGAACTGAAAAGTCCCATTCACGAGTAGGATTAGTTTGAATTCTGTTGGGCCCTACACTCCTGATTAGCTGCTCACCTTCCTGCAGTAAAGGACTGCATCAAGCCACCCCTGTGGAAACCACTACATGGCATACGCTGCTCCTTTGGCATTATGGCAGTAAGTGTCAGAGTGGGATGGGGTTGGAAGCCAAGAGTGAAGAGTGCTGCACCAGCGACAGAGGGGCATAAAAGTGTAGTAAAAATACACACAAATGAACCAGTAGATGGCTGCCTGGTCACCCAGCACAACTCTATAGGAAACCTGGATTCAAGAGTGAACCTGGGTCCCTCACACTTATGCAGTCTGTGGCCAGGGGCAGCGCTGGCGGTAGCACTTCATAGAAACATGGAATGTGTTGAAAGAAAAGGACTGGTAGGCCCATCTAGTGTGCCCTATTTTCTCTGCCTGTTACTACACCCTGGACCCTATTTGGTCACAGATGTCTGTCCAACCTCCCTTTCCTCTACCTGTTATGCTCATGTGCCCGTCCCATGCATGCTTAAAGCTCCCCACTGCCTTGGCTGCTCCCTTAATGACTCCTGCCACAGGCCAAGATAGCCTTTGTGGTCGGACTCCACAGGGGCTGTCTGTCTGCTGTGTGTGTGTGTGTGTGTGTGTGTGTGTGTGTGTGTGTGTAACCACAGGCAGAGAGGCGGAAGAATTTGTCTTTCAGTCCATACCATCATCCTGTACAACAAAGATAACCGAGAAATGCCCCCAGTGCCGGGATGGTGGTGGACAACTGGCACTCTTAGGTCCTGGCCAGCTGACTTACCTGCATACCAGATTGGGGAAGGGGGCTACCCACAACCCAAGGACTCCGCCATGCAAACCAGCTGCAGAAAAGCAAGAGGTGAATCAGCTGGTGTAGGTCTGTGAGGTCTCGGAGGCAGTTGAAGTGCCGGAATTTATGGCTGAAACAAAAAAAGATTAGCCAGGGTTTGCTCAGAGGGGTGGGGCACCGGGACTGGCCAGATTCCTACTTTAAAAGCTTGTGATGCCTTGCGGTAACTTCTGAAAATACTGTTTTAAAAACAATTAAGTTTACATGTAATTTATTTTCTGTAGTTCTGTCCCTCACTTTTATTACCAACAGAATTGTTGCTATTTAGATGTGATCTACTTCTGTAGTTTAAATTAGAACATGGGTTTTGATCTTCTACTTGAGATGTCACTCTATTGCTGTGGATGGGGGTGGGGTCTTTAATGGCATAGTTTCAGTATTTTGCTGTAAACCCTATGCTGAGGCTTTTGTAGACCTCTGCGTGGTAATATGGGTGTGTAACCTTAGCTGATTTCATATTCATCTTTGCTTTCAGGCCTACTTGACTGATTTCCTTCGTCAGTTTGCACAGCAGCCCTGCTACGCTGTGTTTTCAGGCCACCTCAGCGAAAGCGAGAGGAGGGTCCTCCAGTCCGTTGGCATTTAGGCATCACAAAATGCAAGAGACCATTTTGATCTTTATCTGAACATTGTCTGTGGCCTGTCCCATATGTTAGTCAGTGAAGCACCTGCTGAAGAACACCTGGTCAGCTTGTCCAAAACCTTGAGCTTCCTTCTGATGTGACATCGAGGAAGGACTGCTTAGGAACTGGACGACGACAGAAGCACAGAGATATGGCATGGTAGAACCTTTAGAGATTGTACGCCATCATTGCCATGTGGAGCATACGTTCTTTCTGCCACATAAGGCTGGCAGCTAGGGGACGCCTAAGACGTAATATGTTAGCCTGTTGGGACAAGTCGAGCTGAACCCTTTTGAATGGGCACCAAATGTGATCTGATTCCAGCGCTTACAGTATGGACTGGTAGGAAAATAACAAACGCAACAGGTGAAGGTGACCTGTAATGAGATCACAAGGATGCAGAGATTTTGAACCTGGGTGTAGAATTTCAACTCTATTGAGATTTATCTTTTTTCTCTCCCGACCTCGTAAAAGGTTTTAATACAGTTGGGCGTAAAAATGTTAAACTGAAACTGTTCTGTCATAGTTTGAATCTCCCTTCTATTCTCCAACCATCATGTTCATGAGTTGAATGGCTTTCATTGTAGCCTTTGCAAACTGAGATGGCTGCTACTAGATTTCTGCTTATCCTGGGACATGCAGTCACTTTCTCATTTTGAGACCACACAGTTTCATACCTTTAAAAAAAAAAAAAAAAATGTCCTTTGTGTGTAAGCTCCTGTCTTTATTCTGTTAACACCTTATTCTAAATAATGACATATGAAGTGATTTGGACATGTGACTGGGACAGAGCACTTCAAGATAGCAGAAATGCACCCTGGTGGTGGTGTGCTCTCAACATGAGAATATCATATTCACTAGAACGGTGACATGATTTGGGGGTGGAAGGGGAACATGCCACATGCTTTGCTGCGTTATATTTTTGCCAATCCCCTTTTAAAACATGACTGTTGGCTTGTGTGCAAGGAGTAGCAATCTCTGGTGGAAGCTGTTCTGTTTCGGTATGTGTACGCTGCTGTCCCATCTTGGGTGGTACATAGTCTGTACTACTCAAAGCATTCCTCTGCCCCACATGAGAGGGTCATCTATCCCACAAACGCACATAGTTTTAAAGCAGAAATTAAGATGTGGGTAAGAATTATCCTTTAACAAAAGATTCTTGAGAAGCTTTGTAAGTTTCAGAGTTTTGGTTTTCAGGATTTACATAGATGGAGTGAGCTAAACTAAAGCCTTGGTGTTAAAGAAAAAAAATCTCAAGTGTGGTTGCGATGTGGCCTCTAGACCGAAATGTTCCATGGTAAAAAGTCCTGTATTGTCCATTTAATGCAGTTGTACTAGGTAGTCCCCAGAAGCCGACTAGCCCAGACTACTTAAAGCAGCAGTATTTGGCAGTCAGCATGTTGCTCCTGTTTAAAGCCCACCATGAAACAGTGAAACATTTTGGTGTGATGTGCTGTTTATCATCCGAAATATTTGGTAGCACCATCACAGCACACCCAGACTATTGATCCAGTATTTACAGTCAAAAGGCATTCTCGAGAAGAGATTTTTAAATATTGTTTGTGGCGGCCATCTTTACTGACTAGTCATTCGTTGCAAAAATAATTATAAAAGCTGTTTCCTAATTATCTGAGGAAATTTAAAAAATACTGGTTATGGATCTACAAATGTCAGATATAACATTTTTGTTTTAAGAAAATGTGCAACTATTTTTGGTGACTAACAAATACTGCTGTGCTGTGAGTATTTTTTTTTATTGCAGATGACATCTAGTTCTGTTCATTTTATACTGCATCAGCATTGTGACATAAGTGACCAATCTGGCAGCAGGTGATTCTCATCCTCATCAGTTATGTCAGTCAGAGGTCGCAATGCTTATATGAGGTATGAAGAGAAACGGAACTAGATTCGTCAGCCTATGTGCAGAGTGCTGTTTCGCAAATCATACCTAGTGCTGTTAGGTAAAAAAATCTTCTAATTAGCCAAAGGGTGTAGAAAGTAATAGTTGACTACTTTAAAAAATGCATATTAATTTCAGGCAGTACACAAGTTCTTTAAGTGGCTGTTTTTTGTAGCCACAAATGATTTTGCAAGCAGTCATTACCCACCTGGCTGTTTGTTTTTTAAACAGCATGGTAAGTAATACAGTGACTATCCTTTATAGGCTTCTGTCCCACATATGTTTGAGAAGGGTATACTTTGGCAGTAGATAAAATTCAATGGAAATGTGCCCTATTCCAGACAGCACTTGGTTAGTAATACTTGACAGTGGGGTGTCGACTGTTGAAATGTATTGATGACGGTGGCTCTTGGCAAGCCAGCTCTCCCAACATGAGGTTCTTCCTCTGTCGAGGAATCCCACGTACTAGAACAGATAACTGCTTATCTGCCCCTTAAAATAGATTGTAACCCTCCGATGAATCTAATGTATTCTTATAGGATGCAACAAGCGAGTGTCATATTTACAAAGGAATTGATTACACGTAAGTATGAGATAATGGGTATCATGACACCTGTTTGCCTTGTGTTCCCATTTTGGGGAAAAAATGAAATCGTGAGTTAAAGTGCTGTAAACTTGTTTTAACAGAATTTTGTCAATAAAAAATAAAAGCACTGATGTAGACATTTATGTTGCCTCAGCCTCTTTTTTCCTTTTTTGTTGTAAATTCTATTTCCAGAATCGTGGATATGTTGTTCATCCACACTTATTGGCAGAGTCCCTTTAAATCATCCAGAAAGTCTTCAAGCTGGGTCCTTCCTCCCACCCACCCTGGTGGTATACCCTCTGCTCCGCCGCATAACACCAGATCTTCCTTTCTGTTGGAAGATTCAGGTTGCCTCCTTTGTGCTCTCATATTTTGTAGGCCTTCGCTTCAAAACCTTTGATTATTTCGAAAATTCGCCTTGTTTGGCGTGTTAGGGATTGCGATTGTTTTTCCTCGATCATGGAAGACGAGTCTTCCCCCGGATTTCACCGGTGTTCATGCAGCCAGAAGATGTGCACCGACCTGCATGCGTTTATTGTTTGTGTGTTGGCCGTGACACCACGACGTCTGAGTTTTGCCTCGCGTTCCAACCTAACGTCCTCAACAGCCGTCTCGCACACCTTAAGTTGGGGAGGCCCGAAAAACGAAATCCACTGGTGAAATCCAAGGAGGTCCGGGGGGCTGTTTCCAGGGCATTCAAGGAGGAAGCGGCTCGTGCCGCAGAATCTTCCTCTCCGAGCTTCTTCGTTCTGCTTAACTTGGGCTCCACCTTCTCGGGTTCCTTCTGAGAGTTGTGCTACTCTCTCCCGACTAAGGGTGAGAGTCCTGTGGGGGCACACTCCTCTCGGTCCCGTAAGCGGGAGAAGAACCTGGGATCATCTTCGTCTCGATGGAGACACTCTTCGGATCGGGAGAGATCTTGGTCCCAGGAACCAGCCATTTCGACCTTGATCAAAATCGCCTCTTCAGCCGCTGGCTTCTCAGCATCGACAACGTTGAGAGAATTCTCAACCAGATCTACCCCTTGTCGTTGACTCAGGTCGACGACTCCCTCTCTCGGACTCTGGTCCTTGCTTTCCCCATCAAGGAGGCCCAGCCTGCTGGGAATCCTGCCGAGGAAGTGGTCCCTGACCCCGGGAAGTCACCGGTGTCTCACAAGCAACCGGGTTGGCCTGTCCGATTTCGATTGAGGTCTCGGACCCCCTCGTTGAAAGGCCATAAGCGCTGTAAAAAAAAGATGCCATCGATTTGTCCTTGTCGGATGAGGAGAAGCTCCAGCAGCGCCACGAGGACCTCGTGGCAACAGCTGATTTTGTCCGGGCACAAACCTACCCTGGCCATTATTGACTTTTGCCTCCCAGGCTGAAGCGGACTTCTTTGGAGCCGATTAAGTTGGTTTCTCCGCCTGCGGAGCCAGCAAAACCTCCAGTTTGGCCTAAACCGGTCTCTCCACCAATTTTGGTGAAACTGCCGTCCAAGCAGCCTGTGGGAAGGGCTCCTCCTAAGGAAGCTAGACTGGACACCGGGCTTCCCCAGAGTCTCTCGGTCACTGTCACCCCTGACTGCCCCCGGCGAGTCGAGGGTGATGTGGGCGGTCGACCGCTGTATCTGGATACCTCTGATTCGGATGAAACTGGTCTCCATTCTCATCCAGGGGATGATGAATTGGCTAGTCAGTGGGATAGAGATGGAGGAAGGTACTTCGTCCTTTCAGGGCATTCTTCACCTCATCTCTGAGTCCACAGGGATGCTCTTGGAGCCTATCCAGAAAAAGGTGGAGTACCGTCTCACTGACATCCTCAAGAGAGGGCATACCCTGACAAAAGCCTTTCCTGTGGCCAAGGCCATTGTTGGCTCGGCCTTAGAACTTTGGCAGCACCCTGCCTTCTGTCCAGCTCAGTCTGCCCATATGGCCTGCAAGTATGCAGTGCCCGTGGGGTCCCTTGCAGGGTTCACAGAGCACCCTTCAGCCAAGAGCCTTGTGACCACCTCTGTGTTCAGGTGTACTGGTAATTCTGTCGATATCGACAGATCTCCTGAGAAGGAATCCAAATATTTGGATCGCTCTGCCCAGAAGGTCTGTGCAGCCTCGTCTTTAGGCCTCCTTCAGGCAAGCTCGGCCGTCATGGCACACTTCTCCCATGCCCTTTTGAGGGTCCTTGGACGAAGTCCTCTCGCATCTCCCCGCAGACTTGCAGACCAGGGTCAAGCAGGTCCAGGACCAAGGCTGTGCTGCTGCCAAACAGCTCGAGACGGCTCTGGATGTCGAGGAATCATGTTCCCATTCGTTGGCAGCCACAGTTGCCTCTCGCCACAGGGCTTAGCTGAGGCTCTCCTCCTTTCCGGTGGATACTCTGCACAAACTAGCCGATGTGCCTTTCCTGGGCATCGATCTCTTCGGCCCAGGTGTGGCTGGTCACCTTCAGTGCACTGAGCAGTACGATCCCACCTTGGACGCCACTTCTGCTGAGGGTTCCTCTGCAGGAGAAGCCTTTTTGGCACTCTTCCCCTGCAGCCCAGCAGTCCTCCTTTCAAGGGGTCAGCAGCAGCAGGCTCAAGCTTGGTGCCCACAGCCCAAGCCCGGACCCTCCCAGGCCCGTGAGGGAGGCCAGGGTTCAGGCCTTCAAGCCTGCCAGTGATGGGGTGGTGGCTGCCACCCCTACTCATATCACGACAGCTCTGGGTCCTGCTGTTACCATGGACAGGTGGGTCTTAGAAGTGATAGGCCAAGGACTGCCTCTGGAATTTGAGCAGTATTCTGCAAGCCAAGCCCACGCCCCAGGGAAGGAGGGTATCTGCCCACACTCCGTCGGCTCTCCAAGATGACATTGCTCAGCTCCTCTTCAAGGAGGCAGTAGCTCCAGTGGTTGACCCTCCAGCAGACCCAGGCTTTGTTTCCAGGTACTTCCTGGTACCCAAGTGGACGGGGGGCTGACACCCCATTCTAGATCTGCAAGACCTGAATCAGTAACTCGGGTCACGCACCTTCCGGATGGTCACTCTGTCTCAGATCATACCATCCCTGGAGCAAAACATGTGGGTTTGCTTACTGGATCTCCAGGATGTGTTCTTTCACGTCCCAACTGTGGTTCCTCCACTTCAGAGCCGAGGGAAACCTATATGAGTTCTGAGCCCGTGCCATTCAGCCTGTCATCGGCCACACGGGTCTTCGCCAATTGCATTGCAGTGGTGGCAGCACACCTCAGTCGTCGGGGGGTGTCAGAATTTACCCCTACCTTGACAGTTGGCTCTTAGCAGGTTCCACCCAGCAGGAGGTGGAGAGGTTCCGGGACCTAGCCATCCAGACCTGCTCCCAACTCGGCCTCCTGATCAACCAGGCCAAGTCGGAGTTTGTACCTTCTCTCGGGTGATGTGCTTCATCGGGGCAGAGCTCGACTCTCATCAAGCCAGAGCTCGCCTCCCGGTGGACAGGGCAGAGGTTCTCTCCTCCTTTGCCCAATCATTTCTGGTTGGGCAATTGCACCCTGCCCAGGACTTTGTGCACTTTCTAGGTTACATGGCGGCGTGCACTTTCATGGTCCATTGGGCCCGGTGGCACATGCTCCCCCTCCAGTGGGAGCTAGCCGCCCAGTGGACTCAGCGCCACGGTCATTTCGATGAGCTGATCACTGTGACTGAGAAGATGTGGGACGCTCTCCAATGGTGGACCGCCCCAGACCAGCTGCTGGAAGGGATTCCGTTTGTCCGCCCCTAGCCAACAGCTGTCCTTACAACCGATGCCTCTCTTGGGCTGCGGAGCCCACATGGGGGGACAACAGGGCCCACATGTTCTGGAGTCCCATTATTACATCAACCTGTTGGAGTTCAGAGCAGTCAGACTGGCATTATCAGCTTTCGCTCCTCAGCTCCAGGGTCAAGTGGTTCAAGTCCAGACGGACAGTAGCACGACCATGTACTACCTCAACAAATGGGGTGGCACGCATTCCTGTCTGCTATGCAGGGAAGTGCTCCGCATCTGGACACTTGTGAGCCATCTGGAGGCGGATCTCCTAGCCAAAACAAATGAAGAAACAACCGCTCAAGTAAAGAACAAGTACAACTTCTTCATAAATTAAATTTGTATCAGGTTTTTTATTTATTCTTTCAGCCTTGTCCCAGCGTTTCGTTAGCATGTGGCTTCTTCTGGGGAGCTGTTTAAAAATATGAAAAATGTTGTATCATATTTTAAATATAGTAAAAACCTAATTTCCATCAAATTTTTAATATACAAACATAACTGCACATATGAGCTGGATACAACATCACCAGTGTAAATAGATACAAAATAAATGTATGTACTGGTGTCATTTCACCTAACATAAATGAAAATGTGCCAATACGGCTACCTACTGTTAACGGCTTGATACGAGTCTTTATGCTGCCATGATGATCTTTGAAACTCTCTAAAAGACGTACAAAGAAAACCCTTACCACAGAGTGATGCAAGCATAGTAAAAAAATAACCAACAAAACAGAAAAGAAAAACTACCTTAATGTAAAGTCTCTGATATGTGTTTTAGCACTTTAAATATTTTGAAAAAAGGCTCTAATGCTGGAAATGAAGGGGGAAAAAAAAACCAATCTCTACATATTCTCAAAGGGATAATGTAAAAATGTTCCATGTAACCATTTTTTAAGACTGTAGCAACCAAATATGGCTTGTATAGAAACGTGAGTAAAACAAATTATAAACCTGGCAATAGATCAACCTATGTCACCCGCATTAAACCTCGTGGCAAAGACCCAAGTTATATTGTGTAAAACACACCAAAAGTCACCCACCAATTGTACCAGCACGGCACGAACATGCCCTAATGAGCTCACGGCCCTGAAACATAAAAGTGAACATATAACCATGAATGGCGTACCATATGAATAAACAAAAAATATTTCTACTTTAAAGTTTAAACAAATCAGTCCTACCAGGAGTGTAGTGCCTCCTGCACAGTGTTCTACTCTGAACTTGGCAGCAAGAGACTCACGTAAGCAAGAACCTCTTATACCCGTGCGGTAAAGCACCAGCGACGCTAATGGATGTGAAACCATGTCATCACCAGGTTGCAAACAGCCCGGTAACTATATTTCCGCGTGGGTATGAGGAAAGGCACCAGTCAAAAAATTTAACCATAATCTTACTTATAAACTAGAAAAAGAAGTAAACATATGAAAACAAAAGTGAAAATATGTCCTGTGTTAACCATCTGCAGACTGGGGAAAAGGATATCTCAATTCCTTCTGGTGTAAAGACCCTAATACCCAAGGGTAAAATAGAAAACTAAATAAAAAGCACATGTGTACTAATAGTACTCAAAAAATATATTCAAAAGTTAATGTTGCCTAAATAGACAGAAGGGGTGGGAGCAGAGTTATTAGTATCAAATATATCATCTCACTGCCAGCAGATTTCTTCATTAGGTCCCCACGGTGTACGATATGCACCTATTTCAAAAATCCACCATGTTTCCCTGTAGTTAACACGTTTTTGATAGCTACCACATCGTGTGGGTAATGGAACAGATTCCAGACCCCAAAAACGAAGCTGTACCACCGTCTGACCCCTATCAATAAAATGTCGAGCCGCAGATGAAGTTTCATCCTTCGATCTGATACGGCTTTTGTGTTCTGAGATTATTTTCTTCAATTCCCTAGCTGTCTGCCCAATGTATAGATGGTCAAAGGGGCACTGTAACACGTATATAACTCCCTTGGAGTTGCAATCTATATGATCTTTAATATGATATTCCTTGCTGGAATGGGGTGCCTAAAGAATTCTTTTTTTGAAGTGTTGCCACAGGCAACACACCTATTACAAGGAAACGTGCCTCATTTCAGGGGGCCCAATAACAGTTGACCTATACTTATACGAGTACTAGAATCATGCACTGTTTTTACCAGCTTATCCTTCATGCTGGGAGCATTCCTGGAAGTAACAAAAGGTTTCCTCGAAAATGTAGAAGATGTTGGAGGATATTCCTGCAGAACCTTCCAATGTTTAAAAATATGTCTTAGTTGAGGCATCTCGTCACAGTGTGTAGTACTGAAGGTAATAGCACCTTCACCGTGAACACGTGGACAAACTGCTCTTTCTTGAATATGAATGTCTCTATTGGACCTCAAAACTTTATCCTGTGTGTCAGACAATAAATTGCGGCCATATCCCTTCTGTAAAAATCTATCAAACATGGCTCGTAGCGCTGTGTTAAAATCTTGGATACGGCTACAATTGCGTCTAATCCTAAGGAACTGAGAATAAGGAATACTGTCTTTAAGACGTTTCGAATGACTGCTTCTATTATGCAGTGTAGTATTTCTATCCGTGGGTTTTCTGTAGAGTTTGGTCTCTAACTTTCCTTCATGTTTAAAGATCGAAATGGCCAAAAATGGACCTGATCCTGACTGTACTGAGCTATAAACACTAAATTCCTGTCACATGAATTCAAATATAATAAAAATTTTCAAACTAGTCTCTTCCCCTTTCCATAACATGAGAATATCGTCTATATATCTCCTCCAAAAAATATTTTCACAGAAAACATAATCTTGTGTATATAGGACAAATTTCATCTCAAACTGTAACATATAGGAATTAGTGTATCCTGGAGCCATCGTACTCAGTCTATCAAAAAAAATCAAAATCTTTATCCAGGCGAACATCATTGAGCAAGCTCATTTACAAGATGAACCTGGTTAGCTCTGGGTTAAATGGTACAGTGCATACAGAGATATTTACAATACGGCCAAATAACACAAGTAAAAAAAACAATTAATGCAAGTATGTACTCAGTGTTACATCAGTCATATCAGTTCAGAGTGCTTCTGTAATATTTAAGGAGGACATAAGATGAGGCTTAGGAACTTCAGTGGGGAGAAGTGATCAGCTGCTCATGTGAGGGAGCTGACGCACAGAATTTCAAAAGTAGTGTAATCACACAGTATCCCTAGATGTAACACTCTAAACAGAAGGATAAGGGTCTTAACAGTCAAGGAGAAAATTAATTATAGGTCTTTTTTGGCACATTTCAGCATGAAAATCAGATATCTTACTTCGAGAGGGCTCTTGCAGTAGGTAATTACATATAGGACTGATGCCGGTCGGCGGCAGGACCCACCGGAAACATTTCTAGCTAGCAGTCCCTAGGGACACTCCCCGTCAGTGACGGCGTCATACAACGTCCGGTATGAAAGGGGTCCTGACGCCCACCTTCCAGTTCTTTCCCGCCGTCAGCTCGTGCAGCGCCTCGCGGTTAAGTTCTTATCGCTCAGTCCTGTTACTTCGACGGTTTTTCCGAACAAGTTTTCAGTTTAGAATTTTATTCTTCTTTCGTCAGGTGAACGTCGGTTTATGTCGTCCCTTCAAAGAATAAAGCGCGACTTGGGCGGGCCCTAACTGCCTCACAAAGACTGTCACTCCCTCTGCCTTTTCTGCTTAGGCCCCACCACGGGTGGCCAAGGTCCGCACTGCCTTCGATTCAACGCGGCCACCCACAGACGACGCCAGCAGTCCCTCGAAGCCCATCTCCTCAAAAAGAAGATGTCTGCGATGGAAGGGGTTGAAGAAACTTTGTCAGGCGTTGACCTCTCCTGAAGGGCATAAGAAGCGGGACAAGGAAAGGCACCGGGAGAAGGCCCCCTCCTTCGCGACTCCAGCCAGAGTCGCGGGCAAGGTAACATCCCCTCCGGGAGATCACCCGATGGCAGCTTCCAAGGCTTTGGAGGAGGCGTCGGCCTGCCCGTTGGTTCACGCTCGAGCCCACCGGGTGTCTCCGGGCAAAGGAGACTCTAGCCCCCAGTAGCTGCCGCAGGGCCTGCGGCCCATCGGTGCGGGCACCTCCCTTGCTGGACGCCGGCTCCTCTGACGTGACGCCGAGAAGGCCACTAAGACACTCGACCCTTTGGGGCGGCGCACGGCAGTGTCCCCCTCGGACCGGGCCTCCTCCCATACTCGGCCCGCCTCAGACGGACCCCCGAAGTCGGACGCCGGCTCCTCTGGCGTCCGCCGGGATTCTGCCCATAAGCCACACGTCAGCTCCGACGTGCGCCGGGCTTCTGAGCCTACGGCTGACCCTGCCGCATCTGTCGTACCAGGCTTCCCGCAGCCTTCACTGCCATCAGGGGAGCCCCAGTCCCCCCTGCCCAACCCCGGGGATTTTTCCCCTCTGTCCCCGGACGAGGCTCAGGACCCTGGGCTACCGTCCGATCCTCTTCCTGAAGAGCCGGATCTGACGCCGGTTCCCCTGACCCCGGCACCGGCCCCGCCAACGCCGGTTCCAATACTGGCCCCTCCGACGCCGGTGGGGGATATTCCTCTTCCATCGGGCCCTCCACCCCATGGACCTATCCCGACTGATCCACCCGTGGAGTATCCGGCTGGGCCGTCTGCTCCAGCAGCTCCTCCAGTGCCTGGGCATCTGCCGTCCTATCCGACACCGGTTTTCCCAGGTCCACAGTATCCTGCGCCACAGTACCCGGTGCCGACCCCTTCGACGCTGCAGTACCCGGCTCCGGTATACCCGCAGCCGGGTTACGGATACTCTCCCTACGGATTTCCTCCGTACACCTATCCCCCTCCTCCTCCTCCACCGCCCCCTAGGCCGCCGGTGGATCTTCAGGAGACTCTTGCCTCCTGGTGGGCTGAGGCCAAGGCTCAGCTCACCAAGGAAGTCGAGAGCCGTCTTACGGCGACGGCGCCACCCCGGCTCCTCCCCACGCCCAGACTGCACACTCCCTCTCCTCCTCCGGATTCCTGGGCTTTACCCTCGGGATCCAGAGAGGGGCAGGACACGCGTTCTGGGATTTCCCCAAGGAACCCGTCCCTCCCCCTAGTCAAGTTAGGGAGTCTTACTCTGCTTCAGATTCTTCCTCTTCTCTCTCGGACTCCTCGGAGGCTTCCGATGGATGTTCCGAGAAGACGAGCCACGCTCTCCATCCAAGCCCCGGCCGAGGACTCCTCCGAAGTCCCTTCCGGAGGATCCTTCCTTCACGGAGTTGCTCGGGAAGATCCAGGAGGTCCATCAGTGGCACTCCTTAGAGCCAGATCCTCAACGGGTTAAACTCGCCGAACATCTGGACTTACCCCTTACGGCTCCTACCCTAGTGCCACCCTGGATCGAGCCTCATGCCCACCTTGTTTCCACGATTTGGAAGCAACCGTCGGCCTTAGCACCACTTCCCAGGAAGTTGAACAGGCTATACCAGGCTCTGGAGGGTGTAGACTTTTTAGACTCTCACCCCCGTGCAGACTCGGTTGTGATTAGCGCTGCTCACGGCCGGTCAGCACACCCGAAACACTTGAGCTCGTCCCCCCCCCCCCCCGGATAAGGAATCTCGCCTTCTGGATCAGTATGGAAGGAAGATCTACGCTTCTTCCACACTGGGGATTAGGGCCCTGAACTATGTAGCACATATGGGGATTACCAGAAGGCGCCCTTACCCAGGCGGAATCTAAGATCGACTCTTTGCCTGACTCCCAAGTCAAGCAGGAGTTGGCCGACCTGGTCCGTTCTGCTCTGCTCGGCCAGTCGTCATATTTTGAGGACGACCTACGACGCAGTGGACACCGCAGGACGGAGTTCTGCCTTTGCCGTCAGTCTTCGACGTCATGCATGGCTCCGTGTGTCAGGTCTGGTCCCGGAGGTGCAGTCAGCGATCCAAGAAGCACCTTTCAGGGGTTCTGTGCTTTTCAGTGGCGATGTCAAGGACATCATCACTGATTTGCAGGAGAAGGGGACGGCCCTTAAATCTGTTGAATCAGTGAACCATCTCCATCCCCCACAGCGCCGTCCCTTTCGCAGACGCAGCCGGCCTCAAGCGAAACCTCAGGGAAGGCGGGCCACTAAACGTCGGGCCCCCACAGCTGCCAGGCCCCTGCCGCCCAAAAAAGCAATGGGTGCCCCAGCTGCGGCACTGCCTCACACCTCCTGACTCCTCCCCTCTCCCACCGCCTCCGGCAGCCCCGGAGGAACCAGTAGGAGGGAGGTTCTCCCTCCACCTTCCGGGTTGGGAGAGGATAACATCGGATTCATGGGTGCTTCAGATCATAGCAGAGCGGCACTCCATAGAGTTTCTAAAGAAACCTCCACGTCACCCCCCTCTGAACTCCGCTTACTCAAGGGATCATCTTCCTTTGGTCAGGGAAGAAATCTCGGCGCTCCTTGCGAAACAGGCTATAGAACCCGTCCCCCCTCACCTCTACGGGACGGGTTACTATTCTCACTTCTTCCTTGTATCAAAGAAGACAGGAGATCTCAGACCTATTCTCGATCTCAGCTCCCTGAACCTGTATGTGGAATACAAGAGGTTCAGGATGCTTTCCTTCAAACCCTTTTGCCCCTACTTGGCCGGGCCAATGGCTTTGTGCACTAGATATGCAGGATGCACTATACCATGCACATCCCATCAAATGGGGCACTGTGTCTATGCTCCAGGGGGTCTACTACCACCCCGGCACTCCTGCTTGGTCTTTCCTCGGCCCCAGTCTTTACCAAATGCCTGGCGGTGGTAGTGGCCCACCCATGCTCTTTTGGGAGCTCAGGTTTTGCCCTACCTGGACGACTGGCTCTTGGCGGCCTCGCCCAGGAGGAACTCCTGCATTTTCTCCTCACCCAGCAGGTTTTCACTGGCCTGGTATACCATCAACCATTCCAGTCTCACCTGGAGCCTTCACAGAGGCTCCAGTTCATCGGGCAATTCTCCACACATCACTGTGCAAGGCCTTTCTGCCTCCGGACAGGGGCCTCCTCAGTCACAGATTTCCTCCTGTCGGAACGCAGGAGGGTCCCGGTGAGGTCAGTGCTTCGTCTACTGGGGCTTATGGCGGCGGCCATCCCGACGGTTCCACGCGCACCTCCACATGAGAATCTCTCAGTGGACTCTCCGATCTCAGCGGGATCAACGGGTAGACGATCTAGATCATCTAGTTCTGATCTCCTCGCCGATGGTAAGAGATTGAAACATAGACTTTGACAGCAGATAAGGACCGCTAGGCCCATCTAGTCTGCCCATTTCCCTACCTACAGGATAGGCCGGAGATCCTAGTTAACCAACAGCCTATATCTTCCTGCCCCCCACAAGAATTGCCTTATGTCTGTCCCATGCATTCTTGAATTCTCCCACACTTTCAGACCCCACAACTTCCTCAGGAAGGCTGTTCCATGCATCCACTACCCTCTCTGTGAAATAATACTCCTCACATTGCCCTGAACCGCCTCCTTCTATCTTTAAATTGTGTCCCTTGTTCTTGCAAGTCTCTTTTTCTGAAAGATGCTACCTCTTGGACTTTGTTGAGTCCCTTGAGGTACTTGAAAGTTTCTATCATGTCCCCCTCTCCCTTCTTTCCTCAAGGGTATACATATTAAGCTCCTTTAGTCTCTCCTTATACGGCTTCTCTTGCAGACCCTGCACCATTTTAGTTGCCCTCCTCTGGACTGCCTCTATCCTGTCTATGTCCTTGGAGATGGGGTCTCCAGAACTGGACACAGTATTCAGATGGGGTCTCACCAACTGTCTGTACAGAGGGATAACAACTTCCTGTTTTCTGCTGCTGATGCCTCCCTATACATCCCAGTATACCCCCAGCCTCCCTACTGCCTTCTCACATTGCTTGCTAACCTTAAGGTCATCCGATATGATTACCCCAGGTCCCTTTCCTGTTTTGTTGTTATTACCTCCCCACCCATTTGTATTCTTCCCTGGGTTCTTGTTTCCAGGTGTATTTTTGCACTGAATCCTAGCTGCCATACGTCTGACCATTCCTCCAACCTTGCCAAGTCCCTTTTCATCCTTTCCACGCCTTCTTGTGTATCAACCCTGTTGCAGATCTTTGTGTCATCTGCAAAAGGCATACTTTTCCTTCCAGTCCCTCTGCAATGTCACTGATGAAGACATTAAAAGGACTGGACCCAATATTGAACCCTCATGGTACCCCACTGGTAACCGCCTTCTTCAGAGTGGACTCCATTTACAATTACCTTCTGTGTCCTGTTGTCCAGCCAATGTTTTACTGGCTACCACCCTGGGACCCCTCCCAGGCTGGTTAATTTGACTAATAATCTTTGTGTGGGACTGTCAAATGCCTTGCTAAAGTCTAAGTAGGCCATGTCCACAGCCCCTCCTGGTCTACTACTTTGGTCACCCAGTCAAAGAAATCTATTAGATTTCGTCTGACATGACCTTCCCGCTGTGAACCCATTCTGCCTTGGATCCTGTGCTTCACTGACCTCTGGTACTCAACTATTCTTTCCTTCAGAAGTGACTCCATCACTTTCCCTACCACGAGGTCAGACTGACAGGTCTGTAGTTTCCTGCCTCTGTCTTGGTCCCGCTTTTGTGAAGGGAATCACATCCGCCTTCCTCCAGTCCTCGGGTACCACATCATCCTCCCATGATTTATTAAAAGAGTAGCCAGTGGTTTCACTAGTTCCTTCCTTAATTCTTTTAGAATTCTGGGTGAATTCCATCAGGACCCATTGCTTTGTCCACCTTCAGTTTTAGGAGTTCTTGCAGAACCCTTCTGTGAAAGGACTGGGATCGACCCCCTATCAAGAGTGCTTCTGTTAATTGGATTAGGCACTTCCCTCTCTCTTGTGAATACTCGAGCAGAAATATTCGCTCAGTATTCCTGCTTTTTCACTGTCCCTCTGCCCACCCAACGCTTATTCTATTCAGCCTCACTATCCCTCCTTTGTCTTTCTCACGTCATGATGTACCTATAAAAGGTTTTATCCCCTTCTTAACTGAGTTGGCTATCTTTTCCTCAGTTTGGGCCTTTGCTATTCTGACTTCCTCCTGCTTCTTTCTGCCTTAACTGGTACAGCTCTCTGTCCTGCTCCTTCTGTGTTTCCTTATACTTCGAGTGCTATCTTTTCTTCCTGACTCACAGCCACCTCTCTTGAGAACCATAGTGGCTTTTTATTTCGCTTGATTTGTTTATTTGCTTCACACAAAGGCTTGTTGCCTCTGTGATGGCAGTTTTGATAATTCCCATTGTTGCTCCACACCTCCTTCTAGCCTGTTTGCTAGTGCTTTCTGAGGCACTCTCCCATCTTGCCAAAGTCAGCCCTTCTAAAGTCCAGTACCCTCACTTTGTATGGCTTGACTCTGTAGCTGAGTTTAACGTGAACCACACTGTTTGATGGTCACTTGTCCCCAGATAGCAACCCACTTCTAGATCTGAGATCCTCTCACTGCCCCCGTTTGAGAGTACGAGGTCTAAGATTGCTCCCTCAGAGTGGGTTCCGAAACTAGCTGTCTAATGCCTGCCACCTGTAGGGCGTCAAGAATGGTTCTGCTCTTGGATGTGGCTGCAGCAAATGTGCTCCAGTTAACATCTGGCATATTCAGGTCTCCCATCAACAGTATCTCCCCTTTCTCTGCCATTCTAAGAATGCCTTCCATCATATCATTGTCCATTGTCCATTCGAGAGAACCTATTCCGGGGGGGTCCCCTTTTTTCATCCTCCCTCCGTTCAGACTCTGACCCCGGACGCTTCAGACGAAGGTTGGGGAACCCAGGGCCTATGGTCAAACATGGAGATAGTTCTCCATATCAATGTGCTTGAGCTTCGAGCATTGCTGTATGCTCTCCAGGCCCTTCACCAATTCATTCTTCCCGGCCACCTAGCTGTCCAAACGGACAACATGTGCGTGGTGTGGTACATCAACAAGCAGGGAAGGACTCGGTCCTACCCGCTGTGCAGGGAAGCGATGAGGGTTTGGGATTGGCAACACTTCACAATCTTCACCTCGCGCGATCCATGTTCTGGGTACGACAATGTCCTGGCAGACAGACCAAGTCAACAGCCTACCACGAAAGTGGGAATTGGATGAAAAGTTCTAAAAACATCTTCCAGATTTGGGGACTCCTCAGATAGACCTGTTACGCTTCCTCCCAAAGCATAAGCTTCCAATCTTTTGCTCGCTTGTTCCAGAGCAGGCGCTTTCTTGAACGACGCTGTATCTCTAAGCTGGAAGGACAGATTAGCTATGCTTCTCCCAATTCCTCTGGTCCCTCGTGTAGTTACAGAAGCTGGCTTTAGAAGGAGCGAGAATGATTCTGATTGCTCCTTTCTGGCCCAGGCAAATCTGGTTCTCTTCTACAACAATACTCAGAGGTTCCTCCTCTTCCTTTATCTCCAGGATTGCTGACCCAGGATCAGGGACCTGGTCCATCCGGGGACTCAAGTCCTTCAACTTCATGCATGGCTCCTGCAGACCTAGCTCAATCTCGTTTGGCGTTTCTCCTAAGTGGCCGAGATTCTGGTGGAAGCTAGAAACCCTCCACTAGGTCCACCCACGCCATGAAATGGAAAAGATTTTCTATCTGGACTGCGCCAGGAACGTGGAACCCTTTTCCTGCCCTGTGACCTTTCTGCTTGAGTACATGCATCATCTTTTGACCTGGTCTCAGTCACTCCTCTTGAAAGTCCATATGGCGGCTATTTCAGCCTACCATGTCCCTTTCACTGACAAGGCTTGCCCAGCTGGAGGTATCCAAAACTTTCCTCAGAGGGGTCCTTCATCTTAGGCCCCCTGTCCGGATTCCAGCTCCCCCATGGGACTTGAACTTTGTCCTCGAGAAACTTACCCTTCCTCCCTTTGAGCCTGCGGCTTCTGCAGACTTGAAGTTTTTATCATGGAAGACGCTCTTCTTGGTGTCCATTACTTCTGCTCGCAGAATTTCCGAGCTCCAGGCCTTGATGTGCAAAATCCCTTATCTGATTTTTCACAAAGAACGAGTAGCTCTTCGCACGAATCCTAAGTTTCTCCCGAAGGTGGTAGCGGAATCTACCTTGAATCAGTCTATTGAATTACCTGCCTTCTTCACGCAGTACTCCAATCAAGGAGAATACCTGCTCCATACCATGGATGTTCACAGGATCCTGAGATACTACACCGATAGGACGAAGGATCTCAGAAAGAGTGATCAGTTGTTCGTCTCTTTTGCTCACAAAAGAGAAGGCAATGCTGTCTCTAAGCAATGCCTATCAAAATGGTTGGCCCATTGCATCACCTTCTGTTATAACAAGTACAACAAGACCCTACCGGGTCAAGTCAGAGGTCACTCCACTCGTGAAGTAGCAGCCTCTGCGGCTTGTTTCAAGAACGTGTCTGCGGCAGACATCTGTGCTGCCGCCACTTGGACTTCAGTCCATACCTTTACTAAACATTACAGTTTAGACATTGCCTCTCACCGTAGAGCAGGCTTCGGGTTAGCTGTCTTGCAAGGCCTTCTTTCTTGAGACCTGCTAGATTATTGGCTATTTTTTGGAGTAGTTCCTCCTCCCGGTGCCTTTCATTTGTTCCAGACTGCTTGGGATTCTGTCCTATATGTAATTACCTACTGCAAGAGCCCTCTGGAAGTAGAATGGTATGATTACGGCAGAACTTACCGCAACAGTAGATCTTGAGAGGCTCTCTTCTGATAACTTCCCGCCTCCATCCCCTAGGCTTTTTCAGCTCCTTTCCCATTGAGGGAAATGTCTGCTTCTCTCTCGTCCGGGCCTGTAGCGGGAAAGAAATGGAAGGCGGGCATCCGGGACCACCCCTTTATACTGACGTATGACGCCGGTTACCTGATGGGGGGTGGTCCCCAGGACCTGCTAGCCAGAAATTTTTTCCAGGTCCTGCCGCCGACCGTCGTCAGTCCTATATGTATTTACCTACTGCAAGAGCCTCTCTTGAAGATCTACTATTATGGTAAGTTCTTACGTAACTGTACTTTATGCTTGGTTTAGAACGGACACAGAAACAGACTGCAGGAACCAATCGAAAGCCAATACCGAAGAGCACTCACATTCCGATTGGATGGCTGCTACTGCCGTGCTTTGCTAATGGAGAGTCCAAGCTTCGGTTCTCAGGTGGCAGTAGAGGCAGCGCCAACCACCCAGTGCCCGGGTTTCCCCCTGTGTATGGGCAGGGAGCCCATGGAGAGCATATCCTTGGCAGGGGATAGAAGAAGAGGTCTGTATTAAGTACTGGGCCATGGACAATGGAACATCTGAACTAGCAGGAGGACCAAAACAGCAGGACAACAGAGTTGGGTACTCCCCATCGCAGTTCCCTTAAGTTGTCCATAAAAATCTTTTTCACATAGAAAATAATTAGAATCTAATACCAATCTTGCCAATTCCATAATTAAACTAGTGCATGGTTTATGTCCTTGAGGTCTAGTATTAAGGAGATCACCCAGTGTGGCTACACCTGCATCATGGGGGATGAAGGTATATAAATCCTTAACATCTATAGCAACCAAATATGTGTTCGTCAAAACTGATCATGTTATTAAGTTCTTTAATTAAACGGAGCACATGAGTGGTATCTTTAATGTAAGTCTGTGTATTCTGGACTAGATCCTGAATATGGAAATCAACAAATTTAGAAATAGGCTCTAAAACTAATTCAGTCCCAGAAACTATTGGCCTGCATGGGGCATATACCATGTCTTTATGGTAATGCATGAAAGACTGAAACTCTTGGAAACTCATTCAACATGAATTCTTTTTCCCATGGTTGTAGCCAACCAAGGACTACATATTCCTCCAACATTTCCAGAATTTTGTGTTGAATACTCTTAGTTGGATCCTCTTTCAGTGGTTTATAATGTTCTTTCTCTTTCAGTAGTTTCAAACACATATCTCAATATTTTCAGTGTCCATTAGGACAATAGCACCCCCTTTATCTGCTGGTTTAATAACCAGCTCGGTGTCCTTTTGGAGGTTGTCTAATATCACTCTTTGATACTTTAAGATTATTCCTGAAAGGCTTAATTTTTTGTTCCTTTTGAGTAAGCATCTGTGTCACATCTTTTTGTACCAAACCTATATAAGTCTCAACAGCATGATTGTTGCCTACTGTGGGCATAAACATAGATTTAACTCCCATGACTAATTTTAAATTGGTTCTCTCTGGATTTTGTGGTGGAACTAGAGCAAATTGAGCTTTAAGTCTAATACTCCAAAAAAATCTTTGCAGATCAACCTCAAGTTGGAACCTATTTAACATTTTAGTAATAGAAAATGAGAGGCCCAAGGAAAGAGTATTAATTTCCATCTGGGATAAAGTCCTATGGCTTAGATTGAAAATAACTACTTCCCTCTGTAACCCCTGTGTGCTCCTCTTGAGCCTCGCCCTGTTTGCCCTCCATCTCCCTTGTCTCCCCCCATTTTGTCTCTTAAGTTGTGGGACCTGTTTCTCTGCTTGTGGTATTTCCGATGTACTGGGTTGTGGGCTGTCTCTGTCTGTCCCCTCTTGTGTTGGTCTCTTGCCTCAAAAAGGACCCTTAGATTGGTATGGCCAAAAGGTACTCTTAGTATAACTATCTGAGCCATACGTCTCACCCGTATTAAAGGGGTATCTGATTTTTTTATAAGTATAAATTTTATTGTCACGATAGTCAATGGTGTCACGATAACATTTCTTCATTTTAACTTCTTTGATACCCTTCTCATATTCTAACAATTTTTCCTTGGTATCTTCCAACCATTTATTAAATTCATCTAGATTAAGTTGAGCTTTTAAAGATTTCTTGTTCTTGTACAATTTCTGTCATCTTCCCTCTTGCTTTAATGATGGCCTCTATCAGCGCATACATAAAATCAACACTACATCTAGTATGTATCCCATCCCATTTTTTCTCTAATTCATCATTAATGCCTAAATTAGGCTCGAAAGGGACACGTAGGCTCTTAGGAATACATTTATACTCCATATATTTAGCTAGCGTAAGGCCATGCCATTCTAAATGTAGATCCTTAGATTTAATATTTTCCAATTTCCTCTCGAGGTTTTTAGCCGTATCAACCTCAGTGGAGAGAGGTCCCAATTCCCTTTTATAGTTTACAAAAGGGTCTCCCTTTCTGCATCTGTAAAACTACAGCACGTATATGTGGCTTCTGCATTGCCACCAATTTCTGAAAACTGTGCCATATCTAGGATCTGTACCCAAACTCAAAAGAAGTACTAACAATCAAAAACTAAATAATGTGTTAGAAATATATTTAAATATATTGTAAATCAAGACAGTCCAGTTCCATGAGCAGTCCAAATACCCAATAGTGTTACAAAGCACTTGGTGCTGCGCTTATCAATGGAACGTCCTTGGAAAAAACAGTCCATACTTCACTGGATCCATATAAAGCCAAAACATAAGATACCCAAGGGAAATCCAGAAAATTCTCTCGGCCGCATAGGTGAGACATCCCACGAGTGGTCTCTCCATCCAGAGGTAGCTTACAGCCTGTTCTCCCATTTGGGCAAACCGATGGTGGACCTGTTTGCCTCCAGGGAAAACACCAAGCTGAGGCTGTATCATGCCCACCCCCCTCAGCAGGGCTCACTGCAGGGTGATGCTTTTTCAAGGCCGTGGACCCCAGGCCTCCTCTACGCCTTCCTTCCATTTTCCTTGATCTACAAGGGGTTACTCAAGGTGAGGAGGGACAAGGAGAAGGTGATTCTGGTAGCCCCAGACTGGCCGCGACAGTTCTGGTATCCAGATCTCCTCTGCCTCAACTGCAGGCCCCTGGAGCGGCTTTGTACACGCCCAGACCTGATATCTCTCAACCAGGGGAAGGTCTTCCATCCAGACCTTCAGTTCCTGCACCTCACAGCCTGGTACCTGAGCGGCTAGAGTTCCAGGCTTTGGGTCTTTCCGAAGATGTCTACACCGTGGTGGAGGCATCTCAAAAGGAATCGACCAGGAAATGTTATGCCTTCAAATGGAAGAGGTTTTCCATTTGGTGTCAGGGTAAGGGTCTGGACCCCTTATCCTGTTCTGTGGCTAACATTTTCTACTACCTTTGGTCTCTCTCCAAAGGGGGTCCACGGTCATCGACCTTTAGGGTGCACCTGGCAGCCATTTCTGCTTACCGGGTGCGGGCTGGTCAGCCAACACTGGTGCAGGAGACTTTGGTCGGGTGCTTTTTCAAAGGCCTGGATCACATATCCCCTCTGGTGCGTGAACCTCCACCTCCGTGGGATCTACTGCTGGTACTGGCAAAGCTCATGGGCAAGCCATTTGAACCCATGCACAAGAGTGAGCTGTCGCACTTGTGGAAGACAGCCTTCCTGGTGGCTATCACGTCTGCCAGAAGGACAGGGGTGCTCCAGGTGCTTTCGGCGGACTCCCCTTATCTGGTCTTCCACAGGGACAAAGTTGTCCTGCGCCCCACCCGAAATTCCTTCTGAAGGTGGTGTCAGAGTTTCACCTTAACCAGGTGTTGACTCTGCCAGTATACTACCCTAATTACACCTTGGAGGCCGAGTACTGGCTCCATAACTTGGACCTGAGATGTGCTCTCTCCTATTATAAGGAGAGGATGGCGGAAATTCGGGGAGAGGTTTCCCAGCTGTTTGTCACCTACGCTGAAGCCGCTTCTGGCTGACCTGCAGCCAAATGGACCATAGCACGATGGATTACATCATGCATAGGTCTGTGCTGCGAGTTGGCGGGCAAGGAGCTTCCCAGAGGGCTAAGAGCTCATTCTACCCGCCATACTGCTGCATCGGTGGCTGCTTCCAGGGACATCCCTATCCAGGAAATCTGTTGGGCTGCTACCTGGAAGTCAGCAAACACCTTCGTTCTAGGGACGTGGATATATTGTTCAATCCACACTTACTGGCAGGTTCCTTGCCACTTTAAATCTTGCCGGAAGGTCTTCAAGCTGGCTCCTCCCACCCACCTGGGTGGTAAAACTCTTGGCTCCGCCCCATGACGCCAGATCTTCCTTACCGCTTGGAAGCTCAGGTTCCCTCCTTTGCGCTCTGCGTTTTAGGCCTGGATCCAAACTCTTCGGTTAACCCAAAACTAATTTTAAAATTTACAAGACTTCGGTCTTTATCTTCCCTCACGGCTGCGATGGACAAATAGACTCCTGGATTTCGTCTGTGCCCCCTGTGGGCAGAAGATCTCCTGGACCGATCTGCACTCCACGTGCGTTTACTGCCCGGGTCATTCCAGGCTCTGCATTTGTGCAAGTCCTTTTCGGCTATGGTCTTAGAGGATCGCGCTGCCAGATTACAACTTGGGCCCAGAGAAACGCTTATCCTCCAGTCAAGTCGAAGGAGGCCCGTTACGTGTCTGCTGCCGTGGCCTGAGCTGAACAGATGATCGCCGGAGGGAGTCGGCCCAGGCCGCAGCATCATCCTGGTCGCTGCATTTATCCCGCTCTTCTTGGGCTCTTCCTACATGGCTTCGTTCAGGGAGCTTTGTCAATCCCTCTCCACCAAGGGACAAGGGCCTTTGGGACATTCCTCTCGGTCCAAAAAGAAGGACTCTAAGGGTAAGTCCCGGCGTCGACGTTCGTGGGAGCAGGAGAGGTCCCCTTCCCCGGATAGTAGACACTCTACTTCGATCGAGGTTGCAGCTGCGGCCGCTGGCTTCACGGTGTCCCCGTCAGGTCAGCCGGCCAAGACATCCGTCGACGCGGTCGAGATTTTTCTCGACCCATCGGATGGTCTGTTGACTGGACAAGCCGACAACCCTTCTTCACCGGTTCCCCGGTGGAAACCGAGGACTTGCCTGTGCCAGAGTCCCCGGTTAAGGTCCCTGAACTGAGAGAGGAGCGGGTTTCCCCCGCCCCATCCCAGACTCACCCTCGGAATCCCCAAAGGTCTCGGTCTCGGACCTCTTCCAGGTCCAGCCGATCCCGCTGACATCGGTGGTCTCGGCACCATGGAAAGCGGCGACGCCGCTCATCCTCTCGTCCTCTTCGGAGGATAGGCTGCGGCGCAAATTGTGTCGGCGCTACGAGGATCTAATGTGGCAGCAGCTCCTTTTGTCCAGGAATAAGCAGACTCCATTGCCTTCCCTGGCCATTAAGTGGCTGTCACCAGAGCGGCCGAAACAACCCCTCGTGGTAGTCGAGGCGCCGAAGCCAGCACCGGTTGTTCGTCCGAAACTGGCTGCGCCACCCATTGTGGTGGAACCCCCGCCTCCGCGACCTTAATCTGGGGCCCCAACCAAGGATTCTCGGTCGGGTCAGGGCTTGCCTCATCGGTTGTCGGTCAACCTCACTCCCGATCGACCTTGGCAGGTGGAGGGTGGCTCAGGCGCTTGGCAGTTGTTCAGACTCCTCTGAGTCTGACGACGACGACTCCTTGTTCTCCAGGCCGCTTGACCTGGAGTCCAATGGGGGTCAGTCGGTGGACTAGAGCCCATCCTCGTTCCTTGGAATGCTTCGGCTCATCTCAGAATACACTGGGATGAAGCTCGAGCCCGTTTCAAAACGGGCCAAGTATCCCCTCACAGAGATACTGGACCGAGGGGATTTCCCCCACGGAGGCCTTCCGGTGGCCGAAGCCATTGTTGGCCCGGCCCTAGAGCTATGGCAGCGGCCAGCTTCTTGTCCAGTACCTTCAGCCAGGATGGCTCGGAAGAATGCTGTTCCCACTGGTTCACTCTCCGGTTTCTCGGAGCACCCCTCCATGTAGGGGTTAGTGACCGACAGCGTTTTCTGGCATTCCAGGAACACTCAGGATGTGGACAAGCCACCCGATAAGGAGTTCAAGAAAGTGGACTACTCAGAGTGGAAAGTCTATGCTGCTTCCTCCCTAGGCCTTCGTCAGGCCAACTCGGCCGTTCTGATGGCACACTTTTCATACACCCTTTTGGGCTCCCTGGATGAGGTGATTACTCATCTCCCGGCTGACCTTCAAACGACGGTCAAGCAGGTGCAGGATAAGGGAAGCGCAGTGGCCAAACAGCAGCTCCAAACTTCATTGGACATCGCTGACTCGTGTGCCCGGTCAGTAGTGGCCATGCGCCACAGAGCTTGTCTGCGGATCTACACTTTTGCAGCGGATACCCAGCACAAGCTAGCAGACGTCTCCTTCTTGGGTACCAACTTGTTCGGTCCCAGGGTGGAGGGCCATCTGCAACGGATCGAGAAGTCCAACGCCACCTTGGACTCTGTCACGTCTGCCCAGAAGGACAAAGCCCGCCAGCAGCAGCGTAAGCCCTTTCATCCTTTAGCCCCTGCAGCACGTCCGGCCCAGCAACACCAACATCTGGGCCAGCAGGCTCGCATTTGGCACCCCAAAGCCAAGCCTGCTGCTTCCTCCAGCAGGAAGCTGGGAGTGAAAGGCCCAGGCAGCTCCTCTGCCGGCCCTTCCTCCAAGCCTGCCCAATGATGGGTTGAGGGGTGTCTCCCTCAACCTCGTAACCTCACCCCGGGCTCCCCCCGTTGGGGGATGGCTCCACCACTTCCATTCCGCCTGGTCCGATATCACCACAGACCACTGGGTGCTGGAAGTGGTAGGAAGGGGTCTGCCTCTGGAATTCGAGCAGTCTCCACCCTATCAAGCCGTCGCCCCACGGGGGGGGCTATGGGTTCTGCAGCCTCTCTGTCGGCTCATCGAGCCGACATTGCCGTGCTCCTCCAGAAGGAGGTGATCAGGGAGGTGGCGGATCCTCCACCAGAACCAGGGTTTGTGTCCAGGTACTTCCTGGTCCCAAAACGGACGGGGGGCTGGCGCCCCATTCTACACCTACACGACCTGAACAAGTTCCTAAGGTCTTGAACCTTCAGGATGGTGTCGCTGGCTCAGATCATTCCATCCTGTGGTTCTGTTCTCTGGACCTCCAGGACGCGTTCTTTCACGTCCCAATCCGTCCGTCTCACCAGCAGTTCCTCCGCTTCAGAGCAGAGGGATCCCTTTACGAGTTCCAGGCCATGCCCCTCGGCCTCTCTCCAGCTCCCAGGGTCTTCACCAAATGCATGGCAGTGGTGACAGCATTCCTGCGGCGTCGAAGGGTCCGGGTGTACCCTTACCTGGACGACTGGCTGATTGCGGCCTCCTCCAGACCGGAGGTGGTGCGGTCCAGGGATCTGGCCCTCCAGGTTTGCTCTCAGGTTGGCCTCCTCCTCATCAACGAGGCCAAATCAGAACTCGTGACAACGCAGGTGATTCAGGTCATTGGGGCAGAGCTCGACTCTCTTCGAGCCACAGCATGGCTCCAAGCGGACAGGGCAGAGGTTCTTTCCTCCTTTGCCCAATCATTTCTTGTTGGGCAATTGTGCCCTGCCCGGGACTTCCTGGGCCTCATGGCGGCCTGCACCAGCTTGGTCCATTGGGCCCGCTGGCACGTGTGTCCCCTGCAGTGGGGGCTGGCCCACCAGTGGTCTCAGCGCTCCGGTCCTCTGGACCAGCCAGTGACAGTGACCCAGGAGATGTGGAACGGCCTCCAGTGTTGGCTCGTTACAGCTCATCTGCAGGAGGGTATCCTGTTTGTCTGCCCAGAGCCGACGGTCACTCTGATGACTGCCTCTCTGATGGGTTGGGGTGCCCATCGGGGGGAGCTCAGAGCTCACGGCCTCTGGTCCTCTCAGGAGTCTCAATGCCACATCAACCTGCTGGAGCTTTGAGCGGTCCGACTAGCCCTCACCGCCTTTGCTCCGTTTGTGTGGGTCAAGTGGTTCAGGTCCAGACGGACAACACCACGACCATGTACTACCTAAACTGCCAGGGCGGGATGCACTCCTTGCCCCTGTGCAAGGAGGCTCTCCGCACTTGGTCTCTCATGAGCAGACTGGAGGCGGATCTCCTAGCCATCCATGTGGCAGGAGCCTCCAACACAGTGGCAGACGTGCTAAGCCGGATAGGTGCTGCATCTCATGAGTGGTCTTTCCTGCCGGAGGCAGTACAAGATCTGCTCTCCCACTAGGGCACTCCTCAGGTGGACCTGTTTGCCTCCAGGGAGAATGCGAAGCTGAGGCTGTTCCTTGCCCGCCCCCCTCAGCAGGGCTCGCTGCAGGGGGATGCCTTCTCGAGGCTGTGGACCCCGGGCCTCTTCTATGCCTTCCCTCCATTTCCTTTGATCCCCAAGGTGCTTCTCAAGGCGAAGAGGGTCAAGGCGCAGGTGATTCTGGTAGCCCCAGACTGGCCCCGTCAGTTCTGGTTTCCAGAGCTCCTCAGCCTCAGCTCCAGGCTCCCGAGGCGGCTTCCATCCCGCCCAGACCTGATCTCAGTCAACAAGGGGAAGGTACTCCACCCGGACCTTCAATCCCTGCACTTGATGGCCTGGTTCCTGAGCGGCTAGAGTTCCAGGCCTTGGGTATTTCAGACGAGGTCCTCAGTGTCATTGAGGCATCCCGTAAGGAGTCTACCAGAAAATGCTATGCCTTCAAATGGAAGAGATTCTCCATTGGTGTCAGGATAAGGGGTTGGACCCTTCCTCCTGTTCTTTGGCTAGCATTCTGGACTACCTGTGGTCCCTTTCTCAGCTAGGGCTTTGGTCGACGACCCTTAAGGTGCACTTGGCAGCCATCTCTGCTTACTGGGCGCGGGCCGGGAAGCAGTCGGTGGCGCAGGAGAAGGTGGTCAGGCGCTTTTTCAAAGGCCTTGATCACATATCCCCTCCGGTGCGAGAACCTCCACCTCTGTGGGATCTACTGCTGGTATTGGCTAAGCTCATGGGCAAGCCATTCGAACCAATGCACAGGTGTGAGATCTCTCACCTGTCGTGGAAGACCGCCTTCTTGGTGGCTATCACGTCAGCCAGAAGGATGGGAGAGCTCCAGGTGCTTTCCATAGAGTCTCCTTATCTGGTCTTCCACAGGGACAAGGTTGCCCTGAGCCCCCACCTGACATTCCTTCCGAAGGTGGTGTCAGAGTTTCACCTTAACCAGGTGTTGACTCTGGCGGTGTTCTACCCCCAATCACACCTCGGAGGCCAAATATAGGCTCGATACTGTGGACCCTTGAAGAGCGCTGTCTTATTATAAGGAGCGGACGGCTGAAGTTCGGGGAGAGGTTTCCCAGCTGTTTGTCACCTACGCTGAAGCCGTACCTGGCAGACCTGCAGCCAGGCGGACGATAGGCAGGTGGGTCACCTCCTGCAGAGATCTCTGCTATAGGTTGACTGGCATGGAGCCTCCCAAAAGGGATAAGAGCTTATTCTACCCACCATACCGCTGCTTCCAGGGGACGTCCCTATCCAGGAAATCTGCAGGGCTGCTACCTGGAAGTCAGTACACACCTTCATTACCCACTACCACATCGACCTTGAGTCATGCCGGGATGCTGGTTTTCGGACCTCGGTTCTCCAGTCCTTATTTCCCAAGTAGGGGGTGTGCGCCTTGCCTCCCTCCTCCTCCTGGAGAACTGCTAGGAGTCTGCCAGTAAGTGTGGATTGAACAACATATCCGTCCCTAGAAATACAGGTTATTCACCTGTAACAGGAGTTCTAGGAGTGGTATATGTTCATCCACACAACCCACCCGACCTCCCCAGCTTTGATGCGTAACCTGGCTTCCAGTGGGCTAGAGCTGGCGTCATGGGGCGGAGCTGAGAGTTTTACCACCCGGGTGGGAGGAGCCAGCTTGAAGACCTTCTGGCAAGATTTAAAGCGGCAAGGAACCTGCCTGTATGTGTGGATGAACAACATATACTACTCCTAGAACTCCTGTTGCAGGTGAGTAACCTGTATTTACCCACCACCACATCGACCTCGAGTCACGCTAGGATGCTGATTTTGGGGCCTCGGTTCTCCAATCTCTGTTCCCTAAGTAGGGGGTGTGCGCCTTGCCTTCTTCCTCTTGAAGAACTGCTAGGAGCCTGCCACACAGTGTGGATGAACAATGTATCCATGATCCTAGAAAAACAGGTTGCTCACCTGTAACAGGAGCTGTAGGAGTGGTATATGTTGTTCATCCACACGGACCTACCCGACCTCCCCGGCTGCGGATGCACACAACCTGGCTTCCAGCAGGCTAAGATCTGGCGTCATGGGGGTGGAGCTGAGGTATATACCACCCAGGTGGGTGGGAAGAGCTAGCTTGATGACTTCTGGCTTATCGAAAAGGGAGAGGGACATGCCAGACAGTGTGGATGAACAACATATACCACTCCTAGAACTACTGTTACAGGTGAGTAACCTGTTTTTACCTGAACAGCCTTCTTGAGCCCCCTTCCCCAGTTTTTTACTAATCCCACTCGTATTTGCCACTGGTTGTGAACAACTCACTGGTGTCCAGTCTACCTGACGTATTTAAACATTTCAATCCTACACCCGGTCTTCAATGAGTACATGTTGAGGCACTCAAGTCTCTGCTCATGTGTCCACCAATGTTGCTCTCTCGTCATTTTGGTTGCCCTCCTCTGCTTTGTTACCAGCTTGATGTTCTTTTTGGATGCCAGTTCCAAAATTGTGTGCTGTACTCCTGCTGCAGTCTCACCAGAGTCCTATACAGGGGCAGTGTGTTCTTTTTCTGCTACCAGTGCATCCCAGCTTCCTGTTTTGCCTTCCCTGTTGCCTCCTCATGTTGTGCTGATGACTTGAAGCTGTTTGACATTCACCCTCCCCCCAAGATCCCTTTACTCTTCAATCACAGTAACTGTCTCCCCACCTGTATTCTGCTGCTGGATTTTTGTTTCCAGTGTGCATGCCATTGCACTTTTTGGCATTGAAGCCCAGCTGTCAGATCTTTGACCACTGTCAAGCCTCTCCCAGTCCTCCCTTATCTCGCTGATATCCTCCTTGGTATTGGCTGCCTCAGAGCTTGGAATAGTCTGCAAGCACCTGCACGTTCTTCTTGTACCAAGTTCAAGTGGACCGTCGACTGAAGTGCAGAGAATTTAATGTTAGCCATTTCCCAGCCTTCATTGTCTAAATCATTAACAAGCTGGCAGAGTTCCCCCTCTAATACTGTCATCTGTGTTGTGAATGAAGATATTAAAAAGCACTGTTCTCTGTGGTACCCCACTGGGGATTCAACTAATTCCTGTGAATTTCCCATTAATCACTACCTCTGTGTCCTCCCCTGACCCCCAGTAAGTTCTCCACCCGTTTTGTCCATTTGTGTCCCACCTCCCAGGTCCTCTAGTTTTTAACTAGCCATTTGTGCAGGACTGTGTTGGATACCTTGCTAAAATCAAGGTACAGTTTGTCAAATGTCTGTCCTTTATCTAACATTCTCATTACTCAGTTAAGAGTCTTACCAGATTTGACTACACCTTCCTGCCACAAAAACATGCTGTCTAGCATCCTGTAGCCTGTTTCCCCCCCCAAGAACTCAAATCAGTCTTTCCTCTAGTAGGTTTTGTAATAGTTTGCCAACTTGATATAAAACTGAACTGTAGTTTGCTGGCTTATCTTTTCCCCACACACTTGTGTAGCCCCAGCCATGCTGCTTCATGAGCAGGGACCAGCAAGTTTGTTTGGCAAGCATACTAATTTATAGAGATTACCCATCCTACTACCTAGGATATGCTGCGATTCCCTTGGTAAGCAGAAATGTGTCCAGGCTTACCTTAAATGGCCTGTTCTTCGAATGGGAAATGCCATGAGGAAACCTGTTTGCATCTGTTCTATACATGCCTGTTGCAGCAGGGTGCTGTGCTGGGGAGGCACCTTTGCCCACTCTGGAACTGGGGAGGGGCTGTTTGCCTTCAGTTTCCCCAATATGCACAAGGTCAGGAGGGATGACACAGCCCTTGGCTTCAGCAGCAAACTGCCTCAGCTGCTTATAACGAGGTCTGAGGGGACTACCCAGCAAATGGACCAAAAAGTTCTGCATCTGACAGCCTGGTTCTAGAGCTGTCAGAGTTCCACACATTAGGGCTTTTGGAGGACATCTTCAGGGTTCTGGAGGTGCCTCAGAAGAATTTTTTTTCACAAACCTTACAACTTTAAGTAGACATGGTACTCCTGCTGGTGCCAAGCACACAGTCGAAAAACAATCTACTCAAGAAACCCATGTAGAACCTGGCCAAAATTGTACAAACTTGAAAATATAAAAGAAGCCCAGCTCCCGCAAACATGCACTGAGTGACACTCCTGACAAAGCACACTAAATGTGCGAAACATTTAAGTTGCTGCAGTGCTGCTACCTTGCTAATTTTGCATCCAATTTTTCTACTTATAAAATAGTGAAGATTTTTTGCACTTGCATCTGCTTCTGTGCAAGTTGGTGGGAGCTGGGTTGTGTTCGTGCTTTCAACATTCTGTAACACCTCTGGTCCAGTCAAACATGCGAGCCATGTCCTTTAGTGTGCATGTGGCTGTTTTGAGGAGAAGTGTAAGCTGACTGGGGCCGAGGAAGAGGTAGTATCTAAATAATTTTTTGTAGTTCAAGATTTTATTCAGAGTTCACAAATAAAGGGTACAGCAGCACCCCATAGGATAACATAAATCAATGTAATTATATTGGCCAATAAACTGATGAGCCAACAGGGATCCTTGGGGATAAGATGCATTAAAGTCCATGAGGTCAGAATAACTAATTTTGAGGAGTCCATTGTCTGACTAGTTCATATGAAGAGAAAACTGTCCATTTCATCTCATGTACCATGTAGTTACAAGTATCTAAATTCTTTAAAGGCTTGGACCACCTGTCTCCTGTGTGAACCCCCACTGCCTTAGAATCCCACGTCGGTTCTGTTTCAGCTTAGAGACCCTTTGAGCTTATAAGCAAGTGTCATTTGTCTTGTTCGTTATGCAAAGCTGCATTTCAGCTCACCAGTTGCTGGGCAAAATGTGAGTAAGCTTGGGTGCTTTCAGTGGAGTCTCCATATTTTGTTTTCTAACTACAAGGCTGTCCTTTGCCCTCAAATGGAATCTTATGTTTGCCCAAGGGAGTTTGTTTCCATCTGAACCAGCCCTTGGTGCAGCTTAAGTTTTTCCTGAAGTCTCCTGCTTCAGTTGTTGAACCTGCTCCCCATACTGTAATGTTCAGAGATCAACTCTTATATGAAGCGTACTGCAAAATTTCCCAGTGACAAGTGGCAGCTGTTAATAAAATGTGCTGGAGCTACTGAAGGCAGAATGGGAGTCTAGAAAACCACTGCTGGGTGGATCACTTCCTGCTGGTCAGTAGAAGCATGTGGAGCTATGTGCTCACTTTACCATGCTTTTCTTTTTACTTTCTGTTTTTTGTCCCCCAATTTTACCTTGTCAGCTGCCAGGACCTCCTTCCACCTACCCAAGCTCTTATACCTACTGCAGGAGTCCTTCGGTGGTCCTGCCCACCACCAGCCTTCGTTCTGCAACCTTCCCAAATAACCTGACCATAATCCCACGGCTTGTCTCCCATGTGCAGGACCCTCTGGTTCCCCAAGTGAGGAAAAGGTACTTCACTCGACAGGTGGGGGGGGGCTCTGAGAAGGAGCCAGCAAGGCGTGGCAGGAGTCGAAGTGACCCTATTGTGGCATGCGAGGCAGGGTGGCTTCATCTGCTCAGTGCTGCTAGGGGTATTTTTGTCCCCTGCTAAGCCCTCCCCTTATCCCACCCCAGGGTGTGGTCCTGAGAGGTGATCCGGCAATCTGCCTATCAAGGCTGTTGGAAGGGTGGGTAAGCCCCACTTCACCTTTGGTGCTCCCCTGCTGGCCCCTACTTTGGGCGGACGACACCTTCATGTCACCTGCCAGGTGAGTGGGTATGTGCCAACGTGAGGTCTCCACAGAAAGAGTACTTTTTTCTTCTCGAATGACACCCCTGTCCCTGAGTTACCAGGGGGGCGGTTGTGCAACAGAAGGAGGTGCCTTCCCTACTTCCATAAGGCAGGAGGCATTCAAAGGACGCCTGACCCTGCCTAACTGGTTGGCAACAGATGTCCCGGACTCTGGTCACAAACCCAGGTCATCTGGCAAGCGGTAACTACTGCTGTGCTGATTGGCGGCTCACTCTACCAGACTTACCATTGCTAGAAGCATTCCCACTGCAGAGATCTACAGGGCTTCTACCTGTGCATGTTTTATTTTCCACCTCCCAGTGGACTGCTGAGAGTCTGCCAGTGAATGCTGGCTGAGGTGATTACTAGTGGTAGAACTATGGTTATAGGTAAGTTATTGGAGGCAGTATAGTATAGTGGTTAGGGGCACTGAGCTGCAAACCTGGAGACCTGAGTTTGCATCCCATCAGCCCCCACTTGCATACTGTGACCCTGAGCAAGTCACTAAACTTCCTTGTGCTCCCAGGTTGCACCTGGAAACAAGCTCGGGCTTAGTGTGTTACTCTTGGTTAAACAATTTCCCTTTCCCCATTGTTCATTTACTTTTTTTTTTTTATTTACCAAACACATTCTAACTTTTTATATTCATCTCCCTTATCTCACTGGCTCCCCCCCCTTCAATCATTTTGGCAGCCACCCACCCCCATCACCGTACTTGCAGCTCCGCTGGCTCCCTTAGTTTGCTCCTGGGTGGAGTTTTAGAGTGGGATGCTACCTCTGCAACACTGGTTGTTGGGAGGCAACAGGAGGAGCCTGAGTACACTGGTATGTCATTCTGCTAAGCCAGGGTACTTTCCTGTGTTTTCAACCTAGACCTAGGATGGTAGCATGTTAAGGGCTAAGTGGTGTGCACCCAGCATGCTATTACTGAGCCCAGCCAGCGTCCTCTCTCACCAAGTCTTCACTGCACTGCCACCCACGTGGCAGTATTGCAGCACAATCTGTGACCCTTCCCAGTGGGTCAGTCTCTTCAAACCCCCCCCCCCCACTAGGCTGGCCTTCCGGCATCATGGGCCTGTACCTGACCCATGGTTGCAAGCCTCACAAACGGCAACACTTCTCATTGTGCCAGCAGGTTGGCTATCTGCTCAAACTTTGCTTCCTTGCCCTCTCCCAGCTAGATCCTGAAGATCTTCGAGGGTATCTCTTCCATTGGGCCACACCTTTGAAACTGTAGGCCATCGGTGTCTGGACCATTCAGAAACGTTTACTAGCCTGGGACCACTACCCACAGTGATGTGCAGCATCTGTGCCTATAAAACGCAGGTGACCCCACTGCTCTTTAGTTTGTTCTTCTGCCGTCGACCATTTGCTGGACCTATAGAGAAATAAAGCAGTTGTTTCTACAGTTTTCATATTTTACTTTAGCTTATCAACGTCCCTGTATGTCACCTTCGAAAGAACCTTCATTTTGAGTTTTGTACCTGTGGTTACAAGATCTAAAAGGACAACACACAAATTGTGTGTTTTTGCTATTTGGGCCTGTCCCACAATGTAAGGGCCTGTAAGATCTGCCAAGGATTCAAGTAGGCCACAAGAAAATGCCAAAAGAAGGTTCTAGAAACCTTCATTGCCTTCAAGGCCATGGAGCCCCAAGTTAAGGCTATGGGATCCAAGCCAGCTTCTCTCTCTCACACGGCTGCCACTGGGAAGGATACACCCAGGTGGTCTGTGATGCTTTTGCTGCCACAGTCTGGAAGGGATGACAGAGAAAAATAAAGAAAAGGAAAAAGTAATTGAAACCCTCCTCATCCAACTGTCATCATAAGCATAGAGAAAAGCATGCTTAACTGGTGAGGTTGAGGTCTCCATTGAACAAGAGTAAGTCCTTGTGCTCGACCGCTTTGGCGGCATCAGCTAAACCCCCCCCCCGGACCATCATGGAGACGCCAAGGATGAGGGCTTGGCTCTGGTGCTGCCGTACTTACTATGGATGACTGTATGCCACTTCTGTTGTCAGGTTCTTTACCATTGACAATGGCAGTCATGAACCCTCAAATGGGTGTCAACTCCCAGGCTGTACTGATGCAATTTTCAGAGACTTTGTTCCAGTCACTGTCGGCCACGGTGCCTGCATTCCTGTCGACAGACCCTGTCAGTGTAGACCGCCTTAGATTGATGGAACATTAGTCTATCAATCTGCAGTCACCCATAAGAAGGCAGAATTCCTGTCCAGGGAGATTGCAGTTGCTCGGAATTGACCGGCTCAGCTGTTTCAGACTGTAGACAGACTGTGCAACCCAGCCTGTCTGCAAGTTCAAAAAGCCTTTTCGCAATTAGAGTGTGAGGAGCTCGCTCGTTACTTTGCAACTAAAGTGGCCAACATCAAGGCGGACTTGTGCCTGGCAATCTCTAAGGGTGGTGTCGTACAACAGTGTGAGTTCACAGTACCCCAGTTCTCTTGGAGTTCCTTTGGTTGACCTGAGTTTGTGGATATTATGAGGATCATCCAAAGTGTGTGTCCCACAAGCTGTAGTTTGGACCCTGGACCGACTCCCCTCATTTTGGGTTGGACTGATATCATCAGTCCAGTCCTGGTGCAAATAGTCTGGTGCTCCCTGGAGTCAGGCAAGTTTCCTTGCTCCCTGAAAGAGGCGGTGGTGACACCTCTCTTGAAGAAAGCTACCTTGGACCCAGACTGTTTCTCAAACTACAGACCTATCTCTAACCTTCCCTTTATTGGGAAGGTTATTGAGAAGGTAGTGGCAGCCTAATTGGAAGACTATTTAACCATCCATAATATCTACGAATCCTTCCAATCCAGTTTTCATAAAAGACAAGCACCGAGACTGCGCTGGTTTGGGTGCTTAATGATCTTCTGAGGGCGAGAGATCAGAAGAGATGTTCCATTCTGGTTCTTCTTGAGCTCTCGTCAGGTTTTGACACTGGATCGCCTGGTGTTGACGGCATGCCTGAGGCAAATTTGTGGAATGTCGGGAACTGTTTTACAATGGTTCACCTCATTCCTCACTGGGAGATCACAAAGAGTTGTGTCGGGAGTCTTTTCCTCTTGCCCAACTCCTTTGCTGTGTGGGGTGCCTCAGGGTTCCATGCTGTCACAAATGTTATTTTCAGTGTATATGCTGCCCCTCGGAGACATAAGACGGTATGGGCTGAGGTTTCACTGCTATCCAGATGATACCCAGCTATACCTGTCTTTTGCACCCAACCAGGATAGAGCTCTCGCAGTGTTTAACTGTCTGGAAGAAATCCAGGGTTGGATGGATTCTAGTTGGTTAAAGTTGAACTCAGAGAAGACAGAGGTTCTGGTTGTGGACCCGGGTGGTCAGATAGAGAGGTTGTGTGATGGCACGCCCTCTGGAATTTTTCTTGGCGGTGTGTCACTTCCGACCTCTGAACGGGTGCGTAGCCTTGGGATTTCCTAGACAACAGACTGACCTTACAGTCTCAAGTGTCAGCTGTTGTCAGGACTTCCTTTTACCATCTTAGGAATATCGCCTGGGTTAGGCACCTTGTTCCGTCTGACTCTTTGCCAACGTTGGTCCACGCCTTTGTGTCCTCGCATTTGGACTACTGCAACACCCTATACTTTGGGCTTTCTGGGGTTGAAATTCGTCGCCTAGAGCTGGTGCAGAATGCTGCAGCCCAGGTTCTGACTGGGACAAGTAGGTCCTGTCATATTTCCCCGGTGCTGCACGAACTGCACTGGCTTCCTATACAGTGACGGATCACCTTTAAAGTCATTTTATTGACTTTCAAAGCCCTTCACGATCAGGGTCCGGCCTATCTGAAAGAACTCCTGGTGCCTTACTACCCCGGCCGATCGCTCCGCTCAGCTGACGAGGGGTTGTTAGAAATTTCAAGAGTGAGTTTATAATCTTCTGGAAGCAGAGCATTTTCTTATGCTGCACCCACTCTTTGGAATTCTCTACCACACCGGTTACGGGAGTGCACCTCCGTGGAGGAATTCAAGAATTTGAAGACTCATCTGTGTCAAATGGCCTTCTTGGATGGTTAGTTAATTTTATTGTGCTGAGATCTTACTTTATATTTTATTAATTGATTTTAATATTTGATGTTATTATGATGTGATTTTATTTATATGTATTACTGATTTATATTTGATGTTATGGCCTTAATGTGTTCAGTGCCTTGGTATGTTGAAAGGCGCTTTATAAATAAACTTATTATTATCATCAACAACAGGACTTAAAAGCACTCCTATGGTTCTTATTCACAGCTGCCGCCAGCTCTGTCAGTTGCTTCTGTCGTCATTCAGGACTAAGACAAGGTAGAATATAATCCTAACCTCCTAAATATGAAAGAAGACTTGGAGGGTGAAGGGGGATTCCCTATGAAGGAGTGTTCCCTTCCAGCTCTGCCCTCTGCTCTTGCAGTGAGGACTCTAGTTTATAACCCTAGGTTTCCTTCTGAAGATCCCTCATGTCAAGCTTTGCTCGGGCAATTCCAAGATGTCATTGACTTTGAGGGTGAAGAGGAGGACTCCAGCAAAATAAATGTAATGGAGTTCTTAGATGTGACAGCTGCACCTACTGTTGTAGTGCCTCCTGTATATCCTGTATTGGAGGATGCTACATGGCACTCTCCTAATACCTTCCCTGCAGTTGTTAGAAAGGCTGATAAACAGTACCCTGCTCCATCTGTTAAGCCTTATGCTTCCAAAGAGAAATCAATTCAGTGGTAACCATTGTTGCTCATGATCGGTCTAGGGTCCCTAGAGTAGAGTACTGTGCATCCTGACAAGTAATTGAAGAGACTGGATGTTATGGGTAAAAGAATGTATGCATCTGTATCCTTGGGTCTAAGAATTGGAAATTATCAGACCTGCATAGTTATCAGAATAGCCTGTGGAAATCAGACATGACTACTATTCAGGCATTGTTTAACAGTCCTACAAAAGCTGAGCTCCTTAGTGTCGCTTTGGCTGGTAGTGATACTGGAAAGCATCTGGTCTTCCAAGGATCAGTCTTTGCCATTGAGCATTGGTGGGTTCTGGCTGGAGGCGCAGGACTCCACAGGAACAATTGCTTTAAGATTATAGGAGTAGGGAGCAGACATCGGAGACTGTGCCACCCACGAGGCTGACGTATGACATGGTGCTTGTGGACTGGCCAGTAACTGATGCTGGCTCCTTCTCCTCCTCAGTTCTGTTTTTCCCACTGTCGAGACTGCATCTCAGTGGGAGTGTCAGCACGAAAGACTACACCACAGTTCTGTTGCCTGCAGTGTTGTGGACAATACCGGTGCTGATTCCAGCACCAGACGGGATGGCAGCATCTGGTATGGTCCCAGGTTGGGATCCAGTGCCCCCTAGGCTCCAGGTTGGATTCTGGTGCCACTGCCCGCACTATTTCTGACTGGTGTCATTGGCAGCACCAAGACACTCTGGTGCTGTTGGCAGTGCCGGGTCCGCTACCTTCCACCCTTCTGGCTCTGCTTTGGCTGCTAGACCCTCTCCAGAGGCAGTTTTTTGTCTGGTGATGTGGGGGTCGGGTCTGGGTCAGCACAGTGTTCCACCTCTGGAGGAACTGCAGGCTCTGAGGAGCCACAGTGCTGACTTGTGCCTTCCTTCCCAATGGTACTGGCGAGCTCTGCAGTGAGTGGGGACAGGGCCTGCTCTGTGGGACGTTAACTGCTCTGATCTCGCACTACGGTTCCCACCCCGCCTCCCCGAGGGGTGCCACCATGTTTTCCCCTCTACAGTTGGGTGTTCTGTGGTGGCTAGGTTGTACAGGAGTTGGTCTGGTCTTCTGTGACCCTTCTCTTCTGCTTTCTCCTCCACCTCTCCCAGGAATCTGGCCCATGACCTGGGAAGAAGTCAGGGCTATGGTAGGTTCTTTCCCTAGAAGGAGTAGAGTCTGCAATAGCACATTAGGTAGGTAATTTTAGGGCAGACTGGGTAAGTGAAGAGGTCTTTTTCTGCCAACAACTTCTGTGTTTCTATCTAGATACTTGAGGGCCATGAATGAGGTTATTTTCCGACCTGAACACCCAGCACCACCTTCCCCTGAGGAGTCTTCCCCCTCTGAGGAAGAGAATACATCAGTCCACGACACCTTTGACACTAATCTCACTAGCTATCAGCACTTTATTTTGGGGATGCTTAAGGAGTTGCATATTTCCCCCTTTGTAGCTCGCAGTGCTGCTTATGCGATGCTGGTCTTCCTGGGAGAGTACAGCTCGGACACCATAGTTATCCCTCTGTGGCTTTGGCCCTTTATGGCAGCGTCAGTGTCTGGCACCATCCCTCTGCCCCTTCTCCAGCCCTGAGAGACTGTCGGCACAGGTATTGTGCACCCATGGGGTCTTCTGGTGCCATGCCCCCACCCCTCTTTGGGAGTAGGACTCCTTGATACCCCCTCTAGGCATCACCGCCCAAGGCACAACTGCCCCCCCTGACTCTGACTTGGCTGAATTCGACCATTGGAGTAAAAGGGTATGCCTTGTGCTCTGCATTGCTGTACACCAGGCTACCTATGCTATATACCTTTGGACGATGCCAGGGCAGCTCCTGGCATCCATGCCTGACAGTGAGGCAGCCATTCAAGCCATTCACCTTTCCATGTGGGGTCTGGAGCTGGCGAGACACCAGTCAAGGGCATTTTATGACGCCAGTGAGGTAGCCTCCAGATTGGTGGTAACTGCAGTCTGCATTAGGTGGATGGCATGGCTTCGCCTTTCAAGGTTGTCAGCGTTGGCCTGGCATAGGGTAACTGACTCATCCTTTCAGGGGGCCTGTCCCCCCCCCCCCCAAGGTCAGACGTGAGTTAATGAGGTGACGTCCTCCTCCCAGGTCTCCCCTGCAAGAGACTGAGGAATTATTTTCCCCTTAGGGTTTGCCAACACCACTGAGGGTGGTGGCTTGGCACTCACCCACCAGTGCTGAATTGGGAAGATTGATCCTGGGAAGATACTAAAATTACGTACCCACCATAATTCTTGATCTTCCAGGATATCTTCACCATTCAGTACTGCTACCTACCCACCTTCCCCCTCGTGACCACATTCCTGGACAGTCTCTCCCCCAACCCCCTTACTTTCCCCCTTTAATAAAAAATCTTAAGAGGGTGCTAGCTGTCAGCAAACTTCTCCTGAGGGAAAATTGCCCCTTCCATGATCTTTCTGACCCTCAAAAAAAAAAAAAAAAGTTAAGTACTTTCTGCAGGACTTCTTGCCATTATCCTTTTAGTTGGGAAGGCAACTGCTCCTGGGACATTTGCCCCTATGTTTCCTTCTATAACGTCACTTCTGTCAAGAGGTTTCTTTATACATATGTATGGGGAATACGTGATGGATGACTGTTGAATACATTATCTGAATGAGTGGAAAGTGACCTCGGGTAACCTCAAGTGGTGGAGTGGAGCCACGAGTGACTGTTCCAGAGGTCACTCGCCACTCATTCAGATAAACAATGTATTCAGCGGCTGGCCATCATGTAGTCCATTTATATAATAGGGCCGCCTACCATTAAATAAATCTTCACAGCCATTACATAAATCTGTTTACATGTCTATGCCCTTCTCCCCCAAAAAAAAAAAAAAAAGTCAGGAGATGCTCTTTTGGGCCCTTGGTGTTTTTCCTCACCCCTTACTGCTTCTCCTCGGTTGTAGGATCTCTGTTGTTGGATTGTATTCTGAGCCCTCTGGGGACAGAGCTTGCAACAGATCTCTGTTGTGGGTATACTGGTTTTTACAGTTATCCACCTCTGACTCCGACAATCTGTAGGTCCTCTGACCGCTTAGTGTGCTGCATTTCAGCCAATCGACTTGGCATCTTCCAACAGACTTCCTGGTGGGGGGGGCCTTCTTAAAATAACTCCAAGTCTGACAGGATCCCTGTTCTTGGTCTGGTTTCTGAAGCACTTCTCTGTTTTACCTCCTGCAATCAGTTTTTATCAGTCTATGCCGTTTGTCCTCAGACTTTCAGACTTGTAGGCATAGTTTCTCCTATAGTCTTTGCTCATATGGGGCATTTGATTCTGACCTCCTCCTCCTCTAAGGGCCACCTGCACACGAGCTATGTCTCCACAAGGCTCACACAACTCATTATTGTATCGCCTCAGAGAAGTACTTGCATCCTTGCAACCCCCCACTCCCCCCCCCTTAGCTACTGCTCCTAATGGCTCAGTTTTCTACCTTGCCTGGGTTGCACTCCCTAGGGGTGTCGGTCATTCCTTGTTTGGTATGAGAGCAAGCAAGCTCTTCTGCACACTCCTTTTGACCGAGGTCATGGGTCCCCCCCAACCCTCTGTCTACCTGATCTGTCCTGGTCACCCCTGGCCTTATAAATCCATCTGCTCAGAGTTTCTTTTTATCTCTTATTCTCTGGTTGTTTTTTATTACTTTACTTTATATCCTTTCCTTTTCCCTATCCCTTGCCCCACCTTTATTTTTTCCCTACTACTACTTTCCTCTCCTGCAGACAGAGCTAAGGAGGAGAGGAAACTGGCATTGGTTACTGGCCAGTCCACGAGTGCCACATCATACATCAGCCTCATGGGTGATGCCATCTCTTATGTCTGCTCCCCACTCTTAAAAATCTTTCTAAGCTATAGCTCCTGCGGAGTCCTGCACCTCTGGCCAGAACCCACCAGTGCTGAATGGTGAAGATACCCTGGAAGATCAAGAATTATGGGGAGTAAGTAATTTTCATCTATGCCTCTGTCAGGTCTGCAACTTCTGGCATTTTTCCTCAAGAGCTATTTTTTATTATTTTTACTTTTTAATTGATAAAACTCATATATGACAAATTACAAAACCATAATTCATAATCAAAAAATGATTCGGTATCATTATAGCAATGTACAGTACATTTCAAACTTCCCTAGTATGAACAAAATGCGTAAGTTTTTTTTTTAACTCTATTTCTAGCTCCGCTTGAGCCCCGGAGAACTCTCTCAGGCATCCACTCACTACCAGCTCTACCTCCGTGCCTGAAACTCACCAGCAACCTGGCACCAGCCCGGCTATCCCCTCGGCTCTGAGCCCTCCTGAGGTGGGGCCGTCCTATCCTCCCAGGGTGCTATATCTACAAATATAGGCCGGGCTGGGCTTGGCCCAGGAGCTGGACGAGTTTGGCTGGTGGAGTGTGGCTGTAGGGTGGTGCCTTCGCCTATCTCCGGGAGCGTGGATTTTCTTGTTTTTTCCTCCTCCCTCGTTGTGCCCACCCCCCTCACCCTCACCCGACGGAGTCCCGATGTGCAATGACGCCAGGGAATGTCTTGCCGTGACTCCACAACCCTCTATTTTGGCCCTAAAGCATTGCGGTACCTCCGTTCTCCACCAGAGGTTGCTGTGATGCTAGGCATAGTCCCTGGATCCCCTGAGGAAGGCAAGCTGTCCTCCGGACACTTAATCCATTAATCCATCCCCTCTCCTGCCAACCCCCAGCGATCCAGGCTCGTTCCCTGGAAGTTTCTTACCATACTTTCTATAATGAAATTCAATACAGTGGCCCAGCCTTTTGGATAGGCACTGTTTAGTAACAGGTGCATCCTCTTTCCTGGGGCAAATGATTCAAAAAGCTGAGAGGACTTTCTGCAGTCCTTAGTGCAATCAAGACAGAAATGTACTGTTTTATCAAATGTACAGATCAATGCCTCACCTTTGTTAGCATGCTCAGGATAATACACAGGAAGGTTTATGGTCTGATTCAATGTTACATCAGAGATCACTTTTGATAAAAAGCGTGGACTGGTATGCAACGATACTCCATCCTTGTAAAAAACATCAGCAGGAGAGGCCGGCCCGGTGGCGCTGAGGGTTGAGGCGCTAGACGCCACACTCAAGGCCAGTGCGCACCGGGTTCGAACGGACTCGGGTGGCCGGGGGTCGGCGGGGGGAGGGAGGATCGAGCGTCCCAACGGATGCTCTCCTCCCTCAGGGGTGGGTTACCAAGAGCGCATTGCGCTCTGCATTCCTTCCATAGCCGGTGGAAGCACCGGCAGAGGGAAGGGGTGGAGGCGGCTTCGCCTGTCGGAGCCGGGGAAGGGGGACGTCTCGGCGCATGAGGGTCTGCGTGCGTAAGCATGCTACCACTCGGGGATGTACGTCCCTAGCGCAAGGCGTCCTGGGGGAGTGGGGACGTCAGGGGAGAAAACCAGAAATACCCTCCGGCAGCCCTAGATGAAGTCCGCCCTAAGTCCACCCGGACCACCTACAGGACAGACCCCAATGTGCGAGGAGAGGAGGATGGGTACTCTAGGGGCAGATCCCTAAGGTAGGTACCGGGGGACATGAGCCGACGGAAGGAGGGGGCACCGGAGGCAGTAAGGAGGGATAAAGATGAAAATAAAAAAAAAAAACATCAGCAGGAGAGACCTCATGCATGAGAGCTTGAAGCTTGGAAATCCTTATTTACAGGCTAAACTTTATGCCCATGTATGCGGCACATCTCTGGGATGTGCCGGCAGACTCACTGCACTCCCCAGGCTGAATATCAGGATGTGCCGCATATGCAGTGACATGCCCGCTGGAGATGCGCTGCATACATTATCTTTGCGCCGCAGAGCATCAGGAATTGTGCAGTGCAATTCCACCTTTTGAATATAGCCCCGGGATGCATTTCTGGGGTTGTGCCAGCACAACTCCTTTGAATATCTAGCCCATGGTTTACAGTATAATGCAATACATCATGGTATGCCTTCCTGGGACTTTAATGTTTTTCCTTTATCTTTCTAAACATACAAATCCCTGCAGGGCTCGATTTAAAATATACCTGCATTTTCTCTGAAATGTAATCAATGTTCAGGGAAACCAAAACACTATAAAGTTATAACAAGCTGCTTAAAACTTTTGGAACAATTTACCCATTGGAACAATTTGAACTAAGCCCTTCCTTTCTGTACGCAGAACTAATTCACAGAAAACTGTCTGCTGCTTTCTGTGGCTGAGGAAGAAGGCAGATTTATACACAACACCCACAACTACAAGTGTTAACTGCAGCTCCTATCGTCCTGTGATCTTCATTGCCTAGCCTGGCTGCATGCATGAACACTGATGAAGCTCTGTAAACCATTTAGATTAAATGTTTTACATACACAAATGTCTGCATGAAACATATCACTTTCCAGGAGCAGTGGGCTTTCTATAGCACTCTGACTGAAAAATTCCTGCCAGATCCTCAGTAAAAAAAAAAAAAAAATTTACTTCGTAAACAAGAGGCTTCATTCATGGGGGATATATTGTATGTACGCCTCCCTCTAGGACTTGTCAGTTCATATATGTGCAGTATGGAGATAAAGAAACCGTCAGGAAGCTCAGTTCATTTAGAATACATATACCACCCCCTTTATGAAGGAGACCTTGTAGATTACATGTGTACTCCACACTCGCCAGGAAGCTGGATGCCCCACACCACCAACAGCTGGAGCACAACTGGAAACAAGACTACTCGTGCTCCCCAGCTGTTATCTGCAGTTTGGGATAGGGAACGGAATATACCTACTTTTAAAAATATATATACTGTACATATTTTAATGTTTTTGTTCCCATGGTTTTTGCCTGCCCTCGTGTGTCATTTACATGAGTGCGCACATGTGGAGGCATGTGCATGCCACACACTGCAGGATGCCCCACCCTACCAGTCGCACATGCCTGCCCACGCCGCCAACGAGCCTCCACCCAGTGATGGCAGGAGGGTAACCTCCCTCCCCGAAAGAGTAGAGCCATCGCTAGGAAGCTCAATCCTGCTTCCCGCCCTTTCCCCCAATGCTAGCACCCAGATGACCTGAGATCATTCCCAAACCCAAGTTGCTGGCGTGGCACAGACCTGCTTACCTGAGGTTTTTCGACAGCAGTGCTAGTACCAACACTTCCTTTCCCCGATCCATAGTTTGAGAGGCCAGTGGAGCTTAAAAATGAACTGCATGCAGTTTCGGGGGCAAAACAGCATTACAAACACTAAGTCAAAACTGCATAGAAAACCAGAGGCAACCCCCTGGAGGTAGCATGGTTTTGCCCTCCACAAGATGGCAGCACACTTTATGTACCTTAGAAGGGGACATTGCCATTCTAGTATTTCTTTCGAGTTCTGTGTTTCACTTCACACTTTCAGGCTACGCAGAAATCTCTGCCTCCCAGCAGCAGGCATGACACACTTTACTCTGCAGGCTGGCTCTAGGCATGTGATAGTCCCTCACCGATCTGATCCTGGCATTGTGAACAAGATTAGTCTTTCTGTAGATGACACGAAGATCAGTGCGGTAGTGGATGATGCAACAGAGTGGCAGGGGCTGCAGGATGATCTGGCTAAACTTGTGAAATGATCAGTCACACCGCAGCTGGAGAACAATGCTAAGAAATGCAAAGTCATGAACTTGGGAGCTAGGAACCCAAGGAGGTGTTACCAGCTGGGAGGAGTACAGACAGACACAACAGAGAAGAAGAAAGATCTGGGGGTGATAACAACAGGATGAATGAACCACTCGGGACAATGCAGTAAAGCAGCAGTGAAAGCCAACAAGATGCTGAAGAGCCTGCCACTGTACAGGTCATTTGTGGGGCTGCACCTGGAGTACTGTGTGCAGTTCTGGTGCCCATACTTAAAGAAAGATGTTCGATTACTAGAGGGAGTCCTGCGCAGGGCAACAAAGATGATCCAGGGATTGGAAGACAAACTCTATGAGGGAAGGCTGAGGGAGCTCAACACGTACTCTTTGGAGAAGAGAAGGGATGGGGGGGGGTATGCTTGAGAGCTTTAAATATATGAAGGGAACAATCAAGACGGGAACTGAGGGGGCCACAAGGGAGCATTGTCTGAGACTGGGGGATCAGATTTAGGAGAGAAATGAGGAGGCACTTTTTCTCGAAAATGGTGGTGTCTATGTGGAATGCGCTGCCTGAGAAGGTGGTATCCTGCAAGTTGGTGGGTAGTTTTAAAAGGGGATGGGACAAGGTGAGGGGAGGATCAACATGGGGGAGAGAGAGGAGGGGCAGCTGCAGTGTAAGGGATTTGTTAGCTGCACACTTGAGCAGACTAGATAGACCATATGGCCTGTATCTGCTGGCAGTTTCGTATGTTCGTATCCTCATTACTAGGCTGGGAGGCAAGTGACATGAGAGAGTCACCCATGGAGATCATAAGAAGCCTCTCCCCCAGCTGTATACTTTCAACCACACAGAACTCAAAAGAAAGACTGCCTTCAGGGCTGTGGAGGCTGCCACCAGGGCTTGGGGTTTGCTGAAGAGCCTGCCATCAGGGCTGGGCCTGTGGAGGCAGCTGCTGGGACTGGTTGGGGCTTGAGTCGGATGTCAGGGCTGTAGGGGCTCTGGAGGGTGCTGCCAGGTCTTGGGGCAGGCTGTCAGCTACCTGGCCTGGGGGGTCAGAATATACCATCAAGATGGGGGGGGTTCAGGAGCTGCTGAGAACCTGTCTATGGGGGCTCAGAACTTGCAACCTGGGAGTCTGCTGTCAGGTCTGGGGAAGTGACCATTGGAACCTGCAGCCATGGCTTGCAGGAACAGGGGAGCAGGCAATCAGGGTTGGTATGGGGTCGGTTAGTGAGCATGCTGCTATGGCTGTGGGGAATCAGAGGAGCTTCGGGTGTGGGGGTTCAGTGTCATCGTCCCCCCAATTAGCAAGGCCAGTACTGCTCGATCAGTCATATGAACAGACAACCAGCCCCGAACAAAAAAGCCCCGCCCAGGAGTGCCAACCTTTATGGGTCCTCACTGCCTGTAAGAAGTATTTATCCAATGGGCAGATTCCCTAGTAATGCTTTTTTGCAGTCTTCCCTCAAAATATTGAGGGTGCTTAAGTCAACTTTGTGGGTGCCTGAGTATCCCAGCACCCCTAGAGTCGGCACCTATGGCCCCACCCCCTTGCCAAACAGTGTGCAGCCCCCCACCACCCATACCCCGTTGTTGGATAGTGGGCCCCCTCCTACCCATGGTACAGACACCCACTCCCTGGGACAGCGATCGGCACAGCCCACCTTGGCCACCCCAAGTCTATCATTAGCATGGAGCGTGTCTTATTTAAAGGGCATGGGTAACGCACCTTGTCCTAAAAATAAGATATGCTCTACACTAATGATAGATGCTGGGCAGCTGAGGTGGGCTGTGCTGATCGCCGTTCTTTACCTGCTGCACCAACAGACAAGTAGGGGGACCTGGGGGGTGGGTGTCAGTGCTGTGGGTGGGAGGAAGACTGCTATTCACCAATGGGGCATGGGCTGGGGGGATGCTGCACACTGTTTGACAAGGGGACAGGTCTTGGTGCTCAAGAGTCTCCTCTCTCTGCCTGGTGGTGGGGCTCTACAGGCTGCCACCAGGGCTCTGGAGTGGGGGGTCAGGAACTTATGAATTAGCTTGTGAAAATGAAATTCCGCTTTCACGTCAAGTGTTTTACGCATTTGTGCTTCAATGTCTTGTGTACACAGCACTCTCTGTGTGGGTAGTACCTTTTACATAGATAGTTCCCCAGACCCCCCCGCAGCTGGAGCCCCATCCCTCTAACAGGTGGAACCCCTGCCCCCAGTCAGGCTGTGTTCTCCTTTGTCCTGATCTGCAGTTCGGGAAAAGATGGGGTAAAACGAGGGACATCCCTCATAAAGAGACTGTTGGGGTATACTGGACTAGCCCCCCCATCCCTGCAGCATGAGTCCCCACCTGCAGCTGATCCCCACCACCCCCCAAACCCTTGCAACTCCCCCTCACCCCTCCTGCAGCTCAGCAGCTGGATCCCCTCACCAGCAGTGAAAAAGAACACTTGCTTTGTGCCCCCAATCTGTTCTCCAGCTAGGAAGAGGGCCAGGGAGTGAAAAATACATAAGAATTTCAAATGTGCCAAAGCAGTACTATGGTGCTAGAAGTGCTGTCTAGTAACAGTGGGGTCCGGAGAGCAGAAATATATGCTGCATGTGGTTTGGGGACAAAGACAGCTACAAGCTAAGCTGTCAAAACTGCATATAGACCAGCGGCAGTGTGCTTTTGCCATCCAAAAAATGGTGGCATGCTTTACGTGCCTCAGAAAGGGGCATTGGCATTTTTGAGTTCTGTGCCCGTCAACACAGCAACCATCTTCCATAGGTATGAATGCAACTATCTGTCACAAAGTGGTTAAATTGGAAAATTTTAGTTGGGGAACGCTCACAGCCTTACCTCTCAAACATCTATAACTGAAATGAGGGACAGTGGCCCTCATAATGAGGGGTATAGCATCAAACACTGACATACAAACTCAGAAAACTGTGGAAACCATTCTGTTTACTAGTACAAAATGTATTTTTATTTAGCATTTACTAGTACATTTATTTTTAATTTAGCATCTTGGAATAGTATAAATTTCAGTTTTTAAGTATAAAAATTCACAGCACATTCTCTGTGCAGGCAGACCATTTCCATGAAAGACACAGCAATTTTGAGAAGTAAGATGATGGATGTCCCTCGTAATCTGGTACAGCTGAAAGGTATGCTCACATCTAGCATTTCTTGGTATCGAAGCAGTCATTTCTAGGTGGTGGAACTCTCCTATAGTAGTCACTGGAGAAAGTTAACAGAGCTGGTGGAACTGTCGTACAATTTTTTTAAGAGGTGATATGAATGAGTTGCTGTGGGTTCCTGCCCATTTTAACCCCTGCTGCCACACAACTTGACAGAAAGACTCACCCTCTTTAGAGGCACGTAAAGTGCGTCACCACCTTTTGGTCGGGAAAAAAAATGTGCTGTCTCCAAGAGGGTCTCTGCTGCTTTGTAGTGTTGCATTGAGCGGTCTTGCCTCCCAAAACCTTTAACATGCACCTTACTGCTCTCATGGCCCTCCTCAAACTGCAGATCAGGACCAGGGAACAGTCACAGGAACACAGCAGCAACCAACAGCCGCATTGCCATGTACAAGCAACCTGCTAAATGTGCTTCAAGCACCCATCCCCTGTAATTGGTGCAGGGGCCAACCCCAAAAGTCCTCTCTCCTGGCCACTACAAGCAAGCACATGTCCCCTGTAACTAGTGCAGGGGCCAACCCCAAAAGTCCTTTCTCCTCACCACCACGAACACTGAAACAGGCTGGGGAGTGGAAAACAACAGTCACAATTTTATTTGATGCTGCAAGTGCCATGGAACCCTTTGGCGAGGCAATGGGGTCACATGGGGGGGGGGTCATACCCAAGTCTGAAAAATTCAGCATTTTGCTTTCTCTTCCCACCTCCCACATGACTTGCACAAAGACACAGGTGACAAAATGGGGGGGAATGTTCCAGGGACATTGCTCAGCTTCTTGGATACTGGTGAGGGTTGCTAATGTGGTTCTGTTTCTTGAAGGATGGTCGGGGTGGGGTTTCCCAGCTGCACAGAAGGTAATCGACTGGGGGGATGCAGATTAAAGGGTGGTCGGGGCGGAGGATGTTCCAGCTGCAGCGAAAGAGAAGAGAGAGTGGAGTGGCATTTGGTCATGAGCAGGAAGGGTGGTTATCGGGGGAAGGGGCTGGAGGATGTAAGTACTGAGGCTGTGGAACAGTCTAGGGAAGGTGTTCAGCTGGGGTAGGGGGCTGTGCAGCTGAATGATTATCAAGTGGCACAAAGCGTGGTTGGCTGGGAGTGAAGTGGCGGTAGTGTAAGTGGCAACACACAGTAACAGCACATAGCAATGACTGTGCACAAGGTGTTGTGGTGTTGACAGTGCATGGTGAACTGCACAGTGATGGCAGTGCCCGTGGCACTGTACTGTGTTAACAATTCATCTGCCCTGCACAGTGATGGCAGTAGGCATGGCAACCCAGCCTCTGAGCCTATGCCAAGCAACCTCACAGCAGCTAGATCACTCCCCTCAAGCTCCCAGACAAGCCTCCCCTCAGCAGATCACTGTCTCTGTAGCTGTCCCACGTCTGAACCAGACACCCATGTCAACCACCCTCCCTGCAGCTGAACCACCCTTTCAGTCCTCAGACTGTCCACCCCTTCCCAGCCAACTACCACCCTTTAAGTTCCCAGACCCACCTTTTCTCCACAGAAGACCTCCCAGCACCCTGAACAAGCCTTTAACAACACTTATGCAGTTAGAACACCCCTGCTGCACACCTGGACCCGCATCCAAACACCATCTCTGCATCTGTAACTCACCCAAGCTGGACAGGACCACCTCACAGCACCCTCGCCATCCCAAGAAGCCTCTCACCAGTCAACAATTCATCTTGCAGCTGGATCACCCCCCACTACCTACAGCTTCCCCCACTTCCCACCACACTGCACCTGGACTAGAGTTACCACCTGTTCTGATTTTTCGCAGGACAGTTTTGATTTGGGCAGCTGTGTCCTGCTTAAAAAAAAAACATGAAAAATGCTACATGTCCTGACTTTATAGTAGAAAAAAATATTTCCTAACTTTCCACTAAATGTTACTGACGGTAAAGAGCACAAACACTGTGGCTCAAGTCAGCATCTGGAAACTGGAGCCACGCTACAATAAATCCAATGCGTATAAAGTAAAGAAACGCAGGCTCGACAGCGAAGAACAGTCCACAAAATTAGGACACACTTAAAACTGCTTTTTAATATTAAAAAACGCAGTAACAACAACTGCTTTGTGCTAAGGTACAAAAAAGAAGTGGTAGCAGCCCACAAAAAAAAACGTCATTTCACGTCGTAATCAGACGCTTTGTCAAGAGGTCATTATTTTCGTTTGTAACACGGCTCTCAGTCGGGAGGTGAAAAGGAGCGTGACAATTGGCGGAATCGCCACAGCTGACTGAAACCGAGTGGGTATTAAGCCAGACATAACGCCCGCTCGGTCAGTACCAGCTGTGGCCATGGAGGCTGCCGAGAGTAGCAGCCCGCTGGGGCAGTACCCAGATTGGCCAGGAGGCAGAGGGTGCAGCACTGAGAAGCCAAGAAACCACAGAGATGAGGCTGGCAGTGAGAATGTTCCTAACCCCCGTCTTGTTCACCAGTTAACTGTCAAAGCAAGGCATTTTTCCTGCGACCAGAACAGTGTAAAATGTTGTACCTGTAAGACCTGTGTGCTGCTGCTGCTTGTTCTGTGGATACGGCTTGCGCTGGAGCATACAGGTAGCCACAGCCGACCGCTGACACGATCCTGGCCGCCAGAGGTGATGCCGGTAAGCACCCCTCCCCGATCCGCGGCAGCACCAAGCGCCAGAGGCAACGGAGGCAGTAGCGAGAACCTCCCCACCACAGAGCAGTAAATCAGCACATAGACAGTACTGTGACACAACCCCCGGATGGCATCAGCCGAGGGGTGTCAGAGCAGTTTTGCACCGATGCATCTGTGTGCAGGACGAGGAACGGAGCGGGCTGCTACCCTCGGGTGCCTCCATGGCCACAGCTGGTAGTGACCGAGCGGGCGTTACCTGTGGCTTAATACCCGCTTGGCTGCAGGCAGCTGTGGCCGTTTGACGATCCTCGCGCACAGCAGCCAGGGGTGATGCCGGGTAATATAGGCTTGTCGCCACTGCAAGGAGTGAAATTAAGACATAAAGATATTCGCTTCGTTCTTACTCGGTGATTATTCGCTTGGGGAGCTCCTCGTGCACGCAACTCCTCTAGTGGGCATTAATCCACCGGTAGAGCCCTCAGCTGGCGGTGATTAATGCTTACTTATGAACTGCTAATATCTTCTGCGGGCGTCCCAATGCGGCAGCTTCTTGCACACTATGAGTATTGTAGGAACTATTTGGTGACTTGGGCATAGACGGGAAGAGGCGTGACAGAGCGTCGCTTTAGACGCAAGCCTCTTACCGTAATTCATTCTTGTTTACTTGCGCAACTGGCCGTAACCCTTCAGTATCGCCAACTAAAATGCCGTACAATGATAAGAAACAATAGAAGCAACTAATAAACTACAATACTTAGCCTTAATTCTGATTATATAGAGAAAACGAGTCTGTTGCATTGGTCCAGATTACATACTGTCTTGTGAAAAATCATGTTTCAGTAAGAAATGTCCCACTTTGGACTTCTTAAAAGGTGGTAACCCTAACCTGGACCAGTCCCCAGCCCTTGGACTAGTCACCCCCTCCCCACTTAGATGATGTGCCCCGCATTGTCACTTTTTTGGAGTGTCTATGCCACTCATTTAACTAACAAAAAGGTCTCATTTGCACTGGCTTTGTGCTTTTTAAACCCCCTTTGCGGGGATGTGCTACCCGACCCCAACTGGGTGAGGCAAGAATATAACCATGTGGTTTTGAGCCGCACCAAACTCCTGTTTCGTCTCCTTGGCCCCGGTGTGAAATTCGAGAGGGCCAGGAGAAACAATTTGTGAAGGAAGCACCTTCCTAGAGCAAGGTAACTTCCCCCGATGCTGCTCCCCTATTGACAGTGCGTTTTTGCCCTCCAAAAGACGGCGGCGCGCTTTACGTGCCTCAGAAGCAAGCGTTGCCATGTTAGTCCCCCCTCCCCCTCCGAGGGCCTGGCGGGTAGGAATGCCGGGAGGTTTCCATACCGCTTCCAGCTCGTTCCTGCATTGGGCGCGCGCCGCAGTCGCTCATCCTTGCAACGCTGCTGTGGGAAGCGAAGGGGCACGCGGTTCACCCGCAACGTGAAGCCCGCCCCCTCCTCTGGCCGGGCTCCGCCCTTGGCCGTCGCCCCGCCTCAGCTATTGACTTCTCTAACGTCAACAGCTTATTCTGACAGAAACAGTCTCCGCTAGTTTCTGCGAAATACTGTGCATGTGATCGGGAATCCTGTAGTATTTTCTCTGCGGTCGGCCCTCAGCAAATTGAAGATTATAGTTACAGTAAAATAATCATACTTGGTTAATTTTTTTGTTTTACATAAATGCAGATAAACCTAAAAAAATGACGCTGTCTAGTAGGATTCTGCTGTTGTCTTGGCCCCTTGCGACCGTTGTTCTTTTTTCCTGCGTTTTCTCAGGTAAGAAATTCGGCTTCTGTTTCCGACTGGGTCGGGGAGGAAAGATAGGGAGGGGGTTGAACGCTAACAACGGGCAAGACAAAGAGTGGTGAATTATTAAGCACTACAGATAATCAAACCTTGCATTATAGTCATATTAAATAACTTGACACTTGTTTATATATCTGTCTCAACAGGACCATCCTCTGCACCATGCTGCCAAGTCACGTATTACTGACTTCATTAAGTGTGTTTTAACAGCCCAGTACATACTAATGTATTGGAGACCACATACTAATGGATTGGAGACCACACCTATGCAAGGACATAGATAAGGTGGAGACTATCCAGAGAAGGCCAACAAAGATGGTGCAGGGCTTGCACCACAAAACATACGAGGAGAGACTAAGGGACCTCAATATGTACTCACTGGAGAAAGGGGGGGGGGGAGACATGATTGAAACTTTCAAGTACCTCAAGGGCATAAACAAGGTGCAGGCGGGGGAAGCCTTTCCAATGTAGAAAAAAAGTACTAGAACAAGGGGGTATATTAAGAGGTAATGTGGGGAAGTTTTTTCTACACAGAAGGGGTAGTCGACACATGGAATAGTCAGCCACAGGAAGTAGTGGGGCAAGCCAGTGGCGGGGGTTTAAGCATGCTTGGGACAGGCACAAGGGAAGCCTGCAAGGGGAAGGAGTGATGACGAGCCATTGATCACATAGGGTCAGCGGCCACATGCAATGTATAGAGCCTATGGCCAGACTGGATGGGCCTAGCGGTCGTTATCTACTGACTGTTTCTATGTTAATCCAAGCTCCTTGTAAATGAAAAAAAATAACTGATTGTTTACTTTTAAATTATACTGAACTGCGCTCCATTACCACGGACAAAATGTGGATTTAATGCAAGACTGAAGTCTGTGACGAATGTTTTTATTTATTTATTTTATTTATTGAAAATGTTAGAGAATACCTTTGAGCACAAGGACTCTTACACAGTTTACTTTCCACATCAGTGACAGAGACTACAAGGCAACATAACAAATACCATACCATATGTGGCCTGCTCTTTCATGTACTGCATTAGCCATTTGCTTCTTACTTTATGTAACTAATTCCTGGTCGCCCATGAAAAAGAGACCCTCAGGGGGCCCAGTGGGCCTACCCGGTCACCAAAATTGAATAAATAAATAAGCGAGTTTCAGTAGAATGAAATCAACCAAATACAATAGTCAGTTGAACATGTACAAATCAGCTGAATCAGTTGAATACCGTTTTATAAGGCAGGTAGTCAGTTGAACATGTACAAATCAGCTGGATCATTTTTTTTTTTAACCAATTATTTTACCAGGTGAGACACACTAAACTGAAAGCTTGTTGCAGGTGCAACCTGGGAGCACGAGGAAGTGAAGTGACTTGCTCAGGGTCACACAGTATGCAAGTGGGGGCTGTGGGATTCAAACCCAGGTCTCCAGATTTGCAGCTCAGAGCCTTAAACCACTGCGCCATACTGTCTATACTTTTACAATAAGGCAGGTAAACTGAAACGATGTAAAACAAGCATAGTAATGGTACATGGCCTCAGAGCCAGAGTCTGACACAGTTCAAAGTGTAGGATGGTTAGCAGTTACAGTTGCTTTGAACTGTTAGGGTTGTGTGTTTGGCCCTAACAGCAAATTAACACTTGCTCAGCTATGACAAAAAGGCAATTCAAGGACATTCAGAGCCATGCTCTTGGTGTTGTAGAGACTGGTGACAAGGTGGAAGCAGTGAGTTAGGGCAGGTGTGTGTGTGTGTGTATATGTGTGTGTGTGGGGGTAAGCCCAGTAGTGTCTTCTTGGCTAGCAGACATATCTGGAATGCAGGAACTTAATTCTGATAGGTAAGAGTAACCAATTTGTTTGGGTGTAGATGGTCTGTGGGTGTGCTTGTCAGCCCCAAGCACAAAGCAACAAGATTTATTACAGATCATATTTATTCTGCTGAGGACTGAGTCGCAGGCAGTTGCGTAGACAGGGAGGCCATAGTCAACTAGTGACAGTACTGGGCTTGTCACTGTGAGGCATCTAGCATTAGCAGTGAGGCTGACCTGATTACAGTACAGGGCTCCCAGTTTTCTTTTTACCGTAGAAACAAGGTGGTTGATGTGGATTGTCCAAGATCACCCCAAGGTATTTAAAGGTTTCCACCTGCTTAAGTATATGTCCCAGGTCATTGCGGATGCCATTTGGGGAGGGGGTACCTTTTTCTTCATTTGTGGACTTGTGAAGAGCATTGTCTTAGTTTTATTTTTTGTAATTTAGAACCAGTTTGGTTTGGGAGGTCCATTTTTAAGGGGCTCAAAATTAACCCTGGTGGTTGGAGGTAAGGCTGCCAAGGTCAGGGTTCTTGGAATAGATAACAGCAACGTCTGCACAGAGAAGTACATTAGCCGACTGACAGGCATCAGGCAGATGGTTTATAGATAAAGCAAGTAGTTATAGTACCAATGCCCCCGCCCCCAAAAGCTGCTTTAAAGCCTGCAGTTCATTTAAATCAATTAGTTTTTCTTACTTGGTTTTCATTCCATCATTTTAACATTTAGAGGGGTTGTTGGCCTTATCCTTTGGCTGAATCATGGTCAGCCTGACCTCTGACAGCCACACACCAGGTGCACCCTTGTAAACATTTGTTTTTTTAAAATTTAAGAAAGGTGCATTAGAAATGTGATAAAATCTTTATGACAGCTGGGTCTTCCTTTTTTTTCCCATGTGGAAACCGTGGTGTAGTTTGAGCTATAAAGGAGTGTTTGAAACGGCAAACATGCACCCAGTTTCCCTCGTCTGCGCATGCGCCCGCCGCAGCTCTTCATTTCCTACCACTAGCCGCCTTGTCTTCCTCCGGAGACTGAACCGCCACTCAAACTTGTCGGTAAGTGACTACAAAATCAAGTACCAAGAAAGAAAAAACTAAATTTTGGCTGCCAAGCGAAAGAAATGAGTAAAAAAAACTTTTAAATAAATAAAGGGGATGTGGACCACGCACTCAAACCTCTCCGGACTGCGGCCGCGCAGGAATGTCTTTTTATTTTATATAATTGCTGTGGCGAAAAAGGAAAACCCAGCAAGCATATAAAATAAAATATGGGGTGGTGTATAAGCTCAGAGTTTACACACACCCTCGGTGTTAGATGCTTTCGCAAATCCCGAGGGCGTACCATCTAACACCTCGGGTGTGTGTAAACTTTTTGTTACACACACCACCCCATACTTTATTCTATATGTATTGGCCAGGGTTGAGCTTGCTAAACCTATAACATTGCACTGCAAACAGGAGAGTTGTGACCTTCTCCTAATTGGTGAGCTCTCCAGTGACCACCTGTGAGCTTCTTATGGGCCAGAGCACACTGAATGAAAAATGAAGCCAGAGAGTGGTTCCCCACAATAAAGAGAGAAAGCAGGGAAGGACCTCGGCTCACATTGGTGCGGCAACATTTTAAATTAAAAGATGAAGCTGAAGAGTGGTTTCCACACAAGGCAGAGGGATAGCAGTGGGACCTTGGTTCATATTCATATTCAAGGATTAGGAAGGAGGGGGGTTGGGTGGAAGCAGGGTGCGATAAGGCAGAAGCACTAAATGAGTACTTCTGCTCAGTATTTACTAAAGAGAAGAGGGGGTGACCCAAGGTGGGAGAAATGGCAGAAGCGGGGGAGTGACAGATGGGGAAATCATGGAGGGCAGAGTTCTGAGAGGGTTTGAAGGCACTGAGGGTGGACAAGGCGCCAGGCCCAGATGGCATCCACCCCAGGGTACTGAAGGAGCTGGCAGAGGTCCTTGCAGGACCTTTGGCAGACCTATTTAATGCCTCACTACATTCGGGGCGTGTACCTCAGACTGGAGGATGGCTCATGGTGCCCTCCACAAGAGTGGGCCCCAAGGATGAACCGGAAACTACAGACCAGTGAGCCTCACATCCATCGTGGGTGTTAATGGAGACTATCCTGAAGGAGAGACTGGTGGCCCTCCCAGAGGCCGAGGGACTACAGGACAGCAGACAGCATGGTTTACACGTGGCAGATCCTGCCAAACCAACCTGGTCGAGTTCTATGACTGGGTAACTAGGCAACTGGACAGGGGCCATGCAGTGGATGTCCTGTATCTGGACTTCAGTAAGGCATTCGACCGTGCCGCATGGAAGGCTGGGAAGGATGTTAGTAGGCACAGGGTCGGTGCAAAGCTGGTGAGATGGGTAGGAAACTGGCTTCAGGAAGGCAACAGAGGTGGTGGTGGGTGGGAGCTCTCACACCAAGGGCAGTGACGAGCGGTGTTCCACAGGGCTCGTGTTGGGACCAGTGTTGTTTGGGATATTCATTGCAGACATATCATGGGACATCAAGAGCAAGATCAGTCTGTTTGCTGATGATACCAAGGTAGGCGCGGTGGTGGATGACCTAGGGGGATGGCAGGTGTTGCAGGATGATCTGGCAAAGCTTGAAACCTGGTCAGACACCTGGCAACTGGGGTTTAATGTCAAAAAGTGCAAGGTGCTGCATTTTGGGATGAAGAACCCAAGGAGGAGTTACCAGCTGGGGGAGTGCAGCTAGCCCAGAGAGAGGAGGAGAAGGATCTGGGTGTGCTCATTACAGGGTCAGTGAACAACTCAGCACAATGTAGGAAGGCAGCTGCAAAGGCCAACAAAATGCTGGGTTGTATTGCAAGGGGTATATCCTCGAGGAGGGGGGGAGGTGATTCTGCCACTGTATAGGTCATTAGTTAGACCACACCTGGAGTACTGTGTGCAGTACTGGCGCCCGTATCTGAAGAGGGACATTAAGTTACTGGAGGGGGTGCAGCGCAGGGCGACAAAGATGATCAAGGGGCTAGGGGACTTATCATACGAGAGGAGGTTGAAGGAGTTGAACATGTACTCACTGGAGGAGAGGCGGGACAGGGGTGACGTGATTGAAACCTTTAAATACATGAAAGGAATAAACAAGATGGGTACAGAGGGCTGTTCAAAGTAAGGAGGGAAGGGCACCAGGGCCATGATATGAGACTGGAGGAGGAAGGTTCGGAGGAGATGAGGAGACACTTTTTACAGAGAGGGTGGTGGCTGGATGGAATGCATTACCTGCAGAAGTGGTATCCAGTAGAACAGTGGACTGCTTCAAAAGGGGATGGGACAGGACAAGGGGGAGGGTTAATGACGTGGAAGGGAGGGGCAGCTGCAGAATAAGGGGTGCTAGCTGCACATTCGAGCAGACTTGATAGACCTCTAGGCCTTTATCTGCTGGCAAATTTTGTATGTTCGTATGTTCGTATATTGGCATGTCAGCGTTTAAAGTGTGGTTTCCTGATCGATGAGTTGGTCACCTTGCCATTTTGTGATCAGGTTGATCATGATTCGGACAAATGATGACACCAAGAACCCCTCTAAATGTTAAAATGATGGAATGAAAACCAAGTTAAGAAAACTGAACTGATTTAAAGGAATTGCAGGCTTTAAAGCAGCTTTTATTTGGGGGGGGGGGTCAGGTCACTGGTAATTGTTTGATTTTGGCCATACACCAGGTGCACCCCTGTAAAAAAAAAAAAAAAAATTAAGAAAGCTGCATTAGAAATGTGGTAAAATCTTTATGTATTGGCCTGAGTTTATGAATAAGACAAATAGTAGGGGGCCCAGAATGGAGCCCTGGGGAACGCCAGTGGATACATTCTTAACTTCTGACAAGGAGCCATCTATCTTAACGTGTTGAGTGCGATAGGTGACATAACTCTGGAACCAGGTGACTGTGTCTAGTGGCAGGCTTGGACCACAGAGTTTGTACAGGAGGAACTTATGATTGACCAAGTGAAAGGCTATTGTCAAGTCTATACACATGGCCCAGCCTTGTCTCCTCTGTTAAGGGCCTCAAGGCCGAAACTGGAAAACTCAGTGCGGTATTGGTGCTATGTTTTTTTGAATTTTATGATGTTGAGGACACTGTATTCCATATTTTTTTTCAAATATGAGACAAGTTGATTGGACACTTTTCCCTCAAGGGCTTTGGACAGAGGGGAAGAGAATAGAAATTGGCCTGTAATTGGAAATGTTCGAATGGTCGCTGCTTTTAAAAACTGGTGTAACCAGCATGGATTTCCTCTTTTCAGGGAACCGGGAGTAGTGCACAGAGAAACTGAACATTTTGGAAATTGGGTAGGTTAGTTCCTCAACAACCAGGACCAAATGGCCACATACCAGTTTATCCCCCTCTCCCCATCCGATTCTGGTTTAACCAAGCAATTTTCTTATGTAATTAAAGGTGTCCTTTACTGAGACAGATTTAAAATAGAGTTTAGGATATACTGGCTCCCAGTTCAGTGGTTGTGTGTAAACAGGACCTTGACCTCCGCTGGAGAGCAGGGTTGGCTCAGCAGGGATGACAGCGCTAAGGTCACTGAATGCAGCATTGAATTTGTTGGCAATTTTGGTGGGATCATGTACCTAATGTCCATCAACCATGAGCATTTTTGGTGAGGTTTTGTCACCCTTACCAAGGGGTTCCGAGACAGTCTTCCAGAATCTTTAACCATTGCTCCAGTTCTGGGTTTGCTGGGCCTTGCTGTAGCTGGATTTGGCCAGTCAAATCCTATTAGTGCATTTTTTCTTGGCCTCCTTTTTTTTTTTTATTTGTTATACTGTATATTTTAGACTTTCTTGTATTATTTGCAGATGGACAGGGGACCTTGACTCCCTGGCCAGTGCCCACAGATTGTCCCTCTCTCTCTCTCTCTCTCTCTCTCACGAGGGCAAGGAGTTCCAGGGGTGATCTAACCAGCAGATGTACCTCTTACTTTGTTCTTTTTGAAGGGTGAAAATTTATTGCAGGCAGTTGTGAATTCCATGAGAAGGATTTCTAGGGCCGAGTCAATATCAGGGAAGCTCCAGTGTAGTTGGGGCCTCTGTTATTTGCTATCTACATTAATAAAACATTAACCATAACATTAGATCAGTGAGTGTTCATCTCTCTGCAGACGACACTGTGCTTTACGTTGCTCAGCCTTCCCCTGAGGCTGCATGTCTGGAATTGCAGCATGAGTTTGATCTACTACAAAAAACTGATTGACCTGAAGCTTCTGCTCAATGCTAAGAAGATAAGTCATGCTTTTTCCTCTGCATACAAAATCAGTGCCCGACCTCCCTCCATTAGCCTTCCCACAGATTATGATGGTACTAGGGGAATCCTTGTAACACATTGATAAATTTAAATACTTGGGTGTCTGGATCGACTGCAAACTTTCATTCTCAGTTCACATCAACGAACTGGCTTAAAAATGAAGGCAGCGACTCGGCTTATTTTTCTGCATCAAACATCTAATCCACTCCTTTTTGTTATTTTCTAAACCTTAGTGTTCAGTATGTGCAGGATGTGTTTTTTATTCTGTAGCATTTACTTAGTGGCAGCATCCACTAAGCCTTGCACTGAAGAGCATGGACCCCCTACACGTGTCTGAACCTAAAAAAGAGCTCAACTTCGTAGCCTGTCAGCTGAAATATGGGAAATTCAGTCTTAGAATACTTCAAGAAATTAGTCAACAGCCTTATTGGGGCTTGAAAGGCCTTAAATACTAGATGTTATTACAGAGTGTGGAATTCCTTTATGACCTGGTCCTGTAAGAATTAATGGGCACTAACAGCTAAAGTGCATAGTAAGAAGGTCTGGACATAGGGCTAGTACCGATGATCCTAAAGGTGCGGCTGTCAGCTGTACTCTCTGAAGTAAATGGAGTTCCAGTGATGGCACATACTTGTGTGGGAGGAATTTTGAAATTCGATTCTCTGCAGAAATCCAGCTAAGGAAATCGTTTCCAAGTGGGACCTTAACCTGATATTGGACAGGCTCACAAAGTCTGTGTTTCAGCCCTTAGCCCAAGTGGATATTGTCCATTTAACCCTTAACGTGGTTTTCCTGGTGGCCATGGTCTCTGCTAGAAGAGTCAGTCAGCTGGTGTCTCTTGACTGTAAGAAACCGTACTGCACAATTTTCACAAAGTAGTTCTGCAAACAGTATGGGTTTCATTCATAATGTAAAAGAGCTAATAGTACCAATAAATAGAAAATGTTAGGCATTTTTAAAAGCAGTCCCATATTAGTTTTTATTTCTGAAGTATTCTTCTGTGTGCTCATTAGATGTTTTCTACCTATTAGTACAGGTGTGGTGTGAAAAGCGGTGCTTTACTGGAAGCAGACATGTCTGGCTCTGTTCCACTGCATCATCTGCATGTGACCTCACTTACTGTTGCATCCCAAGCCCTGCTGCCTACTTGGTAATGTTTGTTACAAGTTACCAACCAAGCAGCAGGAGATTGTGACATCACTAGTAAAAAGAAGAGCCAGTCAGTGAGGTCACAGTGCGATAATGTATACGGAGGAGTAGAACTGACTTTGTCAGCCTCCAGGTAGAGTGCTGTTCCACACATCCTGCCTAGTACTCTTTGGTAGAAAATCTTCTAATTAGCAGAACAGAAAAGAGAAAAATACTTCTGGTATTGCTGACTACTTCTGAAAGTTACAATTTATTCCAGGCAGCACACAGACTGTAATTCACTACTACATAGTAGCCAAGAAGTGATTCTTTAGACTCTGTTCCAATCCTAAGTGATCCCAGGAAAGGGCATTTTATACCCTCAAGAATCATTACCTGAAGCGAACAGAGAGTTGAAGATTGAGTACTTCCTTACCATTCTTCTGAAAGGTAAAACAAAAGAGAATAAAGTGCCATCCTTGAGCATCTCCAGATGGCTTAAGAAGACAATTAGACTGGCCTACAGTGTGTCAAGAACGTCAGCACATGCGGGTCTGAAGGGGCATTTATCCAGAACAGTAGCAACTTCCTCCTAGAGGGCCATTGCAAACAGATATCTGTAGAGTGCCACGGGGGCTGCCGTACATAATTATGTGAAATACTGTTTGTTGAATGTTCAGTCAGGTCAAAGTTCTTTTGAAAGAAAAGTTTTTCAGGTGGTGGTTCCCCAGTAATTGGTTAAGATTAGAATCTGAGGATGAGAAATGGACTGTTTAGTTAACTTTTTTCAGGTTTAGTTTCCCTTCCTAGACAGTGGTATTAGGTGGCAGTTAGGAGAGACTGCTCACCACGCCCCTACTGCTGTCTTGGATGGAAAGATATAAGGATGACGGGGAATGAAAACATGCCTTACTGTTGGAAATTCTGTTTCTTGGAGTAATCATATCCTTCTATTCCATTCCATGGTTATTGATAATTGGGAATGGAGTTGCTGAACACTGAAACTTTTGCTGTCTGTTCACAGTGGTCGGTGTTTTTTGCTGATAGGTGGATTGTGTGGGATGCTCTGCAGTTTTTTTTGGGGGGGCGGGGTTATACATATTGTTCTGCTTGGTATCAGAAGCTGAAGATTAGGTGGGAGTGGCGGAGCATATCCAGGGGAAGGGACCAGTCTACCTGCTGGTCGTTTAGTCGGGGTGTGCCTCAGGTCCACCAGCATGACAGCGAGTACCCTACTGTTAATTACTGTTGGGATGGAAGGATATGATGTCTCCAGGTAACAGAATTTCCAAAGGTATGACATTTTTCATTCCCTTTTCGTACCTAGCACAATAAAGCTACACATCGTGGAGTAGTGTTGAGCTGTCTACTATCAGAATTGTGTGCTAGCACAATGAACTGTACACACTACTAATCCAGCAGTGTGCACAGTCAGAGAAACCTCATGGGAGAGCGTTTTAAAACTTTACTGAAGACTGACATATTTATTGACTTATCGTTAATTATGTAAGTAATAAGCAACAACAGGATGTGAGTTATAGAATTAAGGCATGTCCCAGAAGTGTAGTAAGGCATGAGGTCGAAGGCCGAGTGTCCTTATGCCCCTGGGAGGTGCATTCAAATCCTATGATGCATACCTTGGAGGGGCTTATTACAGGGTTTTATTTAATTCTACAAATTGATTAGCGTTTTGCTCATAAAAGTTCTAAAACATTGTGATAATGCATAGCACGTGCCTCACTGTGTTTAACAAACATAACACTTCTAGAAAACCTACATAAATGCTTTCTGTACAGTTAGTATTGTCCCAAGAAAAAAATTGCTAATAAATTATTTAAAACTCTGTATTACACTTATAAAATGGCTCTAAGTAGGTTTTTGGGGAGGGAAATTAAATTTGGCACCTGACTGTAAGTTTCTAGAGATTTAATGCAAGGTCAGATAAAATTTCTTAGCCAGTGGCATTTTTAGATTTTTTTTCTTGACATTTTATAAATACTGGTAATGAAAACTGTTTTCTAAAATGGCAGAATGAATTAATTAAAAAAAAAAATACTGGCAAAGGATGTCACACTGTTGTAACAGAAAGATGACGACACTTTTGCTGACTAACAAAAACTGCTTCTTTAAGCTCCATTTCAGTCTGTGTTTAACATCCTATGATGTTCTTGACTTTGTATGTTGCAGCATCTGCTAATGAAGACTGTTTGTGGTACACGGATAGAAATGGGTCCATGCATTCTGGCTTTGACTGCCCATTCTTCATGTTTTGCTGCGGGGACTGCTATCGACGTCGTTGCTGTGCAGACCCTTTTAAAATGATTACTGAGCGAGAGCAGAAGCAGTGTGTAGTGCTTCATTTTGGGTAGGTATATAATTGAGCTGTTGTGGTGTCAAATTGTTCAGGGTATGAAGAATAATACTGTGGTTATTATACATTGATAATGGGAAAGGGCAGAAAAAGTCTCAAGTCCATCAAGTCAGCTCTGTTGTTCCTACTCAGATTTATTAGACCTTTCAGAGCCCCCAGGCTCACTTCTGTTTCTGATTACCCCTCTTGTAACTGTCCAGTTGGGTTGAAACCCCAAGACATTTCTAACTCATCTATTACTGGGTAGTTTGTGCCATCTGTCCACCACCCTCTCAGTGAAGAAGTATTAGCTGATATATATATTTGTTTTTTTTAGTATACGTCATCCCTGCACCGATGTACCCCTTATCTGTCCTGGAGCTTGCCCCCCCCCCCGGGGGGGGCTGGGAGTAGAGACCCTGCAGGCAGGCAGATGTCATTTGGGGCAGGCAGCCTGAAGATACCAGGTGTGGTAGTGCTGTGAGACTCTGGGGTGGTTCTGCGTTAGTTTCCCCTGTGAAGGTTGGATGTGCAGTGATGTCCAGGCATGCCAATGCCCACCGGACCCTCCAATTCCCACATTGCAGAGGCCCCCTTGGCACACAGAATCCTGGCCACCACCAGGAGTAAACTTTTTTCCCAGATGCCTGCATTCACCCATTTAGAAGAGGCTGAGCTATCTGTCGGATGCTCAGACCTCCTCTCCTGGCTGGCCCTCTACTCCAGGCTAGCTTTTGAACCCGGGTCATTGGCATCACAAGCTGTAGCATTAATGGCAGGCCAGCCAGTGGTATTCTTAATGAAGTTCCCCTTCCAGTTTGAGGTTGTATCCCCTGGTGGTCGTGTTTTTACTAATCTACTCTTTCATGTCCCTGTGTATATCTGTAGATTTCTATTATGTCCCCGACCCCTTCTCTCTTGTATGCTAGAGAGACCCCATTTTGACTGTCTAATCTCCCCTACCTTGCTGTCCCAGGATCATTTCTGTAGCCCACCTTTTGATCATTTCTAACTTCTCCGTGTTTCTTTTCAGATGTAGGTTCCAGAACTGCATGCAGTACTTGGCTTGTGGCCTTACCAATCACATGTACAGTGGCAATATCGCCTCTTTTTTGCAGCTTGTGAAACCCCACATAATACATCCCAACATCTTATCAGCTTTCCCATATCCTGTATTGCATGAAGAGAGGCTTTTAAACTGCTGTTTTTCATAACTCCCAAGTACCTTTTCTCATCTGGGCAATCTTGTTGAATTCCACTAATGTCGTAGGAATGGGACCTACAGTGCATGGATGGGGATCCCCCACCCCACACACACACACTTTTACTCTGTCTAAATTAAGTGGCTTTAGGCCACAAGACTTTCAGTCCAAATTATGAATGCATGCATGCTCGATAGCAGCAGAGCATTAAAATACAGTATTTTTCTTTTACACTTTAGACCACTTGAAGGACAACCACATTTAACCTGCAGACCTGTCATTTCTGCTGAAGCTGATTTTCAGATACTGGTTCACATTCTGTTACTGTGCTATCTTTACTGGTCTTTTTAGTTTTTGTTAGTAAATATTTCCACTTTACAACAATAACAGTACAAGATAAAGAACAATACGGCTGGTAACAGTACTGTAGTTCGAGTTACAGAGCCTGAAACAGATTGCAGGAGACATACAATCTCACTCAAAAGTTTTCTCCCAAACAATGAAATAAATAAATACAGTATTTACAGGTTCAGGCCAACAATACATTTGCAGTCACCTGTTCTGGTGCACTGCTATATAGGGGTCCATCCAGAAATACTGATGAATGGAAATGTCCCAGTCTTACCCCAGGAGTCCTTTAGCATCAGTAACTTTAGCAGTTAGCTGGATGGGTGCAACTGCCCCAGAGGTGTACCTTTAACAGAAATTTAAATGAGCTTAGGACCATAGCCAGTCAGAAAACTAGAAGGGTAATGAGCTGAGTGAGAGCTGCTGAAGGCTTCAGAATTTTTTCTTTGCTGGACTGAGCAACGTTGCCCCTGAGGTGTCTCTCAGCTTTCCTTGTTGACAGCCTCCTAGTGCTTATCTGGGCGAAGTGTTCCTCATATTTTTGTTTAAATAGTGTGCTGAGTGAAATTATTACAAATCCGTTAGTGCTGCGCTAATTTTTTATTTTTAGCACAACTGCGCTATTTAGACTTTGTTTTTACTGCGACTGTTCATTTTGAATGTTAAGTTTATTGTGGATGCTTAATTTCAAAGGTTCCTCTCTTTTCATACCAAATTCTTTTGGGAACCATCAAATTAGGGACAGTTGCCTTGTTGTTTTTACCTCAGACCTCATGAGTTTTACCATGAAGCACCCCATTGGAATTCAAATAATAAATGTGATGGCATACATCCCAGGGTGCTAAGGGAGCTAAGGGTGGAACTAGCAGAGCCATTATCATAACTGTTTAGCGAGTATCTGAGCACAGGAGAGGTCCCAGAAGACTGGAGAAGGGTTCATGTGATTCCGCTCCACAAGAGTGGTAGCAGGGAGGAGGCAGGGAACTACAGACCAGTCAGTCTTACCTCAGTAGTGGGTAAGAGTATGGAGGCACTCCTTAAGGAAAGTATAGTGCAACATCTGGAATCCATAGAGCACAGGATCCAAGACAGCATGGGTTTACAAAGGAAGGTCCTGTCAGACTAATCTCATAGATTTCTTTGACTGGGTAATCAGAGTGGTGGACCAAGGGGAGCAGTTGGCGTCGCTACCTTGGCTTCAGCAAAGCTTTCGATACTGTTCCACATAAAAGATTGATTAATAAGCTGGGTAGGCTCGAAGTGGGTCAGAAGTTGGTCAACTGGGTGGCAAACTGGTTGATGGACAGAAAACAGAGAGTGGTGGTAAACAGTATACAGTCAGAAGAAATGCAAGTCACAAGTGGGGTACCTCAGGGATCAGTCCTGGGGCCAGTCCTCTTCAATATCTTCATCAGTGACATTGCAGATGGACTGGAGGATAAGGTTTGTCTGTTTGCAAATGACACCAAGATCTGCAACAGAGTAGATGATCCAGATGGGTGGGCAGAATGAGAAGAGATCTGGATAAACTAGCAAAATGGTTGAAAAAGTGGCAACTGGGGTTTAATGCAAAGAAGTGCAAGACCATGCACATAGGGAAGAGAAACCCTGAAGCCACTTATAGGCTGGGAGGGGAGTTGCTGGCAGTCACAAGGGAAGAAAGAGACTTTGGCGTCATCATCACCGATGACCTGAAATCATCCAAGCAGACCACTAATGCAGTAGGTAAGGCTAGGGGGATGTTGGGGTGTATTAGTAGGGGTATCACAAGTCATAAGAGGGAGGTAATCCCTCTTTACAAGACAGTGGTTAGGCCCCATCTGGAGTACTGCATGCAGTACTGGAGGCCACACCTTCACACGGACATTAACCCAATTGAGGCAGTCCAGAGAAGGACAACCAAAATGGTGCAGGGACTGCATCAGAAAACATATGAGAAGAGATTAACGGAGTTCAATATGTATACCCTAGAGCAAAGGAGGGAGAGAGGTGATATGATCGAAATATTCAAACACCTTAAGGGCATTAACAAGGTGAGAGTCTAACATGTTTCAATATAAGAAAAATAGCAGGACAAGACACAGCATGAGATTAGAGGGAGGCTGATTAAGGGGTAATGTGAGGAAGTTCTTTTTCACAGAAGGGGTGGTGGATGCATGGAACGGCCTACCTCAGGAAGTGGTGGATATGAATACAGTGCAGGGCTTCAAACAGGCATGGGATAGGCATAAGGGAGCAATACAGATGAGTATGAATAGATAGGCCAAGCCGATGGCACATTCATAAGGTAGAAAAATAAATGGGCAGACTGGATGGGCCTTGCAGTCCTTATCTGCCCGTCAACTTCTATGTTTCAGTGCCTGGGGGATTCTCTCAGGATTGACAAATTAACAGAAACCCTTATATACACTATGTTTATACAAATAGGAACTGGACCTAGGTATCTTGTGTCGCAGGACTATCCATAAGGGTCCAGCAGCCACCTGTGGCAGTTGACAAGTATTGCTGGGTTTTCTAATAAGATTGGCACTGGTATATATCCCGGTTCTACAACCATTTAAAAAAAAAAAAAGGCGGCACTGGCAGCAGACAGAGTTAATTAACTGGGGCAGGACTGGCCGGTGGCGTTTCACAGAAACCTGTAATCAGTTTGTAAGATCCAGGACTGCTTTGCATTTCTTAAATTTGGCAAAACATAGCAGACAAACCTTTGATTATTATGGCTGAGGACATATCAGAGGCTTCCGATTAGGGGCCATTCAAAAGTACTAAAATGTAAGGAGGTGCTGAGGAACCCTCCAGATCCCAGCCAAAAATTAAAGCTTCCAAATTACGAAGTTCCTCACAATTAAAAAAAATAATAGAAGTGACGAAGGAAGGAAGCTTGATCAAGCCGCTAATGAAGTGGCTAAAAAGAAACTCTGTCTAGACATAAATGCTCCCGTTGCTCCTGGGAAAGCCAATAGCGAGACAACAGCCAGCTTAAAGCACAGAGAAAAACTGCGCAGTATTCCATCTGTGCAAAATATGGAAAAAGCATGGAAACTGTTTCAGACCCTACCAAAAAAACTTGTCCTTTCTTTACTGGGGCTGGCAGACACTCTTCCACAGTTCTCTCCCCAGAGACTGTGAGGGTGATGCAGTTAATGATAAATAATGCTTTGATGCCCCTGCCTACAGAGGCTGCTAACACTCTTCCACAGTTCTCTCCCCAGAGACTGTGAGGGTGATGCAGTTAATGATAAATAATGCTTTGATGCCCCTGCCTACAGAGGCTGCTAACACTCTTCCACAGTTCTCTCCCCAGAGACTGTGAGGGTGATACAGTGGATGGTAAATAATTTTATTCTGCCCCTGCTTACAGGGGCTGCTATCACTCTTCCATAGTTCTTGCCCCTAATACTGTGAGGGTGATATAGATGATATGAGAATTTTTATGAAATGGAGGGTCTAGCACCCTATCCAAAGAGGTTCTCCCTCCATGCCTTTGTCTATCCAAAACATATTGGCACCCTTGACCTCCCGTCTCAGGAGTCCTTCCAAGGTGAGGATAAGGATAAGAAAAGAAAAGATTTTAGGGAGATGAAAGGTTCCACCTCCTAAAAAGCCCTGTCTATTATGAAAAATATAAATACAATACCACTAAACTGCTTCAAACCCCCACTTTTGTGGCAGAGGTTTGCAAGCAGTCTGGAAGTGTTAATAAACAAATGCATTAATATATCAATTGTTTAACAATACTGAGTGCCTATCTGTACATCCCAGCCATGTGAGTATCGTGCATCAGGCAGCTTGCGAGAAAGCTAGGGTCTCCTTTTCCTCCTTACACCTCAGATAAGGACTCCAGAAAATAGATTTTTTAGTTACCCGCAGATACTTGTCAAAATATTTACCTACTTGACTTTTCAGCCAGATATTTAAAAAAAAAAAAAAAAAAAGCACTGCGGAACTCTGTCCTGGTTCTTGGTGCAGGAGCTGGTGGATGTGGCTGGCCTGCTCCGGAAGCTATGTAATACCAATTACACAGGACTACAACAAGGATGTTGCCTCCAGAGTCACAGCCTATGCCATCTCTCTGAGACGCTTTGTCTGGCCTAGAACTACTGGTCTACCCTTAGACTCCCAGTTTAAAGCCATGGACTTTCCTGGTGATCAAAACATACTGTTCGATTTCTGAACATCTCAAACAAGGCCCCCTGCCCCACGGAACATCCTTCCAAGGGCATTAGGGGCAGAGTTTTTTTCCCAGCCTTCTCTCAGTGCAAGGGTGTTTTCGCAGTCTAAAGCCTAACATTAGTGTGGGCAGACTTCATGTGTACCCAGGTGTCTAAGCCTCTTCCCCAACACAGACGTTTCTGTTGGAGCGGGAGGCAAAAAAAATTCTAGCTTTGCAAATGGTGGAGAGGGTCCCTGGCCATGAAAAGAAGAAAGGGCCTCTACTCCATGTAATTCCTGACACATAAGACAACTGGGTAGTGGCTTCCCAACATGCTGTTAAAATCCAAATTCAAATTGGTCACTGTGTTACTATTCATACAGCTCTTACTGTAGGGAGACGTGCTAGCCTCCCTGGTACAAAAAGGGCCTCCCGTTTTTTTCCATATACCTTTCATGAGGTCACACACAAGGACGGACTCATTGTGGCCCTCCGGCCTTCTTCAGCCCCAAGAGTCTTAAAAAGTACAGCACGCCTCAGGAATCTGGGCGTCTCTAGTTACACCTAAGTTGCCGATTAGCCTGCCAAAATCTCCTTGTCAGGTCAAGGAGTCCCCTTTTTTCCCCCTTACAGGGCTCTATCTGTAGTCTCGGGGTTCCTGGGTAAATCTAAACAAAGCCTCACCTGGAACCCTCCCAGCATCCAGGAAGGATATGCCTTCCTTCCGCAGGCAAGAATTCAAGATGTCCCTCATTAGCAGTTTTCTTCATCCAGGGACAGCGAGACTGGCCAGCGAGCACTTGACTGGGTTTGAATCATTAACCCTCACTGGTTCAGTATATGATGCAGTCCTGAGCAAATCACGAAACTTTGACATTTCCTTAGGCTATTGGGACACATGGCTTCAACGCCTGCAGTGATCCCAAGGTTCAGATACAGGAGGCGTCACCCGCAAGTATCCTTGTAGCTTGCTGGTCTCAGAAAGCAACAATTTTCAAAGCTGAAAACTCTTGACAGAGCAGTTCCACAAACGCCTTCCTGCCTCTGGTGGGAAGTGCATCTGGACAGTACCTCAGTAAGTGGCACCTAGACTCTCCAAGAGTCACAGTTAATCATATTTCTTTTGGAACTCAGAGAAATTTTTCTAGCTCAAAGCATTTGTTCCTGTCATAAAAGAACAGACTTACAGAGTTGAACAGACACTACTGCAATGCCCAGATCAGGAGTACTCTGTTCGCAGGCGCTATAGAAATTGGTCTTTCACCTTCTCCCTGGGAGTCAGCCTTCAGTGATTCACCGCCCCCCCCCCAGGCAAACACAGTACTCTGGCAGAGGCTCTAGTCGCATCAATCGGGGCCAGAGTAATGGACTCTGAACAAACCAGTACTAGCCATGGTGTTCAGGTGATTGGCACCCAGTAGTGAATGTGTTTGCCTCTCCCCTCAGCTTCCAGTTTCCTCAGTTCTGTTGCAGGCTCCAGTCCCAGGATCGCCTCCTCTGGACGCCTTGATCCTGGTCTGGTCAGGGAGGTTCTTATATGCATTCCTTTCTTTTCCCCTGATTCTCGGTATTTCTGAAACTCCTCACCAGGGAATTCAATGAGTGGTTGAAAAACTGGTGTGGAGATCAAGGTTTTGGCTTCATTGGGGACTGGGGAGCCACCTGGAGGGATGCAGACCTATACTGGAGCGATGGTCTGCATCTGTCCAGGGGGGAACCAGGATCCTAGGAGAGAGGTTTAAATGCTTCATTGGCAAGCATTTAAACTAGCCAAGGGAGGAGGCACTGAAAAGGAGCAGGGAAATCCCAGCCTCCCCCCACAAAACATGGTAATTAGTGAGGTAAACACCAAGGTAGAGAAGTTATTAGGAAGCAGAACAGAGGTAAATGTAAAAAAACACAAATGCAGTAAGGACAGGAATGGGGCTAAAAGGGGTAAGGCTGTCAAAAAGTGGAGGGTGATGAGTACCAATGCCCATAGTCTGTGTAACAAGCTCCCTGAACTAGTGGCCTTGATGGAAGAGGGTTGCCTGGATATTGTGGCAGTCACAGAAACATGGTACACAGAGAACCATGACTGGGATGTCAACATACCAGGATACGCAATCTACAGGAGGGGCAGGGAGGGTAAAAGAGGAGGAGGAGTAGCTCTCTATGTAAAGGAAGGGATCAAAGCAACAGAACTAAAGAGTAAACAGGAAGCAGATGAGGCACTCTGGGTCACCCTGGAGACAAGAAATGGCACCATAATCCGCATGGGGGTTGTATACAGACCCCCATCTCAGGGGGAGGGAATGGACAAGGAAATGATAGAAGGCTTCCTTAGAATGGCAGAAAAGGGGAGATATTGTTGATGGGGGACCTGAATATGCCAGATGTTAACTGGAGCACCTTTGCTGCAGGCACATCCAAGAGCAGGGTCATTCTTGATGCCCTACAGGGGGCATGCCTCAGACAGCTAGTATTGGAACCCACTCGGGAGGGAGCAATCTTAGACCTGGTACTCTCAAATGGGGACGGAGAAAGAATCTCAGATTTAGAAGTGGGTAGCCATCTGGGAACAAGCGACCACCAAACAGTGTGGTTCACGATAAACACAGCCATACAATCAAGCCATACAAAAGCAAGAGTATTGGACTTTAGGAGGGCTGACTTTAGGAAAATGAGAGAGTGCCTCAGAAAAGCACTAGCAAACAGGCAAGAAGGAGGGTGGAGGAACAATGGGGAGTAATCAAAACAGCCATCACAGAGGCAACAAGCCTTTGTGTAAAGCAAATCAATAAAACACAATGAAGGAAAAAAACGCTATGGTTCTCAAAAGAGGTGGCAGGGAAGGTTAAGGAGAAAAGGATAGCATTCAGGAAATATAAGGAAACACAGAAGGAGCAGGACAGAGAACTTTATCAGTTAAAGCAGAAAGAGGTAGGGAAGGCAGTCAGAATAGCAAAAGCCCAAACCGAGGAAAGGATAGCCAGTTCTGTTAAGAAGGGGGATAAGACCTTTATAGGTACTTTAGGGAGCGAAGAAAGACCAAAGGAGGGATACTGAGGCTTAATAAAGGGGAAGGAATGTGGGTAGAGGGTGACAGTGAAAAAGCAGGGATACTGAACGAATATTTCTGCTCAGTATTCGCAAAGGAAGAGGAGGGGGAGGTACCTAAACCAAACAAGAGAAACACTCTGAAGACGGGAGTCGATACCAGTCCATTTACAGAAGAAAGGGTTCTGAAAGAACTAATAAAATTGAAGGTGGACAAAGCAATGGGGCCTGATGGGATTCACCCAAGAATTCTAAAAGAACTAAGGGTAGAACTAGTGACACCGCTGACTACTCTCTTTAACAAATCATGGGAGGATGGGGTGGTATCCGAGGACTGGAGGAGGGCAGATGTGATTCCTCTTCACAAAAGTGGGAGCAGGACAGAGGCAGGAAACTACAGACCAGTTAGTTTGACCTCAGCGGTAGGGAAAATGATGGAATCACTTCTGAAGGAAAGAATTGTTGAGTACCTAGAGGCCAGTGGGGCACAAGGACCCAAGGCAGCATGGATTCACGATGGGAAGGTCGTGTCAAACGAATCTAATAGAATTCTTTGACTGGGTGACCAAAGTAGTAGACCAGGGAGGGGCTGTGGACATGGCCTACCTAGATTTTAGCAAGGCATTTGATACAGTCCCACACAAAAGATTAATACACAAGTTAGCCAGCCTTGGAGTGGGTCCCAAGGTGGTAGCCTGGATAAAAATTGGCTAGACAACAGGACGCTAAGGGTAGTAGTAAATGGAGTACACAGTGAAGAAAGGAGGGTTACTAGCAGGGCACCGCAGGGTTCAGTACTGGGACCGGTCCTTTTTAATGTCTTTATAAGTGACATTGCAGAGGAACTGGAAGGAAAAGCATGTCTCTTTGCAGACGACACAAAGATCTGCAACAGGGTTGATACACAAGATGGAGTGGAAAGGATGAGAAGGGACTTGGCAAGGTTGGAGGAATGGTCAAATGTATGGCAGCTCAGATTCAATGCAAAGAAGTGCAAGGTAATGCACATGGGAAACAAAAACCCAGGGGAAGCGTACACAATGGGGGGTGAGATACTGACAACAGTAAAATGGAAAGGGACCTGGGGTAATTATATCAGATGACCTAAAGGTGGGCAAGCAATGGAAGGCAGTAAGGAAGGTTGGGGAATACTAGGATGTATAGGAAGAGGCATCAATAGTAGAAAACAGGAAGTTGTTATCCCTCTGTACAGACAGTTGGTGAGACCCCATCTGGAGTACTGTGTGCAGTTCTGGAGACCCCATCTCCACAAAGACATAGACAGAGTGGAGGCTGTCCAGAGGAGGGCAACCAAAATGGTGCAGGGTCTGCACCAGAAGGCATACAAAGAAAGACTAAAGGAGCTTAATATGTATACCCTTGAGGAAAGAAGGGAGAGAGGGGACATGATAGAAACTTTCAAGTACCTCAAGGGAATCAACAAAGTCCAAGAGGGTAGCATCTTTCAGAAAAAGAGATGTGCAAGAACAAGGGGGCACAATTTGAAGATAGAGGGGGATGGCTCAGAGGTAATGTGAGGAAGTATTTTTTCACAGAGAGGGTTGTGGATGCATGGAACAGTCTCCCTGAGGAGGTTGTGGAGTCAAGAACAGTGGGGGAATTCAAGAATGCATGGGACAGACATAAGGCAGTCCTAGTGGGGGGTAGGAGGAAGTAAGCTGTTGGTTAACTAGGATCTGCAGCTTATCTGTTAGGTAGGAAGATGGTCAGACTAGGTGGGCCAAGTGGTCCTTATCTGCCGTCAAATTCTATGTTTCTATGTTACAACAGCCTGCATCTAGGATTCTGGTGGCTCCAGATTGGCCCAAGCTAGCCTGGTATCCTCTGCTTCTCAATGCACTGCAGCAGTCCATTTGCCTGCCTCCAAATCACTCCCTGCTGACCCTTCCTCATACAGGAGTGCAGTATCCAGGCATACATTCCTTCCACCTCAAGGCCTGGTTCTGGAACAGTTAGAGTCTGCATCCTCACAGTACTCTTAACAGGTCCTTAGGATATTGAGGGTGGTTGTTAAATCAAACGCTAAGAAGACTTATGCAGCCAAATGTAAAGATTTTCTCTCTGGTGCAAGAGCAAAAAGTTTGAATCATCTCATTCAGTTTCAGACCCTCAGCTGCTAGATTGCTTGGTACTCTTACAGGCGTTGGACTTGAAACCATCTTCCCTCAAGCTACACCTGGCGGCAATTTCGGCCTACCTCTCGGTGGGAAAGAAAAAATAATTTTTTCCCACATCCTAGTTAAACAGATTTATTTTTGTTTGTATTATCTCTTTTATCTCCTATATGCTCCACGTCAACCTCTCCTTCAGGCTCGCAAAGGCTGCTCTGATCCATCTGCCCTCCAAGCCTCCAGTCCCACATGGCAGCCACCCCCAGGGTAACCCCGGTGTAACCCTTGCGGATGGGTCCCCTCCTCCGAGGGAATCGCGCCAGCCCCGGGGGGGGGGGAGGCCAGCGCTACACTTAGCCCCGGGATGCTGCTGGGACGGAGGACTTGGCAGGGACATGAATGGCACCAGAGAGCTGGGCAGCCGTCATCCAGCTGACGTGGAGCGGTATTTCTGCTTTTTCTGGTGCATTCCCTCCTGCTTGCATCTATAGCGCTCCTGGAGAGAAGATGCCACCCATTAATTATAATGGAATGTGCCCCCGTGCTCTCACTGGCATCTCGTCATAACATTGGTGAGCGCGGGGGTGGAGTAACAAGCTGTGAATGAGCTTGGTACATCTAGCAGACCAAATCTGGGTTTGATTCTCACAACCTCCACTTGCATACTGAGCGACTCTGAGCAAGTCACTTAACCATCCAGTGCACCCAGGTTGCCCCTGAAAACAGGCACTTGTGCCTAGTGGGCCATACCCAGTTACCAAAGACTAAAATAAGATAAAAAAAAATATATAGAAGAAATTCCTTCAAAGTTACCGTAATTTCCTTTTCTGTTAGCTCCAACATTGTCAATGGGTAGTCAGTATATATGAAAATGCAATCTGTAATGCTTGGTGAATGTGTGGACAGAAGACCACGTTGCTGCCTTGCACAATTCTAAGACAGTTTGTTGTAGAGGCATGGCCAGGACGCACAGGCAAACCAGGAGAAGTTAGACAGTATTACGCACATATGTACTAACTAGCCATTGACAATGTGGAGTGCTACAGAAATAAAGTGGGGGGGGCGCTGTTGAGCCCGAGCAATATGGCTGCAAATTTCTAGAGCTCCGTAAATATTGTAAACCTAACTAACTTTTATAAGTACTCTAAACCATCCATTCTGGCCAGGCCCTACATAGATAGACAGAAAATATCCCGAGGTACAAAATGGTCAATCCTCGCAAAGAAAAATACTCAACTGATGGAGCGAGGTCGAAAACAACTTCGGGACACTCTACTGCACGAGGTGAGCAAGACCGCGGTCTAGGCCAAGCTGCGGAGCATAAGGAAGAAACCCTTCAAACGCTGGGTGAAAAGATAAACCACTTGATAGCTTCAGTATCAGGTTTATCCAACAAATTCGACTCCCTAACTAATAGGGTTACAACTGTGGAAGCTACTTTGAGCTCGGTGATGGAGGCATCAACATCAGCCACTAAAACGGGTGCAGTAGCCACAGCCATCAAAGAAAATTCCCACTTGCGCTCTCGAGTAGAAATGCTGGAAAATCAAATGAGAGCCTTCAACATACGCATAGTGGGGTTAGCAGAGCGGAGTGAGGGAGATCATTTGCCTCTATTTCTGGCAGAGTGGATTGTGCAACAATTAGGCTCCGAAGCTGCCCCAATAATGCAGAAGATTCAAAGGGCATATAGAGTAGCCTTTAGAGGAAGGCAGGATAACCCTGATGCCCCACATACCATTGTGATGGTCCTGGATGGAGCGGGTTCTCGAGACTCCCTGATGGCACTTGCAAGGAGAAAGAAAATCCTCCTGCACGAAGGAAATCAAGTCAGATTGTTCCCCGACTTATCCTACGTGACCCGACAGAGAAGAAAACGATTTGACGGAGTACGAGCCATTCTGCGAGAGGTGGGCATACCGCATGGCCTAATATTCCCGGCCCGTCTGCAGATCTTACATGCTAGCAAGATTTTCATCTTTAATGAACCATCCGAGGCGCTCAAGTGGTGCCAAAAGCATGCATCTTCACGAAGAAGGGATCCAGAAGAAGACGACTCATCTGAAGATGAAATTCCCTGAAAGTATTGCTGGACCAGAGATAAGTTTTTTTTATACGTTATTTTTCCTCCTAGCCAATGTGTGTTAGAGAGGTTAGCTATGTTGAAATATAAAGTCAAAACTCTGGTAACATTCAGGCGCTGGACTGATGATAATTTACTGCAAGGACTATTGGCTTGCAGCAGGGCTGGATATTTAATAATATGAAGGGGTTCTGAACAATTAACCCCCTTTTTTTTTGTGGTAATACTTGTATGGGCCTAATAAGACCCCTTAATTAAATATTTTGAGTTTATTTCCCTTGTGTGTTAATTATAGAACGGCATGTTTAAGCGCCTGAGGTCTGTGAGCTAAGCATTATATACTGTATATGTAGAGTTTAAAATAGTACTGTCTTGAAAAGAGTTCTGGAGATTTTACTTTACTCTAGTAACACTAAAATTAGTGTTTGACTATGGGATGGCATGGTACTAGCCTCACTGTTGTGGGGAAGGTTTGGACTATACTACAACTGTGGACTTAATTGTTCCTAGTATTGAACCATGTAGCTCTTGGACTCAAATACAGAAAGTGTATAAAATAGATATTTTATAATTATACTGTAAATCCCCTACATGACGTATCTTATTTCATTTGTCTAACCTTGTGAGTGTATTGAGGAGTGGCACCCTCATTATATTACCTGTCTGAATGCACAAATGAAGGTGTATAAACTGTATGTTTGTTTTATTAAAAGAATAAACATAAAGTACAAAAAAAAAAAAGAAATGAAGTGGGGGGATTGTTTGAGGGAGACTGCAATCATGATAGAGGCCCTCAACTTGCTACTGACTGGGGAAGCTAAGACAGGACTGCATTTTGCCCGCCAGTGCATTTCAAATGGGTTAATAAGCCAGGGTCCCTGTCAGTGCAGCTAGTGCAGGGGAGGTGGGTACCTAACAGGATCATTGGCATTCGGAACCAGCAAGGGTGAGTTGAAACGCAGTCATCTGAAATCAGGGGGCTTTAAAGGGAAACACTGGAAAAGGCGCAGCTTTACCCAGGCACTACAAACATTCCTGATTAGTGCTTTCAGACAGTAAATTTTTTTTTTTATTTCTCCAGTTGCTTTTTTAGTGATTTAAACAGTGGTCTTCAGCTTTCACTTTCTATTGCTGGCAGCCACCATTTCATGAGTAGCAGAGAGCTTCCTGAGCTCAGTTTATGCTACTATGACCTGCCAACCAACAGCAGAGGTCAAACAGGTATATTAGCATACAGTGAACTCAGGAGGCTCACTGCTGCTTATGAAATGGCTGCTGCCAGTAACAGAAAGTAGAAGTTGGTAGCAGTTCTAAATAATTTAAAAAAGTTGTTACTGTCTGAAAGCACTAACCGAGTTTCTGTAGTGTCTGAGGAAAGCTGTGTCTTTTCCATTGTTTTCCTTTAAAGTTTTTTTATGAGGTTCTTTATAAGGCAGCGTACCAAGGCATGATGGGGAAGGTAAGGGCCTTTTCTGATGATGTTACACTCCCTGTCATTGAGGCACAAGTCAGGAATCATAGGAAAACCAGGAGCAGTTTCAAAATTCGCAAATAGCATTTTATTTTTCTCAAGAACAGCAAAATAAAAAATGAAAATTGTTCAGTATAACTTTTTACAAAGGCAGTACAGAGAAATTAAGTCCTTCTTCTGAGGGTATCTCTTAATTCCAAGTTTCAGTCTCTCACTCTCCTTGTCTCTCTAGCAAAAGCATTGCTGCTCTTTTTGTAAGTCTTTGCCTGGGAACTCGTAGAGAGAGCCTGCTTCTCACAGAATGTTCTTATAAGTTTACAGAATTTTCTTGTCTGTTTCGATGCAGGTGCAGCAAAAAGAACATAGTGACCCAGAATTGACCTCTTATTTACAGCTCTGCAAAAGGCTTAATAATGCATCTCGGGTTAACCCCTTGAGTTCCAATTAGCTTTTTGCAATCATTTCAACAGGATAACTATTTACAGTTTTAAACAAAAGGGATCCCAGTATCAGTGACATTTCTACATAAAGATTCACATATATTTATATATATTTTTTTATAGATGCAGATATGCAAGGAGGAAGAAAAAACAGAATAACAAGGGAAGGCAGAGAGATAGTGAGGGGCAAAGAATTGCGAAACCGCCAGAGTTATCAGTTCCTAGGTCTCACAAGAAAATTTGGTTGCGCAACCACACAGAGAAGAAACAGAAAAGGAGAGGATAGAACAGACCCTTGCGGTGAAACTCTTTCTGCATAACAAATGGGACAGGGCCTTATTCAACCCTGTCGCACTCCCTACCCAGACAGAGGAGCAGAAGGAAGACTTGTGGTGCCAATAACCAACCAAACTGGTGGTGCTACAAGCACGGGGAACACTGAAAAGGGGGGAAAACCTCTTGGTTAACCCCATACTGTTCTGCTTCTTGAAAATCAATAGAGTTTACCCAAAATAATCTCTTTGAAATTTATAAATATATGTTTTCAAACTCTTTAACAGAAATCCCTCTAACTAACTTTACAGCTTTTGCTGTAAACCTAGTTAGATTTTGGAGAGACTGTTGTTCTACCTAAAACGCGCACTCAAATGGGTGACCGGGCCTTTACTACTCTTGCCCCTAGACTATGGAACTCCCTTCCAGCGAGCACTCGCTCCTTCACCTCCCATTCCTGTTTTAAAGCTTCCCTCTGGGGCTTCCTCAAATCTGCCTTTACCTGCCTCTGCATTTAAGGTACTCCTGCCGCATGTCCCACTGTTTCTTACTGCTTTAGGGTGTAGGGTCTCCTGACCCTCCCTTCCGGTGAAGCATACGGGGATCAATGAATCAGCTTGGGATAGATCCCTCCTTGCTGTACTGGATCAATTTGTGCTAGGCTATTTGTTTTATTCCTCTGAGTGATTCACTGGCTTCTGCTATCCCTCTTTTGTAATCTCCATGACGTACTCTACAACCCCTAGCCTACAAAGCCGTGTTGCCTGCTATACTCAGCTGACAGCCTACCTCTTATGTACTATGTTGTTATCTTCCTACCTCTGGGTAGGTAAATGTCCTCTGGTGTTGCTGCATTTACCATGTCTATGACTGCTGCACTTACTTGTACCTGCTCTTATTGTTTGCCTGTTGTACCTGAATGTATCCTTGTAATCTTGAATGTATCTCTGTAATCTCCCGGGTTGCACCTGAAAATAGGCACTTGGTTGTCTAGTGTGATTACCTGGTAAACAAAAACAAATAAATAAAAATATTTCCCACATGAAACAATGGTGTGGCTTCAGGCACTGGAACAAGATCTAACTTTTCCTCCTAATTCAACAGATAATGTTCCTGCCAATAGGGGTCCAAGGGCCTTAAATTAAATATATACACCAGTTTTATAACACATAGGGCTTTGTGTTTTTCAGTGCATAGAGCAGGAATTTAACCTCCCCAAAATGTCCATTTTGGGTATTTACAAATTAGGTCGTATATACAAGGATTAGGACCTCCCTTTAAACAACTTAAGTGAAACAATTTCTCTTCTTTATGGTATAATTAAAAGGGCCACCAACATCTCAAAAATAACTGTATACTGTAGAACTCGAAAATTCCACACAAATCAAGTTTCACGTAATCAGACCGGCTGCCTTATTAGCAAGAATTGGGACTGGTCAGATGTGATCACATGTCCATGCACTATTCCAACACACTCTTCACAGCGCTGACAGTTAATTGCTCACTATGTTCTGTTATGAGTTGTTAGATGATTATGATTCTTAGAAACAGCTAGCCAAACCCCTTACCACTATTACCTTACTCAATGCAAGCTTCATTCAGCAGTTGTCGGGAGCTTTAGTATAGCTCAGGTAGCTTGCACTGCTCTGTTAGTTGCTAGGCTACTCAGACTATACTAAGCTCCTTGCAATCAGCTGACAATTGCTGTCAAGCAGCTGAATGATTCTGGCAATCTGCCAATTAGCAATCAGCAGCACCTGAACATTAATTTTTTATGAGACCCCGTTTACCTGATTCAGTCAACTGCATTGCTATCTCAGTGCTCTTTCAGTGAAAATGTCCCTTGTTTCTTGGCTACATATTAAGTCAGTAAAGATAAACTTCTGTAAGCATAATCCCTATATTTTTTCCAGCATCCTATGCAGACCTTCTCTAGATGCTTGATGTCACTGTTAAACTGTTTAAAGATGCCATAAGGCAGCCGTTTACAATGAGGTATGCTGAGCAGATTATGGGTCCACTCATCCAGGGAAACAGTGGCACGAACAGTTGGTGCAACTCAGGATGCAGACTCCTAAAAATAAACATGCACAGTGGCAAGTTTCAAGCTTTAACCACCTCACTACTCGCACCAAAGACTACATTAGGGGGTTTACTCTGGCCGGGATCTTAAATGCACACAGTGAATGCCTAAATGAGGATGCCAATGCCAAGCCGTAAGCTGTAAACCGACAACAGAACACTGCCCTTTTTTTTTTTTTTAAGGTTTACTACTGAACATGAGCTTGTTGTGTTTAAATAAATATTTTGCAAGTGCTAGTTGATTGCTTTCCCTGAGTATGGGGGAAGGAGGACCATTCAATACTGTATCTACAGTTATAGAAATTAATTCAAATGTAAAGAATGTTAATGCAGACGATATATTTTTGCAGACCTGTGATGGAGCACAATTGTAAGAAAAATATACTGACCATGGAAATTTCGAGTTTTACAGTAATATTTGGGCACAAAGCACCTTATTAAAGCCCAACAGCTTAATCTGGTTCAAGGTCAGTTGGCATTCATCTGCATCCCCCTTCCCGGGTCGTGCCAGAAAATAGGCAGTATTTGTCTAGTGCACTTACCTGGTCAACAAAAACTAACATATTCTTCTTATTAGCTCTGTATTTCTTGCCCTCGTAATTATTTACTACTGAGGTCATATGCTGAAGGCTCATAAGCTCATACTGCTTCTTCCCAGCCTAATGCCATAATACTCTGTTTGTGACATCAGTTATTCTCATGGCAACAGACCGTAATATCAGAACAGAGCTTTATGATTTCAAGCAGGGAATAAGCTACAGAGGCAGGTAAACTCAAAAGATAAAGATCTTGTTTTTGTGGGAATTTCTTCAGTAATAAATAACAGAGAGGAAAAATCTATGTAATATACTGTATATGAAATATAGATTGAATTGTGTTTAAATATTATGTTTTCCAAAGTTTTCCCCCAAAGGCGTCCGCAGATCTTTAAGGACCATCAACAGGAGATGCACTGGAATTCTTTGATAGGATCCCTTTTCATTGGCCTAATGGAACTAGCACCAAATTCCACTGCGGATGTTCTCCGCAGATATAATTTCGAGTTGCAAATGGCCCACATTTTGGATTAAGGGCATACACGATGGGCACAAATGTGATATGGAAAATATTTTCAGCACTTTATAGAGTGACATCTGCATATTCACGAGTGGCAAAGCCACGAGTGAGTATCCAGAGGTCACTGTGCAGGAGTGAAAATATTTCTCATATTACACGAGTGCACACCATGTATCCGTTTTATACAATAGGGGTGTGATAACGAGATAACTGCAGTTATCACACTCGGGTGATGTCAGCAGAGTGCGATATCTCATGGTGGTGGTTTTATGCTCAAATAAAGAATGGCATATCATCTCACCCCTATTATATAAACATGGATAAAATATTCTATCCCTAATTACCAGGTTACTTTCCTTATGCAGTGGTGGCATTTTTTCTGGAAATGCAGGTTAAGATACTTCTGCACTCCAGCCACACAAGTGACTTTTATGGGCCCTCATATGGGTTTATGCTGGAGAGGTTGTGGTGAAGGGAATGTTAATCAAACACATATTTTTGGACTTGCCCCTGTTTAGCAGACTCCTGGAAGAAAATAAATAACTCATTAAACCATATTTTTATGGACCCGAGCTTACTCATTCTGTCTTTGGTTCTAAAGTCTGTTCCATCTGAGGGGGTCAGAGGCAACACTCTTACATTGCTCTTGCTAATGATATTAGTGGGTAAAAAAGTAATTACCACAGTGTGGTTATTAAAAAACAAAAATTCCCATCTAAGACAACCTGGTAAAAAACAGCTAATACCATCTACAGAATGGAAACCCCTATATCCTCTCTCCATTATGACTGCTTAGTAGCGAAGCGTGGGCACCAGTCAGCTAACAAGCCTTGTTAGTGGGAGTGCCGCCGTTTCAATTACCATAATATATAAAATTGATAGAAAATATGCTGCTCATTGATTATAATGGAGCGCACTCCCGTGCTCCCACTAGCATCTTGTCATAACGTTGGTGAGCGCAAGGGTGGAGAGAGGGCGGCACTTATAACAGGGAAGTCCATGGGACCCTGTTACAACAATTTTATGAGGGATACAGTTTTTTGCTAACTGGATTATATTTGGCAAGGTTCAAAATTCTGCACTTCTGTGGCGGTAAGGCACCTATATTTCAAGTGCAGTGCCTTTGATTACTGAATCTCTTTAAACACTAGCACATATCAGATACAACATCCAATCAGTACATACAGTTTTAGGCACAGCTATAACTAAAAGTTCATTATCAGGAAACTTAGCAGATACAATAGATTTACCAAGAAACCTATTTGGTAATGGCCACGAATTAGAATTAAACATCATGTACTAATGTAAGAACCCACTGTGTTACATAGAAATCTCCACTGAGAATGAATGTTGTATATCTCCGACTTAATTGAGCATTTATAAGCACATAACAACAGTGCTGGCCATCTCAACAGGAGATCGGCTACAACAGAAACAAGATCTGGCAGAGCCACTACGACTGTGAATGCATTTACTAGATAAGGGTGTTTCATGGGCTTAAACATAAACATTTATTTATTTATTTATTTTAAAAATATCAGATTTACAAACCTTTGTGAGTCAGAGATTTGTTTACAAAGGTACCTCTTGGAAACTAATACAAAAACAGCACAGTTAACAAGTCCAAAAACAATGGCTCAGAGAGCAGACAGTTATAACAATCATTCACTGGAGATACATGGGTAACAGTAGATAAACAGGTTACATAGTTTAGGCACACAGGCACCACATCAAGAAGACCAAAGCAGTTCAAACAATATACAGTAGCTAAAGCAAATAGACATCTGGAGTCAAAGAGAAGCCCAGAGTGTTCACATGACGGCTGTTGCGTATACTAACTGAATCAAAGTACAGTGCTTTGAGAAAGGGCATATTTAAGCAATAAAGCACGACAAGGTGTGTGTTATCGTGTAATAATGTCACTCCTGGGGTGGGTTGAAGCACGAGGCGAAGCCGAGCATTTATTTATTTGCACGTATTTATTTGATCCAATCAGCAATATTTACACAAGCTGTGCCCAGTGCAGATTTTACAGCACTGGTCCTGGTCTGGTGATCTGGGTTTTACCCATACCACACTGCATATGGTTTAGTGATAAACTGTACAGATGGCTGCAGAGTCTAATCCATTGAAGGTTGAAGTTTCAGAAAACCATTATGCTACGAATATCAAGACTCACTCCCTCATCCCCCAGTCACAATTAATCCTCTGCCAAAGCCATGCTTAAATACTGGTGCTTCTACATCCACGCCACTAAGCTTTTAATGCCAGCATGTTTCTTCTGCTGCTGTGAGTTAAACTCTTTATTTAAAAACATTTTGTTGAGAAATGTTTTGTTTTAGTATATCCATGGTCAGGAAAAATGAATTTGTTAAAGAAACCAAAGTCCCCATTTATCAGTTAATTGAATCACAAGACAGCATGTTATAAAATTTTCTGATTCTATGTGTAACCTACAGTAAGTCGAACAGAAATTAAACACAAATGCCTACCTATTTGCAAGTGAAGAAGATGTGGTTATCATCATTCAGTTGTAAACACCTATAGTCATAGCCAGGATTCACTAAAACAGATGACTGCTATAACTAGGGAGGCAGTATAGCACAGTGGTTTAAGGCTCTTCTCTGCAAATCTGGAGATCTAGGTTTGAATCCCACAGCCCCCACACAAATGTGGAGTATCTTTTTAAGAAAGTATAAAATACTGTGAAATGATTTTAAAGCAGTGAACATGCTAAATCCTACTGCCACATTCAAAACATTATGCCCTACCTACTTACCACATATAAACTCAGCTATATTAAAAAAAATAATTCTAGGCACTTTTTTATTTTTTACCAGGAGAGACACACTAAGCTGAAAGCTTGTTTACAGATGTGACCTGAGAGCACAAGGAAGTTGAGTGATTTGTGCAGGGTCACACAGTATGCAAGTGGGGGCTGTGGGAGTCAAACCCAGGTCTCCAGGTTTGTCGCTTAGAGCCTTAAACCATTGCCTACTTAACCATTTACAACACGGTTACACTTATATATAATACATACTTCTCAAACTTGAAAGAAAAAATACACCTTATCATCAAAGCTTGTATTTACCAAGTACTGTGCCCATGTTTTTTTTTTTTTTTTTTTACTTTTTTATCCCCTGCTGCCTGCCCTTGGTGTCCACTCCTTCGGGCCGTCCATCCCATTTCAGCCCCCTGACCTCGGGATCTGCCCCTAGAGTGCTTCTCCTCCTCCTATCTGCACATCGGGGTCTGTCCCGAGAATTAGTGGTGGTCTGAATGGCTCGGGTTGGCCGTCATCTAGGACCGCCAAGGGAGTTTTTCCGTTTTCTGTGTCCCTTGTTTCCCCGGCCCCTGGAACACTGGTGCTAGGACATAAGTCCAGAGAGGCGACGTGCTGACGCACGTCTCTCCCAGACACCTAACAGCGCCCCCCGACTCTGATGAATGGAGCCGCCACCCCCTCAAGAGCCGGTGCACCCACCGGTTCTCTCAGGACGTTGAGTGCACGTAGCGCCCCTGGCATCCCTCCCCGAGGGAGGAGAGCATCCGTTGGGATGCTCAATCCTCCCTCCCCAACCGATCCCCACTGACCTGAGTCCATTCCCGGACCCGGGTCGCCGGCACAGCGCAAGGTGTAGCATCCAGCGCCTCAATCCTCAGTGCCACTGGGCCCCTGTGCCCATGTTTAAAATAATTTGACCCCCAAAAAAATGTGCCCTGACATGAAACTGCATGTTTAACTGTAAAGACAATTAAAAATTGTATTTCTAAATGCATTGCTAACACCAGTGCTTCATGATTAAAGGAGTAGTCCACCCAGAATGTGCAAAAAAAATGTTATATAGAGTGTTTTGATATGTGTGTTAAATCCTAGTGTGTCCTTCCCTCTGTCTGCTATTAGGAGTTTTTCCTAAATTAGCTTGCTAGCTGTATGGTAGTTTTACGACCCCTTGGGATCTCCATGACAGATAGTTTTATTGGCTTTCTTTCTCCTACGATGCCCCCTGTCTCATGAGAGTGATGTAGCCATGCCCTTAGATTTGGCATGTGTACTGCTTTAAAATTAGTTTAGCAACAGCAGAGCCTTTTATTGTTCTTATCCAGGGAGCACAAATGTCAACAGTTAGTTTAGCAGATACCTGAGAGCAAGCTAACCAGGGTTTCTGTAAGACAACAGCTACTAAAAAGCTCTGATTCACTATTTTTGTCTTTTCTGTGCATCAGGTCTAGCTAGCAGGAGTGTTTTAACATCAAAAACACAAATAATGAATTAGAGCTATTTAGCAGCTGTTTTCTTACAGAAACCCCCAGTTAGATAGCTTTCAGGTATCTGCTAAACTAACTGTTGAAATTTGTGCTCCCTGGATAAGAACAGTCACAAGGCTCTGCTGTTGCTAAACTAGTTTTAAAGCAGTACACATGCTAAATCTAAGGGCATGGCTAGATCACTGTCACTTGAGACGGGGCATCGTAGGAGAAAGAAAGCCAATAAAACTATTTGTTATGGAGATAGATCCCCTTTGGTCGAGAAACTACCATACAGCTAGCAGACAATTTAGGAAAAACTCCAAATAGCAGATGGAGGCAAGGACACACTAGGACTTAACATACATATCAAAACACTCTACATAACATATGTTTTTTGCACATTCTGGGTGGACTACTCCTTTAAAACAATTTCAACCCCTCCCCCGCCGTGACAGATTGCATTCTGGGAAGATTACCTTGGCAAGGTGCTATAAAAAAACAAACATGAAAAACAGGTTTAATGGAGTGAATGCTGACATCCTATTTCTAGTGTCCATGATAACATAAAAAATAGTTAAGATTTTTTTGTCAACTCTGATCAGAATAGCTTTTAAAATCACCAATTGTTTTCTCATTCAGTGTTTTCTAATACATCTCAGACTTAAAAGAAAAAACACACTTTATCATCAAAGTCTGTTTTCAGCTTCCTACCATACACTTCATTTGTAAAAAAAAAAAAAAAAATTATCTTGTCACAGACCACAATCAGCACTAACTACTGACAAATATGCTGATACCTACATTTACAATTTAGCAAATACTAGAAATCTAACTGAGTGGGGTTTCTGTAAGAAAACAGCTAGAGTCTGTTAATTATAGCATTTTATAGCATTGATGATCTGGGCAGTTAGATCTGGATTTGAATCCCACAGCTCCCACAAAAAAATGAAAATTTTCGTACAGAGCTAGATGTGTGTCTAGGTCTCCTTCTGAGGCCCCAGGTGGCTCTGATAATCATTTGTTCCAAAGGAATTTGAAGGTATTAAATATATTCTGTTCTGTTCTCCTTTGCACAGGCATGTCTGTTGGTTGTAAGGTCCCAAACTAGTGTATCTGGTTACAGCATGCTAGAGCTATCTCATGCCCCTCCCACATGAATCAGAAAAAAGTTTGGGGCGGAGGTGCATCTTATTCCAAAAAAAAAAAACCTAATGCTGCCTCCCACTACTCAGGTTCCAGTTCTTGTACCACCCATTTAAGAAAGAAAATAGTACCCTGCAACCATTGACTAACATGAAAGCGTAGTTATTTGAGGGCAGAAAACATTGCTTGGACGAAGGTAAGGTGGAGGAGACTATTTACACCTTCATGGAAAGAAAACATGACATCACTCCTTTTGTACATGCAGTACTCCTGTAGGCTCAGACCACAGTCATAAAAATAAAGAAAAAGACAAGGGAAAGAAACAAATGTATTTCATTGCGGTGGGTACACCCAATGCACTCCCTAAAAAATCAGTTCAGTTTCATTTTCTGCTGCTTGATGTGTGCGCAGCAGTTCTTTCTGCATTCAGAATTTGCAAAAAAAAACATATGTTGTGCAGAGTGTTTTGATTTGTGTGTGTATTCTAGTGTGTCCTTCTCTTAGTCAGCTATTAGGAGTTTTTTTCTAAATTCGTCTACTAGTTTTACAATAGTTTAATTGCCTCTGGGGATCTCCATCTTAGCAGAGTTTATTGCTCTTCTTGTTTCTACAGTGCCTTCTGTCCCATGTGACAGTGATGTATCCAGGACCATAGCTACAGCAAGTACTTGTTTAGAGTAAAGTTTACAACAGCACTGCTGTGATATTATGTGGCTTTCCTTATCCAGTGAGCAATAAAGGCTACATTTACAGTTTAGCAAATACTTGAGGGCTAACTGAGTGGGTTATTCTGTAAGAAAACAGCGGTAGCCTTTACTAATTATAGCACTGATGATCTGGGGTGATTTGTGTGCTTTTTATGGCTGTGTGTAGTTTGATGAAATGAAAAGTTTTAAAAGCAAAACATTTACTCCTGCTGGCTAGACCTGATACACAGAAAACAAAAATACTGACATAGTTATTTAGTGGCGGCCAGAATATCAGGCTCCTATCTCTAGTACTTGCTGAATCAGTGGTCCTGGATGTACCACAGTCACATGGGACAGGGGGCATTGTAGGAACAAGAAGAGCAATAAACCATGGTAATATGGAGATCCCCTGGAGCCATCAAGTAGAGAATAATGTATGGGCAACCATACACAACAAGGCTGTGTTTCCATCAAGGGGTTGAGATGATAGCATATGAACCTCGAGAGCGAAGCTCGAGAGGTCCATGCTGTCGTCTCAACCCCGAGATGGAAACACATGCCGAGTTGTGTGTGGTTGACCATATGTTATTTTTTGAAGTATACGTCTTTTTTACACTAGAGTGACAGATCCTCACTGAAGTGAAAACAAAAAATCTTGCCATTTAGTTGTTCTACTCCCATATCAAAATCAAATTTCCAGACTTTGAAAGGTAAAAGGTATGACTTTGGGCACTGGGTGGTTAGTAAGTAGCTAAGTGTAGCATAAATGAGAAATTTAAAATTGTATGACCTTTGAACTGTGCATAACAACACTTTAGAATGCGCATAACGGTTTAGAATGTGTTTAACAAGGATTTTGAGCAGGCTGATTTTTATACATAACAAAGGGCAACCATATACTATACAGCCATTAACTAGCAGGCTAATTTAGAAAAAAAATCATAATGGCAGAAAAAGGGAAGGACACACCAGGACTACTTGTATTTTGTTTCCTGTGTTTTTTTTTGTTAAGTTCGTTTTCCCTTCTTCATCAGTTAAATCTGTACATTTTGTGACATTTACAGTTGTCACTTGATTTGTCTTTGTGCACAATCCATTTTGTTTTCTGTTTTGTTTGTACTGTTGAAAATTTTTAATAAAATGGTGATATTAAAAAAAAAAAAATACTTGTTTCATGAACACTGACTAAACATGCAGATTGAAATCGTTTTACTTCTTTACACTACTGTGTGTATTGTTAGTAGAGTTCTGGTTTAAAGTCTGTTACATATTCTCTTGTTTATGTCTGCGGACCTGGAACTGGTATTCTAAAGTCCAGTAAACAGAGTTAAATATAAAAAATTACCTCTGAACTGTTTGCGTGCACCCATTTCTTTCTAAGATATGGTTTTTGTTTTCCACACTGTAAATTGAAATGCTTGCATTTATTCATGAGTAAACTGCTGTTATTCACAGATATGCTGTAGTATCTATCAGGTCACCCATGAATAACACAGAAATTATTTTTGGCACTGAAATAAGTGTGTAATATTCATTAGCTATAATAAAAATCCACAGTCCCTTGTGGCATCAGGTTGAGAATCACAGATAGTGAGGATGACTGTCAGAAAGAAGCAGCAGTATGCTGTAACTGGCACCACCATCCCATGAAAATTGACTTGTGCTAGATGGCAGCTGCATGTCCATTTAGGCCCTGCTTTCTGTTTCTAGACATTGAAACTTAATGCTCAGACCAGCTTTCTGTAGTTTTCTGTTTCACTCATTCTGCGGGTCTTTCTTTATGCTTACACAGCCCTAAGACCATTGCCGGCATTGCCTCTGCTGTCCTCCTCTTTCTGGCGATTGTTGCTACCATTATCTGCTGCTTCATGTGCTCTTGCTGTTACCTTTACCAGCGAAGACAGCAGAGCAGGACTCCTTTTGAGGGTAAGTATCCAGCTTTCATAAATAACATGGTTTGGAATGGTTATTTGTTTTTTTTGTTTGGTAACCGGGCAGGTACACTGGTCCGAGGTACCATTTTCAGGTACAACCTGGGCTGTCTAGATGGCACAAACAGTAAAGTGGGTAATGTGTATGTGTGGAAGAATGCACAGTGACATTGAGGGCTGATGTTTATTTATTTGCTTTTGGTAACCGGGTGGGTGCACTAGGCATAAGAATACCTATTTTCAGGCACGACCCGAGAGAAAACAGCTTGAAAATACATAAGTCTACATGTGACGCAGCACATGAGGTATGGAGCACAGTTTAGAGGTGATCAACAAAATACATAAGTCTACATGTGACGCAGCACATAAGGTAAGGAGCACTGTCCACACTGATCTCTCTTTACAAAACATTTTTCAAAACGTTGTGTTCCGTTTTCAAGCACGGTTGTCGGTGCGTCCACACAGCGATCCGACAACTGTGCTTGCCCACTTCAGTTCCCAGGCATGCTTGCGGCAATACTGGGCACCACAATGCATGCCGGGATACTCATGAATGGGCATGGTGACAGATTGGGGCACAAGTTACATCGTTCAAACTGGGAGCTCTGCGCGAGGTCGGGGATGTAAGTTATACTATCCCCTTTTCTTCTGGGAAGCAGTACAAACACTGCATAGGTTGGAAGAGGTTGCCTTAAACTGTGTTAAAGCATGGTTTGCATCCGCACTACAGTTAACGCGGTTTAAGGCAACTGTTTTGGTCTGGAACTGTGCTCGAAACCTGCTCCCATCAAGTTTTGAGCACGGTTTTGGAACACAGTTTGTAGCACGGGGCAGGTTGACGCTGGTCATTGCATGTCCCTGCTCCAGTGCTCTAGCATGCATGTAAAAGTTGGCCCCTGGGCATAATGCCCAGCTCTGCTGCTGTCCCCGCTACTACCATTGTCTGTTGAGGGGGTCCCTCTCCCGTGGCCCCGACCGGGGGGGGGGGTAAGCCAGGGCTTGAGAATAGTGACCATTGGGAGGGGAGCCCTCACGGCAGCCCTGTCCAGGGGGGGGTAAGCCTGGGCATGAGGAGGTGGCAGGCAGGGCACTCGGCTGACCTCTGACTGAAGGATTGGGGGTCCGGACCAAAAAAAACCAAAACACAACCCCCCCCCCCATCTTTCTTGACTATTGCATAACCAGGAATCATTAAGTCCCAGTCATGGTGCTATATTCCCCATGTTTCCCTAACCGCTGCTATGTTCAGCTGGACTTCTGACACCATTTCCCACAGGTAACAGGTCTTGTTACCCAGACTCCTGGCATTTGCACATACAGCCCTCACGCTCCCTGTTTCCACCATTTCTCAGAATTTTCATACCTAGCTTTTACAAGACCCTTTCTTGTCCCAGACACTGCCATACCCTGCCCTTCCCCCTGCTGTATTCCTTTTCTCACTTCTGAGTCTCTTTGCCTACCCCCTTCCCTGGTTATTTTTTTACTGTGTTGTCTCCCCCCACCCCATCTGCGGTAGCACTGGGGAGGGGACTGTTTGAAGAAGCATTTATAAATGGCATTTAATATACATTGTATCCCAAAGTACTTTACAAGCAATGAAGACTGGTAGTGAAGTCACTGTAAATGTGTTGTGACAGCCATTCCACACATCAGTACCTACCTTGGACAGCTGCATGAACTGTTTGTATGGTAAGGGGAATGTTGACCAGGACACAGGAGAGAATCCCTCTCTCTCTTGCAAAAAGTGCCTTAGGTTCTCCAACTGGAGACCCATCAGTGCAGTCCCAGAGCTGGGCAGATGGGCCCTCCGTTTAACGGAATGCACACTCCAACAGTACATCATATCCCTAGTACTGCACTTGGGTGCCAGCGTTTATAATGAACCTAATTTTGGTGCGGGACTAGAACCCACGACTTTCTGGCCCAGAGGCAGATGTGCTGGCAACTGAACCATGTTGACACCTCAGTTGTGTAGATGTAGCTATCGCCAGATATCCTGCCACCCCCCTCTTCTAGTTTAAATGTGCCCTGATGTACTCTGCAAACCTTCACCCCAGCACCTTGGTGCTCTCCTTGTTGGGGTGCAAGTCATTCTGCTAGAACAGCTTCTAGCCCCTCCAGATGAGGCCCCAGTCACTTAAGAGCTGAACCCCCCCAACCCCTTCAGCCACACCTGAAATTGGAACTGTATATCCTAAACTGCTCTCTTATATTAGAGCATGGCCCGGTAGGATGAAAGAGATCGCTGCCCTTCTTTCTCTCAGTGTTCCGTTTAGGGCATTAAGCTCTCCTTTACTTCTGCATTCCTCCTGCTTAGATAATTTCTGCCTACCTGCACCACCGTGTCTGTCTTCATGCCCTCCTTTCCAATTACTTTCATCAACCTGGCCCTGAGTCCATCCTCCGTGGCAACAAGGTAACAGTGGACTGACTCCTGAATCTGGAAAGCGATCCACCATCATCCCCATCCTCTATCTATGGCGTCTGCAATTACTGGTGCCTTTCTCTGTCCCCCCTCTGCTCCTTGGCTCGTTCCTAGCGGACAGTAGCTCCTTTTCTGATGTGCTAGCCCCCTCCACTTCTGTATGGGACTCCTTGGACTTTTCCTCTAACAAAAGTAGATACTTGTTTGAGGTACACACGTTCAACTGCTATCCCTCCCCCGCTACTATCCATCCACTTCTGCCTGCCTGACAGAGCCCTTTGCAGTAGTGGTGCTTGTAGTATCCCTATCGGCCCACTGACTTTGGCTTTCAGGTAGAGTATCTCGGACTTCGCAGGCGCAAGCTTAGTCCTCTGGGCATGAAACCTCCCCAACAGTTGACAGAGTGGCTGTGTTTCCAGAGCATCCACCAAGTCACCACTGTCCTGCAGCTTCTGCACTCCACCCATAACTCTGAAAAGTGCCCCACCCCCATATGTCTCTGTGCAGTGGTAGTTGTATATGAATACCTTGGTGGCCTTACTCTGCAATGGGTTTAGGCTGCTTTGCCAACAAGCACCTTGCTACCAGATGGCCTTTTGTGAATTAGTGTGTGTCCTTACCCCAGAATAATTTCTGTCTGGATACCAAATAATCACTATGCAGCAGTGTGGGTTGGTTGGATCCTACCTTACTCTTGGGAGTACACTGGTAATAAAGCAGGGTCCTGTGCACTACTGCGGACTACCTGCAGACGTCATCCTCCTCCTTTGTGATCTTCAGTCTTCATGGTCGCTCGTGCAGTTGGTGACTAGATCCTCATTCTTAACCTACCCCCTCTGTTTATGCAGTCTACCCTTGTTGGTACTTCATGGGATTAAAAAAGATGAGCTTTTATTTGCATTTCTCTAGAAACGGCAACACGCGAGAAGCTGGTACAGTGGCCACTGTTTTTTTTCTCCCCATGACAGTGCCAAAAATGCTTGTTTTTCCTCACCACTTGGAGGCATTATTGACAACTGAGTACTGTTCCAGACACTGCGTACCAAGAAGGCCCAGATCTTCAGAACATTTGTTTTTCCACGTGACACCAAGTTTCATTAAAAACAAAAATCTGTATTGGCGATAAATAGATTTTGCCCATTGGTGTGTGTCACTGCAAGGGTTCCATGTAAAAATAGCACTGAAAAAATCGCGACTGTAAAATTAGTGAGTATATATTGGCGACATTCAACATAGCGACCTCAGAATGTAGCGACTACATTTACAGCGCCCATGTAATAATTGCACTCACATTTTTGATACTTGCCACTGCTTTTGTCCGGATAAGAAATCGGTCTGTGCTTCAGCTTCACTACCCAATTGGTTCTCCTTTAGTCTGGGCTTCTGTCTGGGCTTCAGTACAAAATTTGGTTCTCCTTTAGTCTGGGCTTCAGTCTGAGCCTCACTACCAATTTTACCTATTTTAACAGTGGAGTATTTATTTACTGTTGTCAAATGATATGGAATCATAAAACTGACAATATCATTAAATCTGCATGGACTCATCTCGCAGATCCAAAGCAGAACAAGAACTGACTTGAATACGAACCCAAGATTAACTAGACTTCGTTTAACAAACTTCTTTGTAACAGACATAATTAAAAAAATGGCCTATTAAAACAAATAATTCACGAATGCATTCGGCTTTGATGAATGTCCGATGGGCAGCCTAAAATTGTGAATACAGGTGCAGTTTTGTGTACTGTTGTGCTTCTGACATCAGACTTTGTTCCGATAAAGATAGGAGATTATAACCAGAGTACATTTTACTTTTCTTTGCCAGCTCTGACATTGCAAGTTGAGGGGGTGTGACTTTCATTCATTTTGAACAGGGCAGTACGACTGAAGAGCACACTGACAGCCTGTCACTCACTTTGTTGCAAGTGAGCCTGTCATGATTACCTTGCAACACACCCAGTCACTAATTAGAAAAGGTAATAAAACAAAGTTCACAAAGACTGGAACTCATTGATTCCACACATTTGAAAGTCGTAATGTTAGTTCTTTATACCACAAGGTTAATTTGTCGCTATTTAGTATGTCGCTTTTATGTGAAGTCACCCAATTGACTGTAAAAATGCAGTATAGTCGCTATTTAGTACTGGCACTATTTAGATGCATTCGCTAATATGAAAGTCGCGGTTCTTTAATCGCTATTTTTGAACTGGTAACCACTGCAAGCTCTACTGTATTTTGTGCCCCCCACCCAAATTGAAGTTTGCATTATATTATTTGCTTTTTATTTTTATTTTTATTTTTTTATTTATGGTATTTTTACCTCCTCGGCTGTTTTTTTTTTTTTTTTTTTTTTTGCCTTTGCTTCCCCCTTCCAGTCATCCCTCACGGTCCCCCTGCCCGGCCACAGCCAGAGCTTGAACCCCCTTGCTTCTAGCCCTCACAGGTAGCTTTGCAGCGGATACTTACTCCACCACTGTGGAAACCTGGTGGCTGGGCTTGGGGAGAGCTGACTTGGGTGCATCCAAGGCTGTGCCATTTGGGCCAGCCTTCAAGCACGCCAGAGAATTGTACTGGTTCCCCACCCCATGGCACCGGTGTGCAGTGGCATCAAGGATGCTGCTGTGTGCACCTCCACGTACTGCACATCCGATGCCGTCTGTGCCGTCCCCACAGTGAACTGCCACATGCATCGACCCCCAGCCACCACTAGGAGTCAACGTAGCCGCAGTTGTCCCACCTCATCCTCCCCAGAAGAGAGCAGTCCCTGGGTTGCTCAGTCCTCCTGCCCCTGGCCGACCCTCTGACACCCAAGGTTACCCCGGATCATTGGTGTGGTGCGAGGTGTGGTGTCCAGCGCCTCAACCCTCAGCGCCACTGGGCCGGCTATTTGCTTTGATTCTTAACTTATAACTTGGTACTGTACGTATGATGGGGCAGAGAAGGGGTGCTGTCGGTGTTTCTTTGGAAGAAGTGAAAAACTTAATTTACTTTGCAGTGCCCTAGGAAAAAACATGGAGCTGATTAAGTACAGATAAAATAGATTAATGCTACTTTCTACATCTGGATTGTCCTTTGCACATGTAAGCACATGAACCCTTTCATGTCAGTGTCAGTGGCTCAGCAGGTAGAACACTCGCCTCTGAGGCTGGGAGATCAGAAAACTGTGGGTTCTATCCCCACACCAGGCACTTGGGTTAATATCCCAATACTGACACTGCAGTGCATCATGAGGGGGGTGCTGCACTCTTTGAGGTGCCATCTTTCGGATGAGATTTTGAACCAAGATCCCATCTGCCTGTTCTGGTGGTAGTTCAGGTGGATGTTAAAGATCCCGTGGCACTTCTCGAAAAGAGTAGGGGAATTTTTTATTAAAACTTGAAATCAAAATATACACAAAAAAGTGTTACTGCACACAAACATAATACAGAAATAAAGGCAAACGTAAATAAGTATTACATCATACAATCAATACGAAAATTCATTTTCATAGTCTCCAAACTAATAAAAGAAATACTAGAACCCCGAGACAGAGGAAAAAAGATTGAAAATTCAAACAAAAAAAAATCATACAAAATAATATGAAAGCATACAAAAATAAAATATAAAATATAAGCAGTAGAAGAAATCATAAATAATTGTCCTGACAATACCTCCTAAAGATATAATACATCTCACGTGCGGAGACCTACCCCACATCCAAAAACCAGTCCATATGACGCCACCTCTCTTGAAAAAGGGAGCGTGAACAAGTGAAAAAGTCCAAATCCCTTGAACCTTTAAAGGAATTATATACAGTTCAGAACAATTGTTCAGCAGTAACCCTTCTTTTATATAAAGTCAATTGGCATCTCGTATGCCATATATGGTACTTGAGTATCAATAAAATTAAATGAACGGTTCCTGAATCGTACTTAATCCATTTCTTTGGTAACAAACCCAACAACAAAATATCTCTAGACAAGAAAAAGGAAAAGAAGGCCACTGTGAATAAAGAAATGACCAAAAGGACAAAATAAAAGGACATTCAAAAAATAAATGATCTACAGTTTCCAAAACCCCATGGCACATGTCATCCCTAGGGCACACTCTCTCAGCTAATCCCTTATGCTTCAAATTATTCCGTACATTTAGTTTGTCATGAACACTTAACCAAAGAACATCCCACATCTTTCCCTGCAGTCTAGGATTAAGCAACATTTTTCCTATAATTGCAGTTTCACTTGGAGTTTTAATCCAATATCTAGGAACGTCAATAAAAAAACTAGAGACAATAGACACATGCATCTCTTTCCTAGAAAGGGTGAATAATTGTCTCCTAGTAATACCCCATAGCTTCACTTTCCCAAAAATATACTGCATATGTGAAGGGAGGCCCTGAAGTGATTTTTGTTTTGAAATGGCGGACTCAATACCCCAGGAAAGAAGCCACGGGTCAATTTGGTCAGAAACCCAGGGGTTCCAAACCTTGAGCCCATCGCCAATCACTGGCATCAAATTCCCATACAAAAATAAAGAAAAGAAAAAAACAATAGGGTGAATCATCTGCAATCCACCATCTTTGATAGGGCGATACAAAACCCCTCTTTTAATCGGATTAAGCCGGCTACCCCAAATACATTGAAAAAATAAACCAAAGAGTACAGTCTCTAATCGTACAGTTAGTGGAAAAACCACACATAAATGCAGAAACATTGGCAATAAAAAGGTTTTTACCATATATACTCTTTTTAGCATGGACATATGCCAAGAGTTCCACTTTCCAATTTTCCCCCTAGCGTCTGATGTAATAAGAGACCAATTATAAGTATTCATGTCCCCCATACCAAAAAAAAAGCCCCAGTAATTTTTGTGGTTGAGTCTGACAAGGTATGTCCAAAAAAACTGGAATTTTAGGAATCAAGTCACCTATAGGAAGACATACTTTTGGCAATATTAATAGTGGTATTAGTTAACAGAGAAAAATGCATAATTTCCTGAGCAGCCGTATTTGCTGATGCCTGGTCCCCCAACACCAGGCACATATCATCCGCATAGGTTATACTTTTAACCTCCATATCCCCACTATGCACTGAAAGACCCCTAATATCTTCATGCAGCTGTAATTTCCTTAAAAGCGGATTTAATGCCAAAATATACAAAGCCGGACTCAGGGGGCAACCTTGCTTCACCCCCCTCTGAACTAGACAACTAGCCCCCACCAAGCCATTCACATAAGGTTTAACCATAGCCTGTTGGTAATACAACTTAAGCCAGTTCAAGAAGATAACCGGAAGACTATGACTTTGAAGTACAATCCATAAATAATCATGACAAACAGTATCAAAGGCCTTAGCTTGATCCAACCCTGCTAAATAACCACTCACTTCCCCTTCAGATCCCTTTTCCATAATTTCTCTAAGCAAAATAAGTGCATCAGCTATTTTTCTCCCAGGAACAGCACAGAACTGTGTGGGGTGGACTATATCTTCCAAAACTAAAGTTAAACAATGATACAACAGTTTCACCAGGATTTTACTATCTGTATTTAAAAGAGTAATGGGCCACCTATTGTCCAAAAGGGATCTATCACCAGTTTTAAACAGAAAAAAATAAGGCCAGTGTACATACTACCTGGTAAAACACAGGAATCCAGAAAAAAATTGAAAGCTGCAACAAACTCAGAGGGGAGTAATGGAAAAAGTAATTTATAAAACTCATTCGATAGGCCATCAGGCCCTGGAGCTACCCCTGGTTTTAAACTATAAATAATGGAACCCAACTCATGTTCAGTAACAGTGGCAATCGAAGATTTCAGAGAGTCAGGGATTTGTGCCAAATCAGAAGAACCCACCCAATCAAACACCTCTGTTTCAAGGATAGCTACAGAAGAAAATTTAGACTGTACAAAACTTTCCACTTCCTTCATGATATCCAAGTTCCCAAATTTCTCAGACCCATCCTTAGATTTAAGGGAGTACATGACCTTATGGTGACGCTGAGCAGAGCAGGAATCAAAAGGATTAACACTGCCCTGTTTCCCAGTGCATCCCCTTTTTTGTTCAGCTTCTAAGGATTTCATCCTATTATATTGCAAACTTGTCAGGTTGTACTTAATCTGTTCTATTTGATCAACATAAGAAGTCCCAGTAGAAACCTGTAATGACTGCAATAACACAAGTTGTTCTTGTAAAACCTTATAATGCTCCTTTCGTTTTGTACCATTTAATTTACCCATCAACTGAAAATAGGCCTTACTGTCTGACCACCAGTCTGCCAAAGAATCATATAGAAAAGCTACAGATTGGCTGGCTTGTACCAGGGCCTGAAAACCCTTCCGGATGTCATCAATTGCCAACAAACTTAAATTTAGTCTCCAATACCCCTTCCCTCTAACAGTAACATCAAGTTCTAGGGACATGGATATGTTGTTCATCCACACTCATTGGCAGGTATCCTTGCCGCTTTAAATCTTGCCGGAAGGTCTTCAAGCTTGCTCCTCCCACCCACCCGGGTGGTATAACTCTCGGCTCCGCCCCATGACGCCAGATCTTCCTTACCGCTTGGAAGCTCAGGTTCCCTCCTTAACGCTCTGCGTTTGAGACTGGTTCCTATTTCTCCGTTTGCGGATTTAAAAATAAAATTTGCGAAAAGACTTCTATCCCTCAGCGGCCGCGATGGACAAATTGACTCGGATTTCGGAGATGCCCATGCGGGCAGAAGATGTCTCGGACGGATCCACACCCACGTGTGTCTACTGCTTAGGCCTTGAGCACGACTGCAGGCTTGCGACTTGTGCTCATCTTTCTCGGCCTCACGTCCTCGAAGACGTGCTGCCCGGTGCAACTGGAGCGCGTCCGAGCGTTCCCTCGGTGAAGTCAAGGAGGCCCGGTTGGCGGTGTCCGCGGCGGCGGGCTCGGCGGATCAGCTCGCGCGGATGGTCGCCCTCGAAGAGGAGGCGGCGCGGGCCGGATCTTCCTCGGCCGCGGCATTTATCCCGCTCTCTCTGGGCTCTTCTTACACGGCTTCTTTTAAGGAGCTTTGTCTGTCCCTCTCCACTAAAGGAGAAGGGCCTACGTTTGCGGGACCTTATTCTCGGTCCAAAAAGAGGGACAGGGGTAAGTCCCTCCGTCGACGCTCTTGGGAGCGGGAAAGGTCCCTCCCGAGCCGTCGACCGTCGGCTTGATCGACCGCTCGGCTTGACCCACTGGCCTCACGGTGTCCCGTCAGGTCAGTTGACGAGACTCCCACCCGATGAAGTCGAGATTTTTCTCGACCCATTGGACGGGCTGTCGCCTTTAGCAGCCGAGATTCCCCTCTCCCCGGTTCCCCCGGGAGGAGTTGAGGATCCCGTGGGCTCGCCTGTGCCTCCGGTTCCGGAGCCCTCGGATGCACCATCCGAGCCGAAGGGAGTGCCGGTTCCGGCCGACACCTCCCCGCACCAACCTCGGAAATTCCGGGACTCTCGGTCTCGGACCTCTTCGCGGTCCAGCCGATCCCACCGTCATAGGCGGTCTCGGTCTCGGCACCGCGGTAAGCGGCGTCGCCGCTCGTCCTCGTCCTCCTCCTCGGATGAGGGAGCTTCGGCGTAAGGAGTCGTCGGCGGTACGAGGACCTTATGTTGCAACAGCTCCTCCTGGCCGGGAGTAAGCCGACCCCGTCGCCTTCCCCGGCCATTAAGTGGCTGTCACCGGAGCGGCCGACACAACCCCTCGACTTATCCGAGGAGCCTATACCCAGGCCGGTTGTTCGGCCAAAACCAGCTGCTCCACCGATTCTGGTGGAACCTCCGCCTCCACAGCCACCAATTGGGGCTCCAACCAAGGATTCTCGGTCGGCTAAGGGTCTACCCCATCGGCTGTCAGTTACCCTCACTCCCGACCGACCTCGGCAGGTGAAGGGTGCCTCAGGCCAGAGGCAGCTCTTGAGGACTCTTCGAGTCGAAGATGATTCCTCCTTTTCTCAAGCGACTGGACTTGGAGTCTTCAGGAGAGTCAGTCAATGGGCGATAGCCCGTCGTCCTTCCTAGGACTACTTCGGCTCATCTCGGGTCCACGGGATGGAGCTCAACCCGTTTCCAGGCGGGCCAGGTATCCCTCACGGAGATTCTGGACCGAGGGGATTCTCCGACGGAGGCCTTTCGGTGGCGAGGCCATAGTGGGTCGGCACTGGAGCTTTGGCAGCGCCCTGCTTCCTGCCCTGCGCCTTGACCAGGATGGCCAGGAAATATCACGGTCCACGGTTCCTTGTCCGGTTTTGAACACCCTCTGCTGAGGGTTGGTTACCGACAACGCTCGCCACTGCAACGCCAGGGATGTGGACAAACCTCCTGACAAGGAGTCCAAGAAATTGGACTATGTCGGGCGAAAAGTCTCACCCTCACGTCCTCTCGGCCGTCAGGCCAGTTCGGCCCGTCCTCATGGCACATTTTTCTCATGCCCTGTTGGGCTCCCTGGATGAGGTCATCCCTCATCTTCCCTCCGATCTGCAGACTACGGACAAGCAGGTGCGGGACCAGGCAGGGCAGTGGCCAAACAGCAGCTCCAGACTGCTTTGGATATAGGGGACTCATGTGCCAGATCGGTGGCGGCCTGTGGCTGTCGTCAGGCGGGCTTGGCTGAGGATATCCACCTTTACTTGGATACCCAGCACAAGTTGGCGGATGTTCCCTTTGGGGACTGACCTCTTTGGGCCCTGGGGTGGAAGGTCACCTGCAGAGGATCGAGAAGTCCAATGCTACGCGGACGGGTCTCTTCCGCTCAGAAGGACAAAGACGCAAACCACAGCCTAAGCCCTTCATCCTTCTGTGCCTCCAGCCGCGCCCTGTCCAACAGCGTCAGGGCCAGCAGGCTCGGCCTTGGCATCCCAAACCCAAGCCGCTGGCTTCCTCTAACAGGAGGCAGGGAGGAAAGGCCCAGGAGGTCCTCGGCCTGTCCCTCCTCCAAGCCTGCCCAGTGGCGGGCTGAGGGTGTCGCCCCATTCCGTCACCTTACCCCTGGGTCCCCGTGGGGGCGGCTCCGCACCCGTTCCGCCTGGTCCGCTGTTTCCACGGACAGGTGGGTCTTGGAGGTGGTGGGAAGAGGCCTGCCTCTGGAATTCGAGCAGGCACCACCCTTCCAGAGCCGTTGCCTCGGGGGCTGGGATCCCCAGCCTCACTGGCGGCTCGTCGGGCCGACGCCCCTCTCCTCCTCCAGAAGGAGGTGATAAGAGGTGGTGGACCCTCCTTCAGACCCAGGGTTTGTGTCCAGGTACTTCCTGGTTCCGAGCGGACGGGGGCTGGCGCCCCATTCTCAACCTGACCTAAACAAGTTCCTAAGGTCTCGAACCTTCAGGATGGTCACTCTGGCTCAGATAATACCATCCTTGGAGCAGCGGTGTGGTTCTGCTCTCTGGACTTGCAGGACGGCGTTTTTCCGTTCCCTATCCGTCCGTCTCACCAGAGATTCCTTCGCTCCGGCAGGAAGGATCCCTCTTGAGTTCCAAGCCATGCCCTTGACTTGTCTCCAGCTCCCAGGGGTCTTCACCAAATGCATGGCAGTGGTGACAGCATTCCCCGGCGCGAGGGGTCCGGTGTACCCTTACCTGGACGACTGGCTGATAGCAGCTCCCTCCAGGAAGGAGGCGGAGTGGTCCAGAGATCTGGCCCTCCAGGTCTGCTCTCAACTGGGCCTCCTTATCAAGCGAGGCCAAGTCGGAACTCGAGCGAAGCAGGTGATTCTATTCATCGGGCAGCGCTCGACTCTCTTGAGCCAGGCGCGGCTCCGGCGGACAGGGCCGAGGTTCTTTCCTCCTTTGCCCGATCATTTCTGGTTGGGCATTCGCCCCTGCCGGGACTTCCTGCGCCTCCTGGGTCTCATGGCGGCCTGCACAGCGTGGTCCGTTGGGCCCGCTGGAACATGCGTCCCCTTCAGTGGGGACTGGCCAGCCAGTGGTCCTGGCGCTGCGATCCTTTGGACCAGCTTGTGTCGGTGACACAGGGGATGTGGAACGCCTCCAGTGGTGGACCGTTCCAGATCATTTGCAGGAGGGCATCCCGTTAAATCCGCCCGAGCAGCGGTCTCTCTATTCGACCGATGCCTCTCTGATGGGTTGGGGTGCCCATCTGGGGAACACGGGCTCATGGCCTCTGGTCCCGGGAGTCCCGATGCCACATCAACCTGCTGGAGCTCCGGCGGTCTGCCTAGCTCTCACCGCCTTTGCTCCGTTCCTCCGGGTCAAGTGGTCCGAGTCCAGACGGACAATACCACGACCATGTACTATCTAAACCGCCAAGGCGGGAGCGCCTCCATGCTTCTATGCAAGGAAGCTCTCGCATTTGGTCACTCGTGCGCAGCCTGGAGGCGGATCTCCTAGCCATTCACGTGGCAGGAGCCTCCAACACCCTGGCCCGATGCCCTGGGCGGATAGGGGCTGCATCCCACGGTGGTCTCTCCTGCCGGAGGTAGTACAGCATCTGTTCTCCCATTGGGGCACACCTCAGGTGGACCTGTTTACCTCCAGAGAGAGCGAAGCTGAGTCTGTTCCATGCCCGCCCCTCAGCAGGGGCTCGCTGCAGGGGATGCCTTCGAGGCAGTGGACCCCGGGCCTCTTTTACGCCTTTCCCCCATTTCCCTTGATCCACAAGGTGCTTCTCAAGGCGAGGAGGGACAAGGCGCAGGTGATTCTGATAGCCCCAGACTGGCCTCGCCAGTTCTGGTACCAGATCTCCTCAGTCTCAGCTCCAGGACTCGCGGCAGCTTCCAGCTCGCCCCGGACCTGCTCTCAGTCAATCAGGGGAAGGTGTTCCATCCGGACCTTCAATCCCTGCACCTGACGGCCTGGTTCCTGAGCGGCTAGAGTTCCAGGTCTTGGGTCTTTCCGACGAGGTCCTCAATGTAGTTGAGGCGTCCCGTAAGAGTCGACCAGAAAATGCTATGCCTTCAAATGGAAAAGGTTTTCCATTTGGTGTCAGAGCAAGGCTTGGACCCTTCCTCCTGTTCCTTGGCAAGCATCTTGGACTATTTATGGTCCTTTCTAGTCAAGGGCTTAGGTCGATGAAACTAAGGTGCACCTGGCAGCCATCTCTGCTTACGGTAGCGGGCGGGAAGCAGTCGATGTAGCGCAGGAGAAGGTGGTCTGGCGGCTTTTTCAAGGCCTTGATCACATTTCCTCTCAGTCTGAGGAACCCACACCTCCGTGGGATCTACTGCTGGTACTGGCAAAGCTCATAGGCGCAAGCCATTCGAACCTATGCACAGTGTGCTCTCTCTCACCTGTCGTGAAGACCGCCTTCTTGGTGGCTATCCGTCAGCCAGAAGGATGGGAGAGCTCCAGGCGCTTCCATCGAGTCTCCTTACCTGGTCTTCCACAGGGACAAGGTTGTCCTCTTCCCCACCGAAATTCCTTCCGAAGGTGGTGTGGAGTTTCACCTTAACCAGGTGTTGACTCTGCGGTGTTCTACCCCAATCACACCTCGGAGGCCAATATAGGCTCCATACTCTGGACCCTAGAGGCGCTCGCTTATTATAAGGAGCGCCGCGGCTGAAATTCGAGGAGAGGTTCGCCCAGCTGTTTGTCACCTACGCTGAAGCCGCATCTGGCAGACCTGCAGCCAAGCGGACGATAAGCAGGTGGGTAACCTCCTGCATAGATCTCTGCTATAAGTTGGCGGGCATGGAGCCTCCCAGAGGATAAGAGCTCATTCTACCCGCCATACTGCTCAGCAGTGGCTGCTTCCAGGGCGCCCTATCCAGGAAATCTGCAGGGCTGCTACCTGGAAGTCAGCAAACACCTTCATTACCCATTACCACATCGACCTTGAGTCACGCTCGGGATGCTGGTTTTGGGGCCTCGGTTCTCCAGTCTCTCTTTCCCAAGTAAGTATTGGGGTGTGCGTCTTGCCTCCTCCTCCCGGAGAACTGCTAGGAGTCTGCCAATGAGTGTGGATGAACAACATATCCATGTCCCTAGAAATACAGGTTACTCACCTGTAACAGGAGTTCTAGGAATGGTATATGTTGTTCATCCTACGATCCACCGGACTCTCGACGACAACCTGAGCTTCCAGCGGCCAGATCTGGCGGCGGGGTGGAGCCGAGTTATACCACCCGGTGGGTGGAGGAGCAAGCTTGAAGAACTTCCGGCAAGATTTAAAGCGGCAAGGATACCTGCCAATGAGTGTGGATGAACAACATATACCATTCCTAGAACTCCTGTTACAGGTGAGTAACCTGTATATCTGAGAGAGAAACAACAAGGAAACCGTGGTCAGAAGTAGCAACAGGTGTCACAGATTTGTGCCTAATAGTTAAATGAGGGGATAAAAACCAAAAATCTATCTGGGTAGATAAAAGGCCCTTAAAAAAGGTGTGGGGGGCTTAGGGATATCCGGAAAGGCAAAGGCATCAACAAGCCCAGTCAATTGTAACACATGATTAAGGTACTGTGAATCGTAATAAAGTTTAGAGACCCTGGGACCCCTATCCGGAAACATCTACTTGTGTTAAAGTCTCCACCAAAAAGTATATATCTAGACATAAAAAGATATGGCAAAATAAGCTTAAACAACTCTATCCTGCCAGTTTTAGTTTGAGGGGCATATACATTTATGAGACGAAAATCCATCTCCTGAAGCTGCACATCCAACAAAAGGGCTGTACCTGGGAAAATGTCGACAGAATGGAAAACTGTGAGTAGAAAAACAAGTCTCTACCCCACTACAAAGATCAGTCCCCCCGACCAAAAACTAGCTCCCCAAACCCAGGCATCCCTCCCTATCTTAACATCAGTTTGGGACTGTAGCCTGGTATCCTGAAAAAAACCCACATCAAAACATAAATCTGAAAATAAAGAAAAAGTCACCAGTCTCTTTCGCTCTGACAACACACTATGTGTGTTGAGAGAGACTATAGTTAAATCATAATGACTCAGACCCATAACAGAGATCAACGAGGGAGTCAAGGTACTTTCCTAGAGGAGACCTTCACACCCATACGCCTCCTCCTAGTTCGACTGGCAACAGTACCTTCCGGATATTCAGCATCAGAGGGGGCTTCAGCCTGGGAAGAAGCCCAAGAGGCAGTGTCAGAGTCTAAATCATCCTCAGATATACCTTCCCAAAGAGGATGAAAAGGATTGTCATGAATAATTGCCTCCACAGAACTCCCAGGCTGAGCCTTACCCTTTCGTCCCTTCATCCCCATTTTTCCTTTTACTTCCTGGAATCCATCACTCACAGGAGGAGGAGGCTTAGGAGGGGCCATAGAAGCAGAAGACTGAGGGTCATCCCCAGGGACCAGGGTAATATCCCTACTGCCAACCTCGGATTCTACTAAAGCAGCATTATCTGACTTGACCACATCCAGATCCACCACAACCGGGGCAGTATGGGGAGAAGGAGAAAAATCACGAAAGCCAGAGGCCGATTTAGATTTTTGAATATAAAAATCTTGGATAGTGAAGTCTGCATCAGCAGTATTATGAGATGCCCAGGGGCAAGTTGGAAAGGAATGCCCCTCCTCTTCACACAAGGTGCACTTCAAAGTGTTTGTACATTGGAAACTCGTGTGACCCAATTCACCACAGAGAATGCATTTAAGCATTTCACAGTTGGGGCTAATATGTCCAGCAGACCAACATTTAAAGCACCTATGGGGTTGTCCTGGGTAAAAGATGAAACCCTTATCCCGCCCAATGTAAAGACAGTTTGCAAGTGTTTTAAGTCTGTACCCTCATACCATAATTTTAATTTTTATTTTCCAACCCCCGTTCCAAAAACCTTCCCCATCTAAAATGGGCTCAGGGATACCTTGCACCTCACAGAGTTTATCCAACCAGTAAAGGATATCCTGAATATTGACCCCCTCATTATGAAATAAAACAGTGATAACCCGAAAAGATTGTTTGGTTAAAGGAATAATTTGAAAGGGGGTCCACAGGGGGTTAGTCTTTAAATTCATATATTGAGTCTAAAATTTTTCCAACAGATCTGGGGTTCGAAAACTAATATCAGAAGTGGATTCCCCTGCTGCATGAATGAGAGCGTAAACATCTGCGGGGGTAAAATGCAAAGATTATTTTAGCAAGACCTTCCCCACAAAAAAACGATCAGGAGGTGTCTCCATACCCCCTAGATACCTAAATCGCATAGCGTTCCTCCGTTTAGCAAGTTCCACAGGCTTCTTAAATAAACTGGCAAAGGTCGGGGCGGAATCAGTCTTTTCACCCAAAGAGGAATCTGGGGCAGCATCCAGATCAGAAGACTCCACAACCGGTGGCAGAGCTGTGTCCACAGAGGGAGTTTGGAAGCTTTGTGGGGACACAGTCTAAAGAGGGGAAAAAGAAACAGTACCTGAAGGCTCCATTTTCTTCTGTTGCTCAAAATCAGCCCTAACCACAGGAGAAGGTGTCATCGATTCCTCGACAGCGTCCTGCACACTGTCTGCTAATATTGGAGCAACGTCAGCCTGCCACACGCCGGCGGCATCCTGTGACCAACCCCCCCTCTAGGGCCCGCTCCAGACCAAGCTTCTTCCACGTCACGCAATATGACGTAACTGTCTGGGAGGACCTAAAACACCTACTGAAGAAGCCAGCGGAGTAGAGGAAGAAATAAAAACTTTGGAAACCCCTCCAGTAACTTTACCAGGGGAATCATCCCCCAAACGTTTACTGTTTTTATCTTCTTTGCAGAGCAGTTTCTCTGCATTCAGCTGTGCTTCAATAGCAGACAATTCGGCCTGCAAAATTTGCCGTTTTTCCTCAAGAGAAAGGTCTAAAACATTTTCCTGGTCTGAAGACTGTAGTGAAACTAAATCTTCAGGTTGCATACCGGTTTCCAAAGCAGCCGGCTGAGGTAGAACTTCGGAAACAATGTCGGTGTCTACAGCACCAGGCAGAAAATCCAAATCAGGTCCTGTCCCCTGCACCTCCACACACGAAATGGAGGACTCCATGCTCACAGACTGCAACACTTCCACACCAGGATCCATGGGAGCCGCCATCTTGGTCCCACAGGAAAAAGGGTCCCCCCTGCTCACAGGAAGTAGGGGAATTTCCCCGGTGTCCTGGCCAAATTTCCCCATTCACTAAAAATACCACCAACAGCTTAATCTGGTTCAGTGTCAGTTTACCATCTGTATACCCACTCCCCCGAGTCGCCCCTGAAAAAGAGACTTCTAGTCTCAGTGGGATAAAATTCAGTAAATAAATAAATTGTTAGTCACAGTATATTTGTGATTAATGTGTGGTGCTCTTGAGTCATTCAGCAGTAAAGGGGTTAATGAAATCCTGGCAGTTCAGATAACCAGTGGTGATAGGTGGATGAAGAAATTGCAGGGGTATTACTACATGCTAGCAGTAGAGAAGGGGTCGCCGTAGTACAGAATTGTGTTTGGCTCACACAGACAGTTACACAACAGAAAAAGTCATGAACAACACCCACTTATACCACACTGAGTAAACTACTGAGCCCCAAAGGTACAGAAAGTACAAATATATGCATTTCATACTTGCATATATCTGCTAAAGTACTGATAAATATCAGGTGCTGCCCACACAGAAGAAACACTCAACGGTGTTTCACCGTAAACATGGAGCTTTACCAAGGGTATTACTACAGGACTGATTTAAGCAAAAATACACAACAGGGTGTGGATGCACTATTGTCATGTCGTGGGTGCATCGTGAGGCAAAGGACAGTGCCACGTGCCTTCAGACACCCAAGAAATTATGACATTGCATGATATACAATATCTTAGAGTGGATTATAGAGGGATTAACCCATGACAAAGCATGGGTTTACCGAACATTAATCCGCAACTGGGGGGTTGTGACACACGAGGCTGCAGGTCGAGTGACTTCAACCACCCAGACAATTAATGCTCAGTAAACCCATGCTCTGGAGTGGGTTAATCCACTTATAAAATGGGCAACTTTAGTTTAGAGGTTTACCTAAATAAATATAAAAAAAACCCCACTGCTTACATGCTTTTGTAATAAAATAGTTATTCCACCTAATGGGTTTGTCCTTCTGAGGATGCTGTAGTTGTAGTTCTCCACTAGGTGGATTTGTCCTATTGAGAATGCCATAGTGGTAGTTTTTTTTTATGTTTCTCTGGTGGAGCGATCTGAAAAGGTCACTTTACATTGCTGTCACTCAGGATTTTGTAGTACAGAAAGGCAGCTATGGGTTTGCAGGGGATTAATCCATGGTCAGGTGGTCTGTTTGGACAAATCTTAGAAATATGGATTTTCGGCACCCATTTTATAATGCAAATTTAAAAATAGCCTCAAAGTATTAGGAAATGGCTGATCTTTTTGACACACACATTTTGAAAATGGAGACATAATGACCCGATCACTGATTATGTTATTCAGCCTTTATTTATGCACCAAACTTCAAAACATATAATTCCATGCCCTGGATCAACGTTTCTTGGTGCTCGTGCCACTTTTTAAGAATCTGTAGATACGTACATTATTTACAGTCATATTTACAAATATTTCAGTCTTTGTATACTGTCAACTACATGAAACATTTTTATATTTTAATAACATTGAACATAACCACCATCAAACCACTGCACACCAGTGTGCCCATGACACTTGCTAAACTACAAAGTGTACTTTTATTTTTATTCCTTGTATCCATTTAGCTAGTATTAAAAATAGTTCCACCTAGTGGTGCTTCTTTAAATACATCCTCTCCTATTTAGTAGTTCAGTGAATTCCTGGTAGCCAAAAAAAGTGCTATTATAATTATGTACGCTAATGTACAGAAAATATTGTTTCACTCAAATCATAAAAAAGCTGCCTCACCTCCGGCATCCACAACTCAAAGCTTAAATCACAGTTCAGTGTGTATCCGATATGTTTCCTCACATCTAAATCCTGTGAGGAACATAAAACATTTATAGACATTTATTCTGTTTGCCATGCTTTATATTTTGTTAATGACACCACATCACAAGTAGTGAACATTTTGTAACGTGCCATCATGCAAAGTGACCACCAGTGTAAAATATTTACAAGAAAATTAGGGGGAGTAAAAGTCACTCACTCGAAGCTTCTGGCTTCTATCTGGTCCTCACACTCTGTAGAGAAAGGTGTATGGTCATCATTGTGTAAGAGCCTTATTTCCTATTTTAATATTGCTTTGTATGGCCATAAAAAAGGGGTACACTTCCCTCTTGTTACATTATTTGCTTTTAAACTTATTTCTTACATGCTTCTGCCTTCCTTATTATTCTGTTGAAAAAAACAAAGGGCCAGCCTGGGTGTGCAGTGGGCTGAGGCACTGGGCGCCTTACGTCTTGTCACACTGATGATCTGTGTTCGGGAGCGAGTGTGGATCATCGGGAGGAGGGTTGTGGTGCAGGATGAGCTGTTGACAGGTGCTTGGGCTGCCTTGCGGTGGAGACTGGGGGAAGTGCAGCCAACTGGGCCAGGGGCACTAGGCCAGTGGAGTGGGAGAATTGGGCAGTCACCAGAGCAAGAGAGTGCATGTGTGCCTCTCTATCTGGGGCCCTGGGGTAACGTGCCACTAAACCTGGAAAAAAGTAAGGGGCTGCAGCAGGATGGTGCCTCTGGGCTGGCTCCTGGGGTCAGCTGGGACTTGCATAAGCGTCATAATATCACGAAAGACCCTGGAGTCTGGTAGGTTGATGGATGGCAGCTGCAGCTGCCAAAGGAGCAACAAACACCTATATGAAAAATAAAAATAAAAACTCCTCCCCCCAGTTCTTCCTTTACAAGGACAGGTATTTTCTCTCTCCATGGCACCAAACCTTTTCATTCCTCCTTTACAAAGACAGGTATGACATCTCTCTGTAGGTCAAACTGCTAACTTTTTTAAGAAACTCTCATTTGTTTTATAATGGCCATTAAAATGGTTCTCGCTTGCTTCTTAGCGTTTTCTTTCTTGTGGGGCACTGACTGCCAACATCACATTCAATAAATAGGGATATAGTCACTATGACAACCCCAGGGGCAATCACACGTGCCCTGTTAAGTATTGTTAGGTGTTTGACGAATTCTCAGTTTTGCCCTGCTTTCTCATTCAGTTATCACTTTAGCACTAGGCGCTGCAGCTTCCTCTGGATTCCTGTCTTTGTTCTGTACTATGCTATGTCTGCAGTAACATACTCTTATTGTGCAAAATATTTTAGTGTCCTGCAAGTCCTATATTCTCAGTAATGTACTTAGTTACTTTTCTAGGTGCATTCATTTTTTTTCTTTTGTAATTTTGAAGGCAAAAGCCCTGCACTATACTTATATAAACCATGCTTTCTCTAATGAAAGATTGGAATTACTCAGGAGTCAAAGCTTGCCAGATGGCAGGCTCTTTCCTCCCAACCCACCCAGCCCTCCAAATTAGAGCTGTAAAAGTGGCCACTGGAAAGAACAGCTGGCCAAAAATGGCCAGTGTGGTAACCAGTGGTCAGCCTCTTGGTGCTCTCACTAACATCCTGAAAGGAGAGCTTGGTAGAATTCTGAACCCTCCCATAGCCTGCTTACTGCTGCCAGAGGCTTAACGTCATACTGGGGGTGTCACTCGGTGTTAAAGTAAACTCTGTCCTTCAGGTTATTTTACAATGCTGGTGGGGGGGGGGGCGCACTAAACCTTATTGACAGAATATTAACCCAAAACATTTTTCTGGGTCATAAAAAAAAAAAAAAAACTTTAAACTGTGCAGTCTCTCTCTTCTCACATGCATTTTAACCATGCAGTCTCCGCATGTAGACTGTATTTATTGTTGAAAGTGCCAAACCTATCTACCTAGTAGGCCTCTCTTAGCAGCAGCTTTTTATCTGTGTCCCCTGCCCTTGCTAGACATTCAACTCTTTCCAGTCCCACCAAGGAGAGGGGATGTAGATAAAAAACTCTACAGTTTAAAGGCGTTTTTTATGACCCCAAAAAAGGTTTTGGTTAATATTCTGTCAGTTAAGGCTCAGCTTACATATAAAACTATTTCCATTGTTTTACACCCCCCAGCACTGCAAAATAACCCGAAGGACAGAGGTGACTTTAGCACAGAAGGACATCCCCGATATGACTTTAAGACTCTGGTGGCAGTAAGCAAGCCGTGGGAGTGCTTTGAATTGTTTTTACCACTAAGCTGACCTTTCAGGGGATTATTGAGAGCAAGAAGTGGCTGACCACTGGTTACAACACTTGCCATTTTTGACCAGTTCCTTCCAGTGGATATTTTTATTGTCCTAATTTGGAGGCCCGAGGAGTTTCAAACAACATGAAGTCTTGCTGTATTCTGACAATAGCAGTGAGTCCCAACCTTCGAACTGCTCCGGAGGTGAAAGAGTTAACTTTCCATGCTAGGCATGGAACGCTGAGCTCGAGCTCGGTTGAAAACTCTGTCTGTTGTTCTTCAAACATAAACTGTTAGATTCTTTACTCCGCCTCTCTGAACAGTCGCTCCGGAGATTTCTCCTTCTGCTCGGTTCATTTTGTCGGTTAAAGTATTAATTTTTCGTTTTTTTAACCGAATTTAAACCGCAACCGGTCGGTTCAAGCTCTGTCTGTGGTATCGTAAGTACTAGATAGGTTTTACATTTTCTTTCTGTGTGGAACTTGTAAACGGTATTATCGGTTTGGTTTGAACCGATCAGGTTGTTGTAAATACATTAAATCTGTCTTTTAGAGTGCGGTTCCCGGTTCTTATCGGTTCTAAAAAAAACGGATTTCATTACGGTTTTTTCCATGACCTGTGACATGGTTGGGAACCGATAAGAAGGTCTTGCTTGGCGGATTGCCATAAACGGGCAAGTTTTGGTTAGACTGGCGCTATGTCTGAGAAACCCAAAAGAAAAACCGGGCCCACTGGGTTTCAGCACTGCAGTGTTTGTGGGGAAACCTTTGCCAAGGCTGACCCCCACACCACCTGTGTTTATTGTCTGGGGTTTGACCACCTCAATGCAGACTGCCAGATTTGCAAAAATTTTCCTGCAGCTACCCTGGATAAGAGAGTTGGTAGGCTTAGGGAAAAAGAGGCCAAGAAGTCCACTGACCTGGATGGCCAGCCCGGTTCGGTTGTAACCGAACCGGAGGGAGTGCCCTCTGACCAGGGCGAGACTTCCTCTGGCAAAAGGAGAGCCGACTCGGAGGAGTCTGTTCCAGCAAAGGACTAGAAAATCAGCAGGTGTGGAGCCAAAATTTCCATCTCCAACCGCTGAAGAAATAGCCAAAGCGATTAAAATTGTCCAGTCGTTTCGGTTCCGACCGAACCGCACCATCAGGTAAGCGCACGGGTTCGTCGGGTTCCAATCGGTTCAAGAATATGATTTAGAAAAATTTTATGAACCGGAGGAGGGGGAAGAGGAGTATGAGGAGAGTGAATGTGGATTTGAGAGTCTGGATGTGCCCATTGAACCGGACATCTCCCCAGACAGACCTTCAGGAGTGTCTCCTCCTAGGCTTTCTGAGTCCCCTTCTCATTTTGTTTTATAAAAAAAGTGGCTGAAACCCTCCAGCTCCCTATGGAGGAAGCTGTGGATGATCAAGAGGAGCCTGACTATGTGGAAATGATGGCTATCCCAGAGTCTAGGAGACTGTCTATTTCTTTGCATAAATCTTTTGGGAAGCAGACAGTAAAAATTCTAAAAACTCCTCACACTATACCTCCTGTTGATAAGAGAATGGACAAGAGGTACACTTTGTCAGGCTCTGATACGGAGTTCCTCACACAACAATGCAGCCATGTTGAGGTAGTGCAGGCTGCAGCCTGTGACAAGGCAAATATTCCCTTGGCCTCACACCCCCCTGACAAGGACTCCAGGAGGATTGATGCCATGGCAAAGAAACAGTACATGGCAGCATCCTTGGGACTCAGACAGGCAAACTATATGGCTTATGTTGCTAGGTACCAGAAATCTAGATGGGATACTATTTTGGCTCTAGCAAAGCAGGTCCCTGGCCAGCTTGCCAAGGAGCTGGAGCAGGTGGCCGCTGATGGTATTGAGGCATCCAAGGTGCAATTCCATGCTGCAGTGGACTCTAATGATGTGTCATCAAGAGTCATGGCTACATCTGTGGCACTTCGCAGAATGGCTTGGCTCAGATGTACTAGCCTGTCACAGGATACCCAGACTAAGGCCATGGATTTTCCTGTTGTGGGTAATTCTCTGTTTGGGGAGCAGACAGAGAATTACATGAAGAAAATGGATGAGTATAGGACCACCTATAGGAGTGCACAGGCCAAAGAAAGGCAGGCCACTCCTCAAAGGCAGCCTTCCAGGGGCAGGGCAGGCCCTTTCATAGGCCTTTTTAACAAGCCCAGGCCTCCTCTTCAGCTTACGCCCAGAGGGGGTTCTTTAGAGGGAGAGGCAGACGGGGTACAAGCAGGCCTGCTTCCACCCCTCAGCCTAAAGCCCCTGCCAAGCAGGCACCCTGATGGGTTGCCAGGGCCGATTCTCAACTACCTGTAGGGGGCAGGCTGGCTTACTTTGTCCAGGACTGGCAGTCTCTGACATCAGACAAGTGGGTCCTGAAAGTGGTAAGCCAGGGACTGGTTCTCAGCTTCAAAAAGTTTCCAAAGATGAGAGCCAGGTCTTTTCCACCTGCAACTCCTTCAGAGACACTTGCCCTAGAGGCAGAGGTCTCTTCCCTCCTGGCTCTCAGAGCTGTGGAAAGGGTTCCACCCCTACATCAGGGCAAAGGGTTGTACTCCAGGTATTTCCTTACCCCCAAAAAGACAGGAGAATGGCGGCCCATCCTGGATCTCAGATACTTAAACAAGCACCTTTTAAAACCAAAATTCAAAATGGTGACTCTGGGAATTATTCTACCCTCTCTAAGGCCAGGGGACTGGCTAGTGTCCCTGGACCTCAAGGATGCCGACTCCATATTCTCATCAGAAGCTCCCATCGAAAGTACCTCAGGTTCGAGCTGCCCTCAGGCCATTACCAGTTCAGAGCAATGCCCTTTGGCCTCACCTCTGCTCCAAGGGTATTCACAAAATGCCTAGCAGTAGCAGTTGCTGCTCTAAGAAGGCAGAAAATTGCCATCTTCCCTTACCTGGACGACTGGCTCATAGTAGGCCAGTCCCCAGATCAAGTCAGGTTACATCTACAAGTAACTCAGCAATTGCTCACCTCTCTAGGTTTCATTCTGAATCTTTCAAAGTCAGTTCTAGAGCCTGTCCAGCTTCTCACCTTCATAGGTGCAGAACTAAACACAGAGAAAGCCAGAGCCTTCCTCCCTTTGGACAGGGCAAGGACCCTGGTCTCTCTGGCCTCCTCATTCACCCTGCAGGTGTCTCGGCCTGCAAGGCATTTTCTACAGCTCCTGGGGCACATGGCTGCTTCCACAGCAGTAGTGCAGGGAGCAAGATTTCAGATGAGGGACATTCAGTTCCATTTGAGAGCCTTTTGATCTCAAAGGAAAGACCCTCTGACCAAATTAATCCCAGTGACTCGAACCCTGATCCAGGCCCTACAGTGGTAGCAGGATCAGAACAATCTGAGACAAGGGGTTCCTTTTGTCACTCAGTCTCACTTCTTAATCCTTACTACAGATGCTTCCCTCCTGGGGTGGGGAGCTCACATGGGCGACCTCACTACCCAGGGGTTGTGGTCCCCTCAGGAATCTCTGCTCCACATCAATCTGTTGGAACTCAGAGCAGTTTTTCTAGCACTTCAAGCTTTCTCCAAATCTGTTCAGAACAAGGTTGTGCAGGTCAGAACAGACAACACCACAACAATGTGGTACATCAACAAGCAAGGGGGCACTCGGTCTACGGCCTTGTGTGCGAAGCAATGAAGTTGTGGTCTCTGGCTTATTCACTGAACACCTCCCTTACAGCAGTTCATCTCCCAGGCAAGGACAATGTCCTGGCAGATGCTCTCAGCAGGATTTCCCAGGGGCCATCACGAATGGTCACTGGATCCCCTGGTCCTGGAGGTGGTATTTGCCAGATGGGGCACCCCACAGATAGATCTTTTTGCAGCCCCAGACAATCACCAACTTCCACTTTTTTGCTGCAGGCCCCCAGTGTTGGGCTCAGTCCCTCTGGATGCCTTAGTCCTCAATTGGGAAGGGAAGTGTCTCTATGCTTTCCCCACCTTCCCTTTACTTTTCAAAGTCCTAGTCAAAATCAGATCTCAACCCTGCAAGATGATCCTGATTGCTCCGGATTGGCCCAGACAACCCTGGTATCCACTCCTGCTGTCCTTAGCAGTCCATCTTCCCCTCTGTCTTCCCAGGAATCACAACCTGTTAACCTGTGCCCAGGGCAGGATTTGGTACCCGAACCTCAAATTTCTCAATCTCAAGGCCTGGCTCTTGAAGAGTTAAGAGTTTGCTGATTTACACCTTTCCCAAGGTGTAATGGATATCCTGAAGGCTTCTAGGGAAACCTTCTACCAGGGCTACTTATAATTTCAAATGGAAGAGATTTTCCATATGGTGCTCTGGAAAGCATATTTCCCCAGAATCTGCTGGTTTACCCACAGTCCTGGATTACATGGTCCACTTAAATACCTTGGGTCTGAGACCAGCTACCCTAAAAGTGCATCTGGCAGCTGTGTCTTGCTTTATTTCAGCAGGTAAACTCTCTTCTATTTCAGCTCACGCTGTATTCTCCAAGTTTTTCAAGGTATTGCTTCATACCAACCCTCCATTCAGGGACCCTGCCCCTGCCTGGGATCTTAATGTTTGCATTGCTCAGCTTATGCAACCCCCTTTTGAGCCTTTGTCTTCAGCAGAGCTCAAGTACTTGACTTGGAAAACTGTGTTTCTGGTGGCCATCACTTCTGCCAGACGCATAAGTGAATTACAAGCCTTGTCAGTGGAGCCGGATTTTATCTCCTTTCATAGAGATAAGGTGGTCCTCAGGACTAACAAGAAGTTCTTGCCTAAGGTGGTTTCAGAGTTCCACCTTAATCAGTCTATTTCTCTTCCTGTGTACTTCACTGACCATTCCTCCTCTGGCGAGAGGAGGTTACACAGTTTGGACGTGAAGAGGGCCCTTAGCTACTACATAGAGCATACCAAGGGTCACAGGTTTGACTCCCTCCAACTGTTCCTCACTTATGGCGAGGTTGGTAAAGGGAAACCTGCCACTAAAAGATCCATTGCCAGGTGGATTGTCTCTTGTATCCAATTTTGTTATGAAAAACTGGGTAAGATTCCACCCCCAGGCCTGAGGGCTCATTCTACCAGAGGTACAGCTGCTTCCCTGGCTGCTGCCAGGGACATCCCTATTCTAGAGATATGTCAAGCAGCTACTTGGAAAACAGTTCACACTTTTACCAAGCATTACTCCCTGGATATCCAGACTAGGAGTGATGCTCGGTTTGACACAACTGTGCTTCAGAGCCTGTTTCCTAGGTAGGTTCTGTCCCTCCTCCATGGAGGTACTGCTTTGTAGTCTGCTATTGTCAGAATACAGCAAGACTTCATGTTGTTTGAAGAAAAAATTACCTTAGTAATGTTGTTTCTTCTAATGGAGTCTTGCTGTATTCTGACCTCCCCCCCCGCCTGCCCCTCTCAGAACCTCTGTTTTTGGGATGTGGGTGGGCAGTGCAGTGTTGGCACTTATTAGATGCCCACTTTGTTGTTTCTTCACCCCTTCCTTTTTGGAGTGACTTGGTGTTGTGTTTTTCATTTTTTGGGTCTCCTGACTTGAGTCTTTGTTTTGGGCCCAAAAAATGTGTTCTTATATTTAGTAGCCAGTTGGCTAGTGTAGGTTTACAGCTTCCACACAGGACCTTAGTGAGTTTAGCTCGTAAAGATCTGACAGTTTATGTTTGAAGAACAACAGACAGAGTTTTCAACCGAGCTCGAGCTCAGCGTTCCATGCCTAGCATGGAAAGTTAACTCTTTCACCTCCAGAGCAGTTCGAAGGTTGGGACTCACTGCTATTGTCAGAATACAGCAAGACTCCATTAGAAGAAACAACATTACTAAGGTGAGTAATTTTTTCTTCTGGTGCACTATAAAGCACACTGTAAATGGTCCGGCCTGCCAGCAGGTCCCTGACCTGCAAATAAACGGAGTCAGTTGCAATAATCCCCAAACGATAGCTAACGCATTCAATGACCTGTTCTCAGACCTATCTGATTATACCTCTATGCCTTCAATTTCTAAGGATATGGGTCCTGCTCCTGGTGCTCCACCCGATCCTCCCCTCCCCCCTTTTGCTTTAAGTCTGTCTCCTTCAAAGAAACCCAGAAGCTTCTAGTAGGTGTCTCCCCTTACTCCAGTGCTGGGCACGACAACCTTGTGCCCAAACTGCTAAACCTTGGGGCCCCCTTCTTGGCCCGCCCGATCTCCTGTATTCTAAACTCCTTGCTCACGACGGGGTCTGTCCTTCCCATTTGGAAGGTGGCCCATGTGACCCCTGTCCTCAAGCATGGCAATCCCAAATTACTTAAGAACTGTCGACCCATAGCAATTCTATCTGCAGTCAACAAACTGCTCGAGAAAGTAGTGGCCTCCCAGCTTGCACTCTTCCTCCAAACCTATGGCCTTCTCTCCCCTGAGCAGCATGGGTTCCGAAAAGGACATAGCACCTCCACTGCCCTAGCACAGATCACCTTCAACATTAGAACCGCGACTGATCAAGGCAAACTCACAGGGGCTGTCTTCATAGACCTGTTCAAGGCCTTCGATTTGGTCGATCACACCCTCCTGGGCTCTGCTGTCCAGTGTTTTGGTCTCTCCCCTCCCGTCCTAGCCTGGTTCTCTAACTATCTCTCAGGTAGGAAACAGTACACGAGGTTCCAAAATGCCATGTCTGTCCTATCACCAGTAGCCTGTGGGGTACCTCAGGGGTCGGTCCTTGGTCCCCTCCTGTTTTCCCTCTTTATAAACCAGTTGTCCTCAATCCCAACCTTTGGACAAGTTACTCTATTTGCCGATGATATGGTGCTCCTTGCCAGTTCACAAAGTATTGATGACATTAACTATGGACTCAACTTGGATTTCGGTCGCATCCAATCCTGGCTCAAGGCAAGTAAGCTGGTCATTAACCTTCAGAAGACGCATGTTATTCAGCTCCCTTCCCAAGGTGAGAGCGTACCCTGCCATGCTCAGAGTCAGTGGCACTGATGACACCCCTTTGAAGGTGGTGGAATCGTTCAAGTACTTGGGTGTGACTCTTGACCCACAAATGGATCTCACCCTGCACATACTTAACTCCTGTAAGGCAACCAACTGCAAACTAGGACTTGCGTACAGAGCAAAAAGTTGCCTCACACCAGCTGCCAGACTTGCCCTGGCAAAAGGGGTCTTCCTCCCCTCGCTTTGTTACAGGCTTACCTCCTTCAGGAATGCCCCCAAAGCCTGGCTCTCCAAATGGGACACCTCATATAACATATGTCGGTTCGCCCTATCAGCCCCTCGTCTCACCCATCGGTGTCTACTTTACTGTAGACTGGGCTGGCTTTCCCCAAGCAACCATCGCTCATTCGTTATGGGCAACTTTACGGATAACATCATCCGATCATCTACTCCTCTAGTACTTGCTGACCTCCTCCAGCCTGTCCCCTCTGGCTATCTGTTGAGGTCCACTGAATCCCAGGCGCTGATGGTTCCGAAGACTCGCTCTCTTGCGAGAGATCGAGCATTTGCAGCACTTGCCCCAAAAACCTGGAACCTCCTACCTCCTCACGTAAGAACTGCCCTCACCCACAGTTGTTTCAGATCCTCCCTTTGGGATTACCTAAAATTTAGCCTCAAGCTGCCTCTGTCCCCTGTAGTCCCTCCCTCCGTGAAGTGCCTGAAATAAATAAAAAAAAAATTCCTGGCTGTGGGCGTGCACTTATTACAAAAATAAATAACAAATAAGCAATATTCACAAATATTGTTGCTGCTGACACTGGCTCTAATTTTTCCTGACTGCCCTCCCTGTGTTGTTCTGCCTCATACTGAACTGCACTAAAATTGTTCTCTGCCTGTTATTTGACTGTAGATGATTGCTTATACCTGTCTGTACCTTGCCTGACAGTTGGACCCAAGCCTTTGTACTTTGTTTCGGCTGGTCCTTCTTGCTTGCATTCTGACTGTACCTTGGTGTAACTTGATGCTAGCCTCTGTACTTGTTATTGCTTGTATCTCTGTAAGTCTCCCGGGTCGCACCTGAAAATAGGCACGTGACTGTCTAGTGTGCTTACCTGGTAAACAAAACCTAAATAAATAAATAAATGCCTGTCTAGGAGGAACTGAAAAAAGTTTTTAACATAAATAATGAACCAGTCAGAGGCATGCATGAAATAAGTTTAAATGCAAATAATATAATAAGGGGGAAGTGCACCCTTTTTTGATGAACATACAAAGAAATGGTGCATGTTAAAATAGGAAATAAGGCTCTTACACAATGATGGCCATATACCTTTCTCTACAGAGTGTGCGGACCAGATAGGAGCCAGAGGCTTCGAGTGAGTGACACTTACTCCCTCCGGTTTTCTTGTAAATATTTTACACTGGTGGCAGCTTTTCACGATGGCACATTATAGAGTTTTCACTACTTGCTATGTGGTGTCATTAACAAAATATAAAGCATGGCAAAAAGAATAAGTAAGCGATAAAACACTCCGGGGTGTGGTTTAGTCTGGATAAACACACACCTAGGGGGTGTAGTAAGGCAAGAGGCCACAGGTGGAGTGCCTTATTGCCCCTAGAGGTACATTTGTCCAGACTAAACCACCCCCTTGAGTGTGTTATTGCGCTTATAAAATGGGTACATGTTAATAAAAAAGGTTAATAGTTTTAAAAATGTTCAGATATTTAAAAAAATGCTTTTTTTTTTTTTTTATGTCAGATAGTCCCTCAGCTTGACATCTGACACTAGGGGCGCTGTGTGTGCTTTACATATTCTTCCCTGATTTATGTTTCCCACTCATGAAAAAGAATGCAGTTTTCGGGGTAAGAAGGCTCTGAGGGAATGTTACATTCCTTTTACCAGCATTTTTCAGTTCTGCTCCGGGTACAGTATAGTGAGATCTGAAACATTTAAATAAACTATTCAGATCGCAACACCACTGGAAAGACTGAGCTTTCTTGTCTTGCCTGCAGCATGTTTCCATTTGTGGTTCCATTTCTTAAGAAAGTGTTGTCTGACTCTCTGGTGGTGGCAGCGAAGCCGGAGAGACTGCCGGCGAATCGGATGAGGAGTGCATTGCTGAGGACAGGCTGGGAGAAGTAAGTTTTCCAGAGTGCTGTTCTGCAGGTCTGATGGGAGGCAAACAAAAACAAATAATGACTTGTGTGTAGATTGAAAGAGGGTGAAGGACAGACAGAAGCAGAGCGGCTGTTTGAACAGACTGCCAGACAAGTCAGGTGAGGACTGTGTTGCTGAGGATGGGCCTGGAGAAGTGCTGTTCTGAGGGTCTGGTGGAAAACAAAACAAAATTAATGAGTAGTGTGTGGATTGAGAATGAGTGAGGGACAGAGAGAAACAGCGGCTGATTGAGCCGCTTACTTCGTAAGTGTAACACTGTAGATCGTGAGGGATGAAGGGTGGCAGAAGGATATCCTGGGGTAATGGTTCAGTGGTGCAGGCTGTTGTTTTTCCTGTAGTATAACCAAAATAAAAGATGTTGCTGCCAAGGTGTGCCAGCCAATCAGGTTCCTTTACTGTCTTAACCGATGTTATAGATGTATGTTCCCCACAGGATCTAGATGTGAGGAAACATATTATAACAAATACACATTAAACTGTGATTTAGCTTTGAGCTGTGAATGCAAGAGGTGACAGCTTTTTTATGATTTGTGTGAAATAATATTTTTTGTACAGCAGTGTACATAATTATCATAGCACTTGTTCTCGCTACCAGGAATTCACTGACCTACTAAACAGGAGAGGATGTATTTAAAGAAGTACCGCTAGGTGGGACTTTATTTTACACTTTGTAATTCAGCAGTTGTGTATATGTACAGATTCTGAAAGTGCTGAGAGCACCACGAAACATTAATCCAGGGTGTGCAATCATATTTTTGTGAATAGTTTGGTATATAAATAAAGACTGAGTAACATTCGGTGATCGGGGTCATTGTGTCTCCATTTTTGATGTGTACGTTTACCTGGAGTCATTCTGGAGCCAGATACCTCACTGTATTCTGCTTTGTATTATAGGTGCTGGATGGGCTACACTGCATTTACTCAGATACTCAGCTTGCATATTATAACTGATTAGTATGGGAGCTTTTATGGACCTTTGGTTCTCTTGCTCGTTAATAACCGTAGTATGAACCGTAGTAGTATTTGTGTGTTTGATCTTTGAACTAGGATAATTTACTAAGATAGTATTATGGGCCAAAGACTGCTTCAGTCAACCAGCTTCTAGGATTTCTCCAATCCATTTTTTTTACTTTCTTTTTCTCCCCTCAAACACTGGCTGGCCCTCGCGCTGGCAACGGCTCCGGCTCCCCTTGACCCTATCACTCGCCGTCTTTGGGACTTACTTTTGACCTTGGCTCGAATCCTGTAGCTTTCCCCCTGTGGTGGGGCTGGGGGGGGTACCCCTGTTTCTCCCCTCCCCCCCCAGGAAGCCTTGTTAGGTTGAGCCTGTCCTGAATCTAGCAGGATGGTGTAGGGTCTGCGGGGGGTCCATTAGCTTCATTGTGCTGCAGCTGGTATGATTTTCTTTTTTGCCCCCCCCCCAACGCTCCATGGAGTGGATGGCAGCGGCAGTACTGGGGGGGTTTAAAACATGGGTCAGATTGGACGCACTGGTGTGTAAAACGTGTGGGTCTAAACAGGACCTTGTGGGTCAAAACGTAATAAATGGAGATTTTGAACTGTTCATGTTACTTTCGATATTGTTAGAGAGTAGATGCATCAGTTTGAACTCACTGGCAAAGGGAAGAGGGGTCATTTCTGGGCAGGATGCATCTTTTGCCCTTCTGATGCATGTTAGCGCTGTCCCTTGGTGGCATGATGCCACATAGCAAGGCGTGCAGATGTCTTCTGCAGGGTGTGTCCTCCCAACCCTTCGCTGCTCTGCTCGCACCACTACCTATTGTCACCTAGGTGTCAGTGTTGCAGTGGAACTGTCCCACCCTCCCCAGAGGAGGAGAGTGTCCTGTGAGATGCTCAGTCCTCCTCTCCTGGCTGGCCCCTGATGACTGAGGCTTGCTTCTGCAGCTGGGATACCGGCATCATGAGCGGTAGTGCTACCACTGTGCCTGCGGTCTGGCTTTCTCCAATCCACTTGATAATAACCAGTATATCAAATAGCGTCCTCACCGTCTGAATGGTGGTGTCTGTATTCTTTACCTATGTATCAGTTAACGATAAAGTTTGTGTTTTTGTTTTTGGCACAGAACGATCAGTGCAGATGACTGACTATCCAGACCAGTCAAAACCCGGAGCTTCACCTTTTTATCCAGAAAGTCAAGGCTACAGTGGAGTGCCAACGTACCCAATGAATGCTCCTCCAAATCAACCATACCCACAACAGAATCAACCATACCCACCACAGAATCAACCATACCCACCACAGAATGCACCATACCCGCCACAGAATGCACCGTACCCGCCACAGAATGCACCATGCCCACCACAGAATGCACCGTACCCACCACAGAATGCACCATACCAACCGGTGTACAACCCAGCAGGTAAGGATTCAGGACAGGTAGGACAGACTATGAAATAGAGGTGGATGTTCAGAGACTGGATTATAAATTTTCAGCGAATGATTCGACCAGTCAGTGCCAGAGACAGCTTGTACCTGAGGACTTCTCAAAACCACAGGAAGTCTTCTTGAGAGGTTTTGAAAAAGTGGATTGTTCTAGTCTTGAGGAGGGTAGAGATTTTTAATTGTTTAGAATCTTCTTTGTGTAGATATCCAACAGCTGCTTTGTATTGTAATGTTGTATGTCAGGCGTGGCTGAAAAAGAGCTGTGCCCAGTCCGCTTCCTGGTTAAAAATAAAATAAACAACAATAACTGAAACAGCCATCCCTGCACTTGAGGACCTCTCAAAACCACAAGAGGTTGTCCTACAAGTTCTTGAAACAAGTGAATTGTTCTATTTCTAAGGAGGGCCCAACTTCTGTGCATCTCTGAACAAGGAACTATAACTTCAAAATTTATTTTCAAAAATGCTTTTTCCTGGCCGGCCCCCTGACACTGAGAGTTGAGGCACTGGATGCCTTACCTCGCACTACGTTGGTGACCCAGGTTCGGGAATTACCTTGGACCATCAGGGTGCCGGCATGGGGGGGCAGAGCAGGATCGAGCACACCGATGGGCAGCTGTCCTCTCCCAAGGGTGGGTGGGTTGGTGCCCCCGTAGTTCTGCCTCCCACCCAGGTGGAGGTCTGGAGGGTAGTGTAGGTGGAGAGGGGCGGCAAAGTTACGGGAGATGGAAGGGGCTGAGTTGGTGCTGCGGGTGTGCAGTGCCCACATCGCCGACGGCCGTGGTGCCGTGGGGCAAGGGGAGAAAACCATAAAATGTCTATGTGTCCCAGTTGGTGAGAGGAGGCAACGGGTCCAAACAGCTGGATTAAAAAATGCTTTTTTCTGTGCACCTCCCCCTAATGTTAAGGGCTGGCAGCCTCTCAGCCCCATCCACCACTTTCCAGCTGCCTCTCATACCAACAGCAGAGATGTTTTTGCACACAGTCTCTTCCCCCAGCTGTTTATTCCCCTGCTGCATTTATTTGGGCGGTCCCCATGCCCAGTTACCTATCATCCCCGGAACTTACCCCAGAAATTCCCATGACTTACCCTCAGTGGCCAGGTTGGAGGGGCTTGACCTTGCCCCTCTGAAGCAGAATCCAACCAGATAGCCGGCCCGCTGGCACAGAGGCATGGCTGCCATCTGTGGCGCCGATGACCCGGGTTCGGGGATGGATCCAGGTGTCAGAGGGCCGGCCAGTGACGCAGGATTGAGCGTCCATAGGACTGCTCTCCTGCTCTGGGGGGGCTGAGTGTCCAGCGCAACTTGGAACCCCAGTGGAGGCTAGGGGTACCAAGCGATCCGTCGCCTGAATGTAAGGGGTGGGGCGAACGCTGGCCATCATTGCACGTCCCCGCCCCCGGAAGAAAAAAAAACAATCTAGGAAAAAATTCTGGCTCTCTGCTAATGAGCTGGCTCTGGTGCCGACCCCAGCCACCTTAACTTGCTGGCTAGGCTAATTCTATCTGGGGGCCATTCGAGCATGTGAGGGTTGGTCACGGAGCTGGGTGAACCCCATTGATGGGGTTAGGGGAAGTCGACGGCAAAAGAACAACATTTAAAAGAAAAAGAATCCAATCAGATGCCCAGTCAGTGGAGTCGGACCCGTGAAGGGCTATCCGTCATCCCGCCTGGAAAGGGGATTGTTTCACTGGTTTCCTTCCTCGGGATTATCGCGTGCAGTGACTCAGAACATCTGTCAGCTCTCCATACACTTCTGGACCTCCTGACTGCTGTGTCACCAAGCCTTCACTAGGTGTCAGGTGCATTGTGGGAAGTGGGACCCATTAACCCCATAAGAGGAGAGCAATCCCTCAGATGCTCAGGTCACCCGCACAGCGAGCCATAGTGCTACCAAGATAGTAGAGTTTTCTTTTTTTTTCATTCTGTATTCCTCAGCCAGGACCTCCTCCCAGCCCAAATATTCCTCTTGCTTTCACTCTGGTGCATAGGGCGTGGCAAGGGCCATACCCTGTTGATTCAGTAATCCTGATGGCTACTGTTTACCCCCTATATTTTCTTCCCTTGACCTTCTTTCCAGCTCATGGTGGATCATAGTTCATTAAAACATGGTTTGCACACAATAGTGGCACCAGTTACTGCCACATACATATATGTGCAGGGTACAGTGCCACACACATGCACATGTGTGTGGTACGCTGTAATGAACCCCCACACACACATTATACATTTGGGCTGCTTCTGGTCTTCAACCCATGTTCCGTCCTCAGTCTCCCAGCGTTTTCACTGGTGGTCCAGCAGCTCCCTAGTCCCCATTTCAGTCCCTCGTTGATCCAGTCACACACAATTCACTGTCCCCTGCCAGGAGTGTGCACTTGGATCCCCTACTACCAGTTTTTCCGGCCAGTATTTGGGGGCCTTTGCAGAAGTGCTGCGACAACCATAGTTGGCAGTGTGAGTGGCACTGCTTGCCAGTTACAAGCCAATTCCGACCCCTTCTGCTCCTCAGTGCATTCTGATGTGCTTTGACATAGAAGGGGCTCCCAATCCCCTTCAAGCATAGCTTGAAGCAAGTAGCACACAAGAGGCTGGAGGTAACTCACGTCACAACAATAATCCCGTACAACTGAGAACAAGGCCCAGTATGTCAGTTTTTTGCAACAAAATTGGGCAAAAACCTTACACTTGTTTCACAATAAAAGGGTTTCGGAAATCTTCCAGTTTTATTTGATGGTAACATTTTCTAGTTTCATTAAAATGTTAATATTTTACAAATGTTTTTTTTTTGTCTCAAAAATCATGGTGTGCAGCATAGGAGATACCTAGAAATGTCGATTTGACAGCTATGCTAATACTTTTATTATAGGTAAAACCAGCTTTTTGAGAAAAATATTTTTTGTTGCACTGCTGCTTTAAAGTCAGGACCCTTAGTGCTTTGCGACACTTTAGCCCTGATTTCTGTGGCTGGCCTCCCAGGTTTCTGTGGCTGTGTTTGTTTATTTCTGTGGCATGAATTGCTGATTTCAGTGGCAGAATGCAGGCTTGCTATTGGCTAAAATATGGTGTGATGTCATGCTGAGCATAGAGGAGGGGCTTCAGGATAAACAAGGTGGGGAGGAGAGTCAAGCACTGTGGAAAATCAGTATATTTGAATGAAAAATGACTCAAAGCAATGAATAATGTGGCACTATATATATTCTGTGACAGCCATGGAATCACAGAATACCGGGGCTTTGGCTGGAGCCTTTTATTACACAGAGTGGGGAGCAGGGCCGGATTAAGTGGGGGACAAATGGGGCAAATGCCCCAGGCCCCCTGCCATAGACTGGCCCCCCCCAGTAGTCGGAAGCGAGAGACACTTTTAGTAGGTGGACTGGTGGTTTGTAAATCATGCCACCTCCCCCTCGCCGCAGCGCGAGTTAAGTGCGAGTCAACCTCCCCCATAGGCCCCGGCAGCTTGCTGCCTTAAAACGCTGTGAAAGCAGCGTGACTTCGAAGAAGCACATTCGTTAAATAAAATAAAAAACACAAGCCCCTGCCACAGATAGGCCCCGGCAAGCCTACATTGCAGATTTCTCCTTCCCCTTCCCTCAGGTGGTACAGTACTGGTAAGGATTTGTAATAAATCATGCCCCCGCATGAGTCAAGCGTGAATCAACCCCTCCACCCTGGAGCTTGCTCCATAAAACAAAACAAAAAATGACTTTGGGAGAGGCTTTCTTAGTTAAAAGAAAACAAAACACAAGCCCCCGGACCCTCCTGCTACAGATAGGCCCCCAGCAAGCCAACATTGCAGAAGATTTCTCTCGTTCCCCCACCCACCCTCCTCCTCCTCCATTATTTGCAGCCTGCAGCTAGGAATCGAGTGACTTGCTAGAAAAACAAACTGGCACTGTGTGGCACAAGAAGTGAAGAAGGCTAACTATGCAAGCACCGTGATCTACCTCCTAGGATACTGACAGGTTTTCCATTTTGTTGAGTCTGGGACTGGACATGGACCGGTGCAAGTTGCGACCAGACCTGGGCTGCCGCTGCATAATACGAGGAGCGGCGCCAGGACCAGGAGCTTTGCATACAATCCATCTGGGCAGCATTTTTTAAACCACTCTTTCTTGGTGGTTTTTGAGGCTCAGCATGCACTTTGCCAGCGGCAGCACCTGCACTCGCTATCTGTACGCCACGGCCACTCTATCGCTAGCAGCATGATTAATCGATGCACTGTCCTAAACTGCCTGCTGCTGCTAAACTAAGGAGTTTCAAAGGGAGTGCCAAGCAACAGCAGACAGCTTGAGTTCAGTAAGTGGCTTAGAAAGTTGATACCTGTATTTTATTATTATGCTGAGATAATTGATCTGAGCTTGTTCAAAGAAGAGATAAAGGGATGTGGGTGTGTGTATACATGCATGGATCCTCTAACTCTGAAATAAATTGAATTAATCATTCCTTTGATATCCCATGAGCAGATAAAGGTATGACATCAGTCTGTTTATTTGGAATCATAGCATTTGTACAATGGGTACATACAGTAACTTACTGTTGTTTGGAGTAGGATGCATACCTCTTAGTAAAGCACTGTTTATTTTTATTTAATTTATTTCCTTAAAATAAACTTGTGATTAAAGAGGTTACTTAAAGATTACTTTGCTTTTCTGAACAGGGTCTAGAGGAGAGCGACTTCAATAAAAGCCCCAAAACTCACCACAGAGCATCTAGACCCCCAGAGCATCTGAAGCCTGGTGGCCTTCATGTCTTGTACAGTACAATAAATATAACATTACAGACTATGACAACATGACAGGGTGTTGTACTTCAAGTTACTTTTTTCTCCTGTGAATAATGGGGGTAGTCTCCCCATACGGTGGTTGTTATGGTTAATAAACAATGTGCTCAGTAAATGTTGAGCAAAATAAAACATTTTGGTATGAAAAGTTGGGCGTTTTACATGGCCACCCAAGTTGTAAGTGTCCCAGGCCCCCCAAGGCTTGATCTGGCCCTGGTGGGGAGAAAGCAGCTGATGGGCTAACATGTCTTCTCTTACTTGTTCTATAGACATTTTTGCACAATAAACTTGCTACAAGTAACATCTTATTTTTCTTTGTTTGCAGCTCCTCCACCCTACGTGCCGTGACCCTGATCACTAACCCAAAGTGTTGTCTCTGATCGCCTGCCTGGCTGGAACTATCAACAACAGTGGATTTGCTTTTTTTTGGCCTTCTTTTATAGGCTTCTGTTTAACTTTGTGAAAATGATTCTCCAGAGAACTTGACTATAGGTACAATGTCTTACATAGAACGCATGCTATCTAGACTTCCTGGGGTTTTTTGTTTGTTTTTTTTGCTACCTCCCACTCCCACTGTTTAATCTTTAAAGATGTATTAAAGGATAAATTATTCAGTTAAAAACAAAAAAAAAAAACTAAGAAGTACTGCATTTATGTTAAAGTGGTTTGTGTGGCTCTTACTACTACTTCTGTATAATGCCGATTGGATATAATGATCCCTGCAGTTGACATGCCAAGTCTGGCAGGAATGAGATGTGACATGCCCCCTAAGCACTGCGGCTCTCTGACATCTTGTCTTTTCACACCATTGTGTTTAGTGCATTCTATGAAGGCATGCTTTACTCATGCACCAAAGAGGACTCGCACAGCTTGCAAATCATCTTCACGCTTTACTGAAGGCATGAGATCATCCAGGAGAAATATGACAACATGAGCTACAAGTGGCAGGACCTGAAGTTGACACCAGGGGCATTGAAATACTGCAGATCTTTATGTGTCTTAATGTAAGAGCAGTCAGGTCAAACGTTGTAAAATATGCTTGGATACTGTATTTGTTGCTTAGAACTCTGTGTGCTAGGTTCTTTTGAGGAACCACACCTGTCTCAGCCTGGAAGAACTGCAGTGAAACGTGATCAGGCTTCATGTATAACCAGCAGCAGGACCGAAGTTTGCCACCATGACAGAAGTAATTGTCTGGATACACCTTTTTTTTTTTTTTTTTAATCCTGACAGAATGAAATGCAATGCTATGAGTGTCATACAGACAAGGTTTCTGATGTTAGGTTTCTGATCTTGATGTTAGGGTTGCCTTTGTCTGCATTACAGTTGGTGCAAAATTATTAGTCATGTTATAAACGATTAACATTAACGTGAATCATGGACATCGAAGTAAGGGTTACTTACAAGATAAACATAAATTGTCTTGTTTAAATTTCTGTAAAAAATGCACATTACTGAAGGTTATATAAAAACACTAAGCATGTTTTTGGGGGGAGGGGCAAGGTAAATCAGTGTATGAATATTTAGAGGTAGATGCTGTTCTGTTAATGGCTGTGTTTTACAAACTGCTAACTGTTGACCTATGCTTTAAAAAGATGGTGGTGTTGAATTGTATGTGCATTTCCCCAGGAATGTGAACCTGATGTTTGAAGCCAGAAGGGCCATGTAGCCTAGAGTTGTGCAAGCCTGAGACAATTCAAAAAGTCCCACTCTTCATGTCAGACTTGCTCAGTTTAAAATCTTTTGGAAGCCTTCATATGGTGATGACATTTTGGTTGCAGTGTAATCCAGGGGGTTAAATTTAGATTTGGAAACCAGGATATCCCAACAGAGGCAGTTGCTCAATGTGTGGGTCTGAGCAAGTGGTGTGCTTCAGTGCACCCTCGCCAAGTAAATGAGTGTCTCAACTGGTCCATGATGTTTGAACTCGTATGAACTTTGTTGAGTTCTTTGGCTCCATGGTTTCGGTTTAAGCAGTAAGACATGACAGGGTGTGCATTATTGTGAGATAATTGCACACCTCAGGAAGTGAAGCATGCAGCACCCAGGAAGTTCCATTATTGCACAGTTAATCACATCCTTGAGTGGTTTATTGTGATAATAAAAAGGTACATAGGATTTATATTTTAGAAACTGAGCAATGAGATTCGGAAAGTTAAGTATTTCTGACGTGCTGTTGGGCTGGAATAACACATGGTAATGTGCTCTATGCTGATGATGCTTTTCAGTTCAGCAGCTACCCTGACCACATCTCTCCAGCATGCCCTCTAGAATTTACTCTCAGAAGCTGAAACCTGGTTCTATGCCCACAAACTTGTACTTAACTACAAGAAAACTAAGGTCCTGGTCTTCTCCCACCACCGGAATAAACATCATGGTACCCCTCTACAAATCCATAACCTTCAGTCAGTGGCTCAGTAGGTAGCACACTCGCCTCTGAGGCCGGGAGATCAGAGGGCTGTGGGTTCAGTTCCCACATCTGGCACTTGGGTTAATATCGGAATACTGACACTGTAGTGCAGCATGAGAGGGGTGCTGCACTTCTGAGGTGCCGTCTTTCGGATGAGACGTTAAACCGAGGTCCCATCTGCCTGGATTGGTGGTAGTTCAGGTGGATGTTAAAGATCCCATGGCACTTATCGAAAAGAGCAGGGGAATTTCCCCGATGTCCTGGCCAAATTTCCCTCATTCACTAAAAATACCACCAACAGCTTAATCTGGTTCAAGGTCAGTTGGCATTCATCTGTATCCCCTTCCCCGGTCGTGCCTGAAAATAGGATTTGTCTAGTGCACTTACCTGGTCAACAAAAACTAAATAAATAAATAATTCCTACCTGGATCAAGTTAACTCCTTTAAATATCTTGGAATCACACTCGACTCAGCCCTTACTTTCCATGAACATATCCATAGAAACAGAGAATTTGATGGCAGATAAGGACCGCTTGGCCCACCCAGTCTGCCCATTTCCCTACCTAATGGATAAGCTGCAGATCCTAGTTAACCAGCAGCCCACTTCTTCCTACCCCCACACCCTAGAATTGCCTTATGCCTGTCCCATGCATGCTTGAATTCCACCACTGTTTTTGACTCCACAACCTCCGGAGAGAAGGCCGTTCCATGCATCCACAACCCTCTCTGTGAACAAATACCTCCTCAAATTACCTCTGAGCCACCCCCTCTGTTTTCAAATTGTGCCCCCTTGTTCTTGCACACCTCTTTTTTTGAAAGATGCTACCATCTTGGACTTTGTTGATTCCCTTGAGGTACTTGAAAGTTTCTGTCATGTCCCCCCTCTCCCTCCTTTCCTCGAGGCTATACATATTAAGCTCCTTAAGTCTCTCTTCATGTGTCTTCCAGTGCAGACCCTGCACCATTTTAGTTGCCTCCTCTGGACAGCTTCCATCCTGTCTATGTATTTGCAGAGATTGGGTCTCCAGAACTGCACACAGTACTCCAGATGGGGTCTCACCAGTTGTCTGTACAGAGGGTTACTAACTTCCTGTTTTCTACTGGTGATGCCTCTCCCTATGCATCCCAGTATCCCCCCAGCCCTCCTTGCTGCCCTCTCACATTGCTTGCCCACCTTTAGGTCATCTGATATGACTACCCCCAGGTCCCTTTCCATTTTTGTTGTTGTTAGTATCTCACCCCCCATTGTGTACTCTTCCCCTGGGTTTTTGTTTCCCAGGTGCATTACCTTGTACTTCTTAGCATCGAATCTAAGCTGCCATACATTTGACCATTCCTCTAACCTTGCCAAGCCCCTTCTCATCCTTTCCACCCCACCTTGTGCATCAACTCTGTTGCAGATCTTTGTGTCATCTGCAAAGAGACATACTTTTCCTTCCAGTCCCTCCATATCCATCTACTTGGCTCTTCCATAAACACTAGAATAGGGCTCCTGTACTGCATAGATGCTGTCAGACCCTTGATTTGCTTCACCTTGCTGTCTCATTCTCTGTCCTCTCGCTAGTGGACAATGAGATTACTATCTGTAGTGCCGCTGACCCCCGCTGACCCTACTGCCCTCCGTAGGATTAAAGTATCACTGAATAAAGCCTGTCTTGTCATGGGCTGTGCTATGTGCACCCATACTTGTGAACTCTACAGTCTGTTGAATTGGTTGAATTTAGTTGGCAGGCTAAAATATCAAATCTATTTGCTCGCCAAAAAAATCTCAATGGGCCTCTCCCCGCCCCCCGGGCTCCTAAATCTCCTTCAATCTACCACTTCGCAAAGATCCACTAGAAGCTCTTCTAAAGCCTCCACACAGGTTCCTCGCTGTAGGACCTCCCTTGGACAGTGAGCTCTCCATTGTAGGGCCCCCCCTTTGGCTAAACTTTACTGGCTGCTGCCTCAGCTGTATCCAAACTTGGCCCTTTCAAATCTCTCCTTCAGGAACATATTTCCTCCAGCTCCTGTGATTGCGTCTAACCTCACTCCCTGTCTACCTCTGTTCTACTTCACTAGTTGTTAATCAGCTCTCTCTGGTTCTCTCTTGCCTCACTCTCCCTTCCCTCCCTTTCGTTTCACACTTTCTCCTCTCTTCAGTATTCTCTCCATACCTACTACTCTCTTCTTGTTCCAGCTCCATCTGGCACTATTTACCTGATTTCAATCTTGTTCTTGCTTATGCCGATTAATTATATAATGTATAATCTGACCTGGATTGTTTTTTTGTCCGATATATTGCAGTTTTCTTTTATTTGTACCAATCATGAACGTCATTTCCTGTATTCCTTGTTTTGTACCTCCCCGTTGTGGAACCTTTGCAAAAGAGTCTCTGACTCGAAAGGTTTGTAATTCTGATTAATGAAATAAAAATAACAAAAAAAATTTGATCACATCTGACCTATCACAGGTCTTGATTTCACTTGCACAGTTTATAACTGAATAGAATTAAGTTCCAGAGTTCAAGGTGTTTCATTTTTCCTTGAAGCATTGATTTCTACTCTAATGTAAACAGCATAAATGAAACAAAGGAGGTATCTGAAAGTGCTACTGATGCCTTGGGGAAAACTTTACAAAATATAATGTGTGTTTGTCAGCTTGTACAGTATTCCATACATTTTCAGGACTTCACTTACATGCAAGTGCACAATTTTTGTGAAATAAGGACAATTCATTCATCAGTTCTTTCCTCTTGTAGCTCTGCAGGACTCCCACTCTCTTTTTTTTGCTTAATGTTACTATGCTATTTTCCCCTACAGCCTCGACACACACCATCTCTGGGACTTAACCTCTTGCCATACATGTTTCCCTATGGATACCCCCCCACCCAATTGGAAGGGCTGCCGGTGGCCGGGCCCTAACTCCCCCAGCAGAGTTCAAGCTTTGGTGAATGAGGCAGAGAGCCCAGTCAGCAGTGTGTGGTGGACGGTGTCCTGCATCAGTCAAGGTTTTTTTTCCTCTGTTTTCTGTCCCCCCACCACTAGAAGGGCCTTGCTGACGCAGGGCATCATGCTGACATCCTCACCCTCAGTCCATAGCTCCACTGCACTTTAATCTGTGGTCACCCAGGTGGCTGTGTTGCAGTGGAGACCATTCTCCCACCCCAAAGGAGGGGAGCATCCCTGGGATGCTCAGCCATCCTCCCCTGGTTGGCTGGCCGGCCGACAAACCAAGCTTGTTCCCAAACCTCGGTTGTCGGTGACGCTGGTGGTAGAGCTACCACTATGCTTGCGGACGGCCTGCCGTATGTCAAGCTTTAAAGAGCAGCTGACACATCTTGGTAGAGATGTGCCAGTAGTGCCCTGTCCTGCCTACAGTACCTCCTGGTACAGAGAGTACCGCAAACAGGTACTGAAAGGCAATGTTTTACTCTAAAGATGCGGCGGAGCGCAATGCGTGCCCCCGCTGCAGCATCAGGTCCTCTTCCCAATCTAAACCTGAGGGATGACATCAGGTCGGGATGGGGACCTGGTTAAATTCCATTTGTTGATGTTCTGCGGAATTAGCATTTCGCCAGCGACATGCTAATTCTGCTGCTCTTTCACCGGCGAAATGGAATTTCACCAGGTCCCCATCCCAACCTGATGTCATCCTCAGGTTTGGATCGAAGGGGACCTGATGCTGCGGGCAGGGGCGCGATCAGTTCGGCTGCATCTTTACAGTAAAATATTACCTACAGTAATCTCCGCTTATGTACTTCTGTAATGTGAGGTACTGTAGGCAGGATAAGGCACTACTGGTACGCCTCTACCAAGATGTGTCAGCTGCTCTTTAAGTTTAAAGGTATTTACCACCTGCTCTGATACCTTACAAATATCACCCTCATGCTCTGTAAAAGAGTTCTTCCTGATACTACCCCTGAATTTTGCTCCCTTCAGTGACCTTGTGTGTCCTCTTGCCCTTGGATATTTAGAAGAACTGTATTTAATCTGATGATTTTATTTTTAAGTAGGTTTTTAAATACTACATATTTAAGACTGCCCAGAGTTTTCTCTTTTTCTAAAGAAAAATGCTCTGCTTCTGTCGGCCCGTTCTTTTAGCTCTTGTTCTCTAAGCCCTCAACCACTGTGGCTGCTTCCCTCATAACTTTTTCAATCATGTTCTTCTACTTTTATTTTATGAAAGGGGAAACCTAGTCCCTTATAGTGCAGCGCCGCCTTTTATTCCCCATGTGATGTGGTCCCCCTCCACTTGTGATATCACAGTCCTTCCCATAGACATCACAAGCTGATGCTTATGACATAGAACTATATCCACGACACCTCTCCAACCCTTCCACACATGCAGAAGGCTGGGAAATGCCCAGAGGCACACAGTGCGCACCAATGGGGCACTCCGTGGCATCCTCAATATTGTATGTGCTCTGTCTGCACCTGACCCTGTCCATGCATGTAGCTGCAGAGGCAGGCTAGGGAACGTGGGCGGCGGGTATATGCGTGTTCCGAAAACATTTTCTGTGGAGGAGTGGAAGCTACTCCACCCTAGGGGGCTGCATTCGTGTTAGTGCTCCCCTCCACCCAGCCAGCAAAGTCAGTTCTGGGCCTGATCGCCCCCCCAACCCTAGAACTGGGGACATCACTGGCACCAGCCAGTATAATTATGATATGTACCTTTTTTTCTGGTGGGGATACATCAGTCTTGGGGACTCCCATATCCCGTGTGTGCCTGCACAAGCAAGGGTCTGCCAGTGGACCACTATGGTCATTCTCCGATTGGATGCCTGTGGTCTGACCAGCGCCGCCACACGCTGATGTGTACAGGCGGAGGGGGATGAGAATGTCATCCATTGTGAACAGGCATTGGAGGGTGCAGAGCCATGGCTGGGATATACTGAATTGCAGGACAAATATAATGGATTTTTTATTTTTATCAACTCCTTCCCAGGTAAAAGCTGCCTACCTTGGCCCCCTGGGAACAATACTCCACTATCACTCTGACAGTTCCCCCCAAACTTAGTGCTGTCTAATGCTCATCATAAAACTCTGTAACAGGGGCTTAACTCCAGTATATGTTCTTTATAATAGTTTATTAATTTATATTTATTTAATAATTTGGAAACAACCTTTGAGCAGGAGCTCTTTTACAAAGGTTCCACGTCATGAATAGAAAACCAGTAAAACATACGAGACACCAGGTCCAGTAAAATACATACATTAAATCAGTCAAAATATTACAGAAAAAAATTACATCAGACTGCTTTAATTGACCAACCACGATGAATTTAGAGAAGCATTATAGAAGCTAAGTGTAAATTAAGCTGAGCCAGTCCGGTGGTGCTGAGGGTTGAGGCGCTGGACACCACACCTCATGCCATGAGAGCGACCCAGGTTCGGGAATGAGCTTGGGCTGTCGGGGGTTGGCAGGGGAAGGAAGGGATCGAGCGTCTGTCAGACTGCTTATCTGGGTTCACACTGCTCCTGGGCAGCCTCTTGCGGTGGTCGGAGGCAGTGCAGGGAACGAGTGGCGAGGCAGCTGCAAGGGGTTAAGTTCCGGTGGACGTCCGCACATTGTGCCATCGGATGTCATTGCACATCCGGAACACCGAAGAGCAACCATTCAAGGGAAAAAAAACTTCCGGTAATGAGTGGAGATGAAGGAGACCCCGGGAACTTGCCCACATCCCGCCGTCTGACCCGACACACAATGAGCTCCTACTGGGCATCCTGATCACACGGTAGGTCCCTCTAATTCTCAGCCTGCCAGGGCAAGCGGCCCACCCCGGGGGATGATCAGGGGGGCTGGATCTGCTGTGGATCGGGAGGGAGATAGGTGTGTGGGTTTCAGACTGAGAGTAGAGGCAGAGTTGTGTGGGCACTCTGGAAGGGTGTCCTGGTTCTGGAGTGAGAAAATAGAGTACCCAAAAAGGTATCGGTTAAGCAAGATTGTCTATTAATTATGTAATATATGGATACATTATTTTAATATGGTACTACAAGTATACAAAAATAATCCCATAATAGCACTCTGCAGAAGTGATAATACCATCGATGCTCAGCCATAATGCTGTCGTTTAGAGCTGTGAACAATAGTAGTATCACAGAAAGAGCCGTTTTGTTTTTTGTGTTCTGTCCCACATCTCAGCACATTGTAGAGCTCATTACTGTGGTGCCCAGTGCGGTCACTTGGGATGCAATTCGAACTTAAACTGTGCTTTGTGATTGGTCGCTTTTCATCTGTGGGTGGGCAGAACAGTTTGGAAAAATGGCGGCTGAGTCTCGCTTAGCGAGAGAATTTCATAGTCATTGAACTGTCTGGGCTATTACTTTATTTTATTTTTCCTGCTACATTTAAAGGATGACCTGGTTGATCCTGCCTTCACTCTTCACCTCCGCCAACCAACTGAAATGTAAGACTCGCTAGCGAAGCTGATGACCGGAGGCAGTGTGACCCTGGGAAGGAGTGGTTGGAGCAAGTGACTGTTCTGTGTAGTTGCCAGTGGCTGTTGCCCTAGGATAGTGGCAAAACAATTCACACACAGGCAGAGTATTTTTAAATTTTTTTTTTGATCCATATATTGCAAAAAGTAACAGGGGACTGTTTCTTACTCAGGTGTAATACCATCTCGAGGTTCCCATGTCCCAGGTCCTCTCAATGGTTTTATACCCTTGTAATACACAGTCCCCTATTATTCTAATTATAATTCCAGTTTTTCAAGGGTTGCAATGTATCAGATCCTGGTTGTAACAGACCTGTTTCTATACTTTCGCCTATAGTTAAAATATTTGAAAAAACTGTTCCATAAACAGTTATTTTCATATTTTTCTAAGTTTAGTGTTTTGACAGAATACCAATCAGGATTCAGGAAGAAAAAATTACTCACCTTAGTAATTTATGTTTCTTCTGATGGAGTCTTGCTGTATTCTGACTATTGCAGTTAGCCCCAGCCTTTAAACTGCCCCAGGGAACAAAGGGTTAACTTTCTATGCAGAGCATAGAATGCTGAGCTCGAGCTCAGTTGAGGTCTCTGGAGTCCTTTGAAATCCAACCGTCAGATTCTTACGAGCAAAAACTCACTAACTAATCTATGTGGAAATTGTAAAATTTTTACTAACCAACTGGCAACAAAATGTTTTGGATTCCCAAAGGAAGACTCAAGTCAGGAAACCCAAAACCAAAAACCAATCCAAATAATAATAAAACAAACACCCAAACAAAAAAGAAGAGGGTGTAAAAGGAGCACCCCTGAGGTGCAACACTGCACCTGCCCACCCGCTTCCCAAAACAGGTTCTGAGAGGGGAGGCAGGGAAGGAGGTCAGAATACAGCAAGACTCCATTAGAAGAAACATAATTACTAAAGTGAGTAATTTTTTCTTCAAACAACATGAAGTCTTGCTGTATTCTGACTATTGCAGACTACCAAGCAGTACCTCTATGGAGGAGGGACAGAACCTACTTTGGGAATAGGCTCTGAAGTACTGCTGTGACAAACCGAGCATCACTCCTAGCCTGGATATCCACAGAGTAATGCTTGGTAGAGGTATGGACTGTTTTCCAGGTGGCTGCTTGACAAATGTCTAAGAGTGGGATATCCCTGGCAGCAGCCAGGAAAGCAGCTGTACCTCTGGTGGAGTGAGCCCTCAGGCCTGAGGGTGGAATCTTTCCAAGTTTCTCATAGCAGAATTGTATACAAGACACAAGCCACATGGCAATCGTTCTCTTGGTGGCAGGTTTGCCCTTTCCCACTTCTCCATAAGTGAGGAACAACTGGAGGGAATCAAATCTGTGACCCTTGGTACGCTCTATATAGTAGCTAAGGGCCCTTTTAACATCTAAACTGTGTAGCCTCCTCTCTCCTGAAGAGGAATGATCAGTGAAGAAAACAGGAAGAGACATAGACTGATTCAGGTGGAAATCTGAAACCACTTTGGGCAAGAACCTTCTATTGGTTCTTAGGACCACTTTATCCCTATGAAAGGAGATAAAATCAGGTTCCACTGACAGGGCTTGCAGTTCACGGATACGTCTGGCAGAGGTAATGGCTACTAAGAACACAGTTTTCCAAGTCAAGTACTTAAGCTCTACTGAGGACATAGGCTCAAAGGGAGGTTGCATCAATTGAGCAATGCAAACATTTAAATACCAGGCAGGGGCAGGGTCTCTAAATGGGGGATTAGTATGAAGCAATCCCTTGAAAAATTTACAGAACACAGGATAAGATGATAGTGAGGAAGACTTCCCCACTGACAGAAAAGCAGAGACAGCTGACCAGTGTATCTTGAGAGTAGCTGGTCTGAGGCCTAGGCCATTAAAATGGACCATATAATCTAGAACTGTAGGCAATTCAGCAGTGTCTGGGGAAATATGCTGCTTGGAACACCAAATGCTGAACCTCTTCCATTTGGAGTTATAGGTCTTTCTAGTGGCAGGTTTTCGAGAGGCTTTGATGATATGCAGAACCCCTTGAGACAGATGCAAATCTGCATACTCTAACTCTTCAAGAGCCATGCCTTGAGATTGAGAGACTGAAGATTGGAGTACCAAATCCTCCCCTGAGAGGAGGTTAACAGGTTGTAATTCCTGGAAAGAGACAGGGGAAGATGGACTGCTAGGGACAGCAACAGGGGGTACCAAGGCTGTCTGGCCTAATCTGGAGCAATCAGAATCACTTTGCAAGGTTGTGACCTTAGATTGACTAAAACTTTAAACAGAAGAGGAAAGGGAGGGAAAGCATACAGAAATTTCCCTTCCCAGTTCAGAACCAGAGCATCCAGAGGGACTGAGCCCAAGACTGGGGGTCTGCAACAAAAGAGAGGAAGTTGGTAATTGTCTGGGGCTGCAAAGAGATCTATCTTCGGAGTGCTCCACCTTGAAAAGATCACCTTCAAGACCAGAGGGTCCAGGGACCATTCATGATGGCCCTGTGAGATCCTGCTCAGTGCATCTGCTAGCACATTGTCCTTCCCTGGAAGGTGGACTGCTATCAGAGAGGTTTGTAGGGAATAAGCCAGGGAACATATCTTCATGGCTTCTGTGCACAAGGCCGTAGACCGCGTGCCTCCCTGCTTGTTGATGTACTACATGGTGGTGGTGGTGTCTGTTCTGACTTGAACCACCTTGTTCTGCACTAACTGAGAAAAAGCTTGCAGGGTCAGAAAAACTGCCCTGAGTTCTAGGAGATTGATATGGAGAAGGGATTCCTGAGAGGACCACAGTCCCTGGGCAGTGAGGGCGCCCAGATGGGCTCCCCAGCCCAGGAGGGAAGCATCCATGGTAAGGACCACTGAATGAGACTGAGTGGCAAATGGGACCCCTTGCCTTAAATTGTCCTGATCCTGCCACCATTGAAGGGCTTGGATCAGGGTCCGAGTCACTGGGATCAGTTTGGTAAGGAAATCATTCTTTTGGGACCAAAAGACCCTCGGATGGAACTGAATGGCCCTCATCTGGAATCTTGGCCCTTGGACCACTGCCATAGAAGCTGCCATGTGGCCCAAGAGCTGGAGGAAATGCCTTGCTGGTCGAGACACCTGAAGGCTGAAGGAAGAAGGCAGTTCTATAAGAACTCTTGCCCTTTCCAGGGGAAGAAAGGCTCTTGCTTTGACGGTATCCAGCTCTGCCCCTATAAATGTAAGGAGCTGCACTGGCTCGAGAACTGACTTGGGAAAGTTGAGAAGAAATCCTAGAGAAGTGAGCACTTGCTGGGTCACTTGCAGGTCTGACTTGACTTGGTCTGGGGACTGGCCCACTATGAGCCAGTCATCCAGATATGGAAAAATGGAAATCTTTTGCCTTCTTAGAAAGGCAACAACTACTGCCAGTCACTTTGTGAAAACCCTTGGGGCTGATGTTAGACCAAAGGGCATTGCTTTGAACTGCTAGTGGCCGTAGGGCAACTCGAACCTGAGGTACTTTCTGTGGGAGCACCTGACGGGAATGTGAAAATAGGCATCCTTTAGGTCCAGGGAGGCTAGCCAGTCCCCTGGCCTTAGAGAGGGAAGAATTATTCACAGAGTTACCATCTTGAACTTTGGTTTCAAAAGATGTTTGTTCAGGTATCTTAGGTCTAGGATGGGTCGCCACTCCCCTGTCTTTTTTGGGGTAGGGAAGTACCTGGAGTACAGACCTTTGGCCCTGTGTAGGGAAGGAACTCTCTCTATGGCTCCTAAGGCCAGAAGAGATGAAACCTCTGCCTCCAGGGCAAGGGTTTCTGAGAGACCTGCAGGTGGAAAAGATCTGGCTCTCATCTTCGGAAATGTTTTGAAGCTGAGAACCAGTCCCTGGCTTACTACTTCCAGGACCCACTTGTCTGAGGTAATAGACATCCAGTCCTGGACAAAGTAAGCCAGCTTGCCTCCTACTGGAATAGGAGAGTCGACCCGGGCAGACCCATCAGGGTGTTTGCTTGGCAGGGGCCTTAGGCTGAGGAGTGGATGCAGCCCTGCTCATCCCTCTTCTACCTATCCCTCTGAAGAACCCCCTCTGTGAAAAGGGAGAAGAGGCCTGTGTTTGGTAAAAAGGTCTAGGAAAAGGCCTGCCCCTGCCCCTAGACTGCTGCCTTTGAGGAGTTGCCTGCCTCTCCTTGGCCTGAGCACTCCTGTAAGTGGTCCTATACTCATCCATTTTCTTCATGTAATTTTCTGTCCGCTCCACAAACAGAGAATTACCCACTACAGGAAAATCCATGGCCTTAGCCTGGGTGTCCTGTGAGAGGCTAGTGCATCTGAGCCAAGCCATTCTCCGAAGAGCCACAGATGTAACCATGACTCTTGATGACACATCATTGGAGTCCACAGCAGCATGAAACTGTACTTTTGATGCCTCAGTCCCATCTGCAGCTACCTCCTCCTCCAGCTCCTTGGCTAGCTGGGGGGAGGCCTGTTTAGCCAGTGCCAGTACAGTGTCCCATCTGGACTTCTGGTACCTGGCTGTATAGGCCATATAATTTGCCTGCTTGAGTCCCAAGGAAGATGCCATGTACTGTTTTTGCCATGGCATCAATCTTCCTGGAGTCTTTATCTGGTGGGGGTGAAGCCAAGGGAATGTTTGCCTTGTCACAGGCAGCAACCTGCACTACTCCCAACATGGCTGCATTGCTGGTATAAAAACTCAGTATCTGAGCCTGAGAGCGTGTACCTCTTGTCCATCCTTCTGTCAACAGGAGGTACAGAATTGGGAGACTTCTGGATTTTTTGTATCTGCTTCCCAAAGGATTTGTGAAGGGGAATAGACAGTCTCCGGGACTCTGGGATGTCCATCATTTCCACATAATCAGGCTCCTCCTGATCCTCCATTGCCTCCTCCATAGGAAGCTGGTGGGTCTCAGCCACTTTCCTGTGAAACAGAAAATGGGAAGGGGACTCAGAAAACCTAGGAGGGGATACACCAGAAGGTCTGTCTGGGGAGATGTCCGGTTCCACAGGCACATCCAGACTTTCACCACCATCTTCAAACTCCCCTTCCTCTTCAAACACTGGTTCATAAAAATCTTCAGGGGTATAATCTTGAACCGGAGGAACCGACCAAACTGAACCCCTGTGAAAAGGTGCCGGATCGGTCGGAACCGGGCGAAGCGATTCCACAATTTGAATCACTCTGGCTGTTTCCTCGGCGGTCAGACCATGAACCTCTGGATCTGAACCAGTCGATTTTTATTTGCGTTTCCTTTTTGTAGGAACCGACCCCTCAGGATCATCTCTCTCTCCTCTTGCCCGAAGAAGTATCGCCCTGGTCAGGCACTCCTTCTGGTTCGGTCGGAACCGAACCGGGCTGGCCATCCGGGTCAGTGGACTTCTCGGCCTCCTTTTCACCTCAGTCTACCTAGTCTATTTTCAAGGGTAGATTTAGTAAAATGTTTACAAATTTGGCAGTCTGAATTGAGCTGTTCAAACCCCAGATAATAAACACAGGTGGTGTGGAGGTCGGCCTTAGCAAAGACCTCCTCACACTCACTGCGGTGTTGAAACCCAGTGGGCCCGTTTTTTTTCTTGGGTTTTTCAGACATGGCCAGCCTAACCAAACGTACCCTTTTTATGGCAACCGTCAGGCAAGACTCCCTTATCGGTTCCTAACCATGTCACGGGTGTTGGAAAAAAAACCTTCAAAACATGTTTTTTTTTTAGAAATGATAAGGACCAGTAACCACACTCTAAAGTAAAATACAAGGATTCAATATAAATGATCGGTTCGGCCGAACCAATTTAACACTTTACAATTTCCACACAGAAAACAGAACAAAACCTATCTAGTACTCACGGTACCACAGGCAGAGACTGAACCGACTATGCGGAAATAAATTCGGTAAAAAACTGACAACTTAACTGAGACTTTAACCGACTTCTGAACTGAGCTGAAGGAGAAATCTCCGGAGCGACTGTTTAGTGAGGCAGAGTAAAGAATCTGATAGTTGGATTTCAAAGGACTCCAGACAGAGACCTCAACTGAGCTCGAGCTCAGCATTCTATGCTCTGCATAGAAAGTTAACCCTTTGTTCTCCGGGGCAGTTTAAAGGCTGGGGCTAACTGAAATAGTCAGAATACAGCAAGATTTCATGTTGTTTGAAAGGCCATAACACGACTAACGTAGTGTCCAGGGTAACTAATGATATGTTTACGTCATTTGACAGCGAGGAGGGTGTAAGAACCATGAGGAAGGATCTTGTCATGGGTGTCTCAGTTGAAATTTAATACAAAGAAGTGTAACGTAATGCACTTAGGGGCTAAGAAACTGAAAACAGATTACAGAATGGGTTGGTGGAGGGAACGGCTGAGGAGAAGGACCTGGGGTTAGATTTTCAGCCCGTTTGGGACTTAGTCCCATTACGCAGCCGCCAGTGTGGAAAAAAATTCTGAACACCATCTCCAAGTTTTAATTGCCACATTGACACACGGGTGGCAGTTGCAGCTATGTAGGATGGTCCAGTCAGGCATAACATTTTAGTGCAGTTGCACCCAAAAAAAATGGTTGCAGGCTGCCATAAATGAGCTGGGCGCAAAAGGCCCTGCAATTGAAAATACGATGCATGCGGAAAATGGACATCTCTGAAAATCCAGCCCCTGGTGGTTATAATTGCAGACAATTTGAAAGCCTCAGTGCAGAGCAGTAAGGCAGTAGGGAGGGCAAATAGCATGATAGGATACATAGGGAGGGGGGATAGGCAATAGGACAAGGGAGGTGATCTGCCCCTGTACCGCTGATCCCTGGTTCACCCTCACTTGGAATACAGTGTGCCGTTCTAAAACCCACACTTGAGGGAGGATATGGGCAGGGTAGAGGCGGTGTGGAGAAGGGGTAACCATGGTGATTCAGGGACAGCAAGACAAGTCCCACTGAGTGCATACCCTGGGTAGTAGAGGGGGTTGGGAATCCCAGTAGATTGGCATGCAATTCCTGTGACTTAATTTTGAAGACTTGAAATGGCAAAGATGAGCTGGCCAGATGGTGCACAGGGCTGAGGCACTGGATGCCTTACTTTGTGCCACGCCAGCAACCCGGGTTTGGGAACGGACTCAGGTCATTGGGGAGCCGGCACGGGGGATCGGGGGGAGTGGGAGCAGGATTGAGCAGCTGAAAGGTAGCTCTTCTCTCCCAGGGTTGCCAGCCTGACCCCAACTGCTAACCATCCTCTGTCATCCACCAGAAAGTTGGCTACATGAGACAAGAAAGGGAAGGCTAGTACACAGGATTCTGATGAACCATATAATTGGAAACTTACAATGAATAATAAAAAAAAAGGAATCCAGGGTTTTTAGTTCTCAAAAAGACTGAAGGATAGCCAGACACTGAGCATGGTCACCCTTGGGTGAGGTGACCTGATAACAGCAGTTTAAGGTCTTTAAGCATTTAGGCTTGTACCTTGACAGCAAGCTGTCTTATGCTGCCCAAGTAGACCAACTTTTCAATATGGTAAGCTAGGCAGTGGGCAAGGGTCAGGCTGCGCATGTCCTGTACTTGGACTTTAGCAAGGCCTTTGACTGCACTGCATGGGAGGCTGGTTAAAAAGCTGAAAAGCCTAGGAGTGGGAGACAGCTTAGCCAAAAGGGTTGATGACTGGCTAGTTGATAGGATGCAGAAGTAGAGCCAGTGATTTTTCCAGTTTAAAAAATGGCCAATTCTGTTTGGCAACATTTTCAAATCTATTTTTCCCAAAATGTGGGGCAAATTGGCATGTTTTGTACAAAATTTGACTCAGACTGGAGGGATTTGTGCAAATGCTGGTACAAAATGATTTTTTTCATTAACAGCTGATTCCAAAGTGCTGGTTTCGAAATGATAAAGTCTGTTTTTTTTTGTTTTTTTTTTATCCAATGTTTTCCACTGAAATCAGAAAATCATTGTTTCTACAGAAGGCTGTGGCTAATGGAAGTCACTCGGGGTCAGAAAGGTGACTTGCAAAGTGTATCAGGGGTTGCTCCTCGGACCTGTTCTCTTCAGCGTATTCATCTGAGACATAGCAGCAGGAATTCAGGGTAAGATTCAGAAAACTGAAGAGTGATCTGAGGAAAGTGGAGAAATGGTCTGGCATCTGGCAACTCAGATTCAATCTAAAGATATGCAAGGTCATGCACACTGGAAACAAGAATCACAAGTTGGAATATTGGATGGGGGTATCATTGTTAACCAGACTAAGGAGGAGAGGAATGGGGGGGAGGGCTGCTCATTCATTCCTCAGTCAGCGGCCGGCCATGGTGGTGTGCAGAGGGCTGAGCCGGTCGCCGGCTCGCTTCCGGGCAGATGGGTGGGCTGAGCGGGGATGGTGCTACTGAGTGGGGGTACCACTAGACTACCAGGGTAAATAGCTTAATTATATTCATAACGGGGTTGGGAAACATGCTGGGGGCCACTAGACTACCAGGGATAAGTGCTTAAATTTATTCAGAACGGGTCGGAAACGTGCTTGGGGGGGACCACTAGACTACCAGGGATATGTGCTTACTTTTATTGGACACACAGTTTGGGATACGTGCTTGGGGGGTGGGACCACTAGACTACCAGGGCTTCTACCGCAGCTACAGGGGTCCACAATGGGGAGGGGCACTGCTGCATTGCCACCAGCTTTTGTCCGGCGGTATCTAGTGCCGCGCTGCAGGTCATGCTAATGCCTGTAGCACGGCGCTATGCATTTGAATATGTGGCACTGCTGGCATGCATGGGTGCTCTCCTGTCCATGCCCCTGCATACTATTACCTATTAGTATTGGCGCTGCCATACACCGCTAGCGCTAACAGGGCTTTTCATTGCTGCAACCTCGCGCAAATCCAGCGCTATTCCAGCACTATGGATTTGCGCTAGGCGCAAAGATTTGAATATCTGGCTCCATGAGTGTTAACAAGGATTGAAGCACCCATGCGTTGTCATTTCATCAAATAAAAAAAAAAAAAAAATGGGTAAGGCCCACTAGGCACAAGTGCCTGTTTTCAGGGGCAACCCAGGAGCGTTGGGCTGGTCAAGTGACTTGCTCAGAGTCACACAGCACGCAGGTGGAGGTTGTGGGAATCAAACCCAGGTCTGTTGTATGTACCAGGCTCATTCACAGCTCATTACTCTAACCTTTAGGCTTTACTGCCAAAGGACTCTTTTACAGTACTTCCAAATGGGAAAAAAGAAAATTAGGAGCTTCCAATTTTGGAGGCACAGAAGTCAAAAGTGGATGATTTTTCTGAACAAAAGTTAATTTTACCAGCAACACTTTATATAAGGTTCCAAAACTTTATCTCCTGACAACTCGGACTGCCCAAATATGGGACGCAGGAAGTATTTGGGCTTCCAGAAAACTAAAATGACTTCTAAACCTTGAGCCATGAATGTTTTTGGACTTACACAGAATTAAGGTACCTGAACCCAGGTTTGTGCATTTGTATATTAAAGCATATGTGACCTTTCCATTTTTATGTATACTTTGTATTTGTCAATTTGAACAATAAAATAAAAAGAATTAACTGTAAAAAAAAAAGGAACAAAACTGTCATAGGGTTCTAAAATGGTACTTATGTTAATTAGAAATACTGACTGAATTTACTAAAAGACCAGTAAAGATGGAGCAGTAACAGAATTCGAATTAATAGGCTATGCCTGTGGTTGGGTGGGGCAGTGGGCAGTAAGCCCCGGCCCCTCAGGCACTATTTCAAGAACATGCTTTAGCAATCCTGGGACTTGATTTCCTTGTGCCATTATCTGCCCTTCCTCTTCCGGTGGCTCCCCTCTCCGGGGGGGGGGGGTCGTTACTACACTCCCTGAGGTACCTTATGTCAAAGGCAACATTTGTCCCTCTTGCACCTCTAGAGGTGGACCCCACCTCAATATGGGTACTGTTGTCACATGACAGAGCTCAGTGGTACCTTGAAAGGATGGTAGTCCCACCGGGACAGAAAAGAACAGTCAAAGTTTATTTTGCATATGCATTCCCTCTACATTCATAACCACTCCTACACACGTGTAAGTTGCCTGCTGAACCAATAAACCAGTATTTAAAAAAAAAAACCAAAAAAAACTACAGGACAAAAAAAATTACAGGTTCAAATACAGTTTCCTTCAGTTAACCAGATCTGATGACCCGTGATAATCTATCCTAAATGAATGTGAGTCAGACTGGCCCACCTGGATACCTGGAAATTTCTAGGTGAGCCTCTCCCTCAATTGGGCTTGTGTCCACCTTCTGAACTCTGAAAAATGTTGCATATATTATCTGGTTTCTAATTAAACTGGGTTTTCTGATTACTGCAAGTAAATATAAAATGCAAACAGAGCCACTGTTCAAAAAGTAAGTCTAATGCTGATAGAGTGTGTCGCTCTTGGGCCCCCACCCTATTGATGTTTCTGGTGAGCCCCTCATGTAAGCTGCTCAGGTGGGCCCCCAGTACCACAGTCTGACCCTGGATGTTGCCTAGCCTAATTGTAAAAGTATCCACTCTCCCTGCTTCAATGGCTTCCTCTGGCATTCTGTTGCACATGCTTACTGTCACCCTGGGAATGAACATGTTTCCCAGTGTGAGTTCTGTTATCCTACCCCTACGCAGTCTTAGAATGTGTCCATTCTGTTGGTAAGAGTTTCCTCAGTACTGTTTACATTCACTTCCAACAAAGAAATCCCCCCCCCCCCTTGCTGACAAGCATCTGTCAAGGGATGCACTAATGAATTACCAGCTAAATATAAAGTATACTGTGGCGGGTCACCCCAGTGGCTCAGCAGCAGTGTGTCATGCTGTGGTGCAGGTGACCTGGGTTCAAGAGCAGACTTGTCGCTGCATCAGAAGGCAGGCCAGGCCAGAGGCAGCATGCTTCCTGTAAGGGAGGCAGTTCATATCCCACCACTGCCACTGTCTTGCCTTATGCAAGTCACTTGACCGCCCTGTTTCAGCCAATAAAAAATCTGATACAAGCATAATGCAAGACTCTCACTGAAGACATGACGCTGCACCTCAGCTGGGTTATCCTGGGTACAGAAATTGTAAAATTATACATATGGGAGGTGGGGGTAGGGATAAAGGTGGGTGGGAGGGTGCAAAAATGATGTAGGATTGATGGAGGGCCCTGGGCAAGGGAGACAAATTATCATCGATTTGTTTGTGGGTCACTTATACACTCTTCAATGGTTCTGCCACTGAGGCTAGATGTTTTAGATGGATCATGTTAAGTGTCTGAACTTGAGCTGTCATGATAACAGTGCAAGTCCCAGGGATGCCTCCCTTTCCAAATTTAGTATGTGCCAGTGGTCAGTCTTCCAAGAACTTTTTTGCCCTTCTTGTTCCTACAGTTTAGTTAAACATCCTTGTCTGCAGGCCAGTGCATTTCTTTCTCTGTGCATTTCCTTTTCGTTTCCACTCCTTCTTCCCCATTGCTTTAAAAGGACAGATGCTACAGACTAAATTTGGGCATGCAGCTGTTGAAGATTGCCTGGAATGTCTTAATGTTTTAGCTTCCCTCTGATAGGGAGCAGCCTCAACCCCCCCCCCAACCCCACTCCACACCCTGACCTCTGCTGATTGGCTTTTCAGATCATCAGGGCTTTTCCAGTTTTGGGTCTCATTGGCCAGACTCTATGTCAACCATTATCCTCTGCTCATCACTAATATACAATATGCATTAGCAAACTGGTGCTGCTTTGGCTTAACACTCCTAACACCTGCTCTGTGTGGGGGACACAGACCTCTGAGTTATAGGAATTTATTTTTCAAAAACAACTTTTCAAACGCATTCTACACGGGGGTGTTTCTGAGTTCTTGTGCACAGAAGTATCTTTTTGCCATTTATTTTTCACGTTTCTGTACTGAGGGCATTTTATTCTGCAAGTTGTACAAGATGTCTAGGATGTCCAGGATGTCCCAGTGTAGGAGGCAGGTCAGTGAAGATCCGGATATTGATAACTTACTGGCTACCCTGTCCCCAGAGGAGATGGAGGAACTGGAAAAGGAGCTGGATGTGACAGACCCTGCTTCAAATATCCCGGTGGGGCTGAAGCAGCGAAACCAGACAGAAAAATGTTCAGCGGGGTTGTCAAACCAAGAGGTTGTGCTCCACGACTGTGAAAAAGACAGCAAGAAAATTATTCAGAGGGAGATATCAGTCAAAGTAAGTTACCAGCATGTGTCAGCATCACAGCTTGTCTATAAAGGTACCGGGATTGGTGTGTTGTGTGTGTGTGTGTGTGTGTGTGGGGGGGGGGGGGGCTGTACAGTCAAAACATCCCAACGTATCCAATTAGTTTATGTACTGTATTTATGAAAATTTCTCCAGGACACACCTGGAAATGAGCTTCATCTCAGTTTTCCTTTCCCCACTCACCGTTTTTTTTTTGTTTTGTGGTAACCAGGTAGCGCCCACTAGGCACAAGTGCCTGTTTTCAGAGGTGACCCAGGAGCACTGGGGAGATTAAGCGACTTGCTGAAAGTCACGCAGTATGCAAGTGGAGGTTGTGGGAATCAAACCTAGGTCTTCTGGGCAACCAAGCTTGTCTGCACCTCATTAGTCTAACCTCTAGGCTATACTGCCAGCCCCTGTTTAAATATTTGAGGAGTTGGGAATATTTCACCTCTACTATTAATTTGTGGTTACAGGGGGAGAGGACGTTTGTGCTAATTTGTATCTGCTTGTAATAATCCTTTCAGAAACTCTATTTATAACCCCAAATGATCTCTGTTTAACTGCACCTGAATGAACTTTTATGACAAACCTATGTTTGGTTTAGTTTTATTTGTATAGACCACATTCTGCACTGTTCTCTTCATGGTACCAGGAATGTAGAGGGATGTTTTTGTTATTCTTTGGTAACTGTGTAAGGCCCACTAGACACAATGCCTGTTTTCAGGGGTGGCCCAGGAGTACTGGGGAGGTTAAGTGACTTATTTGCTCGAGGTCACACAGTATGCAAGTGGAGGTTGTGGGAATCAAATACAGATTTGCTGGATGTGCCAAGCGCATCACGCGAATCTCTAGGCTACACTGCCAGCCAGATTTGACTATGTGATATCACTGCAGGGATTCAGAATTCCAAAGTCAAGTCATTGGCCTATCAGAGCAGTGCTCCGAGTTCTGAATCTATGCAATGGCATTGTCAAAATTTCAAACCACAGGTTCCACGAAGAGGACAGTACAGAATATTATCCATAAAGGGAAAATTATACAAAACTGTTTTCACAACAACTTTTTCTGGTTTCCAGCACCAAATTCCCAGTGGGCGACAGCTTCACTCAGGTACACAAAATTCCCCCCAAATCTGAATTTCAAGGCTTTCTCTTTTCTTTACTACTGAATATATTTTCTTTAAAACATGAGCTGTTTTCCTTACATGTTTATCTGTCTGCATTAATTATTCCTGCCAAGAAGTCATGGTGGGTAATGGGGAAGGGGCAGATCCCTCAGTAGACACTAAGGGGTAAGCAAACTCGAGCAGACATGATAGAACATAAGTGCCTTTTCTGCTGGCTCCATTGCATGTTCGTAAAATCCTGTGCTTATGAGATCACATGTTGCTATGGAAATTATTCTGATGCCACAAGCTGAAGATTATGATTTCAGTGCAGGAAAGGCAACAGGAAACACATTAGGTCTAAGGGGAAAATGCCGGGTTGCATGTACATGCCTTAAGTAACAAATAATTAAATGTCCTCAAATGAAAAAATGTTTGTGTAACGTGATGTGATTTGCATCTAGATAGTGCTAGCTGTAACTGTTCTGTAGAAACCTAGATAGTGCTAGCTGTAACTGTTCTGTAGAAACCTGGCAAATCCCTTTAAGGTACAGCTCAGTTTATTAAATCAGGAGCTTGTTTCCAATTGCAACTTGGGTGAGGGGAGAACTCAACTCAGAAGAGAATTAATAGGTGTAGACCCTCTCCCCAAATTACAAGTTAGCATTAACAATTTATTCCACAGTGAACTCACAACTGTCAATGTATTCTTAATGAAATGATGGTAGTGACATCATAATCCTACCTTACATTTTCATTATCCATGCTCTCACAGCAGCAGCTATAAACGAGTGCAGGGAGGGGGAAGGGTGGAGTTATCACAGACTTACCTGGACACAACAAACAGTACCACTAGCTTGTTTTAGACACACAAAGCATAATAGTGATAATGTGCTTGTCTGTTCACTCTGCTTGGCAATGCTGTAATTGGCTCATGGGTATGAAGCACTTGTCCTTCGGCCTCAGACTTCATTCACCAGTCACATTATTGTCTCCTATAGAGTGGCAACTAGCACATTAACACTTAAATAAATCAGGGGTGATCTCAGTAATGGTAATCTACAAAAGGCATGAGTGAAAAACAGATATACTGTACAGGTACATAGGTGTAATTAAAACATCAGGATACACAGTAAATGAAACAGTGTGGGCACAATCAAGTGGGCAACTTGACCGATGTAGTAGCAAGATGGCAGGTATTGGCCAGAGGAAGGGGCAGTTATGGTAGAATAATGGTGCCATGTAGAACTCTTTAAAGAGCTAATGTACGTCCTAAAACTAATATTAGTTTTCAAAAGCAATCAACCATTACCTTTTATATCTGAGGTATTTTTTTTAATTTTACTTTGTTTAATTAGAAGATTGTTTATCTGACGTTAGTAGGTGTGGTGTGTGGGACAGCACTCTGCCTGGCACCTGACATATGTAGCTCTATTCCTGCCCACCCCGCCCCCCACTACATCATCAGCATTGTGACCTCACTAACTGTGACATCCCTACTGCTTAGGAACAGCCACTCAGTGGCTGCCAGGTCAGTCAGCTGTGATGTCATTGTTGGTGAGATCTATTTTTTTTTTTATTTAGTTTTTGTTGACCAGGTAAGTGCACTAGACAAATCCTGCCTATTTTCAGGCACGACCTGGGGGAGGGGGATACAGATGAATGCCAACTGAGCTTGAACCAGATTAAGCTGTTGGTGGTATTTTTAGTGAATGAGGGAAATTTGGCCAGGACACCGGGGAAATTCCCCTGCTCTTTTCGATAAGTGCCATGGGATCTTTAACATCCACCTGAACTACCACCAATCCAGGCAGATGGGACCTCGGTTTAACATCTCATCCGAAAGACGGCACCTCGTCAGCTGCCAGGCTAAGAACTGTTCCACACATCCAGCACAAATTTACCACATAGAAGACTTTCTAATGAGCAAAAGTCAAAAGGAAAATACTTTCAGAAATAAAAAGTTACAACTGACTATTTCTTAAAATGTGTATTGTTTTTCTGTCTGCCTGTTTTGGCTCCACTAACTCTTTAAGCTTAGACTAAGCAGACAAGAAGCTGGGCAATGACTTAAAGGTATTGGATCATTTCAGTGGGTATGGATGTTATTATTTTTTTTAAAAAGAACTTCACAAACATTGCAGCACATTCACACAGATGTAATGTCCCCCTGAGTGGTTCCAGTGTTGCTCCTATACAACAAATCCTTGCTAGGTGGCTTCCTCAGATAGTTCCAGCAACATCACATCATGTTTCTTATAACCAAACAGGAAGGTTGAGGAGGGATGGTGGGAAGTGTTTCTTCACTGAGAGAGTGGTGGAACACGTTGCTTAAGGGGGTGATAGAGGTGGGAACGTTAAACAGGTTCAAGGTTGGTGAGACAGATTTAGGGGGTTGGTAAGGATGAAGAGGGTGGGGGGGAGGAAGAAAGCTAGTCCTGTATGGTGGTAGGCTGACAGGACAATAATTAAATAATATTAGTAATTCTCAAGGGCAGATTGGATGGACTTCCATGTGTCTTTTTTATTCTTTGGTAACCAGGTAAGGCCCACTAGGCACAAGTGCTTGTTTTCAGGGGCAACCCAGGAGCACTGGAGAGGTTAAGTGACTTGCTCAGGGTCACACAGTATGCAAGCTGAGGTCATGGGAGTCAAACCCAGGTCTGCTGGATGTACCTGCCTCATTCATAGCTCATTATTTTATGTATCAGTGTAACTAACCTCAGTGCGCCAAACTCCAGACTCCCCAACAGTAAGTCCAGTGCATTTTCCTTTCAAGCGCAAGGCTTACCCTTGTTGAAGGTTTGTGAAGGATTTGCATGCAAAGTAACTGCTGCGAAATATTTGACAGTTTTTTTAATCTGCAAGTCAGTTTATGCTTCTCTCACTGGCCCTGCCCCCATCTGCCACTGGGTACCACCTAGCCCCATCGCCCATTACCTGTGGCACTCCTCCTTCGATTCCACAGCTAGCACTCCTGAGTTGGGGCTGAAGGGCTGGGGGGGCCCTCTGGGGTATTGACATGTTAACAGCAGATTGTGTAGGGCACCAAGTTTGCTAGGATCCCCCAGAAAGCAAGGTCGTTTCTGTTCTTCTTTCCATCGTTAGTAGAGGCTCCTGTGTGTATGCGTGAATGCAGTTGCATGTCAGTGCTTTGAGCCAGCCAATGTCCTCCTTCCCCCAGCTGCTCCTGCCTGCACTTCCAGCTGTGGTCCACCAGGTGGCAGTGTTATAGTGGGGAAGGGCACCAACCCTCCACAAAGAAGGAGAGCATCGTCTACGAGGCAAGATCCTCTGTGCTAGGGGTAATGAGATAACGGACATCAGATTTGGATACATTGGACTCCAGTCCTAAAGTGGCCAAAAGCCTAAAGCATAATCCATAGGATTCCTGTTTGAATTTGGATTCCAAAATTCAAAACACCAAATTTACAGTTTACTTGGGAATTTGAAGTTCTCATATCAGGACTGAATTTAGATTAGGATAATCCAAAAATCAGAAACGAACTGACAAATCAGATTCTAAGCTATATAGTAACCCCAACTTGCCCCCCATTGACCTGCAAATGATCTGGGCTCATTCCTGAAACTGGGTTATCAAAGCTGGGAATAGCAATGCTGCTGCAAAGCCAATGGGCAAGCATAGCCTTTACATTTTTTTACATAGATACCCAAATGTAATTGCTCGACTTTTATTCAGATTGTTCCACTTCTGGGCCGATTTCTTGGCACAGCACCAGGGTCACCTTTCATGATGACAATGACCCAGTGTTTGAGCCCCAAGCCTACGTTGCTGGAGGGCCGGGATGAGGATGGATGAGTGTCCCATGGGATATTCTCCTCAGGGAAAGTGGGTGACACAAACTGTGGCAAAACTGCCACCTGGTGACCACAGCTGGCAGGGCAGTGTGTGTGTGTGTGTGTGTGTGTGTGTGATATTGTGGGAGGGGAGAACATGCTGATGCTGTGCGTCAGGCTTGAAGGCACTGAATGTCAGGAATGCAAACTCAGGAGGGACTGTCTGTGTGTGGGAGAAAAACTGCAGGGAAAACATGGCCACCTGCAGATAGATGAAGTCCACCCTCTCAGCATGTCTGCAGCGGGTGTCCACTCCCCTCTGGCAACTCTTCATTTCCTCGATACTGAGCAACCTAAGTCCAGTTGGTCAAACATCAGGTGGCAGTGGCAGTGCAGAGCATCCAACACAGACACCTCCTGAATTGGGGAGGTTGTGTGGCTCCAGACATTATATGACTGCCCCCTGGTTGCTCAGTTTGAGGGAGTCATGTGGTCTGGAATAGACAGCTGGGGGCCAACTCATTGGCGCTGTAGGTCTGCCACTCACGGTGCCAGCAAAACAGGTTTGGGAGTGAGCCCAAGTCATCAGGGGCCAGCTGGGAAGGAGGATAGGGCGTACCGCAGGACACTCTCCTCTTCTGGAGAGAGAGGAAACTGGCATCTGCTGCTTTATCACCATCTGATGACCACATATGGGCAGTGCAGTTGGACCTGCAGTAAGGGAGGGGAACACCAACAGGCTGCAATGGCAGGGCATGCTTTGTGTGCGCCACATGTGTGCCACTTCGCCATCTCTCTTGCTGTCCCAATGGTAGGGGGAGAAAATTGGGTAATCCCAAAGTGCAGAAGCATCATGCCACTGTTCTTGGGCCCCCACACAGCCAACTGCCCTCCTCACCTACCAGAACTTAGCTGTTCTTTGGGAGGGTGTAAGTCTGGGGTCCCCAAGGGGTGCACCTCAGAGGGGCAAGTCTGTGGTTAGAGCTGGTAAGGTGTAAAGAAACAGAGAAAGCAGGATGAGGCAGGGATGTCACTAGGGACGAGTAGGCCACTCTGGAAGAAAGAAGCAAAAATAAAAATCATAAATCCAGTCCTATGTCATCCAGAGTTTAGTGGCTAGGCCTGGTCCCTGCCCACTTCTGATTGGCCACAGTGGTCTTCCATCTCAGTCCATGCCAAGTGGAGGTGGGGGGGTTGAGACATTTGGGGGACAGAAAACAGAAACAACAGTGGCACTTAGGCTAATGTGCTGCCAATCCTGACCTCCCCACCCATTTCCTGAGACCTGGACTGCTACATCCTCTCTCCCCCCTTCTGCAGTCTAATCGGGAATGTTCTGGCTGGGTTTCCTTCCAGTAGACTGGCCCCTCCGGAAGAGGTAAATCTGAGACAGCGTTTGAAACAGCAGGCAATGTGAATTAGCAGGGAGGGGGGACGTAGCAGTGGCAAGTTCTCCAGAAGTTTCTCCAGATCTGCATTTTGTAGGCTAGCTGCCAAGGCTGTGTTGGTGTTGACATGTGAAATTGCTGCCACTACACATTTACAGTCACTTCACTACCAGTCTGTCCTTGCTTGTATAGCACTTTGTGATACAATGTGTATGAAAAGTGCTATATAAGTGCCAGTTCTTTTTCTGAAGGACAGTCTGAGTCGTTAAGTATAGAGGGAAAACAGAAAGTAAAAAATACATGTGTATTTCTATGGGAATGGCATCGGGCCCTGACTGAAAAATCTAGTCCCTTTCCTTAACTTTACGGCAGTGTGGTTCAGTCATTAGAGTGCAGAACTGTGGATAGGAAGATTCCAGGTTTGAATCCCACTCAAGTCGCTGGCCTTCTGTGTGTCCTTGGTTGAGCCATTTGACCTTCTTGTGCTTCAGTCCTGCCAGCTGTAACAACTGGGGAAGAAGCAGGACCCCAGTGAAAATGAGATATAATAACTGGCTATCAATGTTTTTTAATATGAAGCCTATTATTTTACATTGTAACCAGCTGATTATAATGGGAGTCAAGTGCATGGTCACTCTCATTGGCTGTCTCAAGACAGCACATTCTTACATTCTTTTTGTCTCCCTGGCAGCCTGCTGATGGAAACTGTAAAACAGAACTTCAAGGTGAAGTCTACTGTATGTTCCTTTCAGTCCCTTACCTAGCTCACATGACAGATTCAAAAGTGCCACATTATCACAACCAATTAACTCGTTTGAGTCTGCTTTCTCTCTGGTTTTAAAAACAGCTGATTCAGTTTGCTGATGACTGGTATTGCTATTTGCGTAATTTGAAATTGTAATTTGTGATATCTGAAAAGTTAATCGACGGGCTTATGTTACATTTGTTTTCCTCCTTTTCCAGGGGAAGCTCTGCTTCCTGTCTGATTCCCCATCAGCTCCATCTTCCGGCTTCTCGTGGGTATACTGTCACACCACATTCTGCCCCCACGACTTACCCCTGGGGCAGGGTCAGCAAGTTACCCTCTCACCTGCTACGCATAGGATCCAGTTCTTGGGGGCGGTCCATGTCACTGGTGCAGGAACTGCGAGGTGTTGGACATTCATGCAGCCTCTGGAATTTTCCCAGTTTTTCTCCACTGGATGCCAACACAAGGGTGCGCGCAAGCTCAGGCACGCCAAACATGCTGTATGCACTGCCATCAGCAACCTCCCACCGTTTGAGCCACTCAGGCCCCATGAGAGGAATTCTGGGCCCTGGAAAAAGTTCAGAGTCTGGGGCCCCTGTGCAGCTGCATATAGTAGCATGCCAGGCAGCCAGGGCCCTTCTTTGGTGCTGGGCCCCTGGGAATTATCCCCAGCTCCCTCACCCTCTCAAGGGCCCTGGAGCCACTCCAGACACACTACCACTTGTGGTCATGCAGGTGGCAGGAGATCACCGGAGCTGGCTGCCCTCCCTCCCCAGAGGGAGAGAGCATCCTCTGAGATGCTTGATCCTCCTCCCCCCTCCCCCCCCACTGGCCCTCTGACGATCCAGGCTCAGGGCGTGAACCTGAGCCCCAGGTGTTGCGAGCTGTAGTGCTACGGCTGCGCTGATGGACTGACTAGTATGTTACATTTCAACCAATAAAGAAGTTAACTTGGACATCATAAGTTGATTTGGTAACTCAAATTATATGCACACCCTCGGTGTGTGATGCTTAATGGGGTTTATGTAGCATTACATGCCTTGATGACCCTTTGAACAAACGTCTAGATAGTTGTTTACCAGGAGGTTAGATAGAGTGGTAAACAATTTTGTCTGGGCAAATTTACCTCCACTGGTGTTGTTTACATTCTAAATATAGAAGAGAGACTTACAATTTATCAGGGACAGTTTATTCCTGGCATAAGAGACCTAGAGCTAAAATTTGCCTACCATGGGGAAACCGGAAGAATTTAGAGTTTGTGTGACTGAAAGAGAGCTATCCAAGCAGGTGGCTGGCCTAGAGATGTGCTGACTGACACAGCCGTGCCTTTAGTGATGATGAGTACAGACTAAGATGTGGGCATAGAGCCAGGAGTTGACAAAAAGCTCACTTGCCGCAGAAGAGAAACATCACCAAATCCAGGACATGACTGGCAGTAATGCGAGTCTGGAGAAAGTAAAAGCTATGAGAAATGAAGGGTAGCAAAATGAGAGAAGATACCAAATAAAATCTATTTTTTTGCTCTATACTTCTTTCCTCCTCGAGCCACCAGACTGCCTACCTTACCACTTCTAGCATCCCCCTTCAGGTCTCCGGCCACCATCTCTGGGAATCTGGCACTCCTTGTTGGTCCCGCGGCTACCCCCACGGCGGAGTGGAGGGGAGCTTCTCCCCCTTAGCTCAACTTCCCCTGAACAGGATCCAGTGCCGCGTATCCACCGAGCTGACTGGTCTTCCTCGCTAGGGATGGCCATCAAGCTGCCGCGTCTGGTGCCCGTATTTCCTTGTTCTCCCTCCCCGTCGTCTATGGTGTACAATGACACCCAAGAACCCAAGCTCGTGTGCGTCCACATGCCCCCTGATCCTGGCATCCTACCACAGTACAAGCCCCATACATCCTACCCATGCTCAGTGATCCCTAACCGTCGCCAGGGGCCGCCCAAGCACCGGCAGCAGTCCACCCCCCTCCCCGGGGAAGGAGAGCAGTCCTATGGATGCTCGATCCTTCTCCTCCCCTGCCGACCCCTGATGGCCCTGGCTTGTTCCCAAACCCGGTTCGCCAGCGTGGAGTGAGGTGTGGCGTCCAGTGCCTCAACCCTCAGCGTCATCGGGCGGGGCAAATAAAATCTATTTAACTTCATAAAGGAACCCTTGGGCTGGCCCGGTGGTGCTAAGGGTTGAGGTGCTGGATGCCATACCCTGTGCTACGCCGGTGACCCGGGTTCAGGAATGAGCTCGGGTCACTGGGGGTTCGGCCAGGGGAGGTAGGGTAGATCATGACAATGGATGCTCTCCTCCTTCACAGGGGGGGGCGCGGGTTACACGGGCAGCGATGCCCACATGCATTACTGCCTGTGGAAGCACGGGCGGTGGGGCAAAATGCTGGCTTCTTATGAGGGGCCAGGGGGTGGGGAGAGCGCCGTGGACACTTGATGGCGGTGTGCATAAGCACCTCGTTTGTCTGGACGTAAGTCCTCTGCATCAGTGCTTTCAGAGGGAAGGGACCGGGAGAAAAACCAAAGACAAAAAATCTCCAGGCCCTGAGCAGAATGATGCCAGGTTCACGCTACGGAAGTGGCCCGGCCAAAAAGACCCATGGATAAGATCCACTGGGCAGGGACCTGGAGAAAGTAAAAATAAAAAAAGGGAACCCTTAATTGTATGTTAATACTGATGCTGAGACCACTTTTCTTTTTCAAACAGATTTTATTTATTTTCAAAAAGGGTCATACAATGGTGAGATCATTTGAATATGCTCAAATATGACATTAATTCAACATAACTTATAAAGTATGTATACCACAGTATCAAATATTCTACGTAACACAATTATCATATTAAATGTAATTAAAATTTCACCTTAGTCTGAGTAACAAAAACTGTTGTACTAATAATCTGATCCTGTCTGCAAACAATATTAGCTCTGATCAATTACTCCTATTATGTTATCTATCTTTCTACTTATTGACCAACCATTTCAGAAAAGTGGACCATGTGGTTTTATATTTCTCTATTGTCCTAGTATTTAGGTGGCTAATTAATTCATTTATAGCCAGGTTAGCTATGTGTTTGGCCCATTCTTCTACGCTTGGGGGATAATTGTCCTTCCAATGTTGCAGTATAAAGCATTTAAAGCCTAGGGCAGCTAGAAGAAGCCATTTCTTTTTGAGTGCACTAAGACCTAGGTTACCTGTATTCCCTAATATAAAAACTCCAGGTTCAAAATGTATTTCTAGGCCCAAAACATGTTTACAGACTAACCAAATTATCACCCAAGAAGATTTGATTGTCGGGCAACTCCATAACGTGCATAAAATCCGTCTGTGGCAACCCACACCTCCACCAATTGGCATCCACAGCAAGACCTCACCGTTGCATTTTTACTGGAGTGAAGTACCAATCGTGTAGGATCTTAAATCAAAGCAGGCATCCCTGTGTGTCTTTGCTGGTTTTGTATGCATTACGCCATAATAATTCCCATGTTGGTTGAGAAAGTGTATGACCCATTTTACCTTTCCATACTCTTTTTGTATGCTGAGACCACTCTCATCATTACAAAAGTGGTCTCATGCACATTCTTAGGGTATGAGAACCGTGAACCAAAGATGAGTGGTTTTGGTACTCTAAGGATATAAGTGAGACCACTCTTATGGTCTCAGTGGTGGTATTAATAGATTATTGATCAGATTTGATCAATAAAGAAGGCCAGTGTCCGGGGCAGCAGGGTACAACATGACATCATCCACATATACGGTAATACGCTGATCTGTACCATCCTGTGCCTGGTATCCCCGAATGTGCTCATGTTGTCTGATGGCTTGTGCCAGAGGCTCAGTATAAATGAAAAAGAGATGAGGTGAGATTGGCAACCCTGTTGGTTGCCCCAATGCAGCTCAAACCGGAAGAAGAAACAGACGATAGCATGGACCTGCACCTGGAGATGCTGCATATGCCAAACAGCAGGTCTGTGAAGGGGGCGCCAGAGTGCTCCAGTGTCACACACAGAAAGGTCCAAGACAAACAGTCGATGCTTTCTCTGCATTGAGACTGACAGCAAAAAGCGGGGACCAAGTCATATAGTATAGTGAAGGATAGAGAGTGATCTCTTTACACTTTGCATTGTTTACCGTGACCTAACAACCGTGGTCTGGTCTGGCTGGATCAGGGGAGGCAGAATGGCATCCATCCATTTTGCTAAAATAGGCATTACGATTTTATAGTTGGTGTATAACACTGATATTGTTTTATAAGACTTAAAGCAATCTGGGAGCTTCCTAGCCTTGGGTATTTCAGAGATCACAGCATAGCTCCATGATGGTTTAGGGGTGGCCCCATCTAGGCGCAAGTTTGCCACTTTGAGAAAGGGTGGAGGGGCGGGGAGAGTTCCTGGGAGAATGTTTTGAGAAACCCCGCTGGATAACTGTCATTTCTCAGGCATCAGCTGTCCAGTTGTCTCCTGTACCTCTTGGTCTGAATATGGGGGCTACCAATGTTTCATTAGCATCATCTCTGAGCTGGGATCAGTGAACTCTAGCCAGAAATGCTTAGAGGGTAGACTGATGTGGGCTAGGCTCTGAGGCATACAACTTCTTGTAGTAGGCAGTGAAGGCCTCCACTATGGAACAAATGTCTCTGGTTACAGTCTTCGTGTCGTGGCATCTTACCTTTGTAATAGTGGCTCTCTGGCAGTATTCCCTCACCCTGTGGACAAGGAGTCATGCTACTCTGAGACCCTCAACATAATATTTTTGCCGGTGGAATCTCAAGGCTTTTTCTGTTTCTTCTAGCATGAGGTTATGTAGTTGTTTCCTCATTTTTGTGAGCATTGTAAGATCTATAAGTGTAACCTGCTGGTGTTGCTGCTGCAAGAGAGAAAGAGTGCCAAGGAGGGTAAAGGGGTATGTGAAAAGCTTGATGGGGGTTGGGAACTTGGGGAAGACTGGTATTGGGGATTTGCTTTACATTGGGAGGGGATAAATCTGATTTGTTCAAGGGATCTGCTTGGGGTTGGGGGATACTCTGGGCTCAGTAAGGACAAACTTAGTTGGCAGGTTTGAAACTATATTGCTCTTCTTGGAGTGGCCCTGAGCTGCCTTGGGTCTGGGGTGAGTCTGGGGCCAGACTCTGGGCAAACTGTTTGCGGACTTAACTTGCTTAAAATGTATAGTAGGATGACAACTTTTGAGCTAGATAGATACTGCATTGCTTTGAGTTGATTTGGTCTGCTTTTGATCGTTCGCTCCCTGTAGCAGGGGAGCCACTGGGTAATAGTTGGTACCCTTGTGGGGGAACAGGGCAACATGGCTTCAGCAAGTTGGGGACATGCTAGAGGAAATTGGTATAGGGGGAAGGAGGTGCATCCTGGAGCAGCTGATGGGGGCAACGGACTGTGTGGGGTCACTACCAGCTGGGGGTGGGACTTGGTTACAGGATGGGGGAGCAGGCTGGTGGGGCAACCGGACTGTGGGGTCACTACCAGCTGGGGGTGGGACTTGTTACAGGATGGGGAGCAGGCTGGTGGGGCAACGGACTGTGGGGGTCACTACCAGCTGGGGGTGGGACTTGTTACAGGATGGGGGGGAGCAGGCTGGTGGGGCAACCGGACTGTGTGGGGTCACTACCAGCTGGGGGGTGGGACTTCGGTTACAGGATGGGGGGGAGCAGGCTGGTGGGTTGCAGTGGCTATGGAGCTGCAATGGCCATGATGTCACAGTAGTGGCATGGGGCACGTGCTGTCACTGTGCTATTGAGCCAATAGAACTGTCTCTTTAACATGACATCTGGAGCTAGTAGAAGTAGCAGCAAAACAGAGAAATATGGTTTGAAAACTCAACATTCCTCACTAGATTTGGAAATAAATAGCTGTGTATTGTTAGCCTCTGCTAGCTGATGCTAGAATTCCAGCACCCCTAGGTTGCTAAGTTTCATTTTCCTTTTAAGGACACAGTCGAGTTCTGGTTTTACAGGTTACGACATTTGATTAAGTACAGCAGCATTGATTTTAAGTCTGTTCGGAAAGAATTTACAGCCATTTCAGGCTTTGCAAGCATTTGTGCTAAATGTAATTCACTTGGTTCTCACTCCATGTACGCAGTAGTTTGCATTTTAGTTTTATAGAGGAAAAGGAAACAGGCACAGAATATGACTGCAGACAAAGGATTCTAGGCCCACCCAGTCTGCCCATTTTTTAACCTTTTTTTTCGCTGTAGACCCTATTTGATCAGTGGTGCAAAATCCTCCCCCCATCCTTTACCCCTATGATTTCCCCCATCCTTTACCCCTATGATTTCCCCCATCCTTTACCCCTATGATTTCCCCATCCTTTACCCTATGATTTCCCCATTCTTTACCCTATGATTTCCCCATCCTTTACCCCTATGATTTCCCCATCCTTTACTCTATGATTTCCCCATTCTTTACCCTATGATTTCCCCATTCTTTACCCTATGATTTCCCCATCCTTTACTCCTATGATTTCCCCATCCTTTACCCTATGATTTCCCCATTCTTTACTCCTATGATTCCCCATTCTTTACTCCTATGATTTCCCATCCTTACCCCTATGATTTCCCCATTCTTACTCCCTATGATTTCCCCATCCTTTACCCCTATGATTTCCCATTCCTTTACCCTATGATTTCCCATTCTTTACTCCTATGATTTCCCATCCTTTACTCCTATGATTTCCCATCCTTTACCCCTATGATTTCCCATTCTTTACTCCTATGATTTCCCATTCTTTACCCCTATGATTTCCCCCATCCTTTACTCCTATGATTTCCCATCCTTTACCCCTATGATTTCCCATCCTTTACTCCTATGATTTCCCCATCCTTTACCCTATGATTTCCCCATTCTTTACCCCTATGATTTCCCCATCCTTTACCCCTATGATTTCCCCATTCTTTACTCCTATGATTTCCATTCTTTACCCCTATGATTTCCCCATTCTTTACTCCTATGATTTCCCATCCTTTACTCCTATGATTTCCCCCATTCTTTACCCCTATGATTTCCCCCATTCTTTACTCCTATGATTTCCTCCATCCTTTACCCCTATGATTTCCCCCATTCTTTACTCCTATGATTTCCCCCATTCTTTACTCCTATGATTCCCTTGTGCCTGTCCCAGACATTTTTGAACCCCACTACTGTATTCGATCCCACTAACTCTGCTAGAAGGCTGTTCCAGGTATCCACCAACCTTTCAGTGAAGAAGTACTTCCTCACATCCCTCCTAAATTTACCCCCCCAGCTTCATAGTGTGCTCCTTTGTTCTAGAGCACCTTTATCCTCTGAAAAATACCCCCCTCCTGTACCTTATTAACCCACGTGAGGTACTTAAAGGTCTCTCTCATATTCCCTCCTCCATCCGCCCCTCCAGGGTGTACATATTTAGCTCATTTAGTCTCTCCTCGTAGGGCTTCTGATGCAGACCTTGCACCATTTTAGTAGCCCTCCTCTGGACTGCCTCCACGCTATGTCCTTCCTGAGATGTGGTCTCCAGAACTGGACACAGTACTGAAGGTGGAGTCTCACCAGTGATCTATATAGGGGCAGCATCACCTCCCTCTTTCTGCTGGCGATACCCCATCCTATGCACCCCAGCATCCCACTAGCACTTCTGACTGCCTTGTCACAGTGCCTGGCCACCTTTAGGTCATCTGCATTCAAATGCAGCCCCTAACCGCCACAGTATGGGAATCGTATTAGATATGTAATCTGCAGCTAAGATAAACGTTTTGTAAGCTAAATATCATGCGAAGTTCTTTTTTTTCCAATCTTTAATTTCTCCTCCTGTACTACTAGGCGGCTCTCACCTGACAATCACCCCCTGCTCCATTACCTACATCGCCAGGTACTTACCCAACCTCCGAGTTCCCCCGTGGCATATCCCCTGTGGTGGGACCTTTGGGAGCATGCTTTCTCAGCGGGAGCAGGATCAGTCTGAGAGGTAGATGCCTAGTTGATGGGGTGGGGCCTGCGAAAGGCCATTCGCCATCTGCCCACTTTAGTGGTTTACCACCATTTGCTCCACAGGGGGGAGTGCCAGCATGCAGTAACACAACATGCGTATGTGCAGGTGTGTGCAAGCACACATCGGTATCTGCAGCATTCCACGACCCCTTAGCCAGCCTCTGCTGCCTAGCCTTCACCTTGGGAAACAGTTGGAGAACTAAAAATGACTGGCATCAAACTACTCAAATGCCCTACTCTGAAGGGGAAAGTTTTCCTCTAAATTTCCATGTAAAATGCCATACAAGTCACGTGCAACTGGGGCATGAAAAAAACATGAAATGCACCACCCATTGGGCACAGGAGATACCCAAATCTTCAGGTACCCCCCCCTCACATTTGCTCCACATTGCCCAAGAAGGTTGGGGGTGTCTGTGGGAGGAATACATAAAGTGCTGTGTAATAACCACAAGACAGCATTACACACGAGTTTGAAAAAGTGGAACATTACACACTGAACATTTTAAAAAGAGAACCTGTCATGCCCACTGGAAAAAAAAAATCCCATGAACCCACAAAGCTCCCGTACTTGTTTTTTTTTCTTTTTTTAATACTATTTATTTATTGTTTTATACAAAACATACAGTACAGTCTACCAACATTTGATTTATCAATTGACCATCTAATACTGGGAGGGCACCACTCCTCTTAATATAGTCATATATCTCATCAAATGTTAAAAGATACGACATTTGGGGGTACAGTATAGCCACTTTAATATAGTAAGTGTTTCCCTCTAATAAGACTGTGTTAAGAGCCCATGAACAGCACTAGGATAATGTAAACATAGTCAAAGTCTAAAGTCCATAATGACTATCCTATTTAGGAGTCAAAAACATTATTCTACGTGCTAAAACCATAGTAAGTGCACAAAAGTGCATATCTCGCTAGATAAGGTATTATAAAATCAAATCAAACTGGCATTAGAATTCGATCTCCAGAACTACATTTTAACTATAATTTGCTCCCTTACTTGTGTGGGGGTTAAGCCCTTCTTTTTTTTTTTTTAATTCTTTTTACTTAAGACCAGCTTTTATAAACATGGCAATCCATATACAAATATAGAGCTATGCAGTAATTTATACAGTACGAGCCATTACTGAAATTGCCCAGATTACAGCTCCATGTGAGGGGATATAGCAAAAATTATGTATGTTATTTATTTATTGGGTTTCCGATTACTGTGTAAGGACTCTAGACAATAATATGCCTATTTTCTGGCACAACCCAGAAGAATACAGTTACCAGCACAATGGAGTACAAATACAGGAAGGAAATAATGACATTAGAAGTATCGTAGTTTCACAATACTATACCTGAGCAGTAGCTATACAATACGGTGCATGAATCTAGGGAGCAAGGAGACCCAGGACACTGCAATGATAAACAACAGGAGCATAAGGTGTGAACCACCCATGAAGAATAAACACCTGAGCTACACAGTGCCATTACTGACGGGGGGTCAGTTGCACCTCAAAACATCCAGCACACAGAGTCTTGGTCTTACTGTGTGAAGCCTACAGAAACATAGAAAACATAGAATTTGATGGCAGATAAGGACTGCTTGGCCCACCCAGTCTGCCCATTTCCCTACCTGATGGATGAGCTGCAGATTCTAGTTAATCAACAGCTTACTTCCTCCTGTCCCCCACTAGAATTGCCTTATGCCTGTCCCATGCATTCTTGAATTCTCCCACTGTTCCTGACTCCACAGCTTCCTCAGGAAGGCTGTTCCATGCATTCACAACTCTCTCTGTGAAAAAATACTTTCTAACATTACCTCTGAGCCGTCCTCCCTCTATCTTCAAATTGTGCCCCCTTGTTCTTGCACATCTCTTCTTCTGAAAGATACCGCCCTCTTGTACCTTGTTAATTCCCTTGTGATACTTGAAAGTTTCTATCATGTCCCCCCTCCCTCCTTTCAAGGGTATACGTGTTAAGCTACTTAAGTCTCTCCTCATATGTCTTCTGGTGCAGACCTTGCACCATTTTGGTTGCCCTCCTCTGAACAGCCTCCACTCTGTCTATGTCTTTGAGGAGATGGGGTCTCCAGAATTGCACGCAGTACTCCGGATGGGGTCTCACTAACTGTCTATGGAGAGGGATAACAACTTCCTGTTTTCTACTGTTGATGCCTCTCCCTATGCAACCCAGTATCCCCCCAGCCCTCCTTATTGCCTTCTCACATTGCTTACCCACCTTTAGGTCATCTGATATAACTACTCCTAGGTCTCTTTCAATTTTTGTTGTTGTTATTAACTCACCCCCCATTGTGTACTCTTCCCCTGGGTTTTGTTTCCCAGATGCATTACGTGCACTTCTTTGCATTGAATCTGAGCTGCCACATATCTGACCATTCCTCCAACCTTGCCAAATCCCTTTTCATTCTTTCCACCCCACCTTGTGTACCAACTCTGTTGCAGATCTTTGTGTCATCTGCAAAGAGGCATACCTTTCCTTCCAGGTGCTCTCCAATGTCACTTACAAAGATATTAAAGAGGACCGGTCCCAGTCCCGAACCCTGCAGTACCCCGCTAGTTACCCTCCTTTCTTCACTGTGGACTCCGTTTACTATTACCTTTTGCGTCCTGTTTTCCAACCAGTTTTTTATCCAGGCTACCACCTTGGGACTCACTCCAAGGCTGGCTAACTTGTATATTAATCTTTTGTGTGAGACTGTGTCGAATGTCTTGCTAAAATCTAGGTAGGCCATATCCACAGCCCCTCCTTGGTCTACTACCTTGGTCACCCAGTGAAAGAAATCTTTTAGGTTCGTCTGACATGACCTTCCTGCTGTGAAACCATGCTGCCTTGGGTCCTGTACCCCACTGGCCTCTAGGTACTCAACAATTCTTTCCTTCAGAAGTGATTCCATCATTTTCCCTACCACTGAAGTCAAACTAACTGGTCTGTAGTTTCCTACCTCTGCCCTGCTCCCACTTTTGTGAAGTGGAATCACATTTGCCCTCCTCCAGTCCTCAGGTACCATTCCATCCTCCCATGATTTATTAAAGACAGTAGTGAGTGGTGTTACTAGTTCTACCCTTAGTTCTTTTAGTATTCTTGGGTGAATCCCATCAGGCCCCATTGCTTTGTCCACCCTCAGTTTCAAGAGTTCTTTCAAAACCCTTTCTTCTGTGAATGGACTGGTATCGACCCCCCTATTCAGAGTTTCTCCCTTGTTTGGTTTAGGCACCTCCCCCTCCTCATCTGTTGTGAATACTGAGCAGAAATATTCGTTCAGTATCCCTGCTTTTTCACTGTCACCCTCTGCCCACATTCCCTCCCCTTTATTAAGTCTCTGTATCCCTCCCTTCATCTTTTTCCTCCCTAATGTACCTATAAAGTTTTATCCCCTTCTTAACAGGAGCTGACTATCTTTCCTCAGTTTGTGCCTTTGCTATTCTGACTGCCTCCTGCCTCCTTCTGCTTTAACTGATAAAGTTCTCTGTCCTTCTCCTTCTGTGTTTCTTATATTTCCTGAATGCTATCCTTTTCTCCTAACCTCCCTGCCACCTCTTTTGAGAACCATAGTGTTTTTTTCCTTCGTTTGTTTTATTAATTTGCTTTACACAAAGGCTTGTTGCCTCTGCGTTGGCTGTTTTGATTATTCCCCATTGTTCCTCCACCCCTCCCTCTTGCCCATTTGCTAGTGCTTTTCTAAGACACTCTCTCATTTTCCCAAAGTCAGCCTACCTAAAGTCCAATACTCTTGTTTTTGTATGGCTTGTCTCTATGTCTGTGTTTATTGTGAACCACACTGTTTGGTGGTCACTTGTTCCCAGATGGCTACCTGCTTCTAAATCTGAGATCCTTTCTCCTTCCCCATTTGAGAGTACCAGGTCTAAGATTGCTCCCCCCCCCCGAGTGGGTTTCAACACTAGCTGTCTGAGGCATGCCCCTGTAGGGAATCAAGAATGACCCTGCTCTTGGATATGCCTGCAGCAAAGGTACTCCAGTTAACATCTGGCATATTCAGGTCCCCCATCAACAATATCTTCCCTTTTTCTGCCATTTTAAGGATGACTTCTATCATTTTCTTGTCCATTTCCTCCCCCTGAGTTGGGGATCTGTACACAACCCCCATGCGGATTGTGGTGCCATTTCCTGTCTCCAGGGTGACCCATAGTGACTCATCAACTTCCTGTTTACTCTTTAGTTTTGGTTCTTTAATCCCTTCCCTTATATAGAGAGCTACTCCTCCTCCTCCTCCTCTTTTACCCACCCTGTCCCTCCTGTAGATTGTGTATCCTGGTATGTTGACTTCCCACTCATGGTTCTCTGTGTACCATGTTTCAGTGACTGCCACAATATCCAGGCATCCCTCTTCTATTAAGGCCACTAGTTCAGGGAGCTTGTTGCATAGACTACGGGCATTGGTACTCATCACCTTCCATTTATTTTTTATGGTCTTACCCCTTTTAGCCCCATCCCTGTCCTTAACACCTTTTTCTGCATTTATCCCTGTCCTGTTCCCTACTGACTCCTCTGCTTTGGTGTTTACCTCTCTAACTACTACGCTTTGTGGGGGGAGGCTGGGATTTCCCTGCTCCTTTTCAGTGCATCCTCCCTTGACTAGTTTAAATGCTTGCCAATGAAGCATTTAAACCTGTCACCTAGGATCCTGGATCCCCCCCCCCCAGACCCAGGTCCCAGTCACACATCATAACTGAGTCAACATATCACTCCATGGAACTCCCAGCATCAATTCCACCCAGACATTTAATTTTCATTTTTATTTTTTATACTTGTGAGCCAATGGGCATAAATGACCATTTTCATTAGCAACAAGTCTATATGAAATAATACAATATAAACAGAACAATACAAATAAACACAAAAATGAAATAATTTATGAATCATAACATGAACAAACAGTTCTAGAATGTAACCAATCCTTCAGTAAAATGTTCAGTAAATACACAGGGATCTTTGGCTTTATGGCTTTTAACCCTTAGGCTGTCAACAGAATTAGAACATAAAGGAATTCTGGACTAATATATCATAGCGAAGGTTAAAACATGGAACAACATATTGCCTGAAGGGGACAAATCTAGTATCACGTACATTTTTATTACTTTTAAACAACCAGGAAATTGGGGATGGAAGCAGACCCAAATAACGTGTTTTGCGTTAGAACAGCCAGATTGATCTTACACCTGTTCTCTAAATAAAAACAGCCAAAAGAAGCATAAAGGACACGACGGTGGGTGCGCCTGGGTGGCTCGGTTATAAATCTACAGGTGCCATTATAAGCTATCCATAGTTTGGAAAGGGCACACTCGTTAGCCACAGAATAAACTGTCAGGCCATAGTCCAGTACAGAACAGAGAAGACTGTGAGCCAACAGTTTCCTAGATTCAGGGGTCAAAAAGTTCTTTATTCTGAATAAAGTATCTAGTCTCTGATGTATTAATAACATGTTTTATGTGCTGTTCATAAGATAGAGTTTCATCAACATGAACACCAAGGTACTTAAAACAGTTACTTTTTCAAGTGGTCCATCTCTAAGATCATAAACTGATAAGTTGGAATTGCTTACTATCCTTGACCCTGAAAAAAATCATAAATTTAGTTTGTTAGCACTTTTTTTTAAACTTTAACATGAATGGTACTTTGTGGATTGACTTGATCTAAATGGGTAAAGTGAAGGTTTACAAATGTTGCAACTGCATTTAGTGAACAATTCCAACTGTATGAATAGTTAACAGTAGTCCAAGCACTGCCTTAAAAGAAAATTAGGCTATGAATGTTTTCATGCCATGGCAAAATATTTAAAGCAGATCATCTGCAGTCAAAGGCCCTCGTAAACCCTCAGCAGAGTCTTTTGAATGAGGCACACATCAGGACAGGGAGATTCCTCATAGTCGTGATGGCAAAAGCCTCCTAGAGCGGGGGAGAGAACCCTCTGGATGCATGGCCATATAGTCGGTGCTGCTCTACTCAAAACTGAAACATGAGGGGCGGGGGGCAGCTGCAGAATAAGGGGGGGGCTAGCTGCACAATCGAGCAGACTTGATAGACCACAAGGCCTTTATCTGCTGGCAATTTTGCATGTTCGTATGTGCGACATTTCTGGGGAATAAAAGACTAGTCATTAAATGGGGCAGACAGAATATGCCCAGCAAGTGAATATAGCAGTCCTCAATTAGCGCCACTGCTTACCTCCTGCCACACCCTGGTGTCCTCCTCATCCCCCCTCCCCCTTCCTCTTACGTGAGTCACAAGGTATCAGTTCACAAGGCAGACTACTGATCCACATCTAATTCTGGCACTGCATCTTGGGTCCCAAAGACCAATTTTTTTACAATTCTTGAAAGAAGTACACCTTTTTTTTCTTTCAACTCTGTTTCCCTCCTGGTCACTGACTACTAGGGCATCTCTTGTGTGGGGACCCACTCATCCAGCCTCTATCACCTGCCTGAACCCCTACCCTACAACCCCTTATGGGAGAAGGCGGGGACCATGGAGAGTCAAGTCAGGTTGGAACCGGCATTGAGCATGTGAACTGGGAACTTGAGCCCCCCATTGCCACCTCCCCCAGCAGCTGGGGTTTTCCATTGTAGTTACTCCCCTGAGGCACAGACATGCAATGACTTCTGTATGCAGATGATGTGATCCGCTTCCTCCCACTGACGTCCACCGTCGCCTCGCCCCATCAGCAGCCTCTGCTCCTTGTAGTGCCCCCGGTCTCCACCGGCACCCACTACAGAGCGTGGAACCCCCAACAACCCACCACAGGAGAGGAAAGCAGTCCTCTGGATGCTCAATTCTCTCCTTCCCCTGCCGACCCCTGGCATCCCGAGTCCATTCCTGAACTCGGGTCACCAGTATGGCATGAGGTGTGGCATCCAGCACCTCAACCCTCAGTGCCACTGGGCCGGCTAAGAAGTACATCTTTTTTTTTGTATATTCTATTTTAGCTCCTTTCCACTGGGGAACTCTCTCAGGCATCCCTGCTACCCGCAAGCTCTACCTCCCTCCTGAAGCTTCTCTCTCCTCACCCCTGCACCAGCATGACAGACCCCCCATCTCTGCACCCCCCAAGGTGGGGCCACCTTATCCACCCAGGGTGCTCTATCTAGGAATTTAATGTGCCAGTTGGGCGGTCAGCCCTGGTGAGGAGAGAAGCCCGGCACTGGAGTGTGGCTTGGCAGGGCATGGTGCCATTGCCTATCCCTATGGATGTTTTTTTTCCTTGGTTTCCTCCCTAGGAATGCAGCATGCAATGACATCTGTGCATGGCTACCTTGCTGGTGTCTGCCACACTCCACCCCTTACGTCAGTCGGTGTACTTGTAGTGCCCCTGATCTCCATTGGGGGCCACTTGGACACCGAGTGTCCCTGGATCCCTCCCCAGGGAGAGGAGAGCTGTCCTATGGATGCTCCATCCTCTCCCTCCCCTGCTGACCCCTGGCCACCTGAGTCCATCCCTGAACCCGGGTCGCCAGCATGGTGTGAGGTGTGGCATCCAGCACCTCAACCCTCAGTGCCACCAGGCCAGCTTTAAGAAGTACATGTTGACCAAGTAAATGACCTTTAGATGGGCTGGGTATTGAAGCGCATGTGTCACACCCAGGGACCGTAGGGTTGCCTGCAAAGCATCAAGGGCCCTCCTACAGTCCCTAGTTGCCTAACTCAGGTCTGGGAAAAGGGAGATCTTCATATCATTCTCTGATATCAGTGGCCCCATCCTCCAGGTTGCATTCATCAACCAGTCTCTCTCACATGGTCCTGCTTAGACAAACAGTACTGTCCTTAGTGCCACACCATCATCACACCTTTTTCTGGGGGTTATCCAGTAGACTTTACATATACTCTGGGCCATATGCAACTGGCGCTCCTCCCTGAGCCAGTGTCCAATATAAGTAGCAGGATTATCTCCCTCTGATGTTTCTGGGAGGCCTAAGAGTGGAATATTAGAGGCCCTCGTTTGATTTTCCAGTACCTCTAACTGGAGTCTCAGGCTCTTATATTGCCCAGCCAATACTGGTGTGGCTTACAACGCTGCTCCTGTTGCCTCTTTTGCCTCAGAGACTGCCTGCTATGGCTGTACTTCACAGGCAGTCAACTAAGTATTAAAGTCCTGAAACGTATCAAAGAGTGCAACCACCCAAGCCCTCAGAGCTGATGTGGCTCGCAGCACATCCCACAGCATAGGCTCCAGGTCTGACTGTAGTTCCTGGTTTCCAGTGTTCATAGTGTACGCGCTCAGTGACACTGATTGACAGTTCAGAGTGAGCTGTCATTTACTGAGCACTTATTGTATACAGTACGCTCTCATTGAGAGCTCAGTCGGCGGCCAGCCATGGTGGAGAGAGGAGGGCTGTGCTGGTTACCAGCTTGGTTTCAGGATGCGGGGAGTGGGGTGGTTGGGCACCACCTGCCAGGCTGGGGGTCCACTAGACCACCACAGGCAAGATTCCATTCAATTCACAGGGGATCGGGGATAGGGAGGGGTGTTCACTAGACCAACAGGGAAATGTTTTACTGGACTATACAGGGAGTCAAGATGGGAGGGTTACACTGGAAACCAGGGACCAGTCTGTTTTATATCAGGCAGGTGATCAGGTGGGGGGAGAAATTGCTAGACCACCAGGGAATCTTTTTCATCATAATGGCGAGGGATCGGGTGGTGGGGAGGGACTGCTAGACCACCAGATGTTTTTTATTATAACAGGTGAAGGATTGGGTGGGGGGAGGAACCACTAGACCACCAAGGAATCTTTTTTATTATAATGGGTGAGGGATTGGGTGGGGGAAGGGATGGATAGACCACCAGGGAATCTTTTTTATTATAACGGGCGAGGGATCAGATGGGGGGGGGGAGGAGCCGCTAGACCACCAAGGAATATTTTTTATTATAATGAGCGAGGGATCGGGTGGGGACAGGGACCGCTTGACCACCAGGGAATCTTTTTTATTATAACAGGTGAGGGATCGGGTGGGGGAGAAACCACTGGATCACCATGGAATCTTTTTTATTGTAACGGGCGAGGAATTGGCTAGGGGGAGAGACCACTAGATGACCAGGGAATCTTTTTTATTATAATGGACAAGGGATCAGGTTGGGGGTGGGACCACTAGACCAACAGAGATCTATCTTTTTTTTATAATGGGGCTGGCATTCAGCAATCACAAGGGGGAGCACTGGCCACTAGGGTCATGCTTGTTTTTTTCGGGCCGGCAGTCGGCAAACAGTGGGGAGCAGGGAGGGACCACTAGACTACCAGGGACTGCGGCTGCATGTTGAGCAGGGGCTGGAGGTGCACTACGCTCCACACAGCCTGTGTAAATGGGTCCATAATGTGCATGCAAATGGCCATCTAGTGCCTTACGTGCCCAGTGGGCTCATTTACACAGGGGCTTTTGTGACCTGGAAATAGCACACTAGTGCTATCTGTTGTGAGGCCCTTCACTTTGCTACGGGTTGGGGTGACACCAGTGGGGTAGCGCTGGCAGTACTGGGGTTACTGCCAATGCAACCTAGCCCTAGTCACAACTGTCTGACTGTGAACAACAATTTTTGAACCCTGGGCAGTCATAAATCACAATGCAAAATGTTGTGTTGTCTCAGAGATCTTTTGTTAATCTGGCCCCAGAGCTTATAACAGCTATAGCATGCATTGTAGGCTACTGAATCTCCCACTGCTACAGCCCTCCTCTGATGTCAGCTGCAGGGGATACTGGGATTTGTGGTTAAAAAAAATGTCAGTTTGCAAGTCAGCAGAATCAGTCTGAAACAATCTCCGATGCTGCAGTAAACAGTAAGCAAAAAAATGTTTTTGCACACAAAGTGCAAATTGGGATGAATTTGGGGAGGCAGTATAGTGCAGTGGTTTAAGGCTCTGAGCTGCAAATCTGGTGATATCCAGCAGACCAGACCTGGGTTTGAATCCCACTGCTTCCACTTGCATATTGTGTGACCCTGAGCCAGTCACTTAACTTCCCTGTGCTTCCAGGTCGCACCTGTCAAAAAGCTTTCAGCTTAGTGTGCTATTTCTGGTTAAACAACTAAAAAAAAAAAAGGTGTGGGGCTCTTTATGCTGACTTCCCCTTTAAAACAGGTTATTTTCTCCTAAAACTTCACCTGTTCCTGTTGCTTAATCCTTCCATAAAGTCATGGGGCTCAATTTTCTGTCGGTCTCTAGATCTGCACAATATGGCTGCAGCAAACTCCAGGTATGTCAGGGACCCTGTGCCCTATTCTAGAAAAATGGGAGTCCCTGCACCAAAGTCCCAAGAGTTGCCACAGCCACAGGGTTGTGACAAACCTTTGGCACACCTGAGGGATTTGAAGGAGGGTCCCATCAACCCCCCCAGCCCGGTGCAACCTTAGTCGAGCCACAAAAGTGTGTGTGTGGGGGGGAGAATATGCCTGCAAGGTCAGGACCAGAGACAGAGAGACCAGTGGGGGTGCCATAGGGGGTGATGGGGAAATGGTAGCATGGCAAAACTCAGAGATGGTACCTGGTGGAGGTGCCATGCCCACAGGGACAGAGCCAGTTTGCACGAGTACACAGAGGTTAGCATGGATGAATCCTGTCCCAGGACCCCAGTTGAAAACAGCCCTGACACCTGCTCCAGAGGTGACACTGTACCCTACCTGCGGTAGTTGGCATTGTCTGCAGATTATGGGGTGCAGTCAGTGGTCAGGAATGTTCCCTGGGCACTGCAGCATTCCCCTGGTACACAGCCCACCGCGTGGAGGCAAGCTGATGCCCAGTTACACTGTTGGGGACTGTGTCGACTCTGGGGTAGGTGCCAGGGCTGCTGCCACCTGGGGTCCAGGACAGGGTTTGTCCAGGCCAACCTCCATGTACCCTGGTCAGTTGGCTCTGTCCCTGTGGGCATGGCACCTCCACCAGGTGCCACCTCTGAATCCTGCCACTGCTGCCATTCTCTTGTTGCCCCCTATGGCACCCACTGGTCCCTCGGCCCCTGGTCTCAACCTTGCAGGCTCCCAAACCCCTCCCTCTGAGGCAGTGGTGCAGGTCTAAACTCAGCCCTCTCATGCATCCATGGTGGGGCTTCTAAAATCCCCAATAAGGGGATGGTGCAGCCCTGCCATGGTGCAAGCCCCCCTGCGACCTGTTGCACTGGCACTTCTGGCGCAGCGCGGCTTCGGTGCAAGGCATCCTGAGTTTGACACAGCCTGCTTTTGAAAATCGGGATTGCTGCAGTATTTGGCACAAGGTGCCACTTGCATCAAATCCTTTTGGCGCAGTAACCTTGCGCCAAATGTCGGACTTTGAAAATTGAGCCCACAGTCTTTAGTTTATGACATCACAGCCTGTTGCCACAGAAATAATTGTTATGTTGCAAAGAGAGGATTATGATTTTGGTGCAGGAAAAACAGCTGGAACAGATGAAATCTAAGGGACAAAAGCCTGGTTTTATGCACATATTTTTTTTTCCTTACTATTTATACCCCCGAGCACCGCATCTGCCCCTTCCATCAGGGACTCCCCTGGCATCCTGCAGGGCTCCGCCAGGCATCTTGGAGTTGCTGCAGAGGACTGACCCCCATCCTGCCACAGATAAGGGTTGTCCCCCCCACTCCAATGTGTTGTGTCAGGTGGTCCAGCTGAGCTTCCCCAGAGCCTGGTCATGTGGCTAAGGTGCCAGCGCCCATCTGCAGGAGCAGATGTGGGGATTTTCCATGTTTTCTGGTGCTCCCCTGCCCCCAAGGACAATGGCATACAAGGGGGTCCAAGAAGACGAGGGCACATCGAGACATGCCACTGCTCCAGACCTCAGCTGACACCCTCCCCTCCCCATTCTCTGCTGACCCAATTTGCACTTCAACCTGTGGTCACCCTAATGGCGGTATTGCAATGGGACCAGCAGCTCACTCTCTCCCGAGTAGGAGAGGAATGCCGGCGCTTGAGCTTTTCTCCAGCTGGCTCCCTCCAGAAAACCGGCCTTGCTACCGACGCAAATGTCTTTTTAGTTATAAAAAATAAACTGTCCTGAAAAATCAAACTGTTTGGGAATGTTTAGATATGAGTTCTGCTGATTCACTGGAATCTTTTCAGACTTATATGCTGTAACTAAATAAATAGTCACTGTAAACAACAGTTGAGGTTGCTTCGTGGGAAATATTCTGCTTATCAGAACCATGTCCAAGCAGCCTGTTCTTCAGAGAGTTGTAACTGTCAAGCTGGGTCCCCAGTCCCCACATGAAAGGTCAACTGGAGACTCCCTCCCTGGGCACATCTTCAAGAACTTGGTGTACAACTGTTACAGATAAGACAAGGAGATATGCTCTGACTCCAGCAGAAGATGTTCTGTTTTACACTGAAGCTCTGAGACGCCGCAGCTAGACTACAACTGGGCATGTGCTACACTGAGGCCGGTTTAGGGTCGAATGTTGTGCAGCACCAGAGTGCACTTTGTAAATGAAGAGCACATGCATCCCTGCTTGAGTACTACTAAATTAAGGCGTGCCAGTCTTGCAGACTTGTCAATGTTTTTTTATTTACTATTCTTTCTCTCACCTGGCTCGGGTGGGGGGTCTGCCTGTTTTTCCCAGACAGACTATGAGCACCATATTAGTTTTGTCAATTCTCATTTTTATTTTTCATTTTTTATCTTCCTTTCATTCTGGACTTGCCCCTATTGGCCAGCCTGTCCAGCCCCACCATCCACCTTCTCCAGGCACTTACCCCCCAGCCTCCATCCCTCATTACTTGCCCCTCATGATGGGGCTTTCGGGGATATATCCCTCTGGGTATTGAGATCTGGTGGAGGAGGGTGCCTGATCGGTGGTACAGATCTGCTAGGGGCTGGCTGTCACTCTGCGCAGCCAGCTACTTTTCCTCTGGTTTCATCCCTGCAAACTAGGTGGCATGCAAGCACGTGTGTGCATGTGGGGGGTGTCAGTATTGACAACGACTGCATGCAGCATGCTTCTGCTGGCAGATCATGCTCCCCCACCCACCAGCAGGAGCTGCTGCAACAACAGAACATGCCACCTCCCTTCCCCTGGCTGGGACACGCTGCCATTGGCAGAGCTACTCCCCAGCTTAACCACCTGACTACCATCTCCAAGTTTGTTCCTGAACTTAGGTTGCCAGCACAGAAATACGGGCTATCAGTCAGCCTCTTGGTTCTCTCTTTTTGTTTGCTCCTTCCAGGGCCCCTGCAGCCCCATTTCTTTGAGCTCTCACATGCTGAGTCTCCCTTCTGCCCATCAGAGCTGACTCCCACTGCTACACCTGTCTTGGCTTTCCCCAGAGCTCTGCCGACATTCCCCATTGGTGGTACAGCTTATGTCTGCAGGGCCTCCCAGTTGAGTGGCCGAGAGGCGCCTTTTACTAGTGGTGTCGGTCGGGGGCCAGGTGTGGCGCGCTGGGCGGTTGGCCGCAGGAGGGAGGCCTACTGAAGGATGTCATCTGGTGCTGCAGGTGGCCATTTTCCTCTGTTCTGGGGTACCTTTCCACCTCCCACAATGCGTGCAGCTCTGTCAGCATCCTGGGGACAGGGGAGTTTGGCAGCGTGTGGTCACCCATGCTGCCAAGAACGCTTCCATAAACTACCACCAGGAGCCACTAGGAAAGTGGCTCGCAACATCTCACCCACTCCTCTTCCTGGGAGGGAAGCATCCAAAGGACACTGTCAACTCCCTTCCTGCCAGCTTCCGGTCTGTGCATCTGGGCTTGGGACGCGAACCTGGGTCACCAGCATGCCAGAGTTCTCATTTTTAAGAGCAAATACAGTCAAAAACACATGTACTGTCTGGGAAATAATGTCTGTTTTGGTATTTGCCCTGGTTCCTTCTGCAGTATAGCGCATATTGGGTCGCTTATCTATTTTTATTCATTTATTTTATTTATTTAAAATTTGTTAACTGGGAAAGGCACGCTGAGCCTAGTCTCATTTCCAGGTGTGACCCGGGGATGGGGTACACAGAAAGGAGGTACAGGCAGTAGCATAATTAAAATTCAAACAAATAAGTACAATACAAAAACCCAGTACAGTACACAAAATAAAGTAGAATATAATACAGTGCTCTGGTATGTACAAACAAGGCTGTGGGAAATACAGTGATGAGCAAAAGTAAAACATTTTTAGAAGAAGGATACCTTACAATGACAGTGCTGCTCCTAGAAACAAAACCCTGTCTTGTGTTAAATACCTCATAGTAAAATATTGCTTTGAAAATGTGCCTTTCAGTTTGTACTGGTTAGCTTTGTAAACCTGAGCACTAAAGCATGGTCAGGCACTGGGCTACTGTAAGCTACTTGAAGTTCTAGGGGGAAGGGACATCATCAAGTGTCTTATACTGTAGGGTCAGAAATTTAGAGTACCCTGAATACGGCAGTGCTATCATTTCTTCCCATGTGTTTCTGCTCCACCGTCCTCTGCCCTGTGTGGCCCCCCTGGCCTGTCACCGATTTTCTCATGGACTTACCGGTTATCCACCACTTGTCCAAGACCACATGTGGTGGTGGGTGGTCTGCCATATTGGTCTTGCGGTGCCTGCGGGGGGGGGCTGAATAGGGTGGGGGGGCTGGTGATGTCATTTTCCTCCATTTTTTTCCCAGGATGCTGGTGTGCAATCTCATGCAGATGCACACATGCACACACACACACTAACATGCATGCCAGTGTCTGTTGGCAGCCCATCTCCTTCTGGTACGCTCACATGCACTGCCACCTGGCTTCCACCTGGTGGCAGTCTTGCAGCAAGTTGTAGACTCCCCCACCCTGAAGAAGGACAGAATTCCATGGGATGCTCAATCTTCCCTGCCCTGGCATGCCCCCATTGACCAGTGCGCATTCCCAAATCTGTGTTAACGGCATCCTGAGCAAAACTCCTGCCGCTACTCCGGCAGGCTGGTTCAGGAACTTAATGTTAGGAAAGGGGAAATTATTTAACAAGGAGAGGCACACTAAGCTGGAGATTGTTTCCAGGTGTGACCTGGGAGCATAAGGAAGTTAAGTGACTTGCCCAGAGCCACACAGTATGCAAGTGGGGGCTGATGAGATTCAAACCCAGATCTCCAGGTTTGCAGCTCAGTGCCTTTAACCACTGCACTATACTGCCTCCTTATGTTAGTACTATTCTAAAATGCATTTTTTGATTGATGTTTTTATAGTTTAAATTCTACTGATTTTATTGTACCTGAGGGCTTCCAGCTGTTAACATAACCTTTTAGAATGCAGTCAGCCAATCAGAACGCTCCATTTCTGGTCCTAGTTTTACAAAACGTTAAAACATCTCCTTAACTTTCTGTCCTTAGGAAGACAAGGCAGCAGACACTACAGATGGGTGCAATGAACCTCACTCACAACTGAAAGATGTTGAAAAGAGTAAAGACTGTGACCCAGAAAAGGGAAGGAAGAAGGAAGAACGCTGTACCAGGACGACTGAGAAAGGAAAGGCTGAACAACTGAAAAACTCAACTGAGAAGACAAAAGAGGAGAAGTGCCTCAATGCAAATGAGAAGGAGAATGTCGATAAATGCAACGAAAGGAAAGCGACTGAAGACAAGTGCCCTGCACTTAATGAAAGCAAGAGAGGTGCTGGAAAGGAGAAACCATATACAGAGTTAAAAAAGGTAAATGACGATACAAAAGAGACCAAATCGATCACCAAAGGTCAGACTACAGAGTCCGAAAACAGCTCCAACACACCTTTGGAGAATCTCACAAATCAGAACAAAGAACTAAAAGTGGGAGATGAAGAAGAGGCCGCCCCTAGCATCTTTGATGAAGCCTTAGAGCAAGTGAGAAACAATGATCCACAACTGGTAGAGGTAAACGTCAATAACTCAGATGCTATAAACAATGACACTTTAATTCGTTTTGCAGAAGCCCTGTGTGAGAACACTGTAGTTAAGACTTTTGCGCTGGCAAACACCCGCGCTGACGACCATGTTGCTAATGCCATCGCTGCCATGCTGCGGCGAAACAAGACAATCGTTAGCCTTAACCTTGATTCAAATCATATCACCGGCAAGGGAATCATTGCATTGATCAGGGCTTTGCAGTACAACAGCACCTTGACAGAGTTGCGGTTTCATAACCAAAGGCATATATGTGGAGGAAAGACTGAAATGGAGATCTCAAAGCTTTTGAAAGAGAACATCACCTTGTTGAAACTGGGTTACCATTTTGAGCTGGCAGGCCCACGTATGACAGTTGTTAATCTTCTGAGCAGGAACATGGATAAACAAAGGCAAAGACGTCTACAGGAGCAGAAGCAGGCTCAAAATGGGGAGAAAAAAAACTCTCTGGAGGTCCCCAAGGTGGGGGTCCTGCAAAAAGGATCTCCCAAACCTTCCCCACAGTCTTCTCCAAGGTCCTCCCCACGGTCTTCACCCAAGGGTTCGCCCAAAAGGGATAACATTCCAGCACCACCTCCACCTCCGCCTCCTCCTCCTCCTCCACTAGCCCCGCCCCTGAACCCGAGCGAAAACATTAGGAATTCTCTGTCTCCGGCATCTGTAAGGAGGGCAACTGAGAAATCTTCGAGAGATCAGCTTTTGGCAGCCATTCGATCCAGTAACATCAAGAAGCTAAAAAAGGTAGGCGATTGTTTACTTTAGATACTTCAGAGAGAATAGATGGTCAGGCGATTGTTTACTTTAGATACTTCAGAGAGAATAGATGGTCAGGCGATGGTTTACTTCAGATACTTCAGAGAGAATAGATGGTCAACTAACCCCTGTAGTCATGAGAGCAACTTCTAATGCCTTGAAAGAACTGGCCTTCCAAGGCACACAGTGTTCTTATCCTTTGTGAGTTAAGAGAGGGTAGGGAGCCTTCTCAACCTACATCCCTTCTTCTTTACATACCAGTTTTATGGAGCAGAAATTGACATTTCTGTTATCCTCTGGGGAAACTAAGTGAGCTCCTATCTCTCAAAAAGAGTATGTTAGAGGTGAAGATGAATCTTTGATACAATGGAACAAATGGAGGCTGTATATATAAGTAAGCCCCAGAACCATATTAATTCCTAGAGTACCTAAAGATAAATGTTTCTTTTTTGTGTATATCTACATTAATATCTATATAGTTTTCTATCCTTCAGTTGAACACCCACCTCCAGATGTTCTGCATGTCACCTCCCAATGGAAACAAACTCATCTGCTCCAGACATCCCATGTTGCTTTTCTCTGACATTGAGGTCTTTCGGGAGGCTGCCATATGCAATCCCGCATGGGGGCTATAGAATGAAGATGAGGTCCAAGAGTACTTATGGCGATCATATAGATGGCTGCCATTTTTGTCTTTTCTTCCCTGCTCTGATCATTCCTCCCACCTCCCCAGCACCATGCTGGCTTTACTGTTGGCCTCGTGCACATGCAGCGCACCTCTGCCAGTGGAGTAAACCTTCTGGCTCTCCACCGGAGTTTGTTGTGGTGGCTGAGTGTGGTGTTGCTCCCTTCTGCCTGGGAGCTGAATTTTGTGCCAGCCTGCCACCTGATGCCAGCCTTTCGAGTTAACTCCCAACCCTAGGTCACTAGCAAGCCAGAATGATGTCCCGTGATTGCCCATCAGGCGGCCCAAAAATAAACTTTTCCAACTTAAAGGAGAACTGCGCTGAACCTGAAGGTATTTTTTCCCCAGTAGAAGCTGTTTTTAAAAATTGGTTCAAATTCTGTTATTGTTCCATCTCTAATTGCCTATTAGTAACCTCAGTGTTTGTTTCTGATTACACTCTGGTCTTAAGTGACATTTTAGAACTGTATGATGTTGTTTTTGTTTCTTTCCAACCACTGAGTTATACAGTAGAACATGGATGCATTGTTTCAACAATGGAAGAACTGAGCATGGGACACAAACTACATCATACAGTTTTAAAATTAAGCAATAATGCATGACAAGGTGTGTGTTATCATGTAATAACGTCACTCCTGGGGTGCTTCCACCACCCCAGGAGAGACGTTATTACACAATAACGCACACCTTGGAGTGCCTTATTGCAAGCATACAATGGCTCGATGTTGTACAAAATAAAAAGAAAATTTAAAAAAGGTTTTAGTAGATTTTTAGTGTAGCAGTATATCTTTGTTTCTGAAGAGAGATCCAAAGAACAATCCAACAAATCAATACAGTGCTGTTATTGTGTAATAATGCCACTGTCTCAGGCACACACTGACCAATCAGAGCCCTGGAAATTTTCTTGCCATTGTATAATGGCACTTATATCTGTGTGTAGATCAGAAACACCCACAACTAAGGATAACAAAATCACCTGTAGAGATGGAACAGCAACAGAATTCAAACTAGTACTTAAAAATCAACTTCAGGGAAAACTGACTTTTAGGCTTTGTGCAGTTCTCCTTTAAATCTCTTACAGAATGTATGTCCCCCACACACACACTTCTGTCTATCTGTTTTCACGGTAAAGAATGCAAAAGGACAGGACCATGTTTTGGAGCCAAACTGGGGCAGTTTTCAAATTCTAGCCAATGATCATTGAAAGTGACATAGCATACGTACCTCCTATTATAATGAGTATTTTTTCATTCTCTCGTTATTTTATTATTTTCTTGTCGTTCAGTTTCTCATTTTCCTCTTTATTCTCCTGGTTCCCCCTCCTTCTGTCCCTCAGGGCTTTTCCCATCCCATTCCCTGTGTACAGTACCTGCTACCTGCTCTAGTTTGATCTGGGCCATCTTCCTCTTGTCATCTTGCAAGACCCCAGTAGACTGCCCTCAACAGTGGCTCCCATTTCCTCCATTGGTGGGTTGCAGAGAGGAGACAAGGATCCAGCTGGGGGTCAGGAAAGGTGAGCTCGACCTTCATTAGTGTATCCAGCTATGTAATGAAGCAGTACCCTTCCCCCCTTTGGTCAGCGAACAGTAGCTGCTTTAACATTATCTGAGCTTTTATATTTTGGGGAGGGGGGAGTGCTACCCTCTTGACAAAATTGCTACCCCCTGAAAAAGTTCTAGATCCATACTTGCTGATGTTAGGCCTGTGTTTGATGTTGGCAGAGCGGGCAGGATATGCCTCATCTGTGTGGTGAACGCTAACACCCCGCCAACTATCAGGAGAGGTCCGGTAAGCAAGGTTCTGCGATGGATGACCCCACCTTTCCCTGAGCCACCAGGAGACAGCCACACAGGAGCCAACGCTCCAAAACCTCCCCAGAGACAGGGAATAAAGTCAGCCACTGCTGGCCTGATTGGCAGCCTGAGTTTGTGACACAGACCACATGATAAGTGGAGATATTTATCTGTAGTCCTTCAGGCTGACCTTCTTGTCATACGTTGAGCAGCACCCTTCCCCCCCCCAACCACAGAAAATGCCCATTCTGTCTCCTGTCTGCTAATTCCTACCAAAGGACACAGGCTGGGTGATGGTGTGTGAATAGAAGCCATTTGGTTGGTACTTTCACACACCTCATCCTGATGTATTCTTCCCTGAGAAATGGTAGGTGGGCGCTTGAATCATGATTATTTTTGATTTATTTTCACACAGTCCAGTCCAGTTTATTTATTAGTGCTTCTCTCGAAAGGCTTGAAATGCTGTTTATTAATAAACAATACAACTAAAAAAAAAAAGTATGATAAACCAGTTATAAATTCCTTTAAAAGCACAGCTCTGTGGTAAGGTGCCCGCTCAGCACGCTGTTGGCCTGGGTTTGCACAAAAGCATCCATGTAGACACTCTGCTCACTGAGAGGGAGAGAATGGCATGCATTACTCAAGAGGATCCTGGTGGTGGCCCAGTGGAGGCAGACATGTCGCAGTGGGTAACGACACACTGCCATGCGCCCCTCTGGGACATCATGATTTGTGGGCATGCTGTGGGAGGTGGGCAGAGGGATAAGAACTGGAAAAGGCTTTTGTCCAGTATGCCAAAGGGTGGCCTTCTGTGTCTACCCCATGCCAGTTGACCACTCAGGGCACTGTCCCCTCTCCCATGCATGTCACCCCTGACGTCCCAAGGCATTCCTCCCTGGTGGTAGCAGGGAGACCCCCCCCTCCAGCAGGGTTAAGCCACAGACTGAGGGGGCAGTGGAGGACCTTGGAAAGCCAGGAGGTGAGCAACAGTAGTGGGGGTTTGTTCTGCAGGCACAGAGGGGCACTTGTGGGGTCCACAGCGAGGGGGCACCTAAGGAGCATGGGAAGGAACAAATATATTCAGAGATACAGTGCAAGTGTAAACAACAGTACGTACATGGAACCTCAAAAGTCAGAGAGAAATAGTAGCTGCTTAACAGCAATGTAAAAGTGTCACTAGATCTTGTTTTTCAACTCAGTATGGGTAAAGCATTCCATAAAATGGGTGCCCTAGGAGAAAGGCAGTCACCCAGCTGGTTTCTGTTTATATTAACGTACAGTTAGAAAAATAGAATTTGATGACCTTAATGATCTAGAAAGACAGCAATTAGAAAACTAGTGTAACCCCCAGGTGGCACTATCCCAACGGCTACTACCCCACCCTGCCTGACTGACTACTGAGAGGTTGAGAGTCCTAGGTTCTATGGCGGGTGCCTCCACTCAGAAGGCAGGGTTTGTAGTGGTTAGACTAGCTTGGTCACAGCCCTCTGGGACACTGAGACCCCCTTTTATCCCTTCTAGTGGCTCACACAATGCACAGAAGTTACAATCCCAATACCTCACATATATACACAGTTCATAGAGTACCACTTACTCTCGAGACTGATACTGTAGCATGTCTCTGAGGACCCCCCTGTAAAACAAGGTTAATCAACATACACAAACACAATGCAGTGCTTTTTCCATGTGTACTGATACCATAGACAGCATAGAGTTCAATAACAGCAAATCTGATTTATTAGAGGGGGCAGTAACAAGGAGGGGGCAATCAGGTTAATTGGTAGAATTAAATCACAGTACTGTGCACATTACAGGGTCTTAAATACACTCTGGATACCCAGGTTGGGGGGCAAGCCAGGTCCGTTGCCCGAGGTTGGCCAGCAGCTGCAGATGGAAAAGGGCCCTGTAGAAGAAAATATGCACAATACCCAATTGTAATCTGGAGCCGGTTGGCTCAGTTCATGAAGAAATGAAACAGCATCAATTAGATGACACACTTGCAATTTGATAAACAGATGGCAGGGAGCTACCCTGATTTGTACTCACAGACTCAAGGCTGAAAACTGGATGGACAGCAGATTGTCCTGGATTGCCAGGAGAAACAGAATAGCTCGCCCAGTCCTCGTGGCAGGGCTCACTTGTGCTCAGTGCAGGCAGATGCAGTCCAAGTGATGCTGGCTATGACTTCCAGCTCACTGCACATTTTATATGTGCACAGAACACTACCAGACAAGCAGCTGGTCACTTCAATCGCATGCCACAGGCATCTTGAACTTCCAGCTCACTGCACATTTTTATATGTGCACAGAACACTACCAGGCAAACACCTGGTCACTTCAATTGCACGCCACAGGCATCTTGAACTTCCAGCTCACTGCGCATTTTATATGTACACAGGACACTACCAGGCAAGCAGCTGGCCACTTCAATTGCATGCCACAGGCATCTTGAACTTCCAGCTCACTGCACATTTTATATGTACACAGAACACTACCAGGCAGCAGCTGGCCACTTCAATCGCACGCTACAGGCATCTTGAACTTCCAGCTCACTGCACATTTTATATGTACACAGAACACTACCAGGCAAGCAGCTGGCCACTTTAATCGCACACTACAGGCATCTTGAACTTCCAGCTCACTGCACATTTTATATGTGCACAGAACACTACCAGGCAAGCAGCTGGCCACTTCAATCGCATGGATACAGGCATCTTGAACTTCCAGCTCACTGCACATTTTATATGTACACAGAACACTACCAGGCAAGCAGCTGACCACTTCAATCGCATGGATACAGGCATTTTGAACTTCCAGCTCACTGCACATTTTATATGTACACAGAACACTACCAGGCAGCAGCTGGCCACTTCAAGCACACGCTACAGGCATCTTGAACTTCCAGCTCACTGTACATTTTATATGTACACAGAACACTACCAGGCAAGCAGCTGGTCACTTCAATCACAGCCCACAGGCATCTTGAACTTCCATTTCACTGCACATTTTATATGTACACAGAACACTACTAGGCAAGCAGCTGGTCACTTCACTCGCACGCTACAGGCATCTTGAACTTCCACCTCACTGCACATTTTATATGTACACAGAACACTACCAGGTAAGCAGCTGGTCACTTCACTCGCATGCTACAGGCATCTTGAACTTCCAGCTCACTGCACATTTTATATGTACACAGAACACTACCAGGCAAGCAGCTTGCCACTTCAGTTGCACGCCACAGGCATGTTGAACTTACAGCTCACTGCACATTTTATATGTACACAGAACACTACCAGGCAAGCAGCTGGTCACTTTACTCGCACGCTACAGGCATCTTGAACTTCCAGATCACTGCACATTTTATATGTACACAGAACACTACCAGGCAAGCAGCTGGCCACTTCAATCGCATGCCACAGGCATCTTGAACTTCCAGCTCACTGCACATTTTATATGTACACAGAACACTACCAGGCAAGCAGCTGGCCACTTCAATCGCACGCCACAGGCATCTTGTACTTCCAGCTCACTGCGCATTTTATATGTACACAGAACGCTACCAGGCAAGCAGCTGGTCACTTTAGTTGCACGCTACAGGCATCTTGAACTTCCAGCTCCTGCGATTTTATATGTACACAGAACACTACCAGGCAAGCAGCTGGTCACTTCAATCGCATGCTACAGGCATCTTGAACTTCCAGCACACTGCGCATTTTATATGTACACAGAACACTACCAGGCAAGCAGCTGGCCACTTCAATCACACGCTACAGGCATCTTGAACTTCCAGATCACTGCACATTTTATATGTACACAGAACAATACCAGGCAAGCAGCTTGCCACTTCAATCGCACGCCACAGGCATCTTGAACTTCCAGCTCTCTGCACATTTTGTATGTACACAGAACACTACCAGGCAAGCAGCTTGCCACTTCAATTGCATGCTACAGGCATCTCGAACTTCCAGCTCACTGCACATTTTATATGTACACAGAACAGTACAAGGCAAGCAGCTTGCCAGTTCAATTGCATGCTGCAGGCATCTTGAACTTCCAGCTCACTGCACATTTTATATGTACACAGAACACTACTACAGGCAAGCAGCTTGCCACTTCAATCGCTCTCCATAGGCATCTTGAACTTCCAGCTCACTGCACATTTTATATATACACAGAACACTACCAGGCAAACATAGAAACATAGAATTTGACAGCAGATAAGGACCGCTGGCCCACCCAGTCTTCCCATTTCCTACCTGATGGATTAGCTGCAGATTCTAGTTAACCAGCAGCCTACTTCTTCCTACCCCCTCCCCCTATAATTGCCTTATGACTGTCCCATGCATGCTTAAATTCCACCATGGTTTTTGACTCCACAGCCTCCTCTAGAAGGCCGTTCCATACATCCACAACCCTCTCTGTGAAAAAATACTTTCTTAAATTACCTCTGAGCTGCCCCCCTTCTATCTTCAAATTGTGCCCCCTTGTTCTTGCACACCTCTTTTTTTGAAAGATGCTACCCTCTTGGACCTTGTTGATTCCCTTGAGGTACTTGAAAGTTTCTATCATGTCCACCCTCTCCCTCTCCTTTCCTCGAGGCTATACATATTAAGCTCCTTAAGTCTCTCTTCATATGTCTTCCGGTGCAGACCCTGCACCATTTTAGTTGCCCTCCTCTGGATAGCTTCCATCCTGTCTATGTCTTTGCAGAGATTGGGTCTCCAGAATTGCACGCAGTACTCCAGATGGGGTCTCACCAGCTGTCTTTACAGAGGGATAATAACTTCTTGTTTTCTACTAGTGATGCCTCTCCCTATGCATCCCAGTATCCTCCCAGCCCTCCTTGCTGCCCTCTCACATTGCTTGCCCACCTTTAGGTCATCTGATATGACTACCCCCAGGTCCCTTTCCATTTTTGTTGTTGTTAGTATCTCACCTCCCATTGTGTACTCTTCCCCTGGGTTTTTGTTTCCCAGGTGCATTACCTTGCACTTCTTAGCATTGAATCTAAGCTGCCATACATTTGACCATTCCTCTAACCTTGCCAAGTCCCTTCTCATCCTTTCCACCCCACCTTGTGCATCAACTCTGTTGCAGATCTTGTGTCATCTGCAAGAGACATACTTTTCCTTCCAGTCCTCCTGCAATGTTGCTTATAAAGACATTGAAGAGGACCGTCCTAATACTGAACCTCGTGTACCCACTACTAACCCCCTTTTTTTCAGAGTGGACCCATTTACTATTACTTTCTGTGTCCTATTCTCCAGCCAATTCTTTACCCAGGCTGGCATCTTGGGACCCACTCCCAGGCTGGCTAACTTGTATATTAATCTTTTGTGTGGGACTGTGTCAAATGCCTTGCTAGAGTCTAGGTAGTCTATATCCACAGCCCCTTCCTGATCAACTACTTTGGTCACCCAGTCAAAGAAATCTATCAGATTTGTCTGGCATGACCTTCCCGCTGTGAATCCATGCTGCCTTGGGTCCTGTGCCCCTCTGGCCTCTACATACTCAACAATTCTTTCCTTCAGAAGTGATTCCATCATTTTCCCTACCACTGAGGTTAAACTAACAGGTCTGTAGTACCACCCCATCCTCCCATGATTTGTTAAACAGGGTAGTCAGTGGTGTCACTAATTCTACCCTTAGTTCTTTTAGAATTCTGGGATGAATCCCATCAGGCCCCATTGCTTTGTCCACCTTCAGTTTTAAGAGTTCTTTCAGAACCCTTTCTTCTGTAAATGGGCTGGTATCAACTTCTGTATCCAGAGTGTTTCTACTGTTTGTTTTAGGTACCTCCCCCTCTTCCTTTGTAAATACTGAGCAAAAATATTTGTTTAGTATCTCTGCCTTTTCACAGTAACCCTCTGCCCACCCTCTCTCCCCTTTATTAAGCCTCACTATCTCTTCCTTGGTCTTCCTTCACTCCCTGATGTACCTATAAAAGGTTTTATCCCCCCTTCTTAACTGAGTTGGCTATCTTTTCCTCGGTTTGGGCCTTTGCTGTTCTGACTGCCTTCCCAGCTTCCTTTTGCTTTAACTGATACAGTTCTCTGTCCTGTTCCTTCTGTGATTCCTTGTACTTCCTGAATGCTTTCTTTTTCTCTTGAACCTTCACTGCCACTTCCTTTGAGAACCATAGTGGTTTCTTACCTCATTTCGTTTTGTTTATTTGCTTTACACAAAGGCATGTTACTTCTGTGATGGCAGGTTTATTATTCCCCATTGTTGTTCCACCCCTCCTTCCTGCCCATTTGCTAGTGCATTCCTTAGGCACTCACCCATTTTGGCAAAGTCAGCCCTCCTAAAATCCAGTACCTTTGTCTTTGTATGGCTTGACTCTATTGCTGTGTTTATTGTGAACCATACTGTTCGATGGTCGCTAGTTCCCAGATGGCTACCCACTTCTACATCTGTGATTCTCTCTTCATCTCCATTTGAGAGAACCAGGTCTAAGATTGCTCCCTCTCGAGTGGGCTCCAGTACTAGTTGTCTAAGGCATGCCCCCTGTAGGGCATGTAGAATAACCCTACTCTTAGAAGTGGCTGCTGCAACTGCACTCCAGTTAACATCTGGCATATTCAGATCACCCATCAGCAATATCTCCCTTTTTTCTGCCATTCTAAGTATACTTTCTATCATTTCCTTGTCCATTTCCTTCCCCTGAGAAGGGGGTCTGTATACAACCCCTGTGTGGATTGTGGTGCCATTACCGGTCTCCAAATTTATCCACAGTGCTTCTTCTCCTCCCTGTTTACCCTTTTGTTCTGTTGCTTTGATTCCTTCCCTTATGTAAAGAGCTACTCGTCCTCCTCTCTTACCCTCCCTGTCCCTCCTGTAGATAGTGTATCCCGGTATGTTTACGTCCCAGTCATGGTTTTGTGTGTACCATCAACTGGTCACTTCAATCGCACGCCACAGGTATCTTGAACTTCCAGCTCACTGCACATTTCATATGTACACAGAACACTACCAGGCAACCAGCTGGTCACTTCAATCGCACTCCACAGGCATCTTGAACTTTCAGCTCACTGCACATTTTATATGTACACAGAACACTACCAGGCAAGCAGCTGGTCATTTCACTTGCACGCCACAGGCATCTTGAACTTCCAGCTCACTGCACATTTTATATGTACACAGAACACTACCAGGCAAGCAGCTGGTCACTTCACTGCACGCCACAGGCATCTTCAACTTCCAGGTCACTACACATTTTATATACAAACAGAACACTGCCAGGCAAGCAGCTGGGTACTTCACTCGCATGCTACAGGCATCTTGAATTTCCAGCTCACTGCACATTTTACATGTACACAGAACACTACCAGACAAGCAGCTGGTCATTTCAATTGCACGCTACAGGCATCTTGAACTTCCAGCTCACTGCACATTTTATATGTACACAGAACACTACCAGGCAAGCAGCTTGCCACTTCAATCGCACGCTACAGGCATCTTGAACTTCCAGCTCACTGCACATTTTATATGTACACAGAACACTACCAGGCAAGCAGCTGGTCACTTCACTTGCACGCCACAGGCATCTTGAACTTCCAGCTCACTGCACATTTTATATGTACACAGAACACTACCAGGCAAGCAGCTGGTCACTTCAATCGCACGCCACAGGCATCTTGAACTTTCAGCTCACTGCAAATTTTATATGTACACAGAACACTACCAGGCAAGCAGCTGGTCATTTCACTTGCATGCCACAGGCATCTTGAACTTCCAGCTCACTGCACATTTTACATGTACACAGAACACTACCAGGCAAGCAGCTGGTCACTTCACTCGCACGCCACAGGCATCTTGAACTTCCAGGTCACTACACATTTTATATATACACAGAACACTGCCAGGCAAGCAGCTGGTCACTTCACTCGCATGCTACAGGCATCTTGAATTTCCAGCTCACTGCACATTTTACATGTACACAGAACACTACCAGGCAAGCAGCTTGCAACTTCAATTGCACGCTACGGGCATCTTGAACTTCCAGGTCACTGCACATTTTATATGTACACAGAACACTACCAGGCAAGCAGCTGGTCTCTTCAATCGCACGCCACAGGCATCTTGAACTTCCATCTCACTGCACATTTTATATGTACACAGAACACTACCAGGCAAGCAGCTGGTCACTTCAATCGCATGCCACAGGCATCTTGAACTTCCAGCTCACTGCACATTTTATATGTACACAGAACACTACCAGGCAAGCAGCTGGTCACTTCAATCGCACGCTACAGGCATCTTGAACTTCCAGCTCACTGCACATTTTATATGTACACAGAACACTACCAGGCAAACAGCTTGCCACTTCAATCGCACGCTACAGGCATCTTGAACTTCCAGCTTACTGTACATTTTATATGTACACAGAACACTACCAGGGAAGCAGCTTGCCACTTCAATCACATGCTACAGGCATCTTGAACTTCCAGCTCACTGCACATTTTATATGTACACAGAACACTACCAGGCAAGCAGCTGGTCACTTCACTCACACGCCATAGGCATCTTGAACTTCCAGGTCACTACACATTTTATATATACACAGAACACTGCCAGGCAAGCAGTTGCCACTTCAATCGCATCGCTGCAGGCATCTTGAATTTCCAGCTCACTGCACATTTTAGTGTACACAGAACACTACCAGGCAAGCAGCTTGCCACTTCACTCGCACGCTACAGGCATCTTGAACTTCCAGCTCACTGCACATTTTATGTGTACATAGAACACTACCAGGCAAGCAGCTGGTCACTTCAATCACACGCCACAGGCATCTTGAACTTCCAGCTCACTGCACATTTTATATGTACACAGAACAGTACCAGGCAAGCAGCTTGCCACTGCAATTGCATGCTACAGGGATCTTGAACTTCCAGCTCACTGCACATTTTGTATGTACACAGAACACTACCAGGCAAGCAGCTTGCCACTTGAATCACATGCTACAGGCATCTTGAACTTCCAGCTCACTGCACATCTTATATGTACACAGAACACTACCAGGCAAGCAGCTGGTCACTTCAGTCGCACGCTACAGGCGTCTTGAACTTCCAGCTCACTACACATTTTATATGTACACAGAACACTACCAGGCAAGCAGCTTGCCACTTCAATCACATGCTACAGGCATCTTGAACTTCCAGCTTACTGCACATTTTATATGTACACAGAACATTACCAAGCAAGCAGCTTGCCACTTCAATCGCACGCCGCAGGCATCTTGAACTTCCAGCTCACTGCACATTTTGTATGTACACAGAACACTGCCAGGCAAGCAGCTGGTCACTTCAATCGCACGCCACAGGCATCTTGAAGTTCCAGCTCACTGCACATTTTGTATGTACACAGAACAGTACCAGGCAAGCAGCTGGTCACTTCAATCGCACACCACAGGCATCTTGAACTTCCAGCTCACTGCACATTTTATATGTACACAGAACAGTACCAGGCAAGCAGCTTGCCACTTCAATTGCATGTTACAGGGATCTTGAACTTCCAGCTCACTGCAGATTTTATATGTACACAGAACACTACCAGGCAAGCAGCTTGCCACTTCAATCACATGCTACAGGCATCTTGAACTTCCAGCTCACTGCACATCTTATATGTACACAGAACACTACCAGGTAGCAGCTTGCCACTTCAAGTGCACGCTACAGGCATCTTGAACTTCCAGCTCACTGCACTTTTTATATGTACACAGAACACTACCAGGCAAGCAGCTGGTCATTTCAATCGCACGCTACTGGTATCTTGAACTTCCAGCTCACTGCACATTTTGATATGTACACAGAACACTACCAGGCAAGGAGCTGGTCACTTCAATCGCACGCTACAGGCATCTTGAACTTCCAGCTCACTGCACATTTTATATGTACACAGAACACTACCAGGCAAGCAGTTTGCCACTTCAATCGCACGCTACAGGCATCTTGAACTTCCAGCTCACTGCACATTTTAAATGTACACAGAACACTACCTGGCAAGCAGCTGGTCACTTCAATCGCACGCTACAGGCATCTTGAACTTCCAGCTCACTGCACATTTTATATGTACACAGAACACTACCAGGCAAGCAGCTTGCCACTTTAATCGCACGCCACAGGCATCTTGAACTTCCAGCTCTCTGCACATTTTATATGTACACAGAACACTACCAGGCAGCAGCTTGCCACTTTAATCGCACGCCACAGGCATCTTGAACTTCCAGCTCACTGCACATTTTATATGTACACAGAACACTACCAGGCAAGCAGCTGGTCACTTCAATCACTCGCTGCAGGCATCTTGAACTTCCAGCTCACTGCACATTTTATATGTACTCAGAACACTACCCGCAAGCAGCTTGCCACTTCAATCGCACGCTGCAGGCATCTTGAACTTCCAGCTCACTGCACATTTTATATGTACACAGAACAGTACCAGGCAAGCAGTTTGCCACTTCAGTCGCACGCCACAGGCATCTTGAACTTCCAGCTCTCTGCACATTCTATATGTACACAGAACACTAACAGGTAGCAGCTGGCCACTTCAATCGCTCACCACCGGCATCTTGAACTTCCAGCTCACTGCACATTTTATATGTACACAGAACACTATCAGGTAGGCAGCAGGTCACTTCAGTCGCACGCTACAGGCATCTTGAACTTCCAGCTCACTGCACATTTTATATGTACACAGAACACTACCAGGCAAGCAGCTGGTCATTTCAGTCACACGCTACAGGCATCTTGAACTTCCAGCTCACTGCACATTTTATATGTACACAGAACACTACCAGGCAAGCAGCTTGCCACTTCAGTCGCACGCTACAGGCATCTTGAACTTTCAGCTCACTGCACATTTTATATGTACACAGAACACTACCAGGCAAGCAGCTGGCACTTCAATCGCGCATACAGGCATCTTGAACTTCCAGCTCACTGTACATTTTATATGTACACAGAACACTACCAGGCAAGCAGCTGGACACTTCAATCGCACGCTGCAGGGATCTTGAACTTCCAGCTCACTGCACATTTTATATGTACACAGAACACTAGCAGGCAAGCAGCTGGTCACTTCACTCGCACGCTACAGGCATCTTGAACTTCCAGCTCACTGCACATTTTATATGTACACAGAACACTACCAGGCAAGCAGCTGGCCACTTCAATCGCATGCTACAGGCATCTTGAACTTCCAGCTCACTGCACATTTTATATGTACACAGAACACTACCAGGCAAGCAGCTGGTCACTTCAATCGCACGCTGCAGGCGTCTTGAACTTCCAGCTCACTGCACATTTTATATGTACACAGAACACTACCAGGCAAGCAGCTTGCCACTTCAGTCGCACGCCACAGGTGTCTTGAACTTCCAGCTCACTGCACATTTTATATGTACACAGAACACTACCAGGCAAGCAGCTTGCCACTTCAATCGCACGCCACAGGCATCTTGAACTTCCAGCTCACTGCACATTTTATATGTACACAGAACACTACCAGGCAAGCAGCTGGTCACTTCACTCGCATGCTACAGGCATCTCGAACTTCCAGCTCACTGCACATTTTATGTGTACAGAGAACACTACCTGGCATGCAGCTGGTCACTTAACTCGCATGCTACAGGCATCCTGAACTTCCAGCTCACTGCACATTTTATATGTACACAGAACACTACCAGACAAGCAGCTGGTCACTTCAATCGCATGCCACAGGCATCTTGAACTTCCAGCTCACTGCACATTTTATATGTCACAGAACACTACCAGGCAAGCAGCTGGTCACTTCAATGCACGCCACAGGCATCTTGAACTTCCAGCTCACTGCGCATTTTATATGTACACAGAACACTACCAGGCAAGCAGCTGGCCACTTCAATCGCATGCCACAGGCATCTTGAACTTCCAGCTCACTGCACATTTTATATGTACACAGAACACTACCAGGCAGCAGCTGGCCACTTCAATCGCACGCTACAGGCATCTTGAACTTCCAGCTCACTGCACATTTTATATGTACACAGAACACTACCAGGCAAGCAGCTGGCCACTTCAATCGCATGCGCACAGGCATCTTGAACTTCCAGCTCACTGCACATTTTATATGCACAGAACACTACCAGGCAAGCAGCTGGCCACTTCAATCGCATGCACAGGCATCTTGAACTTCCAGCTCACTGCACATTTTATATGTACAGAACACTACCTAGGCAAGCAGCTGGTCACTTCAATCGCATCGCTACAGGCATCTTGAACTTCCAGCTCACTGCACATTTTATATGTACAGAACACTACCAGGCAAGCAGCTGGCCACTTCAATCGCATGCGCTACAGGCATCTTGAACTTCCAGCTCACTGCACATTTTATATGTACACAGAACACTACCAGGCAAGCAGCTGGTCACTTCAATCCAGCCACAGGCATCTTGAACTTCCAGCTCACTGCACATTTTATATGTACACAGAACACTACCAGGCAAGCAGCTGGTCACTTCAATCGCACGCTACAGGCATCTTGAACTTCCAGCTCACTGCACATTTTATATGAACACAGAACACTACCAGGCAAGCAGCTTGCCACTTCAGTCGCATGCTACAGGCATCTTGAACTTCCAGCTCACTGCACATTTTATATGTACACAGAACACTACCAGGCAAGCAGCTTGCCACTTCAATCGCACGCCACAGGCATCTTGAACTTCCAGCTCACTGCACATTTTATATGTACACAGAACACTACCAGGCAAGCAGCTGGTCACTTCACTCGCATGCTACAGGCATCTTGAACTTCCAGCTCACTGCACATTTTATATGTACACAGAACACTACCAGGCAAGCAGCTGGTCACTTAACTCGCATGCTACAGGCATCTTGAACTTCCAGCTCACTGCACATTTTATATGTACACAGAACACTACCAGGCAAGCAGCTGGTCACTTCAATCGCATGCCACAGGCATCTTGAACTTCCAGCTCACTGCACATTTTATATGTACACAGAACACTACCAGGCAAGCAGCTGGCCACTTCAATCGCATGCCACAGGCATCTTGAACTTCCAGCTCACTGCACATTTTATATGTACACAGAACACTACCAGGCAAGCAGCTGGCCACTTCAATCGCAGCCATACGGGCATCTTGAACTTCCAGCTCACTGCGCATTTTATATGTACACAGAACACTACCAGGCAAGCAGCTGGTCACTTCATTGCGCTACAGGCATCTTGAACTTCCAGCTCACTGCAGCATTTTATATGTACACAGAACACTACCAGGCAAGCAGCTGGTCACTTCAATCGCATGCTACAGGCATCTTGAACTTCAGCTCACTGCGCATTTTATATGTACACAGAACACTACCAGGCAAGCAGCTGGCCACTTCAATCTGCGCTACAGGCATCTTGAACTTCCAGATCACTGCACATTTATATGTACACAGAACACTACCAGGCAAGCAGCTTGCCACTTCAATCGCATACAGGCATCTTGAACTTCCAGCTCTCTGCACATTTTGTATGTACACAGAACACTACCAGGCAAGCAGCTTGCCACTTCAATTGCATGCTACAGGCTCTCAACTTCCAGCTCACTGCATTTTATATGTACACAGAACAGTACAGGCACAGGCAGCTTGCCACTTCAATTGCATGCTTCAGGCATCTTGAACTTCCAGCTCACTGCACATTTTATATGTACACAGAACACTACCAGGCAAGCAGCTTGCCACTTCAATCGCTCTCCATAGGCATCTTGAACTTCCAGCTCACTGCACATTTTATATATACACAGAACACTACCAGCAAACATAGAAACATAGAATTTGACGGCAGATAAGGACCGCTTGGCCCACCCAGTCTTCCCATTTCCTACTCTGATGGATTAGCTGCAGATTCTAGTTAACCAGCAGCCTACTTCTTCCTACCCCCTCCCCCTATAATTGCCTTATGACTGTCCCATGCATGCTTGAATTCCACCATGGTTTTTGACTCCACAGCCTCCTCTGGAAGGCCGTTCCATACATCCACAACCCTCTCTGTGAAAAAATACTTTCTTAAATTACCTCTGAGCTGCCCCCCTTCTATCTTCAAATTGTGCCCCCTTGTTCTTGCACACCTCTTTTTTTGAAAGATGCTACCCTCTTGGACCTTGTTGATTCCCTTGAGGTACTTGAAAGTTTCTATCATGTCCACCCTCTCCCTCCTTTCCTCGAGGCTATACATATTAAGCTCCTTTAGTCTCTCTTCATATGTCTTCCGTGCAGACCCTGCACCATTTTAGTTGCCCTCCTCTGGATAGCTTCCATCCTGTCTATGTCTTTGCAGAGATTGGGTCTCCAGAATTGCACGAGTACTCAGATGGGGTCTCACCAGCTGTCTTTACAGAGGATAATAACTTCTTGTTTTCTACTAGTGATGCCTCTCCCTATGCATCCCAGTATCCTCCCAGCCCTCCTTGCTGCCCTCTCACATTGCTTGCCCACCTTTAGGTCATCTGATATGACTACCCCCAGGTCCCTTTCCATTTTTGTTGTTGTTAGTATCTCACCTCCATTGTGTACTCTTCCCCTGGGTTTTTGTTTCCCAGGTGCATTACCTTGCACTTCTTAGCATTGAATCTAAGCTGCCATACATTTGACCATTCCTCTAACCTTGCCAAGTCCCTTCTCATCCTTTCCACCCCACCTTGTGCATCAACTCTGTTGCAGATCTTTGTGTCATCTGCAAAGAGACATACTTTTCCTTCCAGTCCCTCTGCAATGTCGCTTATAAAGACATTGAAGAGGACCGGTCCTAATACTGAACCCTGCGGTACCCCACTACTAACCCCCCTTTTTTCAGAGTGGACTCCATTTACTATTACTTTCTGTGTCCTATTCTCCAGCCAATTCTTTACCCAGGCTGTCATCTTGGGACTCACTCCCAGGCTGGCTAACTTGTATATTAATCTTTTGTGTGGGACTGTGTCAAATGCCTTGCTAGAGTCTAGGTAGTCTATATCCACAGCCCCTCCCTGATCAACTACTTTGGTCACCCAGTCAAAGAAATCTATCAGATTTGTCTGGCATGACCTTCCCGCTGTGAATCCATGCTGCCTTGGGTCCTGTGCCCCTCTGGCCTCTACATACTCAACAATTCTTTCCTTCAGAAGTGATTCCATCATTTTCCCTACCACTGAGGTTAAACTAACAGGTCTGTAGTACCACCCATCCTCCCATGATTTGTTAAACAGGGTAGTCAGTGGTGTCACTAATTCTACCCTTAGTTCTTTTAGAATTCTGGGATGAATCCCATCAGGCCCCATTGCTTTGTCCACCTTCAGTTTTAAGAGTTCTTTCAGAACCCTTTCTTCTGTAAATGGGCTGGTATCAATTCTGTATCCAGAGTGTTTCTACTGTTTGTTTTAGGTACCTCCCTCTTCCTTTGTAAATACTGAGCAAAATATTTGTTTAGTATCTCTGCCTTTTCACAGTAACCTCTGCCCACCCTCCCTCCCTTTATTAAGCCTCACTATCTCTTCCTTGGTCTTCCTTCACTCCCCTGATGTACCTATAAAGGTTTTATCCCCTTCTAACTGAGTTGGCTATCTTTTCCTCGGTTTGGGCCTTTTGCTGTTCTGACTGCCTTCCCAGCTTCCTTTTGCTTTAACTGATACAGTTCTCTGTCCTGTTCCTTCTGTGATTCCTTGTACTTCCTGAATGCTTTCTTTTCTCTTGAACCTTCACTGCCACTTCCTTTGAGAACCATAGTGGTTTCTTACCTCATTTCGTTTTGTTTATTTGCTTTACACAAAGGCATGTTACTTCTGTGATGGCAGGTTTATTATTCCCCATTGTTCCACCCTCCTTCCTGCCCATTTGCGAGTGCATTCCCTTAGGCACTCACCTATTTTGGCAAAGTCAGCCTCCTAAAATCCAGTACCTTTGTCTTTGTATGGCTTGACTCTATTGCTGTGTTTATTGTGAACCATACTGTTCGATGGTCGCTAGTTCCTCAGATGGCTACCACTTCTATATCTGTGATTCTCTCTTCATCTCCATTTGAGAGAACCAGGTCTAAGATTGCTCCCTCTCGAGTGGGCTCCAGTACTAGTTGTCTCAAGGCATGCCCCTGTAGGGCATGTAGAACCCCTACTCTTAGAAGTGGCTGCTGCAACTGCACTCCAGTTAACATCTGGCATATTCAGATCACCCATCAGCAATATCTCCCTTTTTTCTGCCATTCTAAGTATACTTTCTATCATTTCCTTGTCCATTTCCTCCCCCTGAGAAGGGGGTCTGTATACAACCCCTGTGCGGATTGTGGTGCCATTACCGGTCTCCAAATTTATCCACAGTGCTTCTTCTCCTCCCTGTTTACCCTTTTGTTCTGTTGCTTTGATTCCTTCCCTTATGTAAAGAGCTACTCCTCCTCCTCTCTTACCCTCCCTGTCCCTCCTGTAGATAGTGTATCCCGGTATGTTTACGTCCCAGTCATGGTTTTGTGTGTACCATCAACTGGTCACTTCAATCGCACGCCACAGGTATCTTGACCTTCCAGCTCACTGCACATTTCATATGAACACAGAACACTACCAGGCAACCAGCTGGTCACTTCAATCGCACCACAGGCATCTTGAACTTCCAGCTCACTGCACATTTTATATGTACACAGAACACTACCAGGCAAGCAGCTGGTCATTTCACTTGCACGCTACAGGCATCTTGAACTTCCAGCTCACTGCACATTTTATATGTACACAGAACACTACCAGGCAAGCAGCTGGTCACTTCACTGCACGCCACAGGCATCTTGAACTTCCAGCTCACTACACATTTTATATACAAACAGAACACTGCCAGGCAAGCAGCTGTGCTACTTCACTCGCATGCTACAGGCATCTTGAACTTCCAGCTCACTGCACATTTTATATGTACACAGAACACTACCAGGCAAGCAGCTGGTCACTTCAATTGCACCTACAGGCATCTTGAACTTCCAGCTCACTGCACATTTTATATGTACACAGAACACTACCAGGCAAGCAGCTTGCCACTTCAATCGCACGCTACAGGCATCTTGAACTTCCAGCTCACTGCACATTTTATATGTACACAGAACACTACCAGCAAGCAGCTGGTCACTTCAACTTGCACGCCACAGGCATCTTGAACTTCCAGCTCACTGCACATTTTATATGTACACAGAACACTACCAGGCAAGCAGCTGGTCACTTCAATCGCACGCCACAGGCATCTTGAACTTCCAGCTCACTGCAATTTTATATGTACACAGAACACTACCAGGCAAGCAGCTGGTCACTTCACTTGCATGCCACAGGCATCTTGAACTTCCAGCTCACTGCACATTTTATATGTACACAGAACACTACCAGGCAAGCAGCTGGTCACTTCAATCACGCCACAGGCATCTTGAACTTCCAGCTCACTGCACATTTTATATGTACACAGAACACTACCAGGCAAGCAGCTGGTCACTTCACTCGCATGCTAGAGGCATCTTGAACTTCCAGCTCACTGCACATTTTATATGTACACAGAACACTACCAGGCAAGCAGCTTGTCACTTCAATTGCACGCTACAGGGCATCTTGAACTTCCAGCTCACTGCACATTTTATATGTACACAGAACACTACCAGGCAAGCAGCTGGTCCTTCAATCGCACGCCACAGGCATCTTGAACTTCCAGCTCACTGCACATTTTATATGTACACAGAACACTACTGGGCAAGCAGCTGGTCACTTCAATCGCATGCTACAGGCATCTTGAACTTCCAGCTCACTGCACATTTTATATGTACACAGAACACTACTAGGCAAGCAGCTGGTCACTTCAATCGCATCGCTACAGGCATCTTGAACTTCCAGCTCACTGTACATTTTATATGTACACAGAACACTACCAGGCAAGCAGCTTGCCACTTCAATCGCATGCTACAGGCATCTTGAACTTCCAGCTCACTGCACATTTTATATGTACACAGAACACTACCAGGCAAGCAGCTGGTCACTTCAATCGCATGCTACAGGCATCTTGAACTTCCAGCTCACTGCACATTTTATATGTACACAGAACACTACCAGGCAAGCAGCTGGTCACTTCAATCACACGCTACAGGCATCTTGAACTTCCAGCTCACTGCACATTTTATATGTACACAGAACACTACCGGCAAGCAGCTTGCTACTTCAATCGCACGCTGCAGGCATCTTGAACTTCCAGCTCACTGCACATTTTATATGTACACAGAACACTACCAGGCAAGCAGCTTGTCACTTCACTCGCACGCTACAGGCATCTTGAACTTCCAGCTCACTGCACATTTTATATGTACACAGAACACTACCAGGCAAGCAGCTGGTCACTTCACTCGCATGCTACAGGCATCTTGAATTTCCAGCTCACTGCACATTTTATATGTACACAGAACACTACCAGGCAAGCAGGTCACTTCAATTGCACGCCACAGGCATCTTGAACTTCCAGCTCACTGCACATTTTATATGTACACAGAACACTACCAGGCAAGCAGCTGGTCCTTCAATCGCACGCCACAGGCATCTTGAACTTCCAGCTCACTGCACATTTTATATGTACACAGAACACTACCAGGCAAGCAGCTGGTCACTTCAATCGCATGCCACAGGCATCTTGAACTTCCAGCTCACTGCACATTTTATATGTACACAGAACACTACCAGGCAAGCAGCTGGTCACTTCAATCGCACGCTACAGGCATCTTGAACTTCCAGCTCACTGCACATTTTATATGTACACAGAACACTACCAGGCAAGCAGCTGGCCACTTCAATCGCATGCTACAGGCATCTTGAACTTCCAGCTCACTGCACATTTTATATGTACACAGAACACTACCAGGCAAGCAGCTGGTCACTTCAATCGCATGGCTACAGGCATCTTGAACTTCCAGCTCACTGCACATTTTATATGTACACAGAACACTACCAGGCAAGCAGCTGGATCACTTCAATCGCATGCTACAGGCATCTTGAACTTCCAGCTCACTGCACATTTTATATGTACACAGAACACTACCAGGCAAGCAGCTGGTCACTTCAATCACAGCCCACGGGCATCTTGAACTTCCAGCTCACTGCACATTTTATATGTACACAGAACACTACCAGGCAAGCAGCTTGCCACTTTAATCACACGCCACAGGCATCTTGAACTTCCAGCTCACTGCACATTTTATATGTACACAGAACACTACCAGGCAAGCAGCTGGTCACTTCAATCACAGCTACAGGCATCTTGAACTTCCAGCTCACTGCACATTTTATATGTACACAGAACACTACTAGGCAAGCAGCTGGTACTTCAGTTGCACGCACAGGCATCTTGAACTTCCAGCTCACTGCACATTTTATATGTACACAGAACACTACCAGGCAAGCAGCTGGTCACTTTACTCGCACGCTACAGGCATCTTGAACTTCCAGATCACTGCACATTTTATATGTACACAGAACACTACCAGGCAAGCAGCTGGCCACTTCAATCGCATGCCACAGGCATCTTGAACTTCCAGCTCACTGCACATTTTATATGTACACAGAACACTACCAGGCAAGCAGCTGGTCACTTTACTCGCACGCTACAGGCATCTTGAACTTCCAGATCACTGCACATTTTATATGTACACAGAACACTACCAGGCAAGCAGCTGGCCACTTCAATCGCATGCCACAGGCATCTTGAACTTCCAGCTCACTGCACATTTTATATGTACACAGAACACTACCAGGCAAGCAGCTGGCCACTTCAATCGCACGCCACAGGCATCTTGTACTTCCAGCTCACTGCGCATTTTATATGTACACAGAACACTACCAGGCAAGCAGCTGGTCACTTTAGTTGCACGCTACAGGCATCTTGAACTTCCAGCTCACTGCGCATTTTATATGTACACAGAACACTACCAGGCAAGCAGCTGGTCACTTCAATCGCATGCTACAGGCATCTTGAACTTCCAGCACACTGCGCATTTTATATGTACACAGAACACTACCAGGCAAGCAGCTGGCCACTTCAATCACACGCTACAGGCATCTTGAACTTCCAGATCACTGCACATTTTATATGTACACAGAACAATACCAGGCAAGCAGCTTGCCACTTCAATCGCACGCCACAGGCATCTTGAACTTCCAGCTCTCTGCACATTTTGTATGTACACAGAACACTACTAGGCAAGCAGCTTGCCACTTCAATTGCATGCTACAGGCATCTCGAACTTCCAGCTCACTGCACATTTTATATGTACACAGAACAGTACAAGGCAAGCAGCTTGCCAGTTCAATTGCATGCTGCAGGCATCTTGAACTTCCAGCTCACTGCACATTTTATATGTACACAGAACACTACCAGGCAAGCAGCTTGCCACTCAATCGCCTCCATAGGCATCTTTGAACTTCCAGCTCACTGCACATTTTATATATACACAGAACACTACCAGGCAAACATAGAAACATAGAATTTGACGGCAGATAAGGACCGCTTGGCCCACCCAGTCTTCCCATTTCCCTACCTGATGGATTAGCTGCAGATTCTAGTTAACCAGCAGCCTACTTCTTCCTACCCCCTTCCCCTATAATTGCCTTATGACTGTCCCATGCATGCTTGAATTCCACCATGGTTTTTGACTCCACAGCCTCCTCTGGAAGGCCGTTCCATACATCCACAACCCTCTCTGTGAAAAAATACTTTCTTAAATTACCTCTGAGCTGCCCCCCTTCTATCTTCAAATTGTGCCCCCTTGTTCTTGCACACCTCTTTTTTTGAAAGATGCTACCCTCTTGGACCTTGTTGATTCCCTTGAGGTACTTGAAAGTTTCTATCATGTCCACCCTCTCCCTCTCCTTTCCTCGAGGCTATACATATTAAGCTCCTTAAGTCTCTCTTCATATGTCTTCCGGTGCAGACCCTGCACCATTTTAGTTGCCCTCCTCTGGATAGCTTCCATCCTGTCTATGTCTTTGCAGAGATTGGGTCTCCAGAATTGCACGCAGTACTCCAGATGGGGTCTCACCAGCTGTCTTTACAGAGGGATAATAACTTCTTGTTTTCTACTAGTGATGCCTCTCCCTATGCATCCCAGTATCCTCCCAGCCCTCCTTGCTGCCCTCTCACATTGCTTGCCCACCTTTAGGTCATCTGATATGACTACCCCCAGGTCCCTTTCCATTTTTGTTGTTGTTAGTATCTCACCCCCATTGTGTACTCTTCCCCTGGGTTTTTGTTTCCCAGGTGCATTACCTTGCACTTCTTAGCATTGAATCTAAGCTGCCATACATTTGACCATTCCTCTAACCTTGCCAAGTCCCTTCTCATCCTTTCCACCCCACCTTGTGTATCAACTCTGTTGCAGATCTTTGTGTCATCTGCAAAGAGACATACTTTTCCTTCCAGTCCTCCTGCAATGTCGCTTATAAAGACATTGAAGAGGACCGGTCCTAATACTGAACCTCGTGTACCCACTACTAACCCCCTTTTTCAGAGTGGACTCCATTTACTATTACTTTCTGTGTCCTATTCTCCAGCCAATTCTTTACCCAGGCTGTCATCTTGGGACTCACTCCCAGGCTGGCTAACTTGTATATTAATCTTTGTGTGGGACTGTGTCAAATGCCTTGCTAGAGTCTAGGTAGTCTATATCCACAGCCCTCCCTGATCAACTACTTTGGTCACCCAGTCAAAGAAATCTATCAGATTTGTCTGGCATGACCTTCCTGCTAGAATCCATGCTGCCTTGGGTCCTGTGCCCTCTGGCCTCTACATACTCAACAATTCTTTCCTTCAGAAGTGATTCCATCATTTTCCTACCACTGAGGTTAAACTAACAGGTCTGTAGTACCACCCCATCCTCCCATGATTTGTTAAACAGGGTAGTCAGTGGTGTCACTAATTCTACCCTTAGTTCTTTTAGAATTCTGGGATGAATCCATCAGGCCCCATTGCTTTGTCCACCTTCAGTTTTAAGAGTTCTTTCAGAACCCTTTCTTCTGTAAATGGGCTGGTATCAACTTCTGTATCCAGAGTGTTTCTACTGTTTGTTTTAGGTACCTCCCCCTCTTCCTTTGTAAATACTGAGCAAAAATATTTGTTTAGTATCTCTGCCTTTTCACAGTAACCCTCTGCCCACCCTCCCTCCCCTTTATTAAGCCTCACTATCTCTTCCTTGGTCTTCCTTCACTCCCTGATGTACCTATAAAAGGTTTTATCCCCCTTCTTAACTGAGTTGGCTATCTTTTCCTCGGTTTGGGCCTTTGCTGTTCTGACTGCCTTCCCAGCTTCCTTTTGCTTTAACTGATACAGTTCTCTGTCCTGTTCCTTCTGTGATTCCTTGTACTTCCTGAATGCTTTCTTTTTCTCTTGAACCTTCACTGCCACTTCCTTTGAGAACCATAGTGGTTTCTTACCTCATTTCGTTTTGTTTATTTGCTTTACACAAAGGCATGTTACTTCTGTGATGGCAGGTTTATTATTCCCCATTGTTGTTCCACCCCTCCTTCCTGCCCATTTGCTAGTGCATTCCTTAGGCACTCACCCATTTTGGCAAAGTCAGCCCTCCTAAAATCCAGTACCTTTGTCTTTGTATGGCTTGACTCTATTGCTGTGTTTATTGTGAACCATACTGTTCGATGGTCGCTAGTTCCCAGATGGCTACCCACTTCTACATCTGTGATTCTCTCTTCATCTCCATTTGAGAGAACCAGGTCTAAGATTGCTCCCTCTCGAGTGGGCTCCAGTACTAGTTGTCTAAGGCATGCCCCCTGTAGGGCATGTAGAATAACCCTACTCTTAGAAGTGGCTGCTGCAACTGCACTCCAGTTAACATCTGGCATATTCAGATCACCCATCAGCAATATCTCCCTTTTTTCTGCCATTCTAAGTATACTTTCTATCATTTCCTTGTCCATTTCCTCCCCCTGAGAAGGGGGTCTGTATACAACCCCTGTGCGGATTGTGGTGCCATTACGGTCTCCAAATTTATCCACAGTGCTTCTTCTCCTCCTGTTTACCCTTTTGTTCTGTTGCTTTGATTCCTTCCCTTATGTAAAGAGCTACCTCCTCCTCTCTTACCCTCCCTGTCCCTCCTGTAGATAGTGTATCCGGTATGTTTACGTCCCAGTCATGGTTTTGTGTACCATCAACTGGTCACTTCAATCGCACGCCACAGGTATCTTGACCTTCCAGCTCACTGCACATTTCATATGAACACAGAACACTACCAGGCAACCAGCTGGTCACTTCAATCGCACTCCACAGGCATCTTGAACTTTCAGCTCACTGCACATTTTATATGTACACAGAACACTACCAGGCAAGCAGCTGGTCATTTCACTTGCACGCCACAGGCATCTTGAACTTCCAGCTCACTGCACATTTTATATGTACACAGAACACTACCAGGCAAGCAGCTGGTCACTTCACTCGCACGCCACAGGCATCTTCAACTTCCAGGTCACTACACATTTTATATACAAACAGAACACTGCCAGGCAAGCAGCTGGGTACTTCACTCGCATGCTACAGGCATCTTGAATTTCCAGCTCACTGCACATTTTACATGTACACAGAACACTACCAGACAAGCAGCTGGTCATTTCAATTGCACGCTACAGGCATCTTGAACTTCCAGCTCACTGCACATTTTATATGTACACAGAACACTACCAGGCAAGCAGCTTGCCACTCAATCGCACGCTACAGGCATCTTGAACTTCCAGCTCACTGCACATTTTATATGTACACAGAACACTACCAGGCAAGCAGCTGGTCACTTCAATCGCACGCTACAGGCATCTTGAACTTCCAGCTCACTGCACATTTTATATGTACACAGAACACTACCAGGCAAGCAGCTGGTCACTTCAATCGCACGCCACAGGCATCTTTGAACTTTCAGCTCACTGCAAATTTTATATGTACACAGAACACTACTCAGGCAAGCAGCTGGTCATTTCACTTGCATGCCACAGGCATCTTGAACTTCCAGCTCACTGCACATTTTATATGTACACAGAACACTACCAGGCAAGCAGCTGGTCACTTCACTCGCACGTCACAGGCATCTTGAACTTCCAGGTCACTACACATTTTATATATACACAGAACACTGCCAGGCAAGCAGCTGGTCACTTCACTCGCATGCTACAGGCATCTTGAATTTCCAGCTCACTGCACATTTTACATGTACACAGAACACTACCAGGCAAGCAGCTTGCAACTTCAATTGCACGCTACGGGCATCTTGAACTTCCAGGTCACTGCACATTTTATATGTACACAGAACACTACCAGGCAAGCAGCTGGTCTCTTCAATCGCACGCCACAGGCATCTTGAACTTCCATCTCACTGCACATTTTATATGTACACAGAACACTACCAGGCAAGCAGCTGGTCACTTCAATCGCATGCCACAGGCATCTTGAACTTCCAGCTCACTGCACATTTTATATGTACACAGAACACTACCAGGCAAGCAGCTGGTCACTTCAATCGCACGCTACAGGCATCTTGAACTACCAGCTCACTGTACATTTTATATGTACACAGAACACTACCAGGCAAGCAGCTTGCCACTTCAATCGCATGCTGCAGGCATCTTGAACTTCCAGCTCACTGCACATTTTATATGTACACAGAACACTACCAGGCAAGCAGCTTGCCACTTCAATCACATGCCACAGGCATCTTGAACTTCCAGCTCACTGCACATTTTATATGTACACAGAACACTACCAGGCAAGCAGCTGGTCACTTCACTCACACGCCATAGGCATCTTGAACTTCCAGGTCACTACACATTTTATATATACACAGAACACTGCCAGGCAAGCAGCTGGTCACTTCACTCGCATGCTACAGGCATCTTGAATTTCCAGCTCACTGCACATTTTACGTGTACACAGAACACTACCAGGCAAGCAGCTTGCCAATTCACTCGCACGCTACAGGCATCTTGAACTTCCAGCTCACTGCACATTTTATGTGTACATAGAACACTACCAGGCAAGCAGCTGGTCACTTCAATCACACGCCACAGGCATCTTGAACTTCCAGCTCACTGCACATTTTATATGTACACAGAACAGTACCAGGCAAGCAGCTTGCCACTGCAATTGCATGCTACAGGGATCTTGAACTTCCAGCTCACTGCACATTTTGTATGTACACAGAACACTACCAGGCAAGCAGCTTGCCACTTGAATCACATGCTACAGGCATCTTGAACTTCCAGCTCACTGCACATCTTATATGTACACAGAACACTACCAGGCAAGCAGCTGGTCACTTCAGTCGCGCTCACAGGCGTCTTGAAGTTCCAGCTCACTACACATTTTATATGTACACAGAACACTACCAGGCAAGCAGCTTGCCACTTCAATCACATGCTACAGGCATCTTGAACTTCCAGCTTACTGCACATTTTATATGTACACAGAACATTACCAAGCAAGCAGCTTGCCACTTCAATCCTGCAGGCATCTTGAACTTCCAGCTCACTGCACATTTTGTATGTACACAGAACACTGCCAGGCAAGCAGCTGGTCACTTCAATCGCACGCCACAGGCATCTTGAAGTTCCAGCTCACTGCACATTTTGTATGTACACAGAACAGTACCAGGCAAGCAGCTGGTCACTTCAATCGCACACCACAGGCATCTTGAACTTCCAGCTCACTGCACATTTTATATGTACACAGAACACTACCAGGCAAGCAGCTTGCCACTTCAATTGCATGTTACAGGGATCTTGAACTTCCAGCTCACTGCAGATTTTATATGTACACAGAACACTACCAGGCAAGCAGCTTGCCACTTCAATCACATGCTACAGGCATCTTGAACTTCCAGCTCACTGCACATCTTATATGTACACAGAACACTACCAGGTAGCAGCTTGCCACTTCAAGTGCACGCTACAGGCATCTTGAACTTCCAGCTCACTGCACTTTTTATATGTACACAGAACACTACCAGGCAAGCAGCTGGTCATTTCAATCATGCCTACTGGTATCTTGAACTTCCAGCTCACTGCACATTTTATATGTACACAGAACACTACCAGGCAAGAGCTGGTCACTTCAATCACACGCCACAGGCATCTTGAACTTCCAGCTCACTGCACATTTTATATGTACACAGAACACTACCAGGCAAGCAGTTTGCCACTTCAATGCACTGCTACAGGCATCTTGAACTTCCAGCTCACTGCACATTTTATATGTACACAGAACACTACCTGGCAAGCAGCTGGTCACTTCAATGCACGCTACAGGCATCTTGAACTTCCAGCTCACTGCACATTTTATATGTACACAGAACACTACCAGGCAAGCAGCTTGCCACTTTAATCACACGCCACAGGCATCTTGAACTTCCAGCTCTCTGCACATTTTATATGTACACAGAACACTACCAGGCAAGCAGCTTGCCACTTTAATCGCATGCCACAGGCATCTTGAACTTCCAGCTCACTGCACATTTTATATGTACACAGAACACTACCAGGCAAGCAGCTGGTCACTTCAATCACTCGCTGCAGGCATCTTGAACTTCCAGCTCACTGCACATTTTATATGTACTCAGAACACTACCCGCAAGCAGCTTGCCACTTCAATCGCACGCTGCAGGCATCTTGAACTTCCAGCTCACTGCACATTTTATATGTACACAGAACAGTACCAGGCAAGCAGTTTGCCACTTCACTCGCACGCCACAGGCATCTTGAACTTCCAGCTCACTACACATTTTATATGTACACAGAACACTACCAGGCAAGCAGCTGGCCACTTCAATCGCACACCACCGGCATCTTGAACTTCCAGCTCACTGCACATTTTATATGTACACAGAACACTATCAGGTAGGCAGCAGGTCACTTCAGTCGCACGCTACAGGCATCTTGAACTTCCAGCTCACTGCACATTTTATATGTACACAGAACACTACCAGGCAAGCAGCTGGTCATTTCAGTCACACGCTACAGGCATCTTGAACTTCCAGCTCACTGCACATTTTATATGTACACAGAACACTACCAGGCAAGCAGCTTGCCACTTCAGTCGCACGCTACAGGCATCTTGAACTTCAGCTCACTGCACATTTTATATGTACACAGAACACTTCCAGGCAAGCAGCTGGCCACTTCAATCGCATGCTACAGGCATCTTGAACGTCCAGCTCACTGTACATTTTATATGTACACAGAACACTACCAGGCAAGCAGCTGGACACTTCAATCGCACGCTGCAGGGATCTTGAACTTCCAGCTCACTGCACATTTTATATGTACACAGAACACTAGCAGGCAAGCAGCTGGTCACTTCACTCGCACGCTACAGGCATCTTGAACTTCCAGCTCACTGCACATTTTATATGTACACAGAACACTACCAGGCAAGCAGCTGGCCACTTCAATCGCATGCTACAGGCATCTTGAACTTCCAGCTCACTGCACATTTTATATGTACACAGAACACTACCAGGCAAGCAGCTGGTCACTTCAATCGCACGCTGCAGGCATCTTGAACTTCCAGCTCACTGCACATTTTATATGTACACAGAACACTACCAGGCAAGCAGCTTGCCACTTCAGTCGCACACCACAGGTGTCTTGAACTTCCAGCTCACTGCACATTTTATATGTACACAGAACACTACCAGGCAAGCAGCTTGCCACTTCAATCGCACGCCACAGGCATCTTGAACTTCCAGCTCACTGCACATTTTATATGTACACAGAACACTACCAGGCAAGCAGCTGGTCACTTCACTCGCATGCTACAGGCATCTCGAACTTCCAGCTCACTGCACATTTTATGTGTACAGAGAACACTACCTGGCATGCAGCTGGTCACTTAACTCGCATGCTACAGGCATCCTGAACTTCCAGCTCACTGCACATTTTATATGTACACAGAACACTACCAGACAAGCAGCTGGTCACTTCAATCGCATGCCACAGGCATCTTGAACTTCCAGCTCACTGCACATTTTTATATGTGCACAGAACACTACCAGGCAAACACCTGGTCACTTCAATTGCACGCCACAGGCATCTTGAACTTCCAGCTCACTGCGCATTTTATATGTACACAGGACACTACCAGGCAAGCAGCTGGCCACTTCAATCGCATGCCACAGGCATCTTGAACTTCCAGCTCACTGCACATTTTATATGTACACAGAACACTACCAGGCAGCAGCTGGCCACTTCAATCGCACGCTACAGGCATCTTGAACTTCCAGCTCACTGCACATTTTATATGTACACAGAACACAACCAGGCAAGCAGCTGGCCACTTTAATCGCACGCTACAGGCATCTTGAACTTCCAGCTCACTGCACATTTTATATGTGCACAGAACACTACCAGGCAAGCAGCTGGCCACTTCAATCGCATGGATACAGGCATCTTGAACTTCCAGCTCACTGCACATTTTATATGTACACAGAACACTACCAGGCAAGCAGCTGACCACTTCAATCGCATGGATACAGGCATCTTGAACTTCCAGCTCACTGCACATTTTATATGTACACAGAACACTACCAGGCAGCAGCTGGCCACTTCAAGCACACTACAGGCATCTTGAACTTCCAGCTCACTGTACATTTTATATGTACACAGAACACTACCAGGCAAGCAGCTGGTCACTTCAATCACAGCCCACAGGCATCTTGAACTTCCATTTCACTGCACATTTTATATGTACACAGAGACACTACTAGGCAAGCAGCTGGTCACTTCACTCACCGCTTACAGGCATCTTGAACTTCCACCTCACTGCACATTTTATATGTACACAGAACACTACCAGGTAAGCAGCTGGTCACTTCACTCGCATGCTACAGGCATCTTGAACTTCCAGCTCACTGCACATTTTATATGTACACAGAACACTACCAGGCAAGCAGCTTGCCACTTCAGTTGCACGCCACAGGCATGTTGAACTTACAGCTCACTGCACATTTTATATGTACACAGAACACTACCAGGCAAGCAGCTGGTCACTCTACTGCTACAGGCATCTTGAACTTCCAGATCACTGCACATTTTATATGTACACAGAACACTACCAGGCAAGCAGCTGGCCACTTCAATCGCATGCCACAGGCATCTTGAACTTCCAGCTCACTGCACATTTTATATGTACACAGAACACTACCAGGCAAGCAGCTGGTCACTTTACTCGCACGCTACAGGCATCTTGAACTTCCAGATCACTGCACATTTTATATGTACACAGAACACTACCAGGCAAGCAGCTGGCCACTTCAATCGCATGCCACAGGCATCTTGAACTTCCAGCTCACTGCACATTTTATATGTACACAGAACACTACCAGGCAAGCAGCTGGCCACTTCAATTCGCGCCACAGGCATCTTGTACTTCCAGCTCACTGCGCATTTTATATGTACACAGAACACTACCAGGCAAGCAGCTGGTCACTTTAGTTGCACGCTACAGGCATCTTGAACTTCCAGCTCACTGCGCATTTTATATGTACACAGAACACTACCAGGCAAGCAGCTGGTCACTTCAATCGCATGCTACAGGCATCTTGAACTTCCAGCACACTGCGCATTTTATATGTACACAGAACACTACCAGGCAAGCAGCTGGCCACTTCAATCACACGCTACAGGCATCTTGAACTTCCAGATCACTGCACATTTTATATGTACACAGAACAATACCAGGCAAGCAGCTTGCCACTTCAATCGCACGCCACAGGCATCTTGAACTTCCAGCTCTCTGCACATTTTGTATGTACACAGAACACTACTAGGCAAGCAGTTTGCCACTTCAATTGCATGCTACAGGCATCTCGAACTTCCAGCTCACTGCACATTTTATATGTACACAGAACAGTACAAGGCAAGCAGCTTGCCAGTTCAATTGCATGCTGCAGGCATCTTGAACTTCCAGCTCACTGCACATTTTATATGTACACAGAACACTACCAGGCAAGCAGCTTGCCACTTCAATCGCTCTCCATAGGCATCTTGAACTTCCAGCTCACTGCACATTTTATATATACACAGAACACTACCAGGCAAACATAGAAACATAGAATTTGACGGCAGATAAGGACCGCTTGGCCCACCCAGTCTTCCCATTTCCCTACCTGATGGATTAGCTGCAGATTCTAGTTAACCAGCAGCCTACTTCTTCCTACCCCCTCCTCCCCCTATAATTGCCTTATGACTGTCCCATGCATGCTTGAATTCCACCATGGTTTTTGACTCCACAGCCTCCTCTGGAAGGCCGTTCCATACATCCACAACCCTCTCTGTGAAAAAATACTTTCTTAAATTACCTCTGAGCTGCCCCCCTTCTATCTTCAAATTGTGCCCCCTTGTTCTTGCACACCTCTTTTTTTGAAAGATGCTACCCTCTTGGACCTTGTTGATTCCCTTGAGGTACTTGAAAAGTTTCTATCATGTCCACCCTCTCCCTCTCCTTTCCTCGAGGCTATACATATTAAGCTCCTTAAGTCTCTCTTCATATGTCTTCCGGTGCAGACCCTGCACCATTTTAGTTGCCCTCCTCTGGATAGCTTCCATCCTGTCTATGTCTTTGCAGAGATTGGGTCTCCAGAATTGCACGCAGTACTCCAGATGGGGTCTCACCAGCTGTCTTTACAGAGGGATAATAACTTCTTGTTTTCTACTAGTGATGCCTCTCCCTATGCATCCCAGTATCCTCCCAGCCCTCCTTGCTGCCCTCTCACATTGCTTGCCCACCTTTAGGTCATCTGATATGACTACCCCCAGGTCCCTTTCCATTTTTGTTGTTGTTAGTATCTCACCTCCCATTGTGTACTCTTCCCCTGGGTTTTTGTTTCCCAGGTGCATTACCTTGCACTTCTTAGCATTGAATCTAAGCTGCCATACATTTGACCATTCCTCTAACCTTGCCAAGTCCCTTCTCATCCTTTCCACCCCACCTTGTGCATCAACTCTGTTGCAGATTTTGTGTCATCTGCAAAGAGACATACTTTTCTTCTTCCTCCTCCTGCAATGTCGCTTATAAAGACATTGAAGAGGACCGGTCCTAATACTGAACCCTCGGTACCCACTACTAACCCCCCTTTTTTCAGAGTGGACTCCATTTACTATTACTTTCTGTGTCCTATTCTCCAGCCAATTCTTTACCCAGGCTGTCATCTTGGGACTCACTCCCAGGCTGGCTAACTTGTATATTAATCTTTTGTGTGGGACTGTGTCAAATGCCTTGCTAGAGTCTAGGTAGTCTATATCCACAGCCCCTCCCTGATCAACTACTTTGGTCACCCAGTCAAAGAAATCTATCAGATTTGTCTGGCATGACCTTCCCGCTGTGAATCCATGCTGCCTTGGGTCCTGTGCCCCTCTGGCCTCTACATACTCAACAATTCTTTCCTTCAGAAGTGATTCCATCATTTTCCCTACCACTGAGGTTAAACTAACAGGTCTGTAGTACCACCCATCCTCCCATGATTTGTTAAACAGGGTAGTCAGTGGTGTCACTAATTCTACCTTAGTTCTTTTAGAATTCTGGGATGAATCCCATCAGGCCCCATTGCTTTGTCCACCTTCAGTTTTAAGAGTTCTTTCAGAACCCTTTCTTCTGTAAATGGGCTGGTATCAACTTCTGTATCCAGAGTGTTTCTACTGTTTGTTTTAGGTACCTCCCTCTTCCTTTGTAAATACTGAGCAAAAATATTTGTTTAGTATCTCTGCCTTTTCACAGTCAACCTCTGCCCACCCTCCCTCCCCTTTATTAAGCCTCACTATCTCTTCCTTGGTCTTCCTTCACTCCCTGATGTACCTATAAAAGGTTTTATCCCTTCTTAACTGAGTTGGCTATCTTTTTCCTCGGTTTGGGCCTTTGCTGTTCTGACTGCCTTCCCAGCTTCCTTTTGCTTTAACTGATACAGTTCTCTGTCCTGTTCCTTCTGTGATTCCTTGTACTTCCTGAATGCTTTCTTTTTCTTGAACCTTCACTGCCACTTCCTTTGAGAACCATAGTGGTTTCTTACCTCATTTGTTTTGTTTATTTGCTTTACACAAAGGCATGTTACTTCTGTGATGGCAGGTTTATTATTCCTCATTGTTGTTCCACCCTCCTTCCTGCCCATTTGCTAGTGCATTCTTAGCACTCACCTATTTTGAGCAAAGTCAGCCCTCCTAAAATCCAGTACCTTTGTCTTTGTATGGCTTGACTCTATTGCTGTGTTTATTGTAGAACATACTGTTCGATGGTCGCTAGTTCCCAGATGGCTACCCACTTCTATATCTGTGATTCTCTCTTCATCTCCATTTGAGAGAACCAGGTCTAAGATTGCTCCCTCTCGAAGTGGGCTCCAGTACTAGTTGTCTAAGGCATGCCCCTGTAGGGCATGTAGAATAACCCACTCTTAGAAGTGGCTGCTGCAACTGCACTCCAGTTAACATCTGGCATATTCAGATCACCCATCAGCAATATCTCCTTTTCTGCCATTCTAAGTATACTTTCTATCATTTCCTTGTCCATTTCCTCCCCTGAGAAGAGGTCTGCTAACCCCTGTCGCGGATTGTGGTGCCATTACCGGTTTCCAATTTATCCACAGTGCTTCTTCCCTCCCTGTTTACCTTTTGTTCTGTTGCTTTGATTCCTTCCCTTATGTAAAGAGCTACCTCCTCCTCTCTTACCCTCCTGTCCCTCCTGTAGATAGTGTATCCGGTATGTTTACGTCCCAGTCATGGTTTTGTGTACCATCAACTGGTCACTTCAATCGACGCCACAGGTATCTTGACCTTCCAGCTCACTGCACATTTCATATGAACACAGAACACTACCAGGCAACCAGCTGGTCACTTCAATCGCACTCCACAGGCATCTTGAACTTTCAGCTCACTGCACATTTTATATGTACACAGAACACTACCAGGCAAGCAGCTGGTCATTTCACTTGCACGCCAGGCATCTTGAACTTCCAGCTCACTGCACATTTTATATGTACACAGAACACTACCAGGCAACAGCTGGTCACTTCATCTGCACGCCACAGGCATCTTCAACTTCCAGGTCACTACACATTTTATATACAAACAGAACACTGCCAGGCAAGCAGCTGGGTGCTTCACTCGCATGCTACAGGCATCTTGAATTTCCAGCTCACTGCACATTTTGATGTACACAGAACACTACCAGACAAGCAGCTGGTCATTTCAATTGCACGCTACAGGCATCTTGAACTTCCAGCTCACTGCACATTTTATATGTACACAGAACACTACCAGGCAAGCAGCTTGCCACTTCAATCGCAGCGCTTCAGGCATCTTGAACTTCCAGCTCACTGCACATTTATATGTACACAGAACACTACCAGGCAAGCAGCTGGTCACTTCACTTGCACGCCACAGGCATCTTGAACTTCAGCTCACTGCACATTTTATATGTACACAGAACACTACCAGGCAAGCAGCTGGTCACTTCAATCGCCGCCACAGGCATCTTGAACTTTCAGCTCACTGCAAATTTTATATGTACACAGAACACTACCAGGCAAGCAGCTGGTCATTTCACTTGCATGCCACAGGCATCTTGAACTTCCAGCTCACTGCACATTTTACATGTACACAGAACACTACCAGGCAAGCAGCTGGTCACTTCACTCGCACGCCACAGGCATCTTGAACTCCAGGTCACTACACATTTTATATATACACAGAACACTGCCAGGCAAGCAGCTGGTCACTTCACCATGCTACAGGCATCTTGAATTTCAGCTCACTGCACATTTTACATGTACACAGAACACTACTAGGCAAGCAGCTTGTAACTTCAATTGCACGCCACGGGCATCTTGAACTTCCAGGTCACTGCACATTTTATATGTACACAGAACACTACCAGGCAAGCAGCTGGTCTCTTCAATCGCACGCCACAGGCATCTTGAACTTCCATCTCACTGCGGCATCTTGAATTTCCAGCTCACTGCACATTTTATATGTACACAGAACACTACCAGGCAAGCAGCTTTGCAACTTCAATTGCACGCCACGGGCATCTTGAACTTCCAGGTCACTGCACATTTTATATGTACACAGAACACTACCAGGCAAGCAGCTGGTCTCTTCAATCGCACGCCACAGGCATCTTGAACTTCCAGCTCACTGCACATTTTATATGTACACAGAACACTACCAGGCAAGCAGCTGGTCACTTAATCGCATGCCACAGGCATCTTGAACTTCCAGCTCACTGCACATTTTATATGTACACAGAACACTACCAGGCAGCAGCTGGTCACTTCAATCGCACGCCACAGGCATCTTGAACTTCCAGCTCACTGCACATTTTATATGTACACAGAACACTACCAGGCAAGCAGCTTGCCACTTCAATCGCATGCTGCAGGCATCTTGAACTTCCAGCTCACTGCACATTTTATATGTACACAGAACACTACCAGGCAAGCAGCTTGCCACTTCTAATCGCATGCCACAGGCATCTTGAACTTCCAGCTCACTGCACATTTTATATGTACACAGAACACTACCAGGCAAGCAGCTTGGTCACTTCAATCGCACGCCACAGGCATCTTGAACTTCCAGCTCACTGCACATTTTATATGTACACAGAACACTACCAGGCAAGCAGCTGGTCACTTATGCATGCTACAGGCATCTTGAACTTCCAGCTCACTGCACATTTTATATGTACACAGAACACTACCAGGCAAGCAGCTTGCACTTCACTCACACGCTACAGGCATCTTGAACTTCCAGCTCACTGCACATTTTATATGTACACAGAACACTACCAGGCAAGCAGCTTGCCACTTCAGTCGCACGCCACAGGCATCTTGAACTTCCAGCTCACTGCACATTTTATATGTACACAGAACACTACCAGGCAAGCAGCTTGCCACTTCAATCGCACGCCACAGGCATCTTGAACTTCCAGCTCACTGCACATTTTATATGTACACAGAACACTACCAGGCAAGCAGCTGGCCACTTCAATCACATGCTACAGGCATCTTGAACTTCCAGCTCACTGCACATTTTATATGTACACAGAACACTACCAGGCAAGCAGCTGGTCACTTCAATCGCACGCCACAGGCATCTTGAACTTCCAGCTCACTGCACATTTTATATGTACACAGAACACTACCAGAAGCAGTTGGCTACTTCAATCGCACGCCAGGCATCTTGAACTTCCAGCTCACTGCACATTTTATATGTACACAGAACATTACCAGGCAAGCAGCTTGCTCACTTCAATCGCACGCTGCAGGCATCTTGAACTTCCAGCTCACTGCACATTTTATATGTACACAGAACACTACCAGGCAAGCAGCTGGTCACTTCAATCGCATGCTACAGGCATCTTGAACTTCCAGCTCACTGCACATTTTATATGTACACAGAACACTACCAGGCAAGCAGCTGGCCACTTCAATCGCATGCTACAGGCATCTTGAACTTCCAGCTCACTGCACATTTTATATGTACACAGAACACTACAGGCAAGCAGCTGGCTACTTAATCGCATGCTACAGGCATCTTGAACTTCCAGCTCACTGCACATTTTATATGTACACAGAACACTACCAGGCAAGCAGCTGGTCACTTCAATCACACGCTGCAGGCGTCTTGAACTTCCAGCTCACTGCACATTTTATATGTACACAGAACACTACCAGGCAAGCAGCTTGCCACTTCAGTCGCACACCACAGGTGTCTTGAACTTCCAGCTCACTGCACATTTTATATGTACACAGAACACTACCAGGCAAGCAGCTGGCCACTTCAATCGCACGCCACAGGCATCTTGAACTTCCAGCTCACTGCACATTTTATATGTACACAGAACACTACCAGGCAAGCAGCTGGTCACTTCACTCGCATGCTACAGGCATCTCGAACTTCCAGCTCACTGCACATTTTATGTGTACAGAGAACACTACCTGGCATGCAGCTGGTCACTTAACTCGCACGCTACAGGCATCTTGAACTTCCAGCTCACTGCACATTTTATATGTACACAGAACACTACCAGGCAAGCAGCTGGCCACTTCAATCGCATGCCACAGGCATCTTGAACTTCCAGCTCACTGCACATTTTATATGTACACAGAACACTACCAGGCAAGCAGCTGGTCACTTCAATCGCACGCCCAGGCATCTTGAACTTCCAGCTCACTGCACATTTTATATGTACACAGAACACTACCAGGCAAGCAGCTGGCCACTTCAATCGCATGCTACAGGCATCTTGAACTTCCAGCTCACTGCACATTTTATATGTACACAGAACACTACCAGGCAAGCAGCTGGTCACTTCAATCGCACGCTACAGGCATCTTGAACTTCCAGCTCACTGCACATTTTATATGTACACAGAACACTACCAGGCAAGCAGCTGGCCACTTTAATCGCACGCTGCAGGCATCTTGAACTTCCAGCTCACTGCACATTTTATATGTGCACAGAACACTACCAGGCAAGCAGCTGGCTACTTCAATCGCATGGATACAGGCATCTTGAACTTCCAGCTCACTGCACATTTTATATGTACACAGAACACTACCAGGCAAGCAGCTGGCCACTTCAATCGCATGCTACAGGCATCTTGAACTTCCAGCTCACTGCACATTTTATATGTACACAGAACACTACCAGGCAGCAGCTGGCCACTTAATCGCACGCTACAGGCATCTTGAACTTCCAGCTCACTGCACATTTTATATGTACACAGAACACTACCAGGCAAGCAGCTGGTCACTTCAATCACACGCTCACAGGCATCTTGAACTTCCACTTCACTGCACATTTTATATGTACACAGAACACTACAGGCAAGCAGCTGGTCACTTCACTCGCACGCTACAGGCATCTTGAACTTCCAGCTCACTGCACATTTTATATGTACACAGAACACTACCAGGCAAGCAGCTGGTCACTTCAATCGCAGATGCTACAGGCATCTTGAACTTCCAGCTCACTGCACATTTTATATGTACACAGAACACTACCAGGCAAGCAGCTTGCCACTTCAATCGCACGCTACAGGCATCTTGAACTTCCAGCTCACTGCACATTTTATATGTACACAGAACACTACCAGGCAAGCAGCTGGTCACTTACTCGCACGCTACAGGCATCTTGAACTTCCAGCTCACTGCACATTTTATATGTACACAGAACACTACCAGGCAAGCAGCTGGCCACTTCAATCGCATGCCACAGGCATCTTGAACTTCCAGCTCACTGCACATTTTATATGTACACAGAACACTACCAGGCAAGCAGCTGGTCACTTTACTCGCATGCTACAGGCATCTTGAACTTCCAGATCACTGCACATTTTATATGTACACAGAACACTACCAGGCAAGCAGCTGGTCACTTCAATCACACGCTACAGGCATCTTGAACTTCCAGCTCACTGCACATTTTATATGTACACAGAACACTACCAGGCAAGCAGCTGGCCACTTCAATCGCACGCTACAGGCATCTTGAACTTCCAGCTCACTGCACATTTTATATGTACACAGAACACTACCAGGCAAGCAGCTTGCCACTTCAATCGCATGCTACAGGCATCTTGAACTTCCAGCTCACTGCACATTTTATATGTACACAGAACACTACCAGGCAAGCAGCTGGTCACTTCAATCGCACGCCACAGGCATCTTGAACTTCCAGCTCACTGCACATTTTATATGTACACAGAACACTACCAGGCAAGCAGCTGGTCACTTCATCGCACGCTACAGGCATCTTGAACTTCCAGCTCACTGCACATTTTATATGTACACAGAACACTACCAGGCAAGCAGCTGGCACTTCATCACATGCTACAGGCATCTTGAACTTCCAGCTCACTGCACATTTTATATGTACACAGAACACTACAGGCAAGCAGCTTGCCACTTCAGTCGCACGCTACAGGCATCTTGAACTTCCAGCTCACTGCACATTTTATATGTACACAGAACACTTCCAGGCAAGCAGCTGGCCACTTCAATCGCATGCTACAGGCATCTTGAACTTCCAGCTCACTGCACATTTTATATGTACACAGAACACTACCAGGCAAGCAGCTGGTCACTTCAATCGCACGCTACAGGCATCTTGAACTTCCAGCTCACTGCACATTTTATATGTACACAGAACACTACCAGGCAAGCAGCTGGTCACTTCAATCGCACGCTACAGGCATCTTGAACTTCCAGCTCACTGCACATTTTATATGTACACAGAACACTACCAGGCAAGCAGCTGGCCACTTCAATCGCATGCTACAGGCATCTTGAACTTCCAGCTCACTGCACATTTTATATGTACACAGAACACTACCAGGCAAGCAGCTGGTCACTTCAATCGCACGCTGCAGGCTTCTTGAACTTCCAGCTCACTGCACATTTTATATGTACACAGAACACTACCAGGCAAGCAGCTTGCTACTCAATCGCACGCCACAGGCATCTTGAACTTCCAGCTCACTGCACATTTTATATGTACACAGAACACTACTAGGCAAGCAGCTGGTCACTTCAATCGCACGCTACAGGCATCTTGAACTTCCAGCTCACTGCACATTTTATATGTACACAGAACACTACCAGGCAAGCAGCTGGTCACTTAATCGCACGCTACAGGCATCTTGAACTTCCAGCTCACTGCACATTTTATATGTACACAGAACACTACCAGGCAAGCAGCTGGCACTTCAATCACACGCCACAGGCATCTTGAACTTCCAGCTCACTGCACATTTTATATGTACACAGAACACTACCAGGCAAGCAGCTGGCCACTTCAATCGCATGCTACAGGCATCTTGAACTTCCAGCTCACTGCACATTTTATATGTACACAGAACACTACCTAGGCAAGCAGCTGGTCACTTCAATCGCACGCTACAGGCATCTTGAACTTCCAGCTCACTGCACATTTTATATGTACACAGAACACTACCAGGCAAGCAGCTGGTCACTTCAATCGCACGCCACAGGCATCTTGAACTTCCAGCTCACTGCACATTTTATATGTACACAGAACACTACCAGGCAAGAGCTGGCTACTCAATCGCACGCCACAGGCATCTTGAACTTCCAGCTCACTGACATTTTATATGTACACAGAACACTACTAGGAGCAGCTGTTACCTCAATCGCATGCCGCAGGCATCTTGAACTTCCAGCTCACTGCACATTTTATATGTACACAGAACACTACCAGGCAAGCAGCTGGTCACTTCAATCGCACGCCACAGGCATCTTGAACTTCCAGCTCACTGCACATTTTATATGTACACAGAACACTACCAGGCAAGCAGCTGGTCACTTAATCGCACACCAGGCATCTTGAACTTCCAGCTCACTGCACATTTTATATGTACACAGAACACTACCAGGCAAGCAGCTGGCCACTTCAATCGCATGCTACAGGCATCTTGAACTTCCAGCTCACTGCACATTTTATATGTACACAGAACACTACCAGGCAAGCAGCTTGCCACTTCAATCGCACGCCACAGGCATCTTGAACTTCCAGCTCACTGCACATTTTATGTAGTCACAGAACACTACCAGGCAAGCAGCTTGCCACTTCAATCTCACTGCTAGGCATCTTGAACTTCCAGCTCACTGCACATTTTATATGTACACAGAACACTACCAGGCAAGCAGCTGGTCACTTCAATCGCATGCTACAGGCATCTTGAACTTCCAGCTCACTGCACATTTTATATGTACACAGAACACTACCAGGCAAGCAGCTTGCCACTTCAATCGCACGCCACAGGCATCTTGAACTTCCAGCTCACTGCACATTTTATATGTACACAGAACACTACCAGGCAAGCAGCTTGCCACTTCAATCGCATCGCCGCAGGCATCTTGAACTTCCAGCTCACTGCACATTTTATATGTACACAGAACACTACCAGGCAAGCAGCTGGTCACTTCAATCGCACGCCACAGGCATCTTGAACTTCCAGCTCACTGCACATTTTATATGTACACAGAACACTACCAGGCAAGCAGCTGGTCACTTCAATCGCATGCTACAGGCATCTTGAACTTCCAGCTCACTGCACATTTTATATGTACACAGAACACTACCAGGCAAGCAGCTGGTCAGTTCAGTCACACGCTACAGGCATCTTGAACTTCCAGCTCTCTGCACATTCTATATGTACACAGAACACTAACAGGTAGCAGCTGGCCACTTCAAGTCGCACGCTACAGGCATCTTGAACTTCCAGCTCACTGCACATTTTATATGTACACAACACTACCAGGCAAGCAGCTGGTCACTCAATCGCAGGCTACAGGCATCTTGAACTTCCAGCTCACTGCACATTTTATATGTACACAGAACACTACCAGGCAAGCAGCTGGTCACTTCAATCGCACGCTGCAGGCATCTTGAACTTCCAGCTCACTGCACATTTTATATGTACACAGAACACTACCAGGCAAGCAGCTGGTCACTTCAATCGCACGCTACAGGCATCTTGAACTTCCAGCTCACTGCACATTTTATATGTACACAGAACACTACAGGCAGCAGCTGGTCACTTCAATCGCATGCAACAGGCATCTTGAACTTCCAGCTCACTGCACATTTTATATGTACACAGAACACTACCAGGCAAGCAGCTGGTCACTTCAATCGCACGCTACAGGCATCTTGAACTACCAGCTCACTGTACATTTTATATGTACACAGAACACTACCAGGCAAGCAGCTTGCCACTTCAATCGCATGCTGCAGGCATCTTGAACTTCCAGCTCACTGCACATTTTATATGTACACAGAACACTACCAGGCAAGCAGCTGGTCACTTCAATCGCATGCCACAGGCATCTTGAACTTCCAGCTCACTGCACATTTTATATGTACACAGAACACTACCAGGCAAGCGGCTGATCACTTCAATCGCATGCTAGAGGCATCCTGAACTTCCATCTCACTGCACATTTTATATGTACACAGAACACTACCAGGCAAGCAGCTGGTCACTTCAATCGCACGCTACAGGCATCTTGAACTTCCAGCTCACTGCACATTTTATATGTACACAGAACACTACCAGGCAACAGCTTGCCACTTCAATCGCACGCTACAGGCATCTTGAACTTCCAGCTTACTGTACATTTTATATGTACACAGAACACTACCAGGGAAGCAGCTTGCCACTTCAATCACATGCTACAGGCATCTTGAACTTCCAGCTCACTGCACATTTTATATGTACACAGAACACTACCAGGCAAGCAGCTGGTCACTTCACTCACACGCCACAGGCATCTTGAACTTCCAGGTCACTACACATTTTATATATACACAGAACACTGCCAGGCAAGCAGCTGGTCACTTCACTCGCATGCTACAGGCATCTTGAATTTCCAGCTCACTGCACATTTTACGTGTACACAGAACACTACCAGGCAAGCAGCTTGCCAATTCACTCGCACGCTACAGGCATCTTGAACTTCCAGCTCACTGCACATTTTATATGTACACAGAACACTACCAGGCAAGCAGCTTGCCACTTCAATCGCACGCCACAGGCATCTTGAACTTCCAGCTCACTGCACATTTTATATGTACACAGAACACTACCAGGCAAGCAGCTTGCCACTTCAATCACATGCTACAGGCATCTTGAACTTCCAGCTCACTGCACATTTTGTATGTACACAGAACACTACCAGGCAAGCAGCTGGCCACTTCAATCACACATCTACAGGCATCTTGAACTTCCAGCTCACTGCACATTTTATATGTACACAGAACACTACCAGGCAAGCAGCTGGTCACTTCAATCGCACGCCACAGGCATCTTGAACTTCCAGCTCACTGCACATTTTATATGTACACAGAACACTACCAGGCAAGCAGCTGCTCACTTCAATCACGCTACAGGCATCTTGAACTTCAGCTCACTGCACATTTTATATGTACACAGAACACTACCAGGCAAGCAGCTGGCCACTTCAATCGCACGCTACAGGGATCTTGAACTTCCAGCTCACTGCACATTTTATATGTACACAGAACACTACCAGGCAAGCAGCTGGCACTTAATCACGCCACAGGCATCTTGAACTTCCAGCTCACTGCACATTTTATATGTACACAGAACACTACCAGGCAAGCAGCTGGTCACTTCAATCGCACGCTACAGGCATCTTGAACTTCCAGCTCACTGCACATTTTATATGTACACAGAACACTACCAGGCAAGCAGCTTGCCACTTCAATCGCATGCTACAGGCATCTTGAACTTCCAGCTCACTGCACATTTTATATGTACACAGAACACTACCAGGCAAGCAGCTTGCCACTTCAATCACACGCTACAGGCATCTTGAACTTCCAGCTCACTGCACATTTTATATGTACACAGAACACTACCAGGCAAGCAGCTTGCCACTTCAATCGCACGCTACAGGCATCTTGAACTTCCAGCTCACTGCACATTTTATATGTACACAGAACACTACCAGGCAAGCAGCTGGTCACTTCAATCGCACGCTACAGGCATCTTGAACTTCCAGCTCACTGCACATTTTATATGTACACAGAACACTCCAGGCAAGCAGCTGGTCACTTAATCGCACGCCACAGGCATCTTGAACTTCCAGCTCACTGCACATTTTATATGTACACAGAACACTACCAGGCAAGCAGCTGGCCACTTCAATCCACGCTACAGGCATCTTGAACTTCCAGCTCACTGCACATTTTATATGTACACAGAACACTACCAGGCAAGCAGCTGGTCACTTCACTCGCACGCTACAGGCATCTTGAACTTCCAGCTCACTGCACATTTTATATGTACACAGAACACTACCAGGCAAGCAGCTGGTCACTTCAATCGCACGCTACAGGCATCTTGAACTTCCAGCTCACTGCACATTTTATATGTACACAGAACACTACCAGGCAAGCAGCTGGTCACTTCACCGCACGCACAGGCATCTTGAACTTCCAGCTCACTGCACATTTTATATGTACACAGAACACTACCAGGCAAGCAGCTGGTCACTTCACTCGCATGCTACAGGCATCTTGAACTTCCAGCTCACTGCACATTTTATGTACACAGAACACTACCAGGCAAGCAGCTTGCCACTTCAATCGCACGCTACAGGCATCTTGAACTTCCAGCTCACTGCACATTTTATATGTACACAGAACACTACCAGGCAAGCAGCTGGTCACTTCAGTCGACACGCTACAGGCATCTTGAACTTCCAGCTCACTGCACATTTTATATGTACACAGAACACTACCAGGCAAGCAGCTGCCACTTCAATCACACGCTACAGGCATCTTGAACTTCCAGCTCACTGCACATTTTATATGTACACAGAATACTACCAGGCAAGCAGCTGCACTTCAATCGCACGCTACAGGCATCTTGAACTTCCAGCTCACTGCACATTTTATATGTACACAGAACACTACCAGGCAAGCAGCTGGTCACTTCAATCGTCGCTACAGGCATCTTGAACTTCCAGCTCACTGCACATTTTATATGTACACAGAACACTACCAGGCAAGCAGCTGCTCACTTCAATCCGCACGCTACAGGCATCTTGAACTTCCAGCTCACTGCACATTTTATATGTACACAGAACACTACCAGGCAAGCAGCTGGTCACTTCAATCGCATGCTACAGGCATCTTGAACTTCCAGCTCACTGCACATTTTATATGTACACAGAACACTACCAGGCAAGCAGCTTGCCACTTCAGTCGCACGCTACAGGCATCTTGAACTTCCAGCTCACTGCACATTTTATATGTACACAGAACACTACCAGGCAAGCAGCTGGTCACTTCAATCGCTGCCTACAGGCATCTTGAACTTCCAGCTCACTGCACATTTTATATGTACACAGAACACTACCAGGCAAGCAGCTGGTCACTTCAATCGCACGCTACAGGCATCTTGAACTTCCAGCTCACTGCACATTTTATATGTACACAGAACACTACCAGGCAAGCAGCTGGTCACTTCAATCGCACGCCACAGGCATCTTGAACTTCCAGCTCACTGCACATTTTATATGTACACAGAACACTACCAGGCAAGCAGCTGGTCACTTCAATCGCACGCTACAGGCATCTTGAACTTCCAGCTCACTGCACATTTTATATGTACACAGAACACTACCAGGCAAGCAGCTGGTCACTTCAATCGCACGCTACAGGCATCTTGAATTCCAGCTCACTGCACATTTTATATGTACACAGAACACTCAGGCAAGCAGCTGGCCACTTCATCGCTCACCACAGGCATCTTGAACTTCCAGCTCACTGCACATTTTATATGTACACAGAACACTACCAGGCAAGCAGCTTGCCACTTCAATCGCACGCTACAGGCATCTTGAACTTCCAGCTCACTGCACATTTTATATGTACACAGAACACTACTAGGCAAGCAGCTGGTCACTTCAATCGCACGCTACAGGCATCTTGAACTTCCAGCTCACTGCCACATTTTATGTGCACACAGAACACTACCAGGCAGCAGCTGGTCACTTAATCGCAGCGCTACAGGCATCTTGAACTTCAGCTCACTGCACATTTTATATGTACACAGAATACACCAGGCAAGCAGCTGGCCACTTCAATGCACATGCACAGGCATCTTGAACTTCCAGCTCACTGCACATTTTATATGTACACAGAACACTACCAGGCAAGCAGCTGGTCACTTCACGCACGCTACAGGCATCTTGAACTTCCAGCTCACTGCACATTTTATATGTACACAGAACACTACCAGGCAAGCAGCTGGTCACTTCAATCACATGCTACAGGCATCTTGAACTTCCAGCTCACTGCACATTTTATATGTACACAGAACACTACCAGGCAAGCAGCTTGCCACTTCAATCGCATGCTACAGGCATCTTGAACTTCCAGCTCACTGCACATTTTATATGTACACAGAACACTACCAGGCAAGCAGCTTGCCACTTGAATCACATCTACAGGCATCTTGAACTTCCAGCTCACTGCACATTTTATATGTACACAGAACACTACCTGCAAGCAGCTGGTCACTTCAGTCGCAGCCTACAGGCATCTTGAACTTCCAGCTCAGTGACATTTTATATGTACACAGAACACTACCAGGCAAGCAGCTTGTCACTTCAATCGCATGCTACAGGCATCTTGAACTTCCAGCTCACTGCACATTTTATATGTACACAGAACACTACTCAGCAAGCAGCTTGCCACTTCAATCGCATCGCCACAGGCATCTTGAACTTCCAGCTCACTGCACATTTTATATGTACACAGAATACTACCAGGGTTGCAGTTCGTCACTTAATCGCACGCCACAGGCATCTTGAACTTCCAGCTCACTGCACATTTTATATGTACACAGAACACTACCAGGCAAGCAGCTGGTCACTTCAATCGCACTACAGGCATCTTGAACTTCCAGCTCACTGCACATTTTATGTACACAGAACACTACTCAGGCATGCAGCTGGTCACTTCAATCGCACGCTACAGGCATCTTGAACTTCCAGCTCACTGCACATTTTATATGTACACAGAACACTACTCAGGCATGCAGCTGGTCACTTAACCGCACGCTACAGGCATCTTGAACTTCCAGCTCACTGCACATTTTATATGTACAGAGAACTGACTACCAGGCATGCAGCTGGTCACTTTACCTCACGCCATCAGGCATCTTGAACTTCCAGCTCACTGCACACATTTTATATGTACACAGAACACTACCAGGCAAGCAGCTTGCCCTAATCACAGCTACGGGCATCTTGAACTTCCAGCTCACTGCACATTTTATATGTACAGAATAGTACCAGGCAAGAAGTCGTCACTAGCATTACATGCTACAGGGATCTTGAACTTCCAGCTCACTGCACATTTTGTAGTACACAGAACACTACCAGGCGAGCTTGCCACTCTGAATCACATGCTGCAGGCATCTTTGAACTTCCAGTTAACTGTACATCTTATATGTAACACAGAACACTACAGGCAAGCAGTTGGTCATCTAGTCTAGACGCTACAGGCGCCTTGAACTTCCAGCTCAGTACACATTTTATATGTACACAGAATACTACCGAGGCAAGCGCTTGCCACTTCAATCACACGCGCTACAGGCATCTTGAACTTCCAGCTACTGCACATTTCATATGTACACAGAACATTATCAAAGCAAGCAGCTTTGCCACTTCAATCGCATCGCACAGGCATCTTGAACTTCCAGCTCACTGCACATTTTATATGTACACGAACACTACCAGGCAAGCAGCTTGCCACTTCAATTGCTGCCCAGGCATCTTGAACTTCCAGCTCACTGCACATTTTATATGTACTACAGAACACTACCAGGCAAGCAGCTTGCCACTTCAATTCGCGATACGCGGGCATCTTGAACTTCCAGCTCACTGCACATTTTGTATGTACACAGAACACTGCCAGGCAAGCAGCTGGTCGCTTATCGCACGCCACAGGCATCTTGAAGTTCCAGCTCACTGCACATTTTGTATGTACACAGAACAGTACCAGGCAAGCAGCTGGTCACTTCAATCGCACACCACAGGCATCTTGAACTTCCAGCTCACTGCACATTTTATATGTACACAGAACAGTACCAGGCAAGCAGCTTGCCAATTCAATTGCATGTTACAGGGATCTTGAACTTTCAGCTCACTGCAGATTTTATATGTACACAGAACACTACCAGGCAAGCAGCTGTCACTTCAATCACATGCTACAGGCATCTTGAACTTCAGCTCACTGCATATCTTATATGTACACAGAACACTACCAGGTAGCAGCTGCCACTTCAAAGTGCACGCTACAGGCATCTTGAACTTCCAGCTCACTGCACTTTTTATATGTACACAGAACACTACCAGGCAAGCAGCTGGTCATTTCAATCGCACGCTACTGGTATCTTGAACTTCCAGCTCACTGCACATTTTGATATGTACACAGAACACTACCAGGCAAGGAGCTGGTCACTTCAATCGCACGCTACAGGCATCTTGAACTTCCAGCTCACTGCACATTTTATATGTACACAGAACACTACCAGGCAAGCAGTTTGCCACTTCAATTACGCGCTACAGGCATCTGAACTTCCAGCTCACTGCATTTTATATGTACACAGAACACTACTTGGCAAGCAGCTGGTCACTTCAATCTGCACGCTACAGGCATCTTGAACTTCCAGCTCACTGCAGATTTTATATGTACAAGAACACTACCAGGGAACAGCTGGTCACTTCAATCACTCGCCGCAGGCATCTTGAACTTCCAGCTCACTGCACATTTTATATGTACTCGAACACTACCGCAAGCAGCTTGCCACTTCAATCGTGCGCTGCAGGCATCTTGAACTTCAGCTCATGGCACATTTTATATGTACACAGAACAGTACCAGGCAAGCAGTTTGCCACGCTGATCGCGCATACAGGCATCTTGAACTTCGGCTCGGCACATTCTATATGTACACAGAACACTAACAGGTAGCAGCTGGCCACTTCAATCGCACACCAGGCACTCGAACTTCCAGCTCACTGCACATTTTATATGTACAAGAACACTGCAGGTAGGCAGCAGGTCACTTCGAGTCGCACGCTACAGGCATCTTGAACTTCCAGCTCACTGCACATTTATATGTACACAGAACACTACCGGGCAAGCAGCTGGTCACTTCCTATCCTGCAGCTGCAGGCGTGCAACTTCAGCTCACTGCACATTTTATATGTACACAGAACACTGGCAAGCAGCTGGTCACTTCCTTTCGCCTCACAGGCATCTTGAACTTCCAGCTCACTGCACATTTATATGTACACAGAACACTACCAGGCAAGCAGCTGGCCACTTCAATCATGCTACAGGAATCTTGAACTTCCAGCTCACTGCACATTTTATATGTACACAGAACACCAGGCAAGAAGCTTGCCACTTCAGTCGCACACCACAGGTGTCTTGAACTTCCAGCTCACTGCACATTTTATATGTACACAGAACACTACCAGGCAAGCAGCTTCGCTTCAATCGCACGCCACGGGCATCTTGAACTTCCAGCTCACTGCACATTTTATATGTACAGGAACACTACCAGGCAAGCAGATGGTCACTTCACTCGCACGCTACAGGCATCTCGAACTTCCAGCTCACTGCACATTTTATGTGTACAGAGAACACTACCTGGCATGCAGGTGGTCACTTAACTTTCGCATTACAGGCATCCTGAACTTCAGCTCACTGCAAATTTTATATGTACACAGAACACTACCAGACGTAGCAGCTGGCCACTTCAATCACACTCCAAGGCATCTTTAACTTCCAGCTCACTGCACATTTTATATGTACACAGAACACTACCAGGCAAGCAGCTGGCCACTTCAATCGCATGCTACAGGCATCTTGAACTTCCAGCTCACTGCACATTTTATATGTACCAGAACACTACTAGGCAAGCAGCTGGTCACTTCAATCGCACGCTGCAGGCATCTTGAACTTCCAGCTCACTGCACATTTTATATGTACACAGAACATTACCAAGCAAGCAGCTTGCCACTTCAATCGCACGCCACAGGCATCTTGAACTTCCAGCTCACTGCACATTTTATGTACACAGACACTACCTGGGCAAGCAGCTTGCCACTTAATCGCATGCGCGCAGGTCTTGAAGCTCACTGCACATTTTATATGTACACAGAACACTACCAGGCAAGTAGCTTGTTACTCAATCGCATGCCTCAGGCATCTTGAACTTCCAGCTCACTGCACATTTTGTATGTACACAGAACACTGCCAGGCAAGCAGCTGGTCACTTCAATCATGCGCCACAGGCATCTTAAGTTCAAGCTCCTGCACATTTTGTATGTACACAGAACAGTGCCAGGCAAACGCTGGTCACTTCAATCGCACACCACAGGCATCTTGAACTTCCAGCTCACTGCACATTTTATATGTACACAGAACAGTACCAGGCAAGCAGCTTGCCACTTCAATTGCATGTTACAGGGATCTTGAACTTCCAGCTCACTGCAGATTTTATATGTACACAGAACCCTACCAGGCAAGCAGCTTGCCACTTTAATCACACGCCACAGGCATCTTGAACTTCCAGCTCACTGCACATTTTATATGTACACAGAACACTACCAGGCAAGCAGCTTGCCACTTTAATCGCACGTCGCAGGCATCTTGAACTTCCAGCTCACTGCACATTTTATATGTACACAGAACACTACCAGGCAAGCAGCTGGTCACTTCAATCACTCGCCGCAGGCATCTTGAACTTCCAGGTCACTGCACATTTTATATGTACTCAGAACACTACCCGCAAGCAGCTTGCCACTTCAATCGCACACTGCAGGCATCTTGAACTTCCAGCTCACAGCACATTTTATATGTACACAGAACAGTACCAGGCAAGCAGTTTGCCGCTTCAATCGCACGCCACAGGCATCTTGAACTTCCAGCTCTCTGCACATTCTATGTACACAGAACACTAACAGGTAGCAGCTGGCCGCTATCGCACCACCAGCATCTTGAACTTCTAGCTCACTGCACATTTTATATGTATACAGAACACTACCAGGTAGGCAGCAGGTCACTTCAGTCGCATGCTACAGGCATCTTGAACTTCTAGCTCACTGCACGCTTTTATGTGCACAGATCACTACTAGGCAAGCAGCTAGTCAGTTCAGTCTCGCCTTCAGGCATCTTGAACTTCCAGCTCACTGCATTTTATAGTGTACACAGAACACTACCAGGTCAAGCAGCTTGCCACTTCAGTCACTGCCTTCGGGCATCTTGAACTTCCAGCTCACTGCACATTTTATATGTACACAGAACCCTTCCAAGGCAAGCAGCTGGCAACTCAATCGCAGGCTACAGGCATCTTGAACTTCCAGCTCACTGTACATTTTATATGTACACAGAACACTACTAGGCAAAGCAGCTGGTCACTTCAATCGCACGCTGCAGGCATCTTGAACTTCCAGCTCACTGCACATTTTATATGTACACAGAAAACTAACAGGCAAGCAGCTGGTCACTTCACTCGCACGCTACAGGCATCTTGAACTTCCAGCTCACTGCACATTTTATATGTACACAGAACACTACCAGGCAAGCAGCTGGCCACTTCAATCACATGCTACAGGCATCTTGAACTTCCAGCTCACTGCACATTTTATATGTACACAGAACACTACCAGGCAAGCAGCTTGCCACTTCAGTCGCACACCACAGGTGTCTTGAAATTCCAGCTCACTGCACATTTTATATGTACACAGAACACTACCAGGCAAGCAGCTTGCCACTTCAATCGCACGCCACAGGCATCTTGAACTTCCAGCTCACTGCACATTTTATATGTACACAGAACACTACCAGGCAAGCAGCTGGTCACTTCACTCGCACGCTACAGGCATCTCGAACTTCCAGCTCACTGCACATTTTATGTGTACAGAGAACACTACCTGGCATGCAGCTGGTCACTTAACTCGCACGCTACAGGCATCCTGAACTTCCAGCTCACTGCACATTTTATATGTACACAGAACACTACCAGGCAAGCAGCTGGCCACTTCAACGCACGCTACAGGCATCTTGAACTTCCAGCTCACTGCACATTTTATATGTACACAGAACACTACCAGGCAAGCGGCTGGTCACTTCAATCACACGCTACAGGCATCCTTAACTTCCAGCTCACTGCACATTTTATATGTACACAGAACACTACCAGGCAAGCAGCTGGCCACTTCAATCGCATGCTACAGGCATCTTGAACTTCCAGCTCACTGCACATTTTATATGTACCAGAACACTACTAGGCAAGCAGCTGGTCACTTCAATCGCACGCTGCAGGCATCTTGAACTTCCAGCTCACTGCACATTTTATATGTACACAGAACACTACCAGGCAAGCAAGCTGCTGCCACTTCAGTCGCCTTCACAGGCATCTTGAACTTCCAGCTCACTGCACATTTTATATGTACACAGAACACTACCAGGCAAGCAGCTGGTCACTTCAATCGCACGCTGCAGACATCTTGAACTTCCAGCTCACTGCACATTTTATATGTACACAGAACACTAACAGGCAAGCAGCTGGTCACTTCACTTGCACGCTACAGGCATCTTGAACTTCCAGCTCACTGCACATTTTATATGTACACAGAACACTACCAGGCAAGCAGCTGGCCACTTCAATCGCATGCTACAGGCATCTTGAACTTCCAGCTCACTGCACATTTTATATGTACACAGAACACTACCAGGCAAGCAGCTTGTCACTTCAGTCGCACACCACAGGTGTCTTGAACTTCCAGCTCACTGCACATTTTATATGTACACAGAACACTACCAGGCAAGCAGCTTGCCACTTCAATCGCACGCCACAGGCATCTTGAACTTCCAGCTCACTGCACATTTTATATGTACACAGAACACTACCAGGCAAGCAGCTGGTCACTTCACTCGCACGCTACAGGCATCTCGAACTTCCAGCTCACTGCACATTTTATGTGTACAGAGAACACTACCTGGCATGCAGCTGGTCACTTAACTCGCACGCTACAGGCATCCTGAACTTCCAGCTCACTGCACATTTTATATGTACACAGAACACTACCAGGCAAGCAGCTGGCCACTTCAAACGCACGCTACAGGCATCTTGAACTTCCAGCTCACTGCACATTTTATATGTACACGGAACACTACCAGGCAAGGAGCTGGTGACTTCAATCACACACTACAGGCATCTTTAACTTCCAGCTCACTGCACATTTTATATGTACACAGAACACTACCAGGCAAGCAGCTGGCCACTTCAATCGCATGCTACAGGCATCTTGAACTTCCAGCTCACTGCACATTTTATATGTACCAGAACACTACTAGGCAAGCAGCTGGTCACTTCAATCGCACGCTGCAGGCATCTTGAACTTCCAGCTCACTGCACATTTTGATATGTACACAGAACACTACCAGGCAAGCAGCTGGTCACTTCAATCGCATGCTGCAGGCATCTTGAACTTCCAGCTCACTGCACGTCTTATATGTACACAGAACACTACCAGGTAGCAGCTTGCCACTTCAAGTGCACGCTACAGGCATCTTGAACTTCCAGCTCACTGCACTTTTTATATGTACACAGAACACTACCAGGCAAGCAGCTGGTCACTTGAATCGCACGCTGCTGGTATCTTGAACTTCCAGCTCACTGCACATTTTATATGTACACAGAACACTACCAGGCAAGCAGCTGGTCACTTCAATCGCATGCTACAGGCATCTTGAACTTCCAGCTCACTGCACATTTTATATGTACACAGAACACTACCAGGCAAGCAGTTTGCCACTTCAATCGCACGCTACAGGCATCTTGAACTTCCAGCTCACTGCACATTTTAGATGTACACAGAACACTACCTGGCTAGCAGCTGGTCAGTTCAATCGCACGCTACAGGCATCTTGAACTTCCAGCTCACTGCACATTTTATATGTACACAGAACACTACCAGGGAAGCAGCTTGCCACTTTAATCACACGCCACAGGCATCTTGAACTTCCAGCTCACTGCACATTTTATATGTACACAGAACACTACCAGGCAAGCAGCTTGCCACTTTAATTGCACGCCGCAGGCATCTTGAACTTCCAGCTCACTGCACATTTTATATGTACTCAGAACACTACCCGCAAGCAGCTTGCCACTTCAATCGCACACTGCAGGCATCTTGAACTTCCAGCTCACAGCACATTTTATATGTACACAGAACAGTACCAGGCAAGCAGTTTGCCACTTCAATCGCACGCCACAGGCATCTTGAACTTCCAGCTCTCTGCACATTCTATATGTACACAGAACACTAACAGGTAGCAGCTGGCCACTTCAATCGCACACCACCAGCATCTTGAACTTCCAGCTCACTGCACATTTTATATGTATACAGAACACTACCAGGTAGGCAGCAGGTCACTTCAGTCGCATGCTACAGGCATCTTGAACTTCCAGCTCACTGCACGTTTTATATGTACACAGATCACTACCAGGCAAGCAGCTAGTCAGTTCAGTCACATGCTACAGGCATCTTGAACTTCCAGCTCACTGCACATTTTATATGTACACAGAACACTACCAGGCAAGCAGCTTGCCACTTCAGTCGCACGCTACAGGCATCTTGAACTTCCAGCTCACTGCACATTTTATATGTACACAGAACACTTCCAGGCAAGCAGCTGGCAACTTCAATCGCAGGCTACAGGCATCTTGAACTTCCAGCTCACTGTACATTTTATATGTACACAGAACACTACCAGGCAAGCAGCTGGTCACTTCAATCGCACGCTGCAGGCATCTTGAACTTCCAGCTCACTGCACATTTTATATGTACACAGAAACTAACAGGCAAGCAGCTGGTCACTTCACTCGCACGCTACAGGCATCTTGAACTTCCAGCTCACTGCACATTTTATATGTACACAGAACACTACCAGGCAAGCAGCTGGCCACTTCAATCGCATGCTACAGGCATCTTGAACTTCCAGCTCACTGCACATTTTATATGTACACAGAACACTACCAGGCAAGCAGCTTGCCACTTCAGTCGCACACCACAGGTGTCTTGAAATTCCAGCTCACTGCACATTTTATATGTACACAGAACACTACCAGTCAAGCAGCTTGCCACTTCAATCGCACGCCACAGGCATCTTGAACTTCCAGCTCACTGCACATTTTATATGTACACAGAACACTACCAGGCAAGCAGCTGGTCACTTCACTCGCACGCTACAGGCATCTCGAACTTCCAGCTCACTGCACATTTTATGTGTACAGAGAACACTACCAGGCAAGCAGCTGGCCACTTCAAACGCACGCTACAGGCATCTTGAACTTCCAGCTCACTGCACATTTTATATGTACACAGAACACTACCAGGCAAGGAGCTGGTCACTTCAATCACACGCTACAGGCATCTTTAACTTCCAGCTCACTGCACATTTTATATGTACACAGAACACTACCAGGCAAGCAGCTGGCCACTTCAATCGCATGCTACAGGCATCTTGAACTTCCAGCTCACTGCACATTTTATATGTACCAGAACACTTCTAGGCAAGCAGCTGGTCACTTCAATCGCTCGCCGCAGGCATCTTGAACTTCCAGCTCTCTGCACATTTTATATGTACACAGAACACTAACAGGTAGCAGCTGGCCACTTCAATCGCACACCACCGGCATCTTGAACTTCCAGCTCACTGCACATTTTATATGTACACAGAACACTACCAGGTAGGCAGGAGGTCACTTCAATTGCATGCTACAGGCATCTTGAACTTCCAGGTCACTGCACATTTTATATGTACACAGAACACTACCAGGCAAGCAGCTGGTCACTTCAGTCACACGCTACAGGCATCTTGAACTTCCAGCTCACTGCACATTTAATATCTACACAGAACACTACCAGGCAAGCAGCTGGTCACTTCAATCGAACGCTGCAGGCATCTTGAACTTCCAGCTCACTGCACATTTTATATGTACACAGAAGACTACCAGGCAAGCAGCTTGCCACTTCAGTCGCATGCCACAGGTGTCTTGAACTTCCAGCTCACTGCACATTTTATATGTACACAGAACACTACCAGGCAAGCAGCTTGCCACTTCAGTCGCACGCCACAGGCATCTTGAACTTCCTGCTCACTGCACATTTTATATGTACACAGAACACTACCAGGCAAGCAGCTGGTCACTTCACTCGCACGCTACAGGCATCTCGAACTTCCAGCTCACTGCACATTTTATGTGTACAGAGAACACTACCTGGCAAGCAGCTGGTCACTTCACTCGTGCGCTACAGGCATCTTGAACTTCCAGCTCACTGCACATTTTATATGTACACAGAACACTACCAGGCAAGCAGCTTGCCACTTTAATCACACGCCACAGGCATCTTGAACTTCCAGCTCACTGCACATTTTATATGTACACAGAACACTACCAGGCAAGCAGCTTGCCACTTTAATTGCACGCCGCAGGCATCTTGAACTTCCAGCTCACTGCACATTTTATATGTACACAGAACACTACCAGGCAAGCAGCTGGTCACTTCAATCGCTCGCCGCAGGCATCTTGAACTTCCATCTCACTGCACATTTTATATGTACACAGAACAGTACCAGGCAAGCAGTTTGCCACTTCAATCGCACGCCACAGGCATCTTGAACTTCCAGCTCTCTGCACATTTTATATGTACACAGAACACTAACAGGTAGCAGCTGGCCACTTCAATCGCACACCACCGGCATCTTGAACTTCCAGCTCACTGCACATTTTATATGTACACAGAACACTACCAGGTAGGCAGCAGGTCACTTCAATTGCATGCTACAGGCATCTTGAACTTCCAGCTCACTGCACATTTTATATGTACACAGAACACTACCAGGCAAGCAGCTGGTCACTTCAGTCACACGCTTCAGGCATCTTGAACTTCCAGCTCACTGCACATTTTATATCTACACAGAACACTACCAGGCAAGCAGCTGGTCACTTCAATCGCACGCTGCAGGCATCTTGAACTTCCAGCTCACTGCACATTTTATATGTACACAGAAAACTACCAGGCAAGCAGCTTGCCACTTCAGTCACATGCCACAGGTGTCTTGAACTTCCAGCTCACTGCACATTTTATATGTACACAGAACACTACCAGGCAAGCAGCTTGCCACTTCAGTCGCATGCCACAGGCATCTTGAACTTCCAGCTCACTGCACATTTTATATGTACGCAGAACACTACCAGGCAAGCAGCTGGTCACTTCACTCGCACGCTACAGGCATCTCGAACTTCCAGCTCACTGCACATTTTATGTGTACAGAGAACACTACCTGGCAAGCAGCTGGTCACTTCACTCATGCGCTACAGGCATCTTGAACTTCCAGCTCACTGCACATTTTATGTGTACAGAGAACACTACCAGGCAAGCAGCTGGTCACTTCAATCGCACACCACATGCATCTTGAACTTTCAGCTCACTGCACATTTTATATGTACACAGAACACTAGCAGGCAAGCAGCTGGTCACTTCACTCGCATGCTACAGGCATCTTGAACTTCCAGCTCACTGCACATTTTATATGTACACAGAACACTACCAGGCAAGCAGCTGGCCACTTCAATCGCATGCTACAGGCATCTTGAACTTCCAGCTCACTGCATTTATATGTACACAGAACACTACCAGGCAAGCAGCTGGTCACTTCAATCGCCGCGCTGCAGGCATCTTGAACTTCCATCTCACTGCACTTTTATATGTACACAGAGACACTACGGGCAAGTAGCTTGCCACTTCAGTCGCCACACCACAGGTGTCTTGAACTTCCAGCTCACTGCACATTTTATATGTACACAGAACACTACCAGGCAAGCAGCTTGCCACTTCAATCGCACGCCACAGGCATCTTGAACTTCCAGCTCACTGCACATTTTATATGTACACAGAACACTACCAGGCAAGCAGCTGGTCATTTCACTTGCCGGGCATCTCGAACTTCCAGCTCACTGCATTTTGTGTGTACAGAGAACACTACCTGGCAAGCAGCTGGTCACTTCACTCATGGCGCTACAGGCATCTTGAACTTCAGCTCACTGCACATTTATGTGTGCAGAGAACACTACCAGGGAAGCTGCTGGTCACTTAACTCGCACGCTACAGGCATCCTGAACTTCCAGCTCACTGCACATTTTATATGTACACAGAACACTACCAGGCAAGCAGCTGGCCACTTCAAACGCACGCTAAAGGTGTCTTGAACTTCCAGCTCATTGCACATTTTACATGTACACAGAACACTACCAGGCAAGCAGCTGGTCACTTCACTCACACGCTGCAGGCGTCTTGAACTTCCAGCTCACTGCACATTTTATATGTACACGGAACACTACCAGGCAAGGAGCTGGTCACTTCAATCACATGCTACAGGCATCTTTAACTTCCAGCTCACTGCACATTTTATATGTACACAGAACACTACCAGGCAAGCAGCTGGCCACTTCAATCGCATGCTACAGGCATTTTGAACTTCCAGCTCACTGCACATTTTATATGTACCAGAACACTACCAGGCAAGCAGCTGGTCACTTCAATCGCACGCTGCAGGCATCTTGAACTTCCAGCTCACTGCACATCTTATATGTACACAGAACACTACCAGGCAAGCAGCTTTCCACTTCAGTCGCACGCCACAGGTGTCTTGAACTTCCAGCTCACTGCACATTTTATATGTACACGGAACACTACCAGGCAAGCAGCTGGCCACTTCAATCGCACGCTACAGGTATCTTGAACTTCCAGCTCCATGCTCAGACTGACTCTCTCAGCAGGCAGTCCGGTCATTACCCCCAAATCCAAAAGGTTTCAGTTGACTGAGTCTCCTTGTCAGTCACAACAGGCTCCCTTTGTTGGTGAAAAAAAGCACCAAGGTCTAAACTACATTTCCCAGAGGCTCTCTTCATACAATCCCCTGGTGGCTGGTTCCACTTGAGAGTCCAAGTTCTGATTTGCCAGCAGGCTCCATTTTAAGGAACCCCTCCCCATTGATTGGTCCATTTCAGCAGTTCAGATCCGAAATGGAAGGACCAAACACACAGAGTCCCGGCTGCAAGAAAGGCAGGTTAGACAAACTGTACTGTCATTATCACTCTAACCGGTTTCAGGTGAACAGTTACATCATTTGAAAGAGTTCCCTCTGTGCATATAGCGACTGAAGAAGTGGAGCAATTTGCTCAGTGGCCCAGGCAGGACTCGAGCAGGGAAGCACACAGATCCCCCATTGCAAATTAATTATACTGCAGTTTGGAAGCTCTTAAAGTGACAGTACATGGAGGCATTAGGCACTCTCACTCAATTATTTTTTTTAAATCAGCTGAAATACAGGACACCAGCCAGGCGGAGAGCATTAAGGCTCACCCAAAGAAGGCTTTTTAGTGACCCCCATTTATGGGGGGGGTTACACCAGTCTGACAAATATTGAGAGATTAGGTCAAAACAAGTACAAACATATGACAAAACAGAACAAAAGGAGGTTTGACATCCATTAAGACTGCTCCCACTGCTCCCCACACACTTATGAGTGGCACCCCACACACACTTGTGGTGGCACCCCCACACACACTTATGAGGTAGCACCCCCCACACACACACTTATGAGGTAGCACCTGTTTATCTTTTCCTCCCATAAGTGTACAACCAAACTTCTTGAATGTGTTTAACCAGTGTAAACTCTGAAGACTTTGTGAAATATTAACCCGGAGAGAGGGACCAAAGACAAATCTGGGAAGTGCATTATTTAAGCAATAAGGCCTGGCAGGGGGTGCGTGTTACTGCGGGATAATGGCACACCTCAGGAATGGAGATATGAGGCAATGCCCAGTTCCTTACTCACCCATAAAGTGGCATCATTAGACTGTCTTTTGGAGGAGACGTTAAACCGAGATCCCATCTGCCGGCTCTGGTGGTTGTTCAGGTGGATGTTAAAGATCCTATGGTACTGCTCAAAAAGAGTAGGGAAATTTTCCACAGTGTCCTGGGCAAATTTCCCCAGTGCACTTATCCTTTCCCCAGACAAAAATAAATAAATAACTAACTAAATAAAATAAAGTATCCGACTGTCAAACACACCCAGGCGTGCTTTATTGTGATTAAAACATGATTCCTCTGATTTTTATTTTAAAAACTGAATAAGGAGCTTCAGAAAGTTAAGCATTTCGGACTTGTGCTGCTGTACTGGAATAATATATGGTCATATAATCACATCTGACCAATCACAGGTCTTAGTTTCAACTACCCATTTTATAATGGGCGATACACAATGGCCACTTTGTTCCTCCTGTTTCCCCACTTCATCAGTTGTGGTCATCACAGCTGCACCCTTCCCCTAGGAGGATGGCTGTGGGGCTGCCTCCACTGCCAACTCTAACTCTGATCATCAATTGGCCAGCAATGCATGAAGTGCATGAAATTCTGTAGACCTGCACTGTCCCTCACTAGAAGCCAGGTGCTTTCTCTCCATAATTCACTCGACCCCCCAGGGTGGGATTCTGGGGCTCACGCATAAACCCTAGTCTCCCAGGTAATCACTGGACCAGCTGTCATTGTCATCTTTCTTTTTTCTTCTTTTCATCGGTACTTTCTGCTTCTGTCTTTTTCCATCCCTCAGTTGGCGGCTCCGCCTCCCCAACCCCATCACCAAGCTGTCCAGTGACCTAACTGGTTATCCACCACTGTGGATGGCCTGCCACATAGGGCCATGCAGGACCTGTGGGGGAGGCTGAACATCCTGAGGTTCTTTTCACTTGCTTGTTTATGCCCAGGAGATCGGCATGCATTGACACGGCATATCTGCAAACATCCCTCAAGTCCAACTGATCCTGCTAGTGCTGCTACACAGCCACTATCGGGTGGCAGTCAAGTGCAGGGATTCAGGATTCCCTCCTCCTTGAGGGAGGAGAGCTGTCCTTAGGACTTAAGATCACCTCTCACCTGGCCAACCCCCAAATTACTCTCATCCATTCCTGAACCCATGTCACCAGTGTGGCAGGCAGTAAGATGACCAGCACCTCAGCTTGCCATGTCACTGTCCCAGCTCCATCATTGTCATCTTTGACAGAAGATCACCCAATCTAAGATATGGAATTGGCTCAGACACCTAATAGTACCCCTTTAAAACTAGGATTATATAAGTACAGAAGTGTCTGTTCTTTAATGAGGAACAGTTAGCACTAAGGGCCCCCACACTTCAGTGTGGGGCTGGTCCCAATGTGCACTTTGTGTGTGAAAACATGTTGATTTACTTACTGTTTACTGTAGTATAGTAGATTTGATCAGACTCATTTTGCTTAGTGCTAAGCTGACATCTTCTGTTACTACAAATCCCAGAATCCCCTGCAGCTGACATCAGAGCAGTAGGCAGCAGTGGGAGATTCAATAGCCTGCAGTGCATGTTAGAGCTTTTATAATCCCCAATCAGATGTTTTCAGGCTTTTGCTTTTCTCCAGGGGCTAAGTATATTCTTCTGTGACTGTTCATAGCCTAGGGAAGACAGCAGGACCAGCAAACAAAAGATCTGAGCTTAAAAAAGCTCTAACATGCACTGCAGGCTATTAAATCTCCCACTGCTGCCCACTGCTCTGATGTCAGCTGCAGGGGATTCTGGGATTTGTAGTAGCAGAAGACGTCAGCCTAGAACTAAGTAAAATGAATCTGATCCAATCTACAATACTACAGTAAACAGTAAGTAAATCAACATGTTGTGAGGGGATGGGCCTCTAGAATGCACATTTGTCCCCAAAGATAGCACCAAATCTTTAAGATCAGATAACTGTCTGACCTTACCCATACCACTGTGCAGAACCAACAAAATGCAAGAAGTTTTTAATTACTCTGCTGATAAAATCTGGAATAACATTGAGCTGGAGATAAGAAATGCTCGAAGTATACAGCAGTTTAAAAACGGAACTAAAAAGGAAAATCCCAGCTGGGGCTTGACGTGCCTGTTTTTTGACATTTTTAGGTCTGTAATATTTGTAGAACTGATTGTGAACACTTTCTGTAACCTAAATGTGTATAATTTATATACAGAGTTTTACTGTAGCTAACTGTATGTACGTTTGTATTGTGTATGTCTGTCCCAGCGGTCTAGCTGGTAAAAGTGTCATGTTGGCCCACTGCTATTTACCTGGTTAACAACATTTTAAATAAAAAACAACATAAAAAGAAGATGACAGCCTAGAACTAAGCAAAATTAGAGAGATGCAATCTACTGTGCTAGATTAAACAGAAATGTAAAAACATAGAATCTGACAGCAGATAAGTACTACTTGGCCCACCCAGTCTGCCCATTTTCTCCCTACCTACATTCTCATCTTAAACCCTGCTTGATCTACAGCTTTTTGTCCCCCCCTTCTAGTCCACTATGATTCCCTTGTGCCTATCCCATGCATTCTAGAACCCCACCACTGTTCTTGCCCCCACCACCTCCACTGGTAGGCTGTTCCAGGAATCCACCCCTCTTTCTGTGAAGAAGTACTTCCTCACATCTCTCCTGAATCTACCCCCTCCAGCTTCATATCATCTCCCGTTATTCTTGAACACCTTTCTTTTGAAGAAAAAATACTTCCCTCCTGTATCTTATTTAACCATGTGAGGTGTTTAAAGGTCTCTGTCATATCCCCCCCTCTCCCTGCTCTCCTCCAGGCTGTACATGTTGAGGTCCCTTAGTCTCTCCTCATAGGGATTTTGATGCAGACCCTGCACCACTTTAGTTGCCCTCCTCTGGACCACTCCTGCTCTGTATATGTCCTTCCAGAGATGGTCTCCAGAACTGGACACAGTACTTAAGGTGGTTTATTACCAGCAATCTATACAGGGGCAACACCGCCTCTCTCTTTCTGCTGGTGATACCCCTTCCTATGCACCCCAGCATCCCCAACAGTAAGTAAACTAAAATGTTTTTGCACACAAAGTGCACACTGGGACCACCCCCACACTTGAATGTGGGGTCCTTGGTGCTGACTGTTCCACTTTATTAGGACAACCACTATTACCTTTTTTGTGCTATGATTGATATATTGTCATGTATCCTGTCATAACATTCATTTATTTATTTGACTTATTTATTAATTTTGTTAACTGGGTAGGAACACTGAGACATAGTTGTCCCTTTTTCAGGGGTGATCCGGATATATATTGGTAAAATCAATACTATGTTTTTATATATTTAGATATAGAAACCTAGAATTTGATGGCAGATAAGGACCTCTTAGCCCACCTAGTCTGCCCATGTTCCCTACCTGCAGTCACACCACAGACACTACTTGATCTCCAGCTTTACTGCCCCTTCCCTTATCTCTAAGGTTCCCTTATACCTATCCCATGCCTTCTTAAATCCCATTACAGTTTCTGCTCCCACCACCTCCTCAGTGAGACTGTTCCAGGCATCCACCATCCTTTCTGTGATGAAGTGCTTCCTAACATTTCCCCTGAGTCTACCCCCCAACTTCATAGCATGACCCCCTTGTTCTTCAGCATCCTTTTTCTCTGGAAAAGGCTTCTCTCTTGAACCTTATTTATACCCTTGAGGTATTTGAAAGTCTCTATCATATCCCCTACTCCCTCCTTTCTTCCAGAATGTACATATTGAGGTCCTTCAGTCTCTCCTCATAGGGCTTTTGATGCAAATCCAGCACCATTTTAGGTGTCCTTCTCTGGACCACTTCTCTGCCAGTGTCATTCCAGAGATGAGGACTCCAGAACTGGACACAGTACTCTAGGTGGGGTCTCACTGGAGATTTATACAGAGGTATCATCACCTCCCTCTTTCTGCTGGTGATACCCCTCCCTATACACCCTAGTATCCCACTGGCCCTCCCCACTGCCTTGTCACACTGTTTGGACACCTTTAGATCATCAGATATGATAACACCCAGATCCTGTGTGGTGGTCGCCAGCACCACTTCCCCCATTTTGTACTGTGACCCTAGGTTTCTATGCCCCAAGTGCGTGACTTTGCACTTTTTCACACTGAAACTTAGTTGCCACATTCTTGACTGCTCCTCAAGCTTACCTAGATCTCTGTTCATCCCCTCCCCACTGGAGTGTCCACTGTATTGCAGATTTTAGTGTCATCTGAAAAAAGACATACCTTCCCTTCTAGTCCCTCTGCAAGGTCACTTATAAAGATATTAAAGAGGACTGATCCCAGTACTGATCCTTGCAGCACCCCACTAGTCACCCTCCCTTCCTCGGAGTAAACTCTGTTTACCACTACCTCTGTCACCTATCCTCCAACCAATTTCTTACCCAGCTTACCACTTTTGGTCCCACTCCTAGGTTGCCCAGCTTGTTTATGAGTCTCCTATGTGGAACAGTGTTAAAGGCCTTACTGAAATCTAGGTAGGCCACATCCACCGCTCCACCCCAATCTACTTCCCTGGTCACCCAGTTAAAGAAATCTATAAGACTGGTTTGACATGACCTCACCCTATTGAATCCATGCTGCCTATATATGAAAAGTAGTAACATGATGTACCAATACAGTCAGCCCATTGGCACAATGGTAGCACCATTAATTGAGTTGCTGGTGACCTGGGTTCAGGAGTGAATCTGGAGCATTGGAGGGCTGGATGGGGGGGTAGGGTGAGCATCTGCAGGACAGTTCCTCTCCTCTGGAGAGTGTGGGTTCTTGAGCCTGGTGATAGGGCAACTTCCAATGGTGACTGGGAGTACACCAACCTGGGAACACACAAATGTGGGGCAGAGGCATTGGTGGATGGCAGCGTGCCATGTGTGGGAGCATATATGGCCACATGCTTGCCATCACTGCATGACCTCGCCTCCGGAGGAAATCACCACAAGGAAAACAATCCCTCCATGCAAGGCAGCATGATGACTCTAAGACCCCTAGCCACCTCTCCTCTGAAACAACACCATGAGTAAATCTCGGCCAGGGTCCCAGAGTGATACTGGTCTCTCCCCATGGGAAGTCCCTTTGTGTGGGAGTAAGCCACGGTCCTCCTGGACTAGGCAGCTGGAGGAGGGAAGTCATGCGGTGGCTGAGGAACTTGTGGTGACCTGGGCAGATATGGGGAACATTCCCACCCTGGCCTTTGTACCAGAAACAGAACTGGAATAAAAAAGATGTTCCTAGTCCTAACAGTTCCAAAATGAGCCAAATTTAAATAAATTATTTTTTGAAAAGTTTAACTTTGTTATCGTTCTCAGTTAGGGCTAGAAGTTTATTTTTGGTTTTAAAATGAAAGCTTGGAGACAGATCAGTATGACTAGATCGTTATAATACAGTTTTCATGTGAAGATACTTCAATGTTCGTACCAATATAACACGTTGGTTAAGCAACAGGATTTAAACATTTTGTTAAACCAGTTTAACGTTTTTATATATTGATTAACAGAAACTGTAGTAACAAAATATATATGGCTACATCAACTTAGCTGACTCCAAGCTTTCATTTAAATAAACAAACCCTAATGGCTCCACAGTTAGCAGAATTGAAATAAACTATCTTTCAAAAGGTTTGACTTGAACCATCAGGGCAAAAATGTACTGTAATTTATTTCTCAGTGAAAGCTTTTATAAGGTCAACAAGACTGTGCCTTGTTTTAGTATTGTTTTTGTGTTGATACTATTTTTATTTTTTGTATTGTTACTATTTTATATTTATTAATACTGATTTGAACACATTTTGAATGCATTGTAGATACAGTTTTTTGTTGCAACACTGGCGTAACATGTCAAGCACATTGTGTCAATACCATTTCTTATATCGACAGATTGTAGCAATACTATTTTTGTATTGATACATAAAATCACATGATGGTTTTTGAACAATATATTTTTAAACACTTTTTAAAAGTTTTACACTTTCCATTACAGCCACTTTAATGAGAAACTGTGCTGGTTTTAAAATTAAAACTCTTAATCTTAAACCCTTTCTGGCAAAGCTGGCCCAATGGTGCATAGGGTTGAGGCGTCTAATGCCGTACCTCCTGCCATGCTGGCGACCCGTGTTTGGGAGTGAGCACGGGCTGCTGGGGGTCAGTGGGCTGGGAGAGGATTGAGTGTTCCAAGGACAGCTCTTCTCTCTGTGACAGGGTTGGGTAATACCCTGTCCGATTTGTTATGCACAGAGAGTTAAAAGCAAGGATCTATTCTGTCCTCTCATATTCTGTCACTTGTCTATATCTTGCCTGTCTGATTGTGCTATCACATTTTCCTTGTGGCAACTTGGAACTGGCCACTTTGATGGTCCCACACATTTTCCTTGTTTTCTCCCTTACTTCACTTGCTGTTTCTGTTCTTTTCTTTCTTTCTTTCTTTCTTTCTTTCTTTCTTTCTTTCTTTCTTTCTTTCTTTCTTTCTTTCTTTCTTCCCCCTGTTTCTCTGTGATTAAAAAAGAATGTGAATCTTTATGTAAAATTGAGACCCTTTGTTTGCAAATGTATACAGTTGTATTATTGAAATGATTACAGACAGCTGTTTGGGTTTATTTGGAACAGAGGGGGTTAACCCTAGATGTCAGCGTGGCTCAGTTGGTAGCACACCCGCCTCTGGACCAGAAGGTCGTGAGTTCTTGGCCCACACCGGGATTGGACTTGCACCTAAAAATCGCTGGCATCTGAGTGCAGTATTGGGGGGTGCTGTACTGCTGGGGTGTGCCGTCCTTCAGATGAGATGTTAAACCGAGGTCCCTTCTGCCCATCCTGGTGTTGTCCTGGTGGGTGTCCAGGTGGAAGTAAAAGAACCCAAGGCACTCTTCGCAAAGAGTAGGGAACATTCCCAGTGTCCTGGCCAACATTCCCTTTCCCATAAACTGGTTCATGCAATTATCCAGGCTGTGTGTGGGTGATGATGTGCGATATGGCCGACACCACACATTCAATCACTTCGCTACCAGTCTAGCATTGCTTGTAAAGCGCTTTGGATGTATGAAGAGCGCTATATAAATGCTGATTCTTCTTCTTCTTCTTCTAATCTTGAGGTGCATTTTGACCTCCACAAGCTTTTTTACTGAACTATCAGCAGGAACTCAGCCCCATAGGACGGGATGTCGTAACTTGCTGCACCTGTTAAAGATTAGATGAACTGTCTTCAGGCAGGACACAGGAAAGAAACTGACAAAGTTCTGGTACATGTTGTGAAAAACAGGAGATGAACCCTACAAGATCATGATGCAGAATTTAATTGCCAGGAAAAGACATCTTATAAAAAGGCAGCAATGTTTTGTTAAGATTGAGAAAGAGAGGTAGAGATTTTAAAGAGACTCTTAGATGAAGGACTTCTGTTGGTTTGAATTACCTGTATCAAGAGCTATTCTGCACAATTTAATTTTTTTATTTTATAGTTATTAATACTAATAAAATGCTACTTGCATATTTTATACCTTCTCCTGCTCTACCTATGCTTCCTAACCTATGCCTCTACTGTGCTCTCCTGGGGAAGGGGTGACAGCTCTATTGGCCTTTGACTGCCACTGGGTGAAGGCCCAATGGCAGTGCAGGCAGTGAGTAACTGAGGGGTGGGTTTGCCGATCTGTGGGACATGCATGCCTTCGTGTGCACGTTTCCAATATGACACTGCGGTGGGTCTTCAGGAGAAAATGGAAAAGGGATCCTGCTGCAGGATAATGCCGTGCACTCCTCCCTGGACCCACTCCACCACATGCACTCCTGAAGCCAAACTGGATATAATACCTATATATATTATATATCCTACCACTATATTAATGAGTTATTAACACTTTAATAACACATTACTAGCCAACACTCTACAAATAACCCCAATAACATATGCAACAAGTCTCTTAATGACACAAGTAACAAGCCCTTTAACAACACATGTAAAAGCCTCTTAATAACACAAGTAACAAGCCCCTTAGCAACACATGTAACAGTTGTCCTTCCCCCCCTCCCATGCTATGGCAAAACAAAGAGGGGTCCAACCTAATGCATTATGTAAAATAAAAAATGGCAGAGTCTGGCATACTCATGAAATAATACCATTGAGGGGTCGAACAAGCTCATAAGGGCCACTTGCCCTTTGGGCTTGTGGTTTTATGGCTTGTTCGACCCCTCTATGGTATTATTTCCTTGCATACCACACTTTGCAATCATTTATTTTCTCTTTGTCTCTCACTCTCTCTCTCTCTCTCTCTATTATAGTGGTATGGTAGCACCACTATAGTTAGGGTTGAGCAAGCTGTTTAATGTTAAACCACTAAATTTGCACTTTAATAGTTTCACCACCGTTCAATGGATTTGCTTAAAATTTTGCATGCATGGTCTTGGGGCAAGGATATATATATATATATATATATATATATATATGTGTGTGTGTGTGTGTGTGTGTGTGTGTGTAAGGAATGGGCAAAGTTCTTCTGGTTCTATTCAGCAGCCAAACTGGGTCTTGTTTTCAAGTCTTTCATGACCCAAATAATTTGCATGCATTTGCATCTTAATGATGTGCTAATTTTGGTTGACCCATGCTGCAGCAACATACAACTGAGGTGAAATACAGTGCAAGTATTGTGTCGACAGCACCTATGGTGCCATAGCATTCTGCCATCCAGGAGGTGCAGTGCCATCCCTTAGAAACAAACAGAACCAACAGGGAAACATCAACAAATTAGTTGGCTACCAACTACAAATGAATAAAATTACATATACATATAGAACTGCAATAATGCAGGGGGCTCCACCCCCAGCACCCCACAACGTGAGCGGCATTGCTCCTCGTACCCCTCACTACTTAATATAACATACTCCAGGGCACAGCAAGGCAGTCAGTTGGGGTTCACTCATGCCACAGCAACATACAACTCAGTGCTGTAGAATACAGTGAAAGCATTGTGCCAACAGCATGTAAACACACGGCGCTCTAAACTTGCTTATGCTCCACACACAGAGTGACAAAAAATCAAGGTAGCCCAAGAAGCCTGCAGCAAGATCCCAGTGACAAAATCACCACACCAATAATCAGTCGGCACATTAATGGAATATGATTAATTTACATGACTAATTTGCATTTTGAAGTGCTAGAACTGGTTTTAAATGAGACAAATTATATTCTCTTACATTTGCCACTGAATATTAACAGGATTTTTTCCATTCCAGGTTGAGGTTCCAAAGCTGCTGAGATAGAGAATCGGAGCAATGGCTCAGGAACAAGATTTGAATTTTGGATGTCTCATCTTTGTTTCTGCCACAAAATGGCATCCCAGTGTTTTTATTCCAGCAAAGCCACAGTTCACCTTTCTAACAGACTAGGCAGGCTAAAGGATGCTGCTGACAGAGTGACCCCAAAATATTCATTTTAATTACCATGTGAATATACAGGATGCATCTTTTTATTTCCTCTCAAACCCCCAGCTTTGTTTTTATTTGAAGAATGCAGAGACCCAAGTAAAGAAAAGGATTATTTCTCAAAAAATGAAATGTTTTGTATGGGAAAGTCAATACCTGTATTTCAGGATATATCATATATTGCACTAGGCCGGTGCAATTTTTGATTTGTATTACATTAACTATAAAGTATCAGTCTTAATCTCTAGTTAGTTAGGTCTTCTTTGGGTTTGTGTGCTGCCTATGGTATAAGAATGTAGCAAACGTATGTAGTGGAACACTCGTGAGATTTTATTGGACATGGGATTTATTAAAGTTGTAAGAGCCCCTAATGTACTGTTCTAAAAGATATGATGAGAGCACGTGCAGATGAGGCCTCCTGTAAGGGTGAAATCATATTTTTTCCCCCACTTATCTTCCTGCATGTTAAATGTTCTGATCTTATTAGGACTGGACTGTGTAAAAGAACATGGCCCAGAGAATCTCCTGAAGACTGTGACCTCTGCAACCATAAGAGATTTATACCACCCTTGTTTTCTTGTGTGATTGCCAAACCCCTTAAAGTGTGGCCCAGTTTGTGCAGTCTTTAATTGTTTTAATTCTTGGTATAGAAAGAAAAACAATGGTGGGATATCTGGGAATAGATATACATGCTTTTTTATGTTTTCTTGCCAATGGCATACGCAAACATATTGCTATCACTTTTTGATAGGGCTTATGGAGGCTTGTCTGTCTACACAAATCACAGGCTTACACTTAGCAGTCTTCTCCCTAATACCACCCACAATTCTTAATACTGCCCACTCTCTGCTCTCTGTGGTGACTTTTATCTACTTAGCCAGTCATAGAGCTGGAAAGTGCAAAGTGGAAGCTGGTGTGACAATGTGTACTGCCTTGAAGGTTCCTACTAGGAACATGTGTTGTGCTTTTGTACCACACAGCTGTCTCCTGCAGCCACTCGGCAGCATTTCCTGTTTTCTCTCTCTCTTCCCCTTCCCCACACTGCCTGTCATCTCCCCACCACCAACACACTGGTCCAGCACTACACAGCAAATAAAAGCAGACAAAAATTATTGGAATTAGCCGATGTGTGTTCATTGTTTGAAATGATACAAGAACATACTTCGTGAAAAATAGTTTCATGTCATCAAATATTTTTTGCTGTAATGGATCCACATCTTGAAGGCTCAGTTTGAAGTCTTCGATGGTCTGTGCAGATGTTTATATGAATTCTACGTGATGTGTCAGTGGTTATTCAAGGGATGTTGGAAGAGTATTGGATGAATGAAACAGATGTAGATGGAAGCATGGTTAGTTGGTCCCATAACCTGCTGCATGGATGTGGGGGGATTGAAACCCACTATTCATCCTTCAAAGACCATTGAATTTCACCCTTATAACTGAGGATTTTGCATATATGGACCTACTGGAAAGAGAAGAAGCATGTGGATGTTGTGATGGTTGATTGAACTGCCTTAGACAAACACCTGTGTGGTCTTACTGTCCTGCTTTTGCATCGAAGAGTTAAGGAACTGTACTGCACCTAACACATCTAGCAGCATCACTGGACCTTGTGCAGCAAACATTCCATTTTCAGTGTTCCCAACCTTGGCCTAACAAGACAACTGAAAACATCCCCCATAAAAGCTAAATGAAGGGCAAATGTAAGGTGTAATGTTTTGGTACTGAATGTACTTTTTATGTTGCAAGAGACTCGTTGAAACACTTCCAAGTTTATCTGCTATTGCTTATATACAGCTATGCAAGTGGCTCAACACAATTTCGCTTTGTGATGATGAGTGCTTTAGCTATGAATGAAAAGTGCTACACATAATGCCCTGAACGGCTTACTGAAATCTTAAAACTCTATTTGTGCAATTCAGAGACCAAAGTGAAACAAATGTCGACAATCTTGGACTACACTGTTGTCCTTCCTTTCTGTGGGTAATGGTTTGAATCTACAGCTACAACTAATGATGGAAAAAGTTACTGAACGCAACTGAGTTCCTCTGTTTAGACCTTGGACTTTGTGTTTTGTGTTTTGGTGGAGTTCCTTCTGTTTATACCATTGGTCATTGCTGAATGCTTTCCTTTGAAATCTTGTATATCAGGTTCTAGTTTAGTGCTGCGTTATCTTAGGTTACCAGTAAGATTACTGAAGTTTAGAAATGGCCAACCTTATCTTCTATAAATGTGAGAGGAATTGGCGTGCAGGGCAAGAAAGCTGAGGAACACATTTTTGACTCCACAGAATACATTCATTCTTGCCTTCCATAGAAAACAGCTTATGTTGACAAAATGGTTCTGCACTTGATGCAATCTATTTTTGTTTCTAAATGATAACTTTCTCTCAAGCAGAGACCAAAAATACCTTTTACAGTTTTAAGCAGAACCCAAAAAATGGTCTAAAAGGTTTTTGTCTTCAAACTGCTTTTTGAAGCTGGTAGTTTACATGGATGTGACCATTTAATTACATACTAAAGATACAAGCAATAACACACAGCAGGGTGTGCAGACATGCTCTGATATGCACACGCCTCTGGTGTATTGGGAGGCATGAGGCCATACCAAGTGCCTTCAACCACTCGAGAAGTGCATATATCAGACTTTGACCACACACTCTGAAGTGTGTTATTGCACTTATAAAGTGTGTGCATGTGTGTGTGTGTGTGTTGGGGGGCTATGTCTGTCTGTCTGTCTGTCTATCTATCTATCTATTTACATATGCACACATATGAAAAAGGGGCAGGCATGCAGTTGTCAGGGAATACTGAACAGTCATGTGATCTGTTTGAACCAATGGTAGAGTAGGATTTTGCTACCCATTTTATAAGGTCAAATATAGTCAGCGGGGACAACTGAGTGCCAGAGATGATGGCCAGTGGATCTGGCATAGATAATCAGGTATCTGGGTCATTAGCAGGTCAGATATCCAGGCTCATCCCACCTGAAGCACTCCACAGATAGTAGTGCTACAGAACAGGTGATGCAGTATCTGAGCACCTTTACTAATTACTCATTTGCATTTCAAACCCCCTCAAACTGTTTCTAAAGAGGAAGGCTCTTCATATGTCTAAATTTTTAGAACCCGTGAGTTTTGTGCCAGAACTGGTTCTACCTGTCCCTACTCAGGTGCAAAGTGCAGGGGTTGGCCATTTCCCAACTAATGACTGCAAAGCGGAAGAGTACAGCTGCACAAAGGACTTGGGAAGAACCTCTTGTAGCCATAAGCAGGGCCACTGATTTACAGTGGTTAAAATAATGAAACTTGGTTTTTAAAACTTGATATTCCAGGAATTGCACTGGTGATTGTTAGTTTAATTTCCAGATTTTACTGGGATTTTACTGCCCTCCTTTTAGCAAGTGTATAAATGATCAGAATAAAACATGGCTTAATATACAGGATATTAAATAAAGCAAATTGAAACAGTACAGGAAGTGATTATTAAAAAAATATAGGTTCTGTAACTTTACTGATCTGGTATAACATGCCAAATTCTGTGAAATGCATTGTTTTTACCAATGTGCAGGTAGTCCAAACTCTGGAATTTTAGTAGGTTTTATGGTAAAAACTGAAAACCAGTGTCCTTGACCATAAGAGACACAGGAACGGTAAATATAAAAACTACCTGTTTCTGTTTTAAAAATAAAGGAACTTATTTCAAGTAAAAAAGTTTTACTTTGCAGAAAACTAGAGAAACTCCTGTGTAAGAAATGAGCAACTGAACTTAAAACTTCAGAATTTTAGAATTATGTGCATGAGACACACTGTTATGGTTATAAGAGTACCTGGAATGTTCAGAAACAAACAATCCTGATTGGCTAAGAATAATGTCTTGGTTTATAATGAATTTCACACTGACTGGGCGCACAGGACTAGCGTGCTAGGGCTATGCTTTGAGTTGCCTATGCTGGTCCTGTGCTCCCAGTCAGCGTGAAATGCAATGATTTTCAAACTTAATTTTGTTATGCTTTTACCATAATGCAGCTGAGAAATACCAAAGGTTTTACTAAATTGGGTGTAATAAATAACACATTTAATTCTCTTATCCTAGCTGTAATGATTTTGTAAACAAGTGAAAAAAAAACAACTTTCAAAGAAAATAGTTTTGTACAAAAATTGGACATGGGCAAATTTAACAAACTCCAAACAAACTTAAAGGAGAACAAACTGAAGCTCACAGGACACCACGAAGGAGAAACTGACACTAAGAAAAAATAACTTACCTTAGGCAGCGGGCTAAGAAGGCCATAAATAGTAAACTACTACTTGCCAGTTACCCACACTGTGACAGACACCAGTCTGAGGATGACCACCTGTATACAAAGTGGCAAACAAAGACCTGGGATCTAGGAGTCTGAGGTTGTAGAAACAGCGAAACGAATTAAACTGAAAATAAGCACTATTCACATTTTATGGAAACATGTTTGTAGAAATGAGCAAAGGTGTTCTGCCTGCAAGTTAGAGACAAAGTAATATAAGACAAAGAAATTCCATGTTCTTTTAACCTAACAGCAGACACAACCTCTTCCTCAGAGGTTAACATTTGAACAGAGCTTACTCCCACTGTTATTTATTTATTTATTTCATAATTTTGATTTACAACCTTTGAGTCAAAGACTCATTTACAAAGGCACCTTGTCACAGGGAGGGTAGACAACAATTGGTGGTGGAGTACAACAATGGAGAACATTACAGGTGAGATAAAATACAAGAACACACAAAACAATTCAGTAATACAAAGGTGTACAAAGGCTTCAATTGGTTACAATTAGTTTAGTACATAAATAATATGGTACCACTAGGGGTTCTAGGGAGCGATACCTGGCCCCCCCAGGGGTGGTTGCTGGGGGGGAAGGCAGTCCAGAAGGATGTTGTGTTACTTAGAATACTGAGGGGGGAAGGTTCTGTGATGATGTCACAGCTTTAAAAGTCAGCCTCTGCTTGTCGGAGTGACACAATAACCCAACAGTTATGACTAAACCCTGCGACAACATGGAACATAGAAAAGTAATCACTATGACTTGGTAACAGAATTCATGGTTGCTCAAATTAGACTCGGTTCAATGCAACCTTTAACCTTTTCTGCTGGACATGGTGAAGAAAGGTTAACTTAAAAAGTCAGTCGATCTCCCATTGAGAATAAGTAAGTTGTGCTACTGGGGTGGAAGATGGCATATCAGATAGGATGGGATGTGGGAGCACCATGTTCAGATCATAATTCCAGTTCACTGGTAATGCTGTGTTTGACTCCTCTCTAACTGGGTGCTCCTCTAGTCCTTACCTGGGAATCAAATGTCGCAGAGTCCAAAAAGCAGCAGCTCTAAGCAATCAGCTAAAGGAAAATTTACCCTAGCTGTGAGGTTCTACTGTCTGTCATGTTTGCTAACCCACAGACCACCACTAGGTGGCGGTGTTGCTTTTGACCTATACACAACATTCACTGCTAGATGGCACTTGTTTGCAGACTACCTTTTCTTATATATAGTGCAACACTATGTCACCTATTTTAGGGCAAAGTATATCATCTTGGTCACCAGTGTAAGTGCTGAAAGTTGTGAATAAAAGTCAAAAGCAATACAGCCATCTAGTGGTGAGCCATAAAATAGCAAGCATGACTAAGTCAAGTGAAACCTCACAGCTGGGGGAACTTCCCTTTAGTTGAATGGTTAGAGCTGCTGCCTTTCGGAATCAGGATCCCAGGTTCTGTTTCTTGCAAGGGCTGATGGTAAGTCTTCCCAGATAGAAAGTAGACAGACACAACAGATATAATCTCCATGCTTGACAGTTCGTAATGTAAAATGGCTTTACCAAGAATCTTTTCTATACTGGAAAGGGATAATGCAGCCTTCAGAAGCTCTAAGAATAGGGCTTAAGCACCAGGGATACACAAAGATGCTTAACCTATTAAAGCAGCTCTCCATGTTACTGCTGAAATTAGGGATCCATACCTTTTTATTCCACACTAGTTTGCTTGTACAGTACTTGTTCCCTTTTGTAAGAAGCTCCGCTTCCCTCTTGTTTAGTGCTTCTGTTAGGTTTGAAATGCAGTGATCCTTTTAACATAGGCACCCCTCATTTAGCAGTAGAATTCTTTGTTGTTTTGGAAAGTTCTTTGTTTGAGGTCGCCGTTTTGGTGATAGAGCTGGGCTAGGATGCAACCAACAATATTCCCTGATGCCATGGGACATTGGATGACATCAGGGCTAACTCCGGCCCACTAACGCCTTCCTCTCTACTGTCCCTGATTTTCAGGGATATCTCTGATTTTGCACCAGAAATTTCTTTGGCCTCAACTAAATTTATTTTGTAAATGTTAAGGTTGGGGATCACAAAAAAAAAATCTTTGAAGACAAACTATTTCTTCAACTTTCAATTTTCTTCATTTTCTTAATTTTGCCCTAATGTTTTGCTCCCATAAACAAACTTTTTCAAAGGGCTTCAATCTGAAATTCATTAATTTTTAATTAACATCATTTTTTTGTAAATAATATTTATACACTATTGTATGAATTTCTATTAGTGGAAAAAATGGCTTGTAATTACCAGAGATAAAGAAAATTGAAAGTTGAAGAAATAATTTGTCTTGAAAGATTTTTTTGTGGTCCCCAACCTTAACATTTACAAAACTGATGTTTGCACCTCGGAGACACACAACTTAAGCAGGTCAATACTCTTGGATTCCCTTTCTTTGAATCCCAACTAAATTTGGCAGTTTTGTCACTTAAGCATTAAGGTATGACTAGGGGTTGGTTTACCCATAGTTAATCCAACCCTTAGGTGCAGAATGAGGCCAGAGGCATAGCCAAGGGCCTCATGTATCTGGGGGTTGGACTAACTACTGGTAAATCAACTCCTGGGAGTACCTGAATGCTATAATATAAATGAACAGATAGAAACTTTTCTATACATTTTTGCTATACTCAAAAGTTTTAGAGAGTTTTTTTTTTTGTTATTCACCAACTATACTTTGCTGCCTTATATGAAAAAACAGTCCCTTTTTGTTATCTCTTCTCTTAGTGTGGAGTCAGACTTTTTGGTTTACATTTATTTTAAAACGCAGGGCTGTCAAATGAGCACAAAAGTAAAAAAGTCATTTAGGTGGCTTACTAATACCCAAATCAACTGTTATGTTACTACCCCCCCCCCCACACCACTACTGTTCAAGACTCCTGTTATAGTAGTGTTGCTGGATCATCCCTGCTACTTGCATAGCACTGAAAAAGAAAAGGTAGTATATAGCTGCGAGCTGCATTTGCATGAAACATACTGACCACTCCGATGGCCCAGAGGCTGGGCATTGTACTGTTCTGCAGGTGGCCGGGGTTTGGGGGGGGAGCTCAGACGGTCACATTTCGCTTTCAGTATCAAGGAGGTGGCAGTGGGCATGACACTGGTAGTAGTGGAGTGACTGGGCTACTAGACAATAACAATCACAGGAAAGACCTGAACAATTTCGGACGGGGGGGTGACATGATGATTAACTTGGAGATTACTGACTCTCCTAAAACGTATTTACTTGTTCTACTGCTGTGCTTATCTGGCAACCCTAAAAGAACAGAGTTTGATGATGACTTTTAACACAAAATGCTTGAGTGTAGATTGAATAGTACAGTATGTACCCACTGCCTCCTACAGCAGATAACTCATGTGACATTTAAATTTCTGCCTGACAGTTTTCTTTAGAATACTGTACCTGGAATTTTAGACAGATCTTGTTTTTCCCATTCTACAGTATAGATCTGCTGTGACTTCTTGTGATGAGTCTCCAACCTCCAGTTTTCCAGCAGTTCATCTAGAGACTTAGAATGTCTAGGAACCGATCAGATTGCAACTTTTCAGTTGCCTTTTTTTTATTAAGCAATAAGGCATGACCAGAGGTTATGTTAATGGTCTGTTAATCACACTGTAGGGGCGTAATGTTGCATGAGGCATAGCTGAGTGCCACATGCCCCTAAAGGATGAGTTACTGACCATTAACATAACCCCTGGGAGTGCCTTATTGCTATTATAATAAGAAATATTTTTTTAACAGTGTTAAATCTTGTTCTGGATATGATTAGGCTCTACATGTATGTTACTAGAAAATTAACATAAGGTTGATACAATGCTTACAGCCAATCAGAAAGTTATTTTTCTCAGGTCCTTTTTATAATAATAAATATTAAGGATTTGAAGCATTAAATATTGCCAGACATTACTAGTAATGCTACAGTCTGGTTCTCCTTCAGGAAATGCTTGTCACACTAAAGCCCACAACGCTGCAGGCTTCTAGAGCTGATATTTCCATGTTTGTGAGATGTGTTCCTGGTTTTGGTCATTTATCCATGATTTGCAGGAAAGGTGGTTGAGAGCTATGCATTAGCAGATCCAGTCATGTAGCAAAGTATCACACACTACCCCATTAGGTCAGCAGCACTGACTCTTCTAGCCTTATCTGAGTTTTAAAGGGGAACATTTTACATGTGTCTGGGGAAAGTACTGCCCACCCATAGATTCAGATAAACAGTTTTTTTTGGTAGAAGTCTAAAACATCCATGGATTCAAATGCGGAAGTCATTCCAATGAGTGAACACTCCTGGGGGTGTGGATAGAATATACAGGGATCTTAAGAGACTGGAAGAATGGTCAAGGGTATGGTAGCTGGGTTTTAATGCAAAAAAGTGCAAAATAATGCATCTAGCTCTTAGGAACCTGGAAGTGAAGTAATAAGATGGGCAGAGTGATTCTGACAAACACCAAACAGGAAAGAGACCTGGGGGTAATCATATCAGAAGACCTAAAGGTGGCCAAGTAATGTGATAAGGCAGCTGGAAAGCCTAGTGGGATGTTGGGGTGCACAGGTAGGGGTATCTCCAGCAAAAAGAGAGTGGTGATTCTGCCCCTATACAAATCACTAGGACCCCACCTTGAATACTGTGTACAGTTCTGGAGACCACATCTGCGGAAAGACATAGAATGGCGGCTGTCCAGAGGCGGGCTACCAAAATGGTGAAGGGTCTGCAAGAAAAGCCCTATGAGGAAAGGCTAAAGGAGTTAAATATGTACACCATGGAGGAGAGGAGGGATATGATAAAAACCTTTAAATACCTTACGGGGGTCAATAAAGTACAGCAAGAGAGCATCTTTCAGAGAAATATGTGCTGTATAACAAGAGGGCATTATATGAAGCTGGAGGGTGGGTAAATTCAGGAGGGATGTGTAGGAAGTACTTTTTCACAGACAGGGTGGTGGATACCTGGAACAGCCTTCCAGTGGAGATGATGGGGACAAAAACAGTGATTGGATTCAAGAATGTATGGGACAGGCACAAGGGAATCGTAAGGGTAGGGTAGAGAGTAAACGAGATCGCAAAGGGGATAAAGCAGGTTCTGGCAAAAAAAGAAAACACAACTGGGTAGACTGTGTGGGCCCAGTGGCCCTTATCTGCTGTCACATTCTGTGTATGTATCTGAGGCAAATTCCCCTACTGTCCTCGGGTCAGCAAAACAGTAGATTTTGTCTTTATAGGGAAATTGCAGCCGGGCAGGAAATGCAGTCTAGTACTGTATACAACAGCGGCTTTCCTCAACTGTAATGCCACTCCTTCAAATGCCTTTCTCTGCATTCATGTAGAATGTGAATAATCTGGAAAAATATGATTTTACTGCCCCCCCATCATTATCAGTGCTTGTTCTTTTGCTGCCTTAAGGACCAGAAAGGGCTATTGTAAATGGTTCAGGGGCCATCTCCTGATGCTGCTGCCCTTTCAAAGTAACCATGTAAGCTTTCTTGATGGAGTCAGTTTGTATGTGGGTGGGCAAGCAAGCACCAACCTAACACAAAAACACTGTTCAAATGGATATTCTGGGAATTTGTAGAGGATTAAATCAGCATACCTGGTAGATGTTGCTCAATGTTCTTTGTTACGACCATACAAACCAGTGGCATGGTTCCAATTTCTCAGCTCAGGGTATCACAGCTTCAACGTAAACAATACATTTTAAAGGTGCCCAAATCCACCTTACCTACAAGCCAGTCCCCCATATGGCTGCTAGTTGCCTAATGCATTTCAGGTTAAAATCTTTTCCTCAAAGACTATCTTGATGGAGACAGCATGCCCCAAACCAATCGTCTCTGGCTACCATCGGTCCAGAAAAGTGATCAGGTTGCTGTCCTCTGACCCCTCTGGGACACACAAAAGTAGAATTTTAGCAGTCCTGGCAAGATTTGTTAACTGCTCTAGCCTATTTTTCACTGCAATCTGCTCCATAAGCACGGTCGTGGCCGCTGCCAGCACCGTCCCATTGATCTTGCTGGATTCTTCAACCACTCCTGCCATTGTGTCCAGTTCTTGTTTTGCTGGTCAAATTTTGTACCCAGACATTACACTATTTATGTGAGGAAATTAACGGAGCGCTGTAAGGTCTCAAGAGTAGTGAGCTGATTGGTTACATCCCTGTGGGCTCTGATGGCGTGCGTGGTTTTGAAGGCCCAGCACCCTGCTGCTCAGGTTTACCTGCATTTCATGGATGTTGCACAGCTCTGATTCCTGCTGAGGTTTGCTCAATGTGTTAAGGTAATGTACCACTCACCTAACAAATCACTTTTTTAAAGAAAAATGTGTTTTTAACGGTTTAAAATCTCTTGAAATGAAGAGCTCCAGAGAAACATGCTCTCCTTGCTGGGCTGTTGATTCCACTCCCTCAGAAGTTTTTTTTTTTGTAACTTTGTGTTTGGCAGTCAGATATTTACAAAATGGAGTTAACTGAAGTCGTCGTGCTACCTCCTTGACACAATCACGACCCCACCCCCCCCCCATTAAAAAAGAGAAAGAAAGAAAACTCTGGATCCACCGCTGCTCCAGGCCGCAAAATTAAAATTCCAATATCGTAGCATTGTCAGAGAAAATGACATGAAATATAACACAAATATATAAAGTTGAGTTACTCGGGATCCGCTGAATGGAATCCAATTCATCAGATTATGACCCGATTTTCAGATTTCGGATTTTTGGATTTGCAGTCTGAAAATCCTAATTCCTAAATTGAATCCTAAAACCTATTTTTACACATAAATTTAGGATTCCAAATCCAAATCCTTTTCTGATTTTGAGGTCCTTTTAAGAATTGGATAGCAACTGGATTTGGAATCTGAAAATCCTAAACAGTCCGATTGGATCAGAATCATCCAATTCCAGGCATCTCTAATATAAGCAACTTTCGAAATCATGGATCAAAACTGGGAAATGTGTAGGAGGAAGGCATTTGTAAAGTAAACTATTGATTAACATGGATGGCTGCTTTAATTAACAGAATGAAAAAAATCGCTTTTCTTTTATGAAGGTAAAAATCCAGGAAGCATCTGTAGATAAGTAGTAGTGCTTTAAATTGTTATACGCTTTTGAAAATGTTTTTGTTGAGCATTTATGTAAAAAGGTATTTGTAAATCAAAACAGAAGCAGACTGTTTGCTTTGGTATGTAAATATCTGAATATTCATGTTTCTATAATGTATGGATAAAATATAGAACCGTAAGTACAGCTATTCACAACTTCACAAAATGCTCCATAAGAATCCATGGCACACCTATTAATGGTTTGGTAATTAATAGTGATTGTAAACCATTTACAACTCCAAATCAGTTTACTCTTTTTTTAAATAAAGTTCACGACGCAGAACATATTCCAATGTGCTATGTGTCTGGAGTTTCAACTTTACCTGTTACTCTACTTATTTATTAATGATTTTCATCAGAAAAGCATACTGGGCTGCAGATAACTCATTTCCCAAAGTGTCCTGGGTCCGGGGGGGAAGGGTGGAGAATACTGCAACAACTGCAAAAAGGTGCAAATGTACTATCGTATTTATTTATTTGTAGTTTATTTACTCAGGATAGCCCAGGAGACATGCAGCATCTCATTTCCAGTGGGGTTCTGCTTCTACTCATTTCCACAGCTGGGTGGACTGCAGCACTGAGAGGTTAAGTGACTTGCCCAAGGTCACAGAGTAAGTATGTGGCTTTAGTGGGGTTCGAACCTGTGATCGCCTGGTTATCAAGCAGGTTACATAGTTACCTCGTAGCTGTTAACAGAAAAGGATCTCCTGGTCCATCTAGTCTTCCCTGTTTTGATTTGCTCCTATTTCCTTAGTACTCTGATACTCTGGCAACTACACTGCCTCACTAGTAATAATACTAATCATAATAAAAATACAGTAATAGAGAGCATGAGCAAAAACATGCAAAAAGACAAGCGTGGATATGTACATTCAAACATGCCTTTGCAAAAGGGCAGAGTTAAAGGTCTAAACATAAAGGAAGAGTTAAATATCAAAAACAAAAAGGTCAGAGTTAGAGGTCTAAACAAGTGTAGAGTTAAATGTCTAAACAGAAGTGCAGAGTTAAGTCTAACTCTGTCTATGCAATAAATTCAGGAGACTAAGAGTGCACACAATTGAACAGTCAGCAATTCAAGGTGAAAACAAGGCCAGGGGTAACAATGGGGGTTGGGTGAGGTAAGTAGACTTGGGGTCTAGAAGTGTCTCACACAGCCAGGGGTATAAGAATTAAGATATACGGAGGGAGTAGGGAGAGGCAGCAAGCAGGGGGCAGGTGCAAGAACTGATATGGGCCATATGGTCATTCAGAAGGGATTGCAAGACGGTGTAAGAGGAGAAGGAGGAAGGGCAGCTAGATGGGAAGAGGCCTGACCAGAAGCAGGGAAGTCTGTAGGAAAAGACAGTCTGTCCCACAGAGGTTTAAGGATGAGGGAGAATAAAAAGATGGGTATCAGAATTTCTGAAGGGTATAGGGAGGGACAGAACAAGAGGGAGCCAAGTTAGGGGGTCAGGGAGACCAGAATTTGGAGATAAAAGTGTTTGCGTTCGAGAGAGAGAGAAGAACATAGAGTGTACCGATGAGTATGGGGGGGGGGGTTAATGGTAGCTAGATTGTAAAATGGAGGACAGACTAAACCGCATCCAGTTTTTTTCGATCCCATTTTTCAGCTTAATCAAGTATACCGTTGTGTTACAGACAAAGTTTGCCTTTTTCTATGTTTAACGACAGTTCTTTCTTTTTTCTCTCATTTTATAAAAACATTTTTGTGTTGAAGTTTACTGCTGGAGATCAAAAGTCCTCTGTTTATCCATACAACAGGTACAGCTGTGGTGGCTTCAGTGCACTATTCCTCACACTGTTCTGTCCATCGTGCCACGGAGGAACCATGTGTGGTGGGTGAGGGGACGGAGTGCTGACTTCATGTACATTCAGAGGGGAAATTTGCAAAGATTTTTGTCACATGTTTAGTACAGTTGCATTACTTGTCACATGATCATTACAGCTCATAAAAGATGATCTAATGTTTTGCCACGAGCGCCGTCAGGTGTTCACCCAAAATTATGCAAAATAATGATGCATGTCTTTTTTTTTGTTGTAAAGTGAGGAAAATGTCACAAATGCATCCAGACATTTTAAAATTGCCCCAAAACATTTTGTTGCATTTAACATGCTGCAGGGAGCTGTACCTGCAGCATGTGCTTTGTAAATCCGGTCCCCAGTCCCTTCTCTTACAAGACCACAAACACGGGTGTCAGTTGCTGCCAAGATGTGATGATAAATTGCTCTTTTAAAATTGGTTTGTGCTTCTCCAGTACAGGCCCCATTATTCTAGCCTGCCCCCCCTGCCCCATCACCCAGCATCCCAGGGACTCAGCTAGACCTCCATCCCCCCCATGGCAAAGGTGGCAGGCCCCCTCTTACCTGACAGAGAATGGATCCGGTTTGTGAAGGGAGGGCCCTGTCCCCGGTGTGGACCTGCAATGGGTCAGACCTCTCATCATTGCTCTGTCTGGGATTTTTCCCTCCTTGTTTTCTTCCCAGGGATGCCAGCTTCGAGGCGGTGAGTAAGCTCACACACAAGAGTGGAGTGCATCACCACCAGCGTCCCCCATCCAGTGAGTCTCTCCAAACGCACAGCCATCTGTGGTCACCTAGCTGGCAGTATAGTGCCGGAGCATTACTGCCCCTGAGAAGGACAGCATCCTCTGGGACACTCAATCCCCTCCCTCCCACCCGCCAGCCCCAATGACCCAGGCTCAGTTTCAACCCCGTCACTGGTGGTGATAAATTACTTTTGTTGTTCGCGCTTGTAATTGCCCATGAGGAACTGAAACACAAAGCACATCATAACACAGTCAGAAGAGACTCTCTATGCCCATCATGTGTGCTACCCCTTCATGTACAGGGATGGATGAGTATGTTGTACGTAACATGTACCCTTACCCCTCAATGCCACCACTTTCTGCCTCAAGGTTCCATGATTTAGATATTTACATCATAACTCCTGACACCTACAAGTAAAGCCTAAAACCTTGTTTGAGACATCTTTTCAAGGACTTTCCTCATTTTAGTGAGCTAGCACCTTTACTTTCCTCGCTAGTATTCTGAGATGGCTGATGCATCGACATTCACCGCTTCTGGATATTACTCATAGGCTTTCAAGCAATTTTTCAAAGCATAGGCACAAAGCCAGTCCCAGCCAACGTTTCCTGGCTGTTTACTCATAGGCCTAAAATCTGACCTTTGACTGTCATGCTCCTTCAACAAGCAACAGGTCCCAGCTTTAAATCTGAATTAGGGCCTAGCAAAGGTAGTAAGATATCCGTCACTGGTATCTGACCTTGATTCTCACCAGCCTTTAATTATTACGCTCAAAGATCATTGGAAATTTAAAATATTGGTTATGTAAGCTATAACCCATGCCAGAGCATGGGCGTATCAGGGATTAATGCATGTCTCAGGTGGCTGGGAGGCACAAACCAGATACACCCACACCCTGGAGTATGTTATTGCACTTATAAAATGGAAACCTTTTTTTAGTTTTCATTTAGTTACCCCGTTGTTAGGTAGATTAGGGTAGGTTAGTTACAAACCGTGCATATACCAGAAATTAATACATGGTCAGGTGATGTGTTCAGACCAATGAAGCTGCTATGATTCTGAAGCCCATTTTATATTTGACTTTACTGGTATAATGTGCTAGCAATGGAAACAGTGTTTAAGTAAGAGGGAAAAAAGTTCATCCAACTTATCCTGGGGTTGTGCCAACAAACTTTTGCACTGCTGCTAGTTTCCCATTCTCTCAAGCCCTCAAAACCGTGGTGATGTCATTTGTGTCCTTAGTCTGTAATTATTTCAACCTTGGCCCTTTATGAAAAGTTTTTTCTTTATAAAAAGTAAGATATAAATTTATAATGACAGGATTCCTTTTTATGTACCAAGGTGTTCAATTTACCTGTATTTACCGGGAGGAAAATTGTGCTGAGGCTAAAATGATATCACGCTGTTTCCCACAGAATGTTGTGGCTCTGAGAACTTGTGGCAGAGACAGCAATGGCAAAACACAAGTTAGTGTCACACTCCAACGTTCTTCTTCTTTTCTTTTTTTTTTTACTCCTTCCCTTGTTCCCCTGGCACCTCCACTCCTCCATGTTTCTCAGCCCCTCCCCCCCACCTTCTGAACACACTCTTGTGGTCTCCAGGCTTGTCAGGTCATCCAGCATCCCAAGGTCTATAGTAATGTTTCTGCTCCCCCCATCAGATGAGGAAGTGCCTTGGTTCTTGGAACACTGGCTGGGGAGGGGAAGGGAGGACCACAGTAGTGCGCTAGGATGGTAAGGTGTCATTGGATGCCAGGCTGGGGTGGCATTTCTGTGTCCTGGTTCCTCCCTACACCCACAAGGCAGAACTTGTGTTGGTGTCTGGGGTGGGGGCAATGAATGGTCAGTCCAGTGGTGCTCCAGTTTATGTATCTGTCATAGTGAGAGGTGGGACTGAATTTCCCCAATTCCCTCCCTTGCCCCCTTTTGTAAATGGCTGCTTCTCTACAGAACACAAATGCAAGAGACAAACAGTGAGAGAGAGAGAGAGAGAGAGAGAGAGAGTGTGTGTGGGGGAGGAGAGAGAATTTTCTTGGCGGGTTGATCCCTGAAATAAAATGCTAAAATTGATAGCTATGTATCTTGCTTGTTCTAAAGCTAGCCAGATTCCCTGCTCAGCAGAAATGTCTATATTTGGGCATTTTGTACGGAGCCAGTCTCCATCTCATTCCATTACTTGCTTCTCAGTATGGGATCGAAGCCAACAGACTACCAGTCGACAAAGGGAAGAAAATTCACGTATGTTCCACAAGAAATAAGCGAGACTTCCAAAAGCAGTTCAAAGAGCTGTATAAACATTTATAATAACCAGCTGCTAATAGCACAAGAGCGCTGAAGCCAGTTTTCTGAGCCTCCATGCCAACCCAGCAAAACAAACTTCCAAATGCATACGCAATAGATATCTAGCAAAAGTACATTTTTTCCCTTGGGGGATTAGAAAGTGACTTCATTTTGCTGGTTTCTGTTCGAAACATCTTATGAAGAAACACTGCGTACTTCAGCTGACTTAAAGCTTCTACTTAGAAGGCACTGGTGATGGGAAAGCCAGAGCAGACTCAAGTATAGTTCCTGGCTCGGCTTGGCTTGACCTCTGTAACCAGTTGAGAGCCAGTGTCAATCCAAGCCAGTTATCGTCATAGCAAGCATTTTGTGTTAGACTGAGCAGTTAGAGTAGTAGCCAAAGCTCTTGAGGGACATTCTCAGTGTCATATAGGACAGCTTGCAGTAGCCAGGCCTCGGCTCTCGATTTGGCTCTAGGTGAAAAAATACTGGCTTGCCCACATCTGGAAGGCATATCACTTCTGTAAACAGATTAATGTCAACGACAGAAATAGAGCACTAGGGAAAAGGTAACAAAGTGAGACGGGAGAATCCCAGAGAAACTTCTATCATGAAGTATTTATACAGTATTGAAACAGTCCGTGTGGCCCAATACCCGCTGGTGGAAGGTAAGGTGGCATCTATTTCTTTGTTTCACTCAAGCTTTTTCTCCCTGCTGGTCCATGCCATTTTCATCCAGTTCCCCTCTGGCTCCCCAGTCCTATTCACCATTGATTGCACCGCAGCTGCCTACTCCAACAGTTCTCCTTGTATGGCAGGGATTTTGGTGGGGGGGGTCCTTGGTGACTCATTCAGGATTCAGAGCAGGAGATAGGCTACAGGTGTGCTCCAGGCTGAACCATCACAATGATGGGGCTCCCAGCTGTTTTTTCTCCTGTTTTCTCCTTTTCTCTCCTGCATGGCATGGGCAACAGCCATCTACTGGCCTTGTACACACATTGTGTGCCTCCTCAGTGGGGAAGCAAGCTCCCTAGCCCATACACAGAGGTAACTGCAGTACCACATGCCCACCACCAAGTCTCCCCAACCGAGGGGCACCCCAGCCTGGTCTACATCCTGCTGTGACTCCCTAAGCTTATTAGTGGACTCAGTCACCTGCACTGCAGGCCCCCCTCCCCAATAAAAACTTAGTGGTACAGAGGCTGCACTGGTCACTGGAAGCTCTAGCATTTTAGATGCAATGAGAGACCATCTGAACAATTCTCTTTCTTGCTTCTTGCAACAGTACAGGTTTTTCCGGGAACACTAGGAAAACTGTGTTTCATCCCATTTTTCCTTTTGTCGTATTTTTCAGTGTCTGTCTGCTTTGGTCTAACGCCATCCACCGCCACCAGCACTGTCACCTGACTCCCACCCCCCCCAAAAAAAAAGTACCTTTTTTGTCATTGTAGAATGCATCTATCTCTTTTTTTTTATACTTATTTTTCCCTCCGGTCACGGTCAGCAGGGGCCCGTCTCAGGCATCCTGCCGGTTCCTGCCCAGCCCGAAGTCCTCCTTGCCTGTACCTTCTCTCTCCTCCTCCTTGACACCACACACAGCACCCCCAGCTTAACCCCTCTGGGGTGGGGCCAGCTCTCCCTTGGGCACTCTTCTTAATCAGTCTCCGGTGTGGGCGAGGACCCGGGTGGAGGAACCTGGGAGCTCAGGCAGGCCAAACCCGGCTGCGGGCATGGGGGCAGGTGCCATCACCTACTCCTGCAGACCAGGTCTTTTCCTTGTCCAGGTGCTCACATTCCCCCCCTGGTGTGGGCATGCCATGATACAATGGCGCATGGCAACCCTGCCTTGCATCAGGCCACACTACTTGCGTGCTGCCCAGCATACTACAGCACTCCCAGTCTCCACCAGGAGCCACTGGCATGCCAGGACTCCCCCGATCTTCCCCCCGGGGAGGAGAGCAGACCAGTGGGTGCTCAATCCTCACCCACCCCCTGCCGAACCCTGGCACCCGAGCTTGCTCCCGAACTCGGGTCGGCAGCGCAGCACGAGGTGTGGTGTCCAGCGCCTCAGCCCTCAGTGCCACCGGGCCGGCCAAATGCATCTATCTTTGCCGCCAATAACTGATGAGGCAGGCAAATTTGTCATTTCACTTCACTCACTCACTCACTGGTTTTGAGGCTGACGCAGAGCAGACTTGATGGGCTCATAGTCTTTGTCTGTCTGTAATGCTTTTACTTCTCCTGATGGGGCCCTGGCTTGGGTCTTGTAGGGTTCTCTACCTTTAGCAGTTTTTTTTTTTACTTTGTTTATAATCCACTGCTGGCAGGCTTGGTGGCAATTATAGAGAACATCTGTGCTCTGTCCCCTCTCAGCTATTGGGGATCATGTTGCGTGGCAGTGGGGGCCTTTTGTCCCCCCCAAAAAATCCTACTCCTGGAGATGCTGGCATGACGCACAAAAGTCTAGTCTGCAGATGTGCTAATGCACATCTCAGTCAAGTGTCTACTGGTATCCTTCCCTTCCCACACATCACTAGTCCCGTACCACTGCCTGTGCATCCACCAGCGAGTGGAACAGGACGATGTGGCAACCCTCCCCCTCAGAGGAGGAGAGTGTCCTTTCAGATGCTCAATTTTTCCTCCCCCCCCTCAGCCGGCCCCTGACTACCCAAACTCCTTTGCGAACCTGTATCGCCAGTGTCACGGGCAGTAGCGCTACCACTGCACCAATGGGCCAGCATCTACTTTTAATAGTAACACTCCCACCTGAAGATCATGGGTTCAAATCTCCACACAGGGAGACTGGGGCTCATACTAAACATTGTTCACTTCTGTGTAGTGCTGGGGGGTGTTGAACTGTTGGGCGGTGCTGTCCTGATGAAGCAAGTAAAGCAAGGTCTCCCTTTGGACCATCTTTGGCGAGGAAGGAAGAGTTATGGGGAACACAGCCAGCAGCAGAATTATGGATCAAAGGAGTGCTCCTCTTGACCAATGGGAGCACTCCTTTCCTCTGCATATAAGACCCTCTTATTCTCAGACAAGTGTCTCGCGCGCGACTGCCCTGGAAACGGGCATGTTCAGGGCAGGTTTTTTAAATTTCATAAATTATTGATTTGGATCAATAATATATTCATAATGCCACAAAGATCACTCTTACAGCTGTAAGAGTGGTCTCACATCCTCAAGTATCGGAACCCACTCACCTTAAACCCTACGGTTCCCATAAGAATGCACGTGAGACCACTCTTACAACTGTAAGGGTGGTCTCGGCAGTGGTACTGACATACATTATTATGCCTGGGAGAAACATGGTGTGAGTTAAGTAAGGATTAACCCACGACAAAGCGTGGGTCTCCCAGGGATTAATGTATGGCAGGGGGAGGGGGGAGGACCACGAGGTCGATGGCTGAGTAAAGTAAAATAAAAATTAAAAACACATCACATAGTCATATAGATGTTTTCAAGCTATTTATGACAGAACTACCAGAAATTTCACTTAAGCATATCTATTCTTGTTTGACAGCCACCTGTTGGCTGGCAGTGAATTGCAGGCTAAGACCGAATGACACTACTGCATCTGTAAGAGGTTCTTGTGAGAGGGGGAACACAATGTCGGCAGACACAATCATACATTAATTGAGGATTAATGTATGGTCAGCTGATGCAAGTTGACCAATCCTGTGCAACCCTTTCTCTTCCCCCATGTTACAACCTAGCATATACCCCTGCTTAGAAGACATGACAAGGATGCATTAATCAAAAGCAAAACCAGTCGGGTTAAAAAAGGGGCAATGTGTTAATTACATATCATCAGAGTCAAAAAGGCCACAGTGCAAATCAAACAACACAGCAACATCAAACACAAATCATGAAAATTGAAAAAAAAAACAAAAAAACTTGACCCACCCCCCCAACAACCACCACCACCGTCAACATTACTCAGGAATCACAAACTGTAAAGAAACACCAGCCAACAACTTTGAAAAAAACATTGAGTGCTTCCTTCTCACAGATCCCAACCCCAAAAGCCTCAGTGCTGATAACACAAGATAAACACTTTAAACATTTAATAAAAACACAAAATATATTTAAAAACGATGATTCTACACAACAGAAACATGCATACATACATCACTAAATCATCAGACAAACTTCTGCAAACATTGCTCTAAAAACGAATAAAGTTCTACATACCTAGAAACAGAGGCCAGGTCAAACTCTGCCTGCTTGAATCTCAGCTGCCCAGCAGTGTGCCTGAATGAGGTCACATGACAGCAGTCATTGAAAGATGCAGCACCAAACTACGACACTACTACACTGCTAAAAACACTAACATTCCTAAACATAAGTGGAATATGGCATTTCCATCAGGGGGATTATGTTATGTAGTGAAAACCCCACAAAGGGTGGTAGAGGACCCCAGAAGAGGTGGAAGCAACTTCTGTTGGGGGACTAAATTGTGAAGGGGATAGATTTGGGATAGGACGAGGGGAGAGGGAGGTTAGGTGCCTACACAGCACCATGGCCCGAAGCGATGGGAAGTGGATTCTGAGGCTACGGCAGCTGGAAGGGAAGCGGAGCTGAATGTCATTGTCCACCTGGGGACTAACGACCTGGCTAGGGTGGGGCTGGGATAGTGCAGGGGGAGTTCAGGGAGCTGGGATGAGGACTTAGGCAGGTGGCATGTTCAGTGGCTTTCGCAGAGGTGTTGCTTGTCTCTGATAGGGGGGAGGAGAGGGATCTCCACACCAGCAATGGCTTTGACACATGGTTGAAGGAATGGTGTAGAGAGGAAGGGTTTGGCAACATTTGGGACTGGGGTCCACCATGGAGGGATAAGGGCCTTTACAGGGGTGATGGCCTGCATCCATCCGGGAAGAGAACTGCAGTTGTCAGTGGGTGGTTTAAATGTTACTTCAATGAAGATTTAAACTAGCCAAGGAGAGTGGCAGAAGAAATAGGGGAGGCAGAAGCTGCCCCTCACCAAAGGCTAAAATAGGAAGTAGAGAATAACCAGAGGGGAGAGAAATACCTCAGGGTGCAAATTAATAAAGGAAGCAGGGTATCTGAAATAAAGGGGAATGGAAATAGGAACATTAAAAATAGGGTTGGGGGAGCACGGAGGACAAAGAGGAACAAAGAGTGGTAACAATTAGAGCAGTAACAAAATCTGGAAGTCCATGTATGCGAATGTTAGAAGTCTAGGAAATAAGATTCAGGACCTAGAGGCCATCATGGCGGAGGCTAACCTAGATATTGTGGCCATTACCAAGTCATGGACCACTGAAAACCATCACTGGGACATGGCCATACTGGGCAATACTGTGTTCAGGAAGGACAGAGTGGGAAGAAAAGGAGGGGGTGTGGCACTATATGTGGGGGAAAGCATAAACGAGACAGAGATACAGGGAATATGGGGGGGCACAGGTACCATGGATCACCCTGGAGAAAGGGAACAGTGCCACTGTTCACACTGGTGTGATCTACAGACCTCCATCAAAGGGGAACGAGTTAGATAAGGTACTGGAGGAAGTCACTGGCAAGATGGCAGAAAACGGTAAAGTGCTGCTGGTGGGGGACTTCAATCTGTCGGATGTAGATTTGAGCCTCCCAGCTGTGACTTCAGCTAGAAGCAAGAAAATCTTGGACTCCCTGCAGGGGACATTCCTCAGGCAACCAGTCAGTGAACCCAGTCATGATGGGACAATATTGGATCTGGTACTCACTAACAAGGACAGTATTGCAGATGTCAAGGTGGGAGACCACACGGGGACCTGTGGTTACCGTAGTGTGGTTCAATATATTTATATAAGGACAGCTGTGGAATCAAACCACATGAGGGTGAGGGTCCTGAACTTCAGCAAGGCAGATTTTATAAAAACAGGTGAATACCTCAGGGATGCCGTGGCAGGAAGCGATGACCTGGGTGGACTTGAGGAACTGCAGGCAACACAAAAAGGGGGCATAGTGAAGGAAGCAAATCACTGTATCAAGTAAGCGGACAAAAGTAGGATGAAAAAGAGACCTGCGTGGTTCTCAAAAAAGGGGGACAGAAAGGTAAAGGCTAAAAGAGTAGCATTCTGAAGATATAAGGAGACACAGAGGGAGGAGGACAGGGAGCTGTATCAGGAGAAACAGAGGGAAGCAGGGAAAGCAGTAAGGAATGCAAAGGCACAAACTGAAGAGAGAACAGTCCAAGTGGTACTGAAAGTGGATATTGCATTTTTTAGTTATGTAAGTGAAATGGGGACGACATGGGGAGGAGGGATTGTAAGGTTAAATAGGGATGGTGTGGCGAAATGTGCAAAACAGTACTAGGAAAAGGCAGATATCCTGAACAAGTACATTTGTTCAGTGTTTACAGTAGAAAGAGGAGGTCAGGGGCCACAACAAAGTAACAGGAGCTTTAGAGGGAGGGAGGGAGGTGGACACTAGTCCTTTTTTGGAGAAGAGAGTCCTAAAGGGACTTGCTAATTTGAAAGTGGACAAAGCAATGGAACCAGAGGGGGGTGCATCCTAGGGTGTTGAAAGAGCCAAGGGAGGTGCTGGCTGCACCTCTGACAGTCCTCTTTAACAGCTCACTGGAAACAGGAATGGTTCTGGAGGACTGGAGGAGGGCAAATGTAGTCCCATTTCACAAACATGGTAGCAGGGAGGAAGCTGGCAATTATACGCCGGTCAGCCTGACATTGGTTGTGGGAAAGTTAATGGAATCACTTCTGAGGGAGCAGATAGTTGAATATCTTGAATCCAATGGGCTACAAGACCCTAGACAGCATGGATTCATGGGTGGGGTGGGGGGTCATACCAAACAAATCTGATAGATTTCTTTGATCGGATGACCAAGGAATTAGATCAGGATGGAGAGTTGGATGTGGTCTACCTAGATTTCCGTAAAACGTTCAACACCATTGCACAAAGGAGACTAGGAAGGAAGCTTGGTAGCTTAGAAGTTGGTCCAAAGGTAGTAAACTGGGTAAGAAATTAGTTAGGGGATAGACGATAGAGGGCGGTGGTGAATGAAGTTCACACGGAGATGGGGAAGGTGACCAGTGGGGTGCCTCAGGGATCAGTGCTGGGACTTGTCTTCTTTAATGTCTTTATAAGTAAAATGTAGAGAAGCTGGAGGGGAAGGCCTGCCTCTTTGTGGATGACACCAAAATCTGCAATAGAGTGGACACTCCAATGGGGTTGGGGGGGGAGAATGAGCAGAGACCCAAGGAAACTCAAGGAGTAGTGAAGGGTATGGCAGATGGGTTTCAATGCCAAAAAATGCAAAATAATTCACTTGAGGTACATAAACCCAGGACAGGGTACAAAATGGGGGGCATGTTACTGATGATCACTAAGCAGGAGAGAGACCTGGGGGTGATCATTTTTTATAACCTAGAGGTGGTCAGGCAGTGCAACAAGGCATTTGGGAGGGCCAGTGGTATGCTTGGGTGCACAGGGAAAAGGCATCACCAGCAGAAGGAGGGAGGTGGTGTTAGAGTCTTGTTAGTTGAACCCTGGCATCAATATGTACTAAAATCCAATTTAAAATCAGGAAATCACATTTAAAAAAAAAATCTCCATTCAAGTGAATGAGCGCACACGCAACACTCACCTGTAATTACATCACAAAACGCTAGCGTGAGAGTGATTGAGAGTCAGGAAGTGGAAAGGGATTGTGCGGCCAGCCCCTTGGGGGCAAATTATGATCCTTTCCCTTTCTTTGGGGGCTGAAAAACAAAATGTGAAAATAGATTGGAGGAGCTCCCGATGAGGGAAGGGAGTTCCCTGTTTAATGATTTTTAAATGTAAAAATGTCAAGAAAGCTGCTCTTTAATGCTTTAGAGTCATCCATGGCCTTAATGGAGGTTCTCACTCCAGTCTGGTTATCCCTTGTTTTATGAAAAAGAAAAATTATCATTTATATAGCACTTTTCAAAAACACTGTATCCCTAAGTGCTTTACAAGTAGTGAGAGACTGGTAGTGAAGTGACTGTAAAAGTTTAGTGGCAGCCATTTCACACATCTGCACCCACACACAGCCTCAGACAACTGTATAAACTCATTTTATGAGAAGGGGAACGTTGGCCAGAACACTAGGGAAAATCACCTACTGTTGCAAAAAGTGCCTTGGGTTCTTTTACCTCCACCCAGACACCCACCAGTATAGCACCAGAGATGGGCAGAAGGGACTTGGGTTTAATGTCTTATCCAAAGGATGGCACACCCAAAGGGTACGGTATCCCTCCTGGTACTGCATTCCGGTGCCAGCACTGATGTTATGAGTCTGATCTCTGTGTGGAGCTAGAACCCATGACAGTCTGGCCTAGAGGTGAATGTGCTACCAACTGATCCACGCTGGCACCGAGGACAAATACCTCTGTTTCCCAGGTTTCTCCTGTCCTCCTCCCTGACATGGAGGTCAATGTAGTGTCCTCTGTTTGAGCCAGGGTGAAGGTGGGGCTGAGAATCTGCCTTTGCTGCTGATGTCAGTACTACTCCATTGTGGGTAGGGGGCATCCCTCTGCAATGTACTTGCCCAATGCTTGGGGGAGTAGGATAGGGAAACAGCATGCGAGCATCTCTTTTTGCATCTGTTTTTGATACTATTCTGATGATGGCCTGCAGGGGGCATCCCTCTGCATTGCACCTGGTCCTCTGCTCGAAAGGGTGCGTGGAAAGTGAACATCTCCTTTTGCAGACAATGGCACTAGCGCTCCATGATTTTTTCTGCAGGGGCACTTGCTGTGATGCACCTGGTCTCCTGCTGGGGTGGGGGTGGGTGGGGGGTGATGTCAAGTGAGTGTTTACCTTCACAGCCAATCTAATACTATTCCATGGTTACAGACAGGGCAAGAACAAGCAGCCTGGGCCAAACACGCCATTAATCTAGGCACATAACCACAAAACAGAAGGGAGACGAAACAACAGACACAAAGCAGCTATAGCAAATCCACCAGTAATTACAATCCAACCATGAACAACAAGACAGGCACGCAAACAGTGATGCAGAGAGCCAAACACCCCAGTCCATGCGTGTCCTGCAGGGGTTATCTTTTTGTGATGTGCTTGTTCCCATGCATTTGCAACAGATGCCAGTTCTACACCATGGTTTACCTGCAAGGGGCATCCCTTCACAATATACCTGACTCCTGTGGGGGGAGAGAAACAGGCTAGCAAGTACCGTATCTGCATTTGAAACCGATGCCAATGTGAAACCATAGCTAGCCTTCAAGGGGGGGGGATCACTTTGCAGGCAGCAGACACCTGAGGCCACTAGCAAACCAGAGTTCTGAACATTTCAAATCGTGAATAAGCCTTAAGGACCCCTCATTTGGCATTTAATGTTCTAGAGCTAGTGCTTGGCATTGCGACAACATTAGCTCATTGCTCACCTGCAGAGATTTACATGGTCCCACTAGCTGCTGAGTTTTTGTGTCGACACATCCAGGACGTGTTTGACATAGAACTCCGCAGACCCATTTAATAGGGTTAGATTAATGGAGGAATATTACATTCGAGAGACCATTAATCAAGTGACCCATAAATATGTTACTTTTGCATTTAAATATTTATACTCCAGTTTATCTTGTAAAATTTCCAAGCATGATGGGTACTAAACATCCTTCTGTAACTCCACTATATTTAACCATTATAATTCTGACTTCAGTCACAATAATTTAAAACTGGTGCATTACAATCCCCCCACCCATGGATGTTAACACATACTGTCTCAATGAAATGCTGTAACTATGTGCTTCATGACTCCGCACGATATTGGTGATGTCACTGCATCAGCAATACCAAATGGGTTTAGTAGTAGTAGTAGTAATATGTTTTATTCATAATTTTCACATGAGTAAGAATTACCCAGTTGAGCAGAGCTCATTTCCAATGGGGTCCTTATTACAAAAAAAGTTACAAAATATAGAAATTTAGATTACTTACAAGAAACAATATAGCATGTACATACCAAGCACAATAAAAAATCACCATCAGTAACAATCATGATATTAATTTGTAGCAGCTACAAACAGTTTCACGTTCCCTTTCAAGATGCTAAATGTTTGTAAGCATAGTCTGGGGTGCCTGTATATGAAAAATAATGTTTTCCCATGCTGTTTGGGTGAGGGGACCACAAAGCAAAGTTGATCAATTCTGGCTGCCCATACAACAGCAGTCCTTTGGATGTCTGTGGGGCGAGTACTCCAAATGGGAGTGGGAGGTGCTGTGGAAGCCTGTGTGTCCTTCTGTGACATGGTGGCCTTCTCCACAACAGAGCCCTGGGGGGAGGAATAAAACCAAGGAAAGGGCACCACCAGACAAATAAAGGTCCCCACCTCCCCATAAATAGGGTCGCACCCGTCGAGGAGGTCGCTGACTGTGGCCCAGCCTCCTCCTTCTTCTCTCCCCTCACTGGATCCAGAATCAGCAGGCTTGGACAACTTGCTTGGCCCCGACACAGCACGACAGATGTGGAGACAGTCAGGTGGAGAAGGCATGGCGGTGGTGGTGCGGGGACAGTGACCGTGACTGCAAACTCTTTGGGCGGGAGTGGAGATAGTGGCAGCTGGAAGGCGATCCTGAAGCACAACGGAAAAACTGAAAATAAAAATCAAAAGACCTGAAAGATAAAATCACGGAGGACTTGAAAACAGAATGCATTCGGTCAGTGTCACTTGAGCCACCCAGCCCTGCTGATGTTTCACAGGGCTGTGAAAAGCCAGAAGTATCTGTCCCAGCCCATCAAAAAGGACTTGACAAGAGAGAGTAAACCAGAGTCTCACACTCTACTAAAGACAACTAGAGATTTGGCTGCTGCGCATTATGGGAAATGAATATATTTAAGTGTACAGGAGATTCGAGTTCTGGTACAGTAGTTCCTGCAATTCCCTTGGCAGGCCAACGGATGGCTGTGAAACAATGCTAGTAGCACAGCAGTGTTTTTCAGCTATTTTTAGATCAATTTCCAAACGTACTGAACTGAGCCAATCTTAAAGAACTTTCATAGACCAAGTAAAACAAAAAACAAAAGCCCACATTACATAGCCATGTAAATGTTTTTAAGCTACTGCAGATAAAGATCATTACAGGGGGAACACATATGGTGAGCACTCTACCATGGATTGATTCAAAAGGAACCATCATGTGCAGGAAACTAAAATGGGGAAGATATATTTATTTATTTAATTTAGTTTTTGTTGACCGGGTAAGTGCACTAGACAAACCCTGCCTATTTTCAGGCACGACCCGGGGGAGGGGTACACAGATGAATGCCAACTGACCTTGAACCAGATTAAGCTGTTGGTGGTATTTTTAGTGAATGAGGGAAATTTGGCCAGGACACCAGGGAAATTCCCCTACTCTTTTTGATAATTGCCATGGGATCGTTAACATCCACCTGAACTACCACCAATCCAGGCAGATGGGACCTGAGTTTAACATCTCATCCGAAAGACGGCACCTCAGAAGTGCAGCACCCCTCTCATGCTACACTACAGTGTCAGTATTGGGATATTAACCCAAGTGCTAGATGTGGGAACTGAACCCACAGCCCTCTGATCTCCCAGCCTCAGAGGTGAGTGTGCTACCTACTGAGCCACTGACACTGTGAACTGCAGAGATATGGTACATGCAGTACCATGGATTAATTGAGAATTAATCCATGGCCATCTGATGCAGTTTTTCCAATCAGGCGCAACCCTTTCTCTTCCCCATGTTACAACAGGAATTGTACAACAGTGATGGCATTTAGTAAAGGCATGTAGACAGCTCTCTTGAGAGGGAGTAGTCTGGGAGTTCTTAGCAGTGTGAAGTGTTTTCTGTGATTGGGATGGCCTTTAATGTCAGTTAATAGGGCCTCTGCAGAGTGTCTCTAATGGCATACGAAAATACAAATGTATGAATCTGCCAGCAGAAACAGGCCTCATGGCCTATCAAGTCTGCTCGAATGTGCAGCTAGCACCCTTACTTTGCAGCTGCCCCCCTCATCGATACCCCCCCTCACTCTGTCCCATCCCCTTTTAAAGCCGCCCACCGTCTTACAGGATACCACCTCCTTGGGCAGAGTGTTCCATTTAGCCACAACCCTCTCCATGAAAACATTTCTCCTCATCTCTCTATCTTTTCCTCTCCAATCTGAGACCATGACCTCTCGTGTCCCTCTCCCTCCTCAATTTAAAGACCCCTTCTGTACTTGTCTAGTTTATCTCCTTCAAGTATTTAAAGGTCTCAATCATATCCCCCCGATCCCTCCTCTCCTCCAGGGTGTACATATTTAACTCACGCAGCCTGTCCTTGTAGGATTTATCCTCCAATCCCTTGATCATCCTGGTTGCCCTGCACTGGTACCCCCTCCAGTAATCTGATAGCCCTCTTCAGGAACAGATGCCAGTACTGCACACAGTACTCCAAGTGTGGTCTGGTATAAGATACTCCAAGCATGAGGACTGGGTGGGAAGACCGCAAAGCGAAGCTATGTGGTTCTGGCTGCCCAAACTGCATGAGAGGAGACTCTAATACCATAAGAGATACCTTGTGGAGGCCCTATTAACTCATTATAAATCACTTGTGCTAGCAAGAGGGATTATAAAGTTTATTTTTATATAGGTGATTACACATTAGAATCAAAGTTCTATCTTCAAGAGTAGACCTGTAATGTCAAGTTAATTACTAGTATGAAATATATAAACAGTTATACAAAGCTCTTAATAATTGTACTTCTCCACTGGTACCAATTAAACTTCCACATGTACATACATACACGCTAAAAACAGTCACAGACATGAGCTACTACTCAGTGGCTCTGTGCACTCATTGGCTGAAATCGTATAAGTGATTTATAACTCTGAAGTAACACACACCATGGTGGGGTACATCCTGGTATATTTTCATGCCTTGCACATCTCATGAGGCATAGATGGAGCTGAGTGTCTTCACCATCTGAGAAGTGAGGCTATCCTATGATCCGCCATACTGTGAACTGTGATTGGATAATGGTGCAGTGTTACAAATGGAATGTTGCTGGTTCTTATTTCTTCTTTTGTTTTCTGTAGAGCTCTTTCTTTCCTCATCCCAGCCAACATCTATTATGTTGGTCACCCCAGTCTCGCCATCCTGATTTCTCCCAGGATTTATCTCACCACTCTGTTCCACCAGGGCTTGCTCCCCCCCCCAAGCAGGGTTGGGGGGGTTCCCCTTATCTCTTCCAAGGCATGGATCTGGTTGGTGGTGGTGCCTGGGTCACTGAATACAGGGACTGCAGGTGGCTGGAGTCATCCTGTTACCTGGGGCATTTGTGCCACGGTTTTTCTCCCCTTCCCCAAGGTCAGCACACATGCAATGGTATGTGCATGTGGAGTGAAGATGCCACACGTACTTGAATACCTGTGCCTGTCCCTAAGAGAGGTAGCCACTTGCTGCAGCACTTAGCCTCTGCTAGGTAGGAGCCAAGCAGTGGCATGCGCTGTCCCCCCACCCCAGAGGACAGCTGTCTATGGACAATCAATCCTCCTTCCCCTAGCAGGCCCCTGAGTAACCCTGGTCCATTCCTGAACCCAGGTCACCAATGTGGTAGGTGGCGTGGCAACCAGTGCCTCCCCCTCCGGCACTACTCGGCTAAGCTTTGGTTATTATCAGTTCTGCCCCATAATGATATACTGTACTGAGATATCATCTCAGCTCAGACACTGCTTCAGCCCATAAGCTTTCAGGATTCCTATTATCCATTGTTTACTGTCCATCACTCAGTTAGTAAGGAAGGTCCACCATCTTGTGAGTAACAATGAGCCTACAATACCAAACAAAAAACTTTGGAAAACATGCACACAGTTCTTTATTGAGGATCTCTCCTCCACTGGATCACACCTTTGGAACTGTAAGCTGTCAGCATCAGAACCACTCAGAAACATTTGCTAGGTGGGGTCTGCCCACGATGACACGTGACGTCGATGCCTATAAAACATGGGGGCCCCCTTGCTCCTCAGTTCTTTCTTCTGCCACTGACTGCTCATCAGACTTGCAGAGAAACAACACTGTCATTTTTTAATCTATATTTTCTTTTATTTTTCTAAGTTTACATTATTGACATTGTCCCTGTATGCCACTGTTGAAAGAACCTTCATTTAGGTTTTGTACCTGTGGATACAAGCTCTACAAGAATGACGCTCACACCACTGAAGGAGGGTAAGTCCTTGTCATGTTCCACTCTGGTGCCATTGGCTACAGTCCCCAACTGTTGCTGAGACACCAAAGTTGGAGCCTGGCTCTGGCGCTGCCAGACCTACTATGAACGGCATGCTGCCTCCACCATCAGGCTCTGTAAAGGTGATAATGGCAGTTATGAATCCACAACCAGGCATTGTCGACTCCCAGGGTATGCTGCCATCATTTTAAGAAACGTTAACTCACCTGTTTCCGTCACTGACAGCGCTGGTGCCAGTAGTCCCATTGATAGGGTCTTCCCCGTTGGCACGATCATTGTCAACTGGACCACCCCATTGTAATTCAGGGTGAAGATGAGGTGGAATATATTCCTGACCTCCAGGCCATGGAGGTCGATTTGGAGGGTGAAGTAGGGGAAGTAGATCCCTTAGAAGGCGGATTTCCTTCCAGCTCTACCCTCTCCTCTTGCAGTGAGGATTCTGTGGTTTGTAACCCTCCAACTGAAGATCCCTCATTTCAAGCTTTATTCAAGCAAATTCAGGATGTCATGGGATTTGAGGGTGAAGAGGAAGACTCCAGTAAAAGGGATTTAACGGAGTTATTGGAAGTTATAGCTGCAGTGTCTCCTGTTTACCCTACATTGGAGGGTGCTACTCTTGCTGCCTTGCACAGGCCTAGCATTTGCCTGCAGTCCCTGAAAGGCTGACAATCAGTACCCTGCTCTGTCTGTCAAGCTGTATTATGCTGCAAAACCAGAACTTGATTCCTTGATTATCACAGCTGCTCATGATCATTCTAGGGTCCCTAGAGTGATCACCACTCTACTTCCTGACAAAGAATCCAGGAGATTGGATGTGATGGGCAAACATACTCATGACTCTGCCACATTGGGTTAAGAATTACAAATTATCAGGCTTACGTGATCTCAGAATAACCTGTGGAAATCTGCTCTGACTATTATTCAGACTCTCTCTCTGTGAGCCCTCAAAGGCAGAATTTACTAAAGCCGCACTGACTGGTATTGATATTGGTAAGCATCTATTATGGTCAGTGTATGATGAGTCTGGTGCTTCTTCCAGGGCTGCTACCTCTGGCATTTGCCTAAAGGGATATCCTTGGCTCAGAGTAGCTGGCTTTGCTGCCAGTGTACAACAAGCTGCACTGTATGCCCCTTTTAGGGGCTCTAAGTTATTTGGACCTGATGTGGATAGTGCATTAAAAGACCTTCAATCATCCCAATGACTTTGAGGTCTGTAAGGTCCTTGACTCCACAAAATACAAGAGGATGCGGCAGAGGTGCATTCCAGAGGCCTACAGGTTATGGTGGTCATAGCTACCATCCCCAGTACCTTGGGCAAAGAGGCATTCCCCCTCCAGCCACTGGTGGCCATTTCAAAATGGCCAAAAGTTCCGGTTGCAAACCCCAGCACCTTCTAACTCCCCACTTCCTCCCCCTCCACTGTTCCCCCAGAGGTATGAGTGAGGGGGGAAGGGGGGACAATCTCGCTTCATCAGCCAAACTGAAGGGAGATCATCGCAGATGAGTGGGTCCTGGAAATAGCAGAGAATGGGCATGCACCGGAGCTGCTGTCCAAACCTCCAGTGCACCCTCTGCCTCCTTCTCACTGTCCTCTGGGCTACTTGGCCCTGCTGAGAAGAAATGTGGTTGTTACTTCTAAAGAAATCAATGGAACCCATCCCTCCCAAAGAATGGAACAGGGGGTTCTATTCCAGACACTTTCTAGTCCCCAAGTCAACAGGAGACCTACATCTTCTATTGGACCTCAGAGACTTAAACATGTTCATTGAATACAAGACATTTTGAATGTGTCTCTTCAAGCACTCATCCCCCTACTAGAAAAAGGGGATTGGCTCTGTGCTCTGGACATGAAAGATGCTTACCTTCATATAAAAAAATCTGACATTACCACAGGCAGTACCTCTGCTTTAATCTGGAGGGCAGCCATTCTCATTTTCAAGTCTCGACCTTTGGCTTATCCTTGGCACCACAGGTATTTACCAGATACTTTGTAGTAGTGGCAGGAGCTCTCCAGAAGGAGGGCTTTATGTCTTCCCTTATCTGGATAAGTGGCTTCTGCAGGGGTTCATCCAGAGAAGTAGTACTGTACACAGTTTCCAGAATATGGCAGTTGTTCGAAGTCCTGGGTGTTACGGTCAATGTACCGAAATCTGTCCTCTTCCTCTATCAGTGCCTCTAATACATTGGTGCAGTACTGGACGTGGCAGTGGGCAGTGCACTCTACCAACATATAGGACCAAGGCCCTGGTGGCCCAAACCTGTCTACTACATAGGAGTCATTTTGTGTCCACCAGGACAGTGCTGTCTCCCAGGACTTATGGCAGCTGCCACTGTAACTGTCCCACTGGCCCGCCTCCATGTGGTAATCTTGCAATGGACACTTTGGGTACAATGGAATCAACTAACAGATGAGTTGGAACAGATGACTCTCATGTCTCCTCTTCGACAGCCACTGTTGTGGTGGATGGAATCCCTGCACTTGTTGTGGGGTGTCACATTTTTTGCCCCAATACTGATGCAGATCCTCACAATGGATGCCTCCAATTCTGGGGGGGGGGTCCACATGGGCCAGTTTCAGGCCCAGGGGTTGCTCACATTAGAAAGCATGGGTCTTCTGATTATCAGAATGAACCTGCCAGAAATGTAATTTACAACATGCAAACCTCACTCATATGCTTTAGGCCTGTCCTAAAATTAAAGAATTTTGGAGCTCGGTTCTGGATTTATGCTCTGCAGTGGTTGAACAAACCCTCCCTTCATGACCAGCTTTATTTCCGCTAGGCAACTTTCCTGTTAACATTCCTTTAAATAGATATCGGGAAGCCAGGGGCTTGGCAGCTTCACTTGGTGTCAAAAGGTTAATACTGCTGAATTGAAAAACAAGCAGAACCCCATCCTAGAAGACTGGTTCAAGTATATGAGTCCCACAGACAACAATGGAAGGATTATTTACAAGCTATTGAACAAGCTGGAAATGTTCAATGCAATTTGGTGTCCTTTCCTGACTGTACTTAGTAGACAGAGTATGCTCTCTATAATACACTACACAACGTGAGCCTGCCTGTCTTAATTGGACTACTCCTTAGCAATTCTCTTGAACGTATGACCCTAATCCTTGCTAATTCTCAAAGGATACCTAATCTTTTGTTAATCAAAGAAACTAATAGGACTGTTATACCTTGTTATATCAGTGTCTTTTATATGCTCTGTGGTATTGCCCTCTTTTAATTTGTTGTTCTGTTCTGATGTTCTTATTTTTCTGGTTCCAGTGTAATGTATTCCTGGTTCAAAATGAATAAATTGTTTACTGCAAAAAGACCCAGGGGTTGTGGACCGACCAAGACTTGGATCTCTACATCAGTGTTGTGGAGATGAGGGCTGTTCTTGGTCTCCGGGCCCTGGCAGAACACCACAGTCTAGCGCCCCCTGTTGATAAGGACAGACATCACTGTGATGCACTGTATCAACATGCAAAGGGCACTCTTACCCTCTATGCAGGAAAGCGATATGAGTATGGCAGTGGGCACTGTCTCATGACCTTCAAGTAACAGTCGTGGGTCTCCCAGAAGTCCAAAATGTCTTAGCAGACAGGCTGTCGATCACAATCACCAGTTCACACGTGGGAATTGCTGACCTCCGTGGTAAACAACCTTTTCACAAGGTGGGGTCATCCAGAGCTGATCTTTTGGCATCCTTACACAATTCAAAACTGCGGCATTTTGCTTGCTTGCACCAGGGCCTGGAGTTTTTTTTTTTGGCAAGAAACGTTGTCCTTCTCCTGGAAAGAGAGGTTCTTTTATGCATTCTCATTATCTCATTCAGAGGGTTCTAGTCAAGCTGCGGGTAGAATGGGCCACCCTAATACTGGTAGCCCCCTTCTGGCCTCCCCAGATATAGTTTCCCTTGCTACAATAGCTGGCAGTGGAATCTCCTTTCAATTACCCCTGGGTTAAGGTCTACTCTCACAGGACAAGGGGTCCCTGGTCCATCCAGAACAGTGGCCCCTACATCTGCATACATGACTCCTGAGGACACAGCCATTGCATGTTTTGGGGTTGCTTCTCAGATGGTTGATGTCTTACTGGTGGCTAGAAAGCCTTCCACAAGACACATCTATTCTTTAAAATGGAAACGTTTCCCATATGGTGTGCTTCCAATTCAGATGACCTGTTTATGTGTCCTTTCAATACTGTACTTGCCTACCTCCTGTCTTTATCAGACCCTGGTCTACAGTACTCATCCATTAAGGCGCACTCAACTGACATTTTGACTTTCCATGCCCCTATAGACAGATGCACGGTACACAACCAGAAGTGTCTGGAACCTTCCTTAAGGGCACTTTGCACATGCGTCCCCTGATTTGTAAACCAGTTCTGGCTTGAGACCTTAATTTCATTTTTGAGAACTTGACTTTGGCTCTATCTGAGCCTGCTGCATCTTGTGAGATGTGCTTCCTCTCTTAGAAGGCTCTTTTTCTGACTGCTATAACTTCTGCCCGAAGGATTTCAGAACTTCAGGCACTCATGCATGAGCCCTCTTACCCAAATTTTTTTTACAAGGACAGGGTGACCTTGCATACTAATCCACATTTATTTTTGCCCAAAGTGGTTTCTGACTTCACACTAAATCAGATCATAACCCTACCCGTGTATTCTCCTGACCTTGCTAATAAAGGTGAGACATTGCTCCATATGCTTGATGTACATAGAAAACAACATTTCTATCTAGATCATACTAAGGACTGCAGAGAGTCCTCTCGGCTTTTTATCTCATTTGCCCCTGGAAGAGAAGACATACTGGTCACGAAACTATGCCTGTCCAAATGACTGGCTCACTGGATTGAATTTTGTTATAGGAAGTATGGTACTTCCTGGTGTTGTACGTGGCCACTCTACACGTGGTATGGCCACTTCTGTTGCCTGTTTCAGAATTTTTCTGCAGGTGACATATGTGCTGCTGCCACATGGAGCACTGTGGATACTTTCACTAAGCACTGCAGTCTAGACATCGTCTCACACAGATGCTCTGGCTGTGGTCTTGCTCTTCTGCAGGGCCTTCTGTCCTGATTTCATATCAGACTTTGCCATCTTCCCTGGGTACCTTGTGTACTGCTTGGGAATCATTCCAAATGCATGGCCCAATGGAGTAGATATCCTCACTGAAGACAGAACAGTTAATTACCATAACAGTAGATCTTCGAGAAAGTCTCCTTCATTGGGCCACAGTGCACTCACCCTGCTTCCCCCTTTCTGAGGTACAAGCTGGCAGGTTTGTCGACTGCCTTAACTGGAGGTGTCTGTAAGTGTCTTATGTATACTATACTTCCAGTCCCATGCCTCTCCTTGTGTCCCTGCTACTAGTTTTGATCTCCTGGTTCCTCACAGTAAGAGGCCCTCGGAGCACGTCTCTGGCAGGAAACTCGGGAGCAAGGGTGCCACCCCCACATGTTATAGGCACCGGTGTTACACATCATTGTGGGCGTCCCCCAGCTAGGCAAAAGTATCTGAGTGTGTCTGATGCTGATGGCATACAATTCCAGAGGTGTGGACCAATGGAGGAGATTTTCTCAAAGACCTACTGTTACGGTGAGTGACTGTTCTTTCTAGTTGGCTGTATTTCCTGTTTATTGTTCCCCTTATTCTCTATTACTAAGGAAATGTGTGAGGAAACAGAATAATTTTCCTTTGGACTTCATCTTTTCCTGCTGTTTGTCTACATATGAGGTCATAATCTACTGTTAGTGACATTATCATTTCCATGGCAACCAATGAAGATTGATACACAGAGGATTATGACATCATACATAGACAGGCAAGAAGAGGTAAAGGAAGTCTGAGGGACACAAATCTGATTTGCAAGCAGCTGTCCTTAGTGATAAAGAAATAGAGGAAGATAAACATAGACCATTTTATTTTAATTATTATTTATTTACAATTTGTAACCAGGAAAGGCACACTAAGCTGTGATAGCTTGCTTCTTGGTGCGTCCTGGGGGATGGGTTACATTGGTCTGTTGTACTGATAAGAGAATGTTGACCATGTCACCGAGGAAACTCCCCTACTTTTCATTGATAAGTGTCATGGGATATTTTGCTTCCACCTAGACAGTGACCAGAGATGGGCAGAAGGGACCTCAGTTTAACTTTTCTTAGCAGCACCTCAATTGGGCAGCACCCCCCCTTTTACTGCACTACAGTATCAGTTATGACTATTATCTCAAGTAGCTAGTATGGAACTAGAACTCACGACCATCTGATCAATTTGTGAAATATACGCAGAATTGTGTGTAAATATTGTTTTTTTTTTCCACACAGCTTTGTCTCCCTTGGTCATGTCATTGTCAGGCATATATACCCTGAATCTATGGATATACCCCGTTCAAGTTTGTTGTTCTCCAGTCCCCTAGGTCTGGCTGCCACCTGTCAGCTCCCACAGCTTCCCCTTCATGAGTAAGAGCTCTGGGGTGAGGGTCCCCCCCAAGGCGGTCCACTAGGTGGACGGAATCTAGAGTTGGGGGCGTTAGGACCCAGCAGAACCAGGAATGTCAGCCGTCATGCAGAGAATTCTGGGATTTTATCCCATTTTCTCCCCTGTCCTCCCTGCTCCTCTGGCATGGGTTGAGCCTTTTTGGACAGCCTGAGATGCACACAGGAATGTCTGTGGAAGAAGCAGGCTCACAGAGTCCAGGACACAACCCTCCCCCCATGGTAAATCAGAGAAGAATACTCCCCCCTCCAGCTTCTCTGCAGTGTTGCTTATAAACAGTGTTTCTGTATTGCATTGCATGTTCACTGTATGCCAGGTTTTTTTTAATCAGTATTTTATTCTCCCCCCAGGTTTTCCCAGTGGCACGCCTCCAGCCTCATGGCGAGTTTCCAAGGACATAAGGCCCAGGCTGGGACAAATCAGTCTGTGAGCTAGTGGTCAGATTGACCACTAGCTTTCAAAATCTGGTACCCAAAGCAATATTTTTAGTGGCCATCCTTTTTAAAGTCTCAAAAATGACTTTGTGAGCAGGTAGCCAGTTGGCTAGTAATTTTCAAAGTCTAGTAGCCAAAGCAGTTTTTTTAGTGGCCATTGGTCACCTGACTACCTGATTTGTCCCACCCTATCCAGGCCCCACATATCCAACCCACTGCTGCCTGGCAAGATCTAGACATTGGGGGCATTTCCCCTGCCTGCCCCTGACTCCACCTGGGGGAGGGGGCGGGGAACCACCACTCCATTGAAGGCCAGTCAAGACATTGAGATGCAGGTGAGTGAAGTGTGCCTTGGAGGTCTAGAGAGACATGGATGCCGAAGAAGTAAGAAATCAAAAACTGTAAGTGGAAAGAATATATAAATAACAGCCTTAGATGACTGGTTTGTAGCAGCGGAGCATGCAAAAACTTCAGCAGTCCTTAAAAATCCAATTCCATAAGACTGGATATCTTAACTCCTGTATCCTTTTAAGGAGTTATGTTTTGCTTTGAAATTCCTTCATGTTGATGTTTAATTCACCAGTGAGTTGTTTGCTAGTATACAGAAGTCTGAGTCACTGGCTGGGTTCTCCAAAGTGCAATGTTATGTAAGTTTAGTTTTCAGTCAACTGCAGCTGTTACTTCACGGTAATTTTGTACTCTTACTGGCAAGAAGCAGAGGTCACATTTCTTGGCATTACATGGCCATGCAGAAGGCTCCCTACGTCAGGTGCAGAGCACCCTGTTCTGTATGGCAGTGCTCAGCACTGCATCCTTATGCGGCACCCCACTGGTTTCTTTCTGCATTGCCCCAATGCACAGTAGTACCATAGCAAACCCATTCGGATCATTTTGGGAGGACAGACAGACACCTGCTTGAGGAATATCTGGACAGCTGACCATATCACCACTATGTAAACAAACCTGAAACTTCCTTCTCGGTTTTATTTACTCTTCTTACTGCATGCTGCCATGGATCATCACATAAAGTCATATGCGACCTTGTGGACAATGCTTGTAAAATGTATACTTGTGCCAATCTGGAATCAAACCCCTGCCTGTTTGTGTTCCAGGAACACCAGGTGGGAATGCGGGTTTAGAACGTCACCAAGCTGGCACAGCTGGTGGTGATGTTGAGAGGGATTGTGGTTTTCTGACATCGTATGGCCACAACAGGTAGAGTGGTTGACATATAGCTGTGACATGTTTCTGATGCATTTGGTTGCCTATACATTCTATTGCCCCCCCTTCCGAGTTTTTCCCTGTCTCCAGTTCATTGGGCCTTGGTCTCACTGTGTCTTCTGGCCTAGAGGTGAGTGGCTATCTTAGCAGCTGATGCCATGGCCTTTACTTGGTTAGCCATTGGGGAGCAGCACATGCCCTCATGCCTAGGAAGCTGAATGCCTCATGTACACACATCAGCGTGGCTCAGTTGGTAGCACATCTGCCTCTGGACCAGAAGGTCATGGGTTCTAGTCCCACATGGGGCTTGAGCTCACACTATCAACACTGGCACCTGAGTGCAGTACTTGGGGGGGGGGGGGTGTTGTATTGTCAGGCTGTGCAGTCCTTCGAATGAGACATTAAACTGAGGTCCCTTCTACCCATCTTTGGTGCTGTCCTGGTGAGACTTCAGGTTGAAATAAAAGAACCCAAGGCACTTTTCGCAAGGGTAGGGGATTCTCCCTGGTGTCCTGGCCAACATTCCCCTTCCCTCAAAACCAGGTCATGCAACTGTCCAAGGGCTGTGTGTGTGAAATGGCTGCCACTTCATTCAGTCACTTCATTACCAGTCTCCCGTAAAGCACTTTGGGATACAATGTGTATGAAAAATACTATATAATATACAGTATATGATATAGTAATTATAACCAGTATATGTTATAGAGATATTATATACTGGCTATAGTACAACATATACTGCAAAATTATTGAACTGGATCAAAGGATCTGTAGGACTGTCAGTATATAACATAGCCAGAATATGTTGCAATATAGCCAGTATATGATGTGATACACAGCAATTAGTAAATGTTATACTATAGCCAATATATCTTATAGTACAGCCAGTACAGTATATGTTGTAATATACAGTCATCAGTATATATTATAATATAGCCAGTATAAGTCATGATATACTGTAGTCAGTATATATTGTAATATAGTCAGTATATGTTGTACTATACAGTAATCAGTATGTTATAAATACTACATGCTAACATACATACTAAAAGCCAGCAGAATAGGCCAAATGGTCTGACAAGTCTGCTCAGTAGCCAGCCCCCTAGAGGGTGCTCGCTTTCCCACCCCCCAGCCCCCGAGAGGGTCTTCTTTGGCTTCAGTTTCCCCTTGTACCTGTCCCACCCCTTCTTGAAGCCCTCCACTGTGCCCTCCTCCACCAGCCTCCCGGGCAGCGCGTTCCATGGCTCCACCACCCTCTCAATGAAGTAATGTCTCCGATGTTCCCCCCTGTAATATCCCCCTCCAACTTCCACTCGTGACCCCTGGTTGCTCCCCCTTCTTTAGCCTGAACAGCTCCTTGGTTCTGGCCTTGGTTATTCCTTTTACGTACTTGAAGACCCCTATCATGTCTCCCCTGTCTCTCCTCTCCTCCAGTGTGTACAGCCCGAGCTCTTCCAGTCTTTCCTCATAGGGCCTCTGCCCCATGCCCTGAATTATCCTGGTCGCCCTCCTCTGGACCCTCTCCAGCAGTGCTATGTCCTTCTTCAGATGAGGTCTCCAGAACTGTACACAGTACTTGAGTTGCAGCCTTACCAAGGCATTATACAGAGGGAGGATCACCTCCCTCCTCCTTGATGTAATTCTCCAGGCTATGCAGCCCAGTATCCAGTTTGCTTTGGCTGTGGTTCTTCTACAGTTTTCAGAGTTATTCATTTTGATGTCTACCGCCATCCCTAGATCCCTCTCGCCCAATGTGGCTTGCAGTTTGACCCCCCCCAGGGTGTATACATGGCCCAGGTTTCTGACCCCCAAATGCAGAACCTTACATTTCCCAGCATTAAACTTCAATCCCCACCTCCTTGACCACCCCTCCAGGGTATCCAGGTCCCTCTGGACTGTCTCTCTTGCTTCTTCCCCTTCTGCCAGTACTTCCAGTTTGGAGTCATCCGCAAAGAGACTCAGCCTACTCCTAACCCCCCTTCCCTATATCCAAGACATAGGCATTGAACAGAAGTGGCCCCAATACTGAACCTTGGGGGACCCCGCTGATTACCTTCCTGGGGGAGGAGACTATCCCACCGACCATTACCCTCTGTATTTGCCCCATAAGCCAATTTTCTACCCGATTGAGCAACTGTCCTCCCCCCATCCCCCCCCCGGCTTTGTTATCAGACCATTGTGAGGTACCGAATCAAATGCCTTGCTGAAATCCAGGTAAAGGATGTTCACCGTCCTATGTCTGTCCAGGGCCTCCGTCACCCCGTCATAAAACTGCATGAGATTGGCCTGACATGATCTCTCCAGGACAAAGCCATACTGTTTATCATCCCAGTGCCCTAACCTTTCCAGCTGCCTCCCAAGCATCTCCTTGATAATGCCCTCCATTACGTTGCCTACCACAGACGTTAGGCTGACATGCCTGTAATTCCTCATCTCCTCTCTAGACCCCCCTTTGTAGATAGGCACATGAGACACCCTCCAGTCATGGGGCACCCATCTTGTCTGCAGAGCGGCATTAAAGAGTGCAGCCAGTGGAGCTGCCAGCTCATCCACCAGTTCCTTCATAACCCTCGGATGTAGCCCATCCAGCCCGGTGCCTTATCAGTTTTAGCTTCTGAAGGGCCTTCCTTACCCTATCCACTGTGATTTCTCCTCCCAGCCCTCCCCTCATGCAACCTCCCATCCTCTTCTAGGTCTGGCCCAACCTGTACCCTAGCCTCCTTCAGCCCTCTGGACTCCACTGACCTCTCGATTTTGTTGGCTCCCCTTCCCTCCCATCAGACTGTAGGGATCTCCTGTCCCCTCTGTAAAGATCAAGGCAAAGTACTCATTTAGCACCTCTGCCTGTTCCCCTTCTTCCTGAGCCCATCCCCCAGTCCTAATCCTGCTAATCTGTGTCCTCGCTTTTCTCTTCTCTCTTATGTATCTATAGAATCCTCCCCGATATCCCTAGCCAGGTTTTGCTCCATCCCCTCCTTGACTCCCCTCACCACTCTAGTGACCCTCCTGGCCATCAGTTCGTACTCATCATCCCACTCCTTATCCCCCTTGAATGCTTAAAACATGCATAGGCAGCCTTTTTTTCCCTCACCTCCTCCTGCACCTCCCTGGTCCACTAACATGGCTTACTGGCTCTGCCATGCTTTAACCTTACTTTTGTACAGGACCTAGTAGCCTCCTTCACCCCTTTCTTAATGGTCTCCCACAAGCTTTAGCATCCATATCTGGCCTAATCTTGTCCAAGCTCCCCTGTAGAATCCTACCCATACCCACGAAGTCTGCTCCCCTGAAGTCTACTACTACTGTATTAGTATGGTTTTCCTCCCCACCTAGATACAGCAGAAACCAGATCGTGGCGTGGTCACCACCTGTCAGCAGGCTGCACACTTCCAGGCCCCTAATCTGGTCACTGTTCGCTAGGACAACTTCCAATATCTGCCACTCCCTAGTAGGTTCCCCCACCTGTTGGACCAGGAAGGCATCCTGAAAGACATCCATCAGACTCTGTTCCCTGGTCACAGAGGATGCCATAGTGTCCCAGTCTGCCCCCCGGCATATTAAGATCTCCCATGACCACAACCCTACCTTTTCCAAGGTCACAGTGACCCTTGATGTTCTCAACTAGTTTATCCTATAGAGCATCCTCTATTGCAGGGGGCGTATATACCACCCTTATCTTCAATTTCTTCCCTCCCCTCATTTGCAGGGTTACCCAAATCGCCTCCACACACCCTCCAGCCTCCTCCTCTTCACTAACCACTATGTCATTTCTGACTATCAGCACTACACCTCCCCCTCTTCCCACTCCTCTATCTTTCCTGAATATTTTGTAGTCCTCCAAGTTTAGGTCCCAATCATTTCTCTGGGTGGTCCATGTCTCCATAATTGCCACCACATCCGCTGCTCCCTCAAACAGCATTGCCTGGAGCTCAGGCATTTTATTGCCCATGCTCCTGGCATTGATCAGGACTATGCTCCACCCCAACCTCTCCCCCCTCTCCAGTCCCCCTAGCCCTGCACAGTCCCTTTTCTGCATAATTCTCCATGGATTTACAACGCAGTCCCCCACACTCTTTTCATGCCCTAGACCCTTGAGCAGCCCCCTGGGGTCTTTCTTTTACTTAACCCTCCCCCCTTTACAAGTTTAAACGCCACCTCTCACCTATAAATCCAGCGAGCTTTAGTTTCAAGATCTCCCTCCCCTCCAGAGTGAGGTGTATCCAATCCCTGGCATATAGCCCCTTATCCTCCCAAGCATCCACCCAGTCCCCCACCAGCCCATGCCCCTCTGCCTTGCACCAGTCCCTGAGCCACTGGTTCACCCCTCTAAGTTTTTGCTTGTTCTCCCTGGTCGCCCTTGGTACCAGCAGAATCTCAGAGAAAGGAAATTGTGCTTCCTATAGAGTGGCAAACCCTGGCCCATTTCTGGAATCTAGCCTGAATTTCTAGCTCACTGTTCCCTTCCAAGTCCTTTGTTCCCAGATGTACTAGGAAGTCTGGGGATCCCCCGCATTCCAGTACTATCGAGTATAGCTGGAATCTGGCCTTGTGTATGGACAGTCCTGGGATCCATTTAGCCTTGACTGGGTTTTTACTCTCCCCCGCTTTCTCCCACTGGATACCCCTGGTCATGGAGTTCCCCAGCAGAATCACCTTCACCCCTCCCCCCACTTTATTAGCCCATTTTGTTCCTTCCTGGCTCCTCCTTCTGTTGTCGACCCCCAGCTTGCTCCTCCCACCCCCCTCAGCCTGGGGGTTACACATGTGTGTGTGTCCTACTGTGCTCTTTCTTCTGCTTGCGACTCCCATCATGCTCCTTGCCCCCCAATCTCCTGGGTGGCACAAGTTTGCCCCCACAGATCTACCCCAGTCTCCCTTCCTGAGCCATTATCCTCAGATCCCCCACCCAAGCATCCTCCTACTGCTTCCATCCCCCCCGGACCTACACTTTCCAACCCATCTGCTGTATTTCTTCCTCCCCTCCTCCCCTACTGTCCCCATCTTCTGATTTTTCCTGTCTTGAAACTGGCCTGTCTAGAGAACTCTCTACCGCCCCCTCCCTTGGTTGGCTTCCCCAGCCTGGACACTGGCCTGACCCAAGTCCTGTCCCCTTCCCCCAGCCTCTCTCTGTGCTCCCTCATCTACCATACCTCCCTCCACCCTTGACTCATGTCCCTCCCACCTCCGTTCTTTCCTTTGGATCTGCCTCCCTCCTCTGTCCCCCTTTCCCCTCAGCTTACTAACCAAACCCTCTCTGTCTGCCTGCTTCTCACTCCCACCAGTCTCCTCCACTTCATCTCCTGAATATAGCAGGGTGAATCGATTAATAAGTGTGATGCTTGCCCCCGATTTGCTCTCTCCTATCCCCCCTCCCTCCCTCCTCCACTCCCTCTGGGCAGCACCCTCCCTATGGAGTGATTTCCGTACATTGCTTGTTTCATGCTCCACCCTTCCTGAGTAGCCATATGGTCCTTGTCCACCTGTCCCCTGGGATATGCCCTTTTGGCCTTGTCCGCCTGTCTCCTGGCCATTTTGACCTCGTCTAACCTCATATGGTGCTTTCCCCACCTTACCTCCCCAATCCTCTCCCCTCCCGCGTTCCAGCTGCTTTCTGATCCCCTTGACCTCCTCCCTAAGACCCGCTAGCTGAAAACACACTGGACACCCTCTGAAACTCCATGCCCAATTTAATATTATGGCCACCCCACACCCTGTACACCCAATCAGCCTACCGAAGATGCCCACTCTGGCAACCTCCAAGTCTACCCTCATTTTCGGTGTGAGCAATATGGTCCCCTACCAGCAATTATACACTGTCAATCATACACAAACCCTGTACCAGCAAGTATTACACACTCGATACCCAGCAGTAGTCAGTTCACAGCAATCTGCCCACCTTCCCAACAGTATCCAGTTTTCAAGCCTTAGCAATCCCCAGTAGAAGCCACAGTGCCCAAGCCAGCACAGTGTACATGACCCTTTTGCCCGCCCCCCCTCCAGCCAGCAACAAGTCCAAGCTTCCTAGTGTTCTAGCTCACCCAATCTCACCTTGCCCTCCTCCAAGGCTCCACCCCCACAGACCATTTAATAGAGGTCAGGGCTGGGGTGGGTGATGTGAGTCACAATGACAGCTCCTTTTTGTCCAGATCCAGTGAAGGCAGCTGGGCCCATCTTTTATAGCCCAGCCGCGATTTCAAACTTGGCGCCCTATCCTCCGATTGGTCCTCTGGTCAAAAAGCAGCTCTGCACCCTCTAGCCCTGGCCCGCAGCTGACTGCAGCTGCAGGGATGTCAGCTCTGGTGCCCGTCCTGCCCCCAGTGTGCTCTCCAGCTACCGATGCAGCTCTAGCTCTTCCCGCCACCTATGCAGCCCCAATGCGCTCTCTGCCACTGATGCAGCCAGCTGCCAATGCAGCCCTAGCTCCTCCCGTCACCTATGCAGTCCCCAGGGATTCTCCACCACTGATGTGGCCAGCAACGTCCTCAGCTCCTCGCCAGCACTGCTGCTCCAAGCACTTACAGCTTCTTTTTGTCCAGATCTAGTGAAGGTGGTTGGGCCTATCTTTTATAGCCTAGCCACGATTTCAAACTCGGCCCCCTGTCCTCTGATTGGTCCTCCTGGCCAAAAGCAGCTCTGCACCCTCTAGCCATAGCCCACTGCCGACTGCAGCCACCAGCAAGTCAGCTCTAGTGCCCATCCTGCCCCAGTGCACTCTCCAGCTGCCGATGCAGCCCCGGCTCCTCCTGCCGCCTATGCGGTCCCCAGGGATTTTCCACCACTAATGCGGCCAGCAACGTCCTCAGCTCCTCCCCAGCACTGCTGCTCCAAGTGCTTACAGCTCCTTTTTGTCCAGATACAGACAGTACATGTTATAAATCTGAAGACCTGGGTTTGAATCCCACAGCCCCCTAGGTGCATACTGTGTGACCCTGAGCAAGTCTCTTAACTTCCTTGTGCTCCCAGGTTGCACCTGCAAACAAGCTTTCAGCTTAGTGTGTCTCACCTGGTAAAATAATTGGTAAAAATAAATAAAAAATAAATATAGCTAGTGCATATTGTAATATAGTTAGTATACGCTGCAATATGCAGTAGTCGGTATGTGTTATAATATAGCTAGCACATCATATAAAACAGCCAATAAATGTTGTAATATACAGTAGTCAGTACATGTTGTAATATAGCCAGTACCCTGTATGTTGAAATATAGTCAGATTATGTTGTAATAACCTGTCCTTTTGCTGCTCCAGCACTGGGGGAAAACAATCATAAGAGCTGGTGGACTCAACACCAAATTGTAAAGTTCAGGTTAGTGACATTTCTCCTGTCCTATCACTTCACTTCTAAAAGGAGACAATGCATCTGAGCCCCAAGACAGAGGAGGAGGAAGACTGCACAATGCAACAGCCACCTTAATCTATTGATACTGATAAGCAAGATCTGACAGGAAAATGTGTGTGTGGGGGGAAGGGTGCAGTGGAAAAATTGGTCCTCTTCATGAAGAGTTTGGGGGGACTGCCCCCCACCTAATCCCAGTGAGCATTTCATATTCCATATATGGATTGGAATATCCATTTAGAAGTGACAAAGATGGAATGGGACCTGGGTGTATTCATCACCAATGACTTCAAAGTCACAAAACAGTGTGAAAAAGCTGTGCAGAGAGCAAGTGGCATCCTCGGATGTATAGGTAGGGGCATTACAAGCAGAAAGCAAGAGGTAATCATGCCACTGTACAGATCCTTGGTAAGGCCACACCTGGAGTACTGTGTCCAGTTCTGGAGGCCACACCTGAAAAAGGACATAGACAGATTAGAGCCAGTGCAGAGAAGGGCTACTAAAATGGTGCAAGGGCTGCACCATGAGACATATGAAACTAGGCTCAAGGTACTAAAATTGTACTCACTAGAACAGAGAAGAAATAGAGGAGGCATGATAGAAATGTTCAAACACATCAAGAGAATAAACAAGATGGAGAATCTCTGCCAAGTAAACAAAGGAGCTCGGACCTGGGGGCACAACTTGCATCTTGTGGGAGGCAAGTTTAGGAGCAACTATAGAAAGTACTTCTTCACAGAAAGGGTGATAGACCCATGGAACAGCCTGTCAGCACAGGTGGTGACAGCTAAGACAGTAACAGAATTTAAACTAGCGTGGGACAGACAGTATGAACAGCTTGGCTTGAACAATTAAAGGGGGGGTAGCCACCTTGGGCAGACTAGATGGATCAAATGGTCCCCGTCTGCTGAAACCATTCTTGTGTTCTCATGTTATTTCTTGCTATATTACCAGGTAAAACCCTGAGAGGCTGTCGCAATTGGACCCTGTTGTGGCCTATTTATAGTAGAAGTTTCCCTTCCAAAAATAATTAATGAGGTGAAGCAGCACTGGTATCTCCAATCACAACTTGACGTGCTCTGTACTGGTTGTAGTGGGATGGTTACAGCTGCTGCTGCACAGAATGTAGAAGTAAAACTAAAACTAATGGCCTTTTTGCACCCTCTGGTGGATGGACTGTCTTTTGTGCAGGTACAGAACCATGCTTCTTGCATCCAGGGGTCTTGACAGTGTTTTTTATTTAGTTATTGAAATGTTTCACCAGGAAGGCACAGTGAACAACAAGTTGCTCGTCTCCCAGTGCGACCTGGGGGGGGGGGGTACAATTGGATGAAGAATTAGACATACAGTTCAACATTTATCATATCCGAGAAATTAAACATTCAATTACATTTGTAACAAGACATACGGTTAAAAAATATTGTAAATAATCATACAGTCACATTTGTAACATAACATACAATTAAATATTATATGGGAGCTGTCTAAAATAAGCACTATATGTTAAATACTTAAAATAGAGGATAATGGCTAGGGAGCGGGTGATAACCACACTGGAATCACCTCGAGTGGTTGCTAGGGCAACATGGTAAACCTCGAGAGCGCAGCTCGAGAGGTTTACTGTAGCCCTAGCAACCATGAGATGTGATTTCAGTGTGGTTGTCACCCAATCCCCAGCCATCATCTTTTATAGTGTATGGTCAAAAAAACACTGTTTGCATTCTATGTGTGAGAATTATGGAACTCCGGTGCATTCTTTTTTGTTATGCCACTGTTTGGAAGTTCTGAAGTGTGGTTAACAACTTTTAAAATTCTAAACAGTACATAATAAAGCTGTGTGACTGCTGATTATGGTGGTTAATAGGAGCTTACCATACATTATATATCATTTACCTTATGTTATAAACATGGGTCAATATGCCCACTGCAAATGCAGCTGTCTGACTGGAGAAACCAGGTCACCTGCCATGCCAGCCAGACAAGACAGGAAACTAGTTTACTTATTCTCCCTCCTGCTTTTGATTGCAGGGAGAAAAAACTGCAAGACATCAGTTTGGCTGGTGTCCCCCTTTTTAAGCATTAGGGGAAAAAGAAGCACTCTAAATGCAGAAGGCTGAAGGCTTTAAGCCTCCTTTTATTAAGCTCTAATAGGCTTTTATTTATTTATTTATTTGAACATCAGTTTAACAACCTTTGAGCCAGAGGCTCATTTACAAAGGTACCTCGTCACAGTGAGGACAAAACAGTGCAAGAAACAAACATCAAGGCAGACAAAAAATCGGAGTACATTTAGGAATCAGCCAAAAATACAGGCATTTGTCAAACACAGTATACAACAGGCTTACATATGCTTTACAGAGTAGACAATAAACAGTAGTTACATGGAGATTGATTCAGTGGGCAGATAAAGGTAAGGCTGGGTGGGAGACATCAGAAGAGGTGTGAGGAAGATAGTAGCAAGTAAAGGTGAGAGCTGGACAGAAGGTCAGAAAGCGGCTCAGTGAGCTTTGTCTGGGAGGATAGGAGGAGGCTTAGAGGCAGGTACAGCTGCGTGTTGAGAACAGGTGATTTCTAAGGCTAGTTTTAAAATAAAATAACGAGGGGCATCAGTGATTCCGGCAGGGAGGGCGTTATACCAACAGGGGGCTCTGTAGGGGTAAGCCCTTTGACCTTGTGAGGTTCTCGCCCTCGGTATAACCAGTGCAGTTTTGTGGGATGTGCGGGTATGCACTGTAGGGTTTGCTCGGTGGATAGTGGTTGACAGACCCGGTGGGGATAGCCCAAGGAGTGATTTTTTTGTTAGGAGGCAGGTTTGGTATTTGAGGCGCTCATCTAGGTTGAGTAGATTAGCCATGGTGTAAAGAAGGCAAGTGTGGGTTAGACTAGGAGCCCCAGTTATGAGCCTGCAGGCTTTGTTTAAGGTGAGGCAGATCTTGTGCAGGGCAGTCTGGTCTGTTGCACCATACACAGGTAAGCCATAGTCTACCAGAGATAGAACAGAGGATGTGACTGCAAGTCAGAGGGCATCCGTGGGGAGGCAGTTTTTATGACGATAGAGGATACCCAGCCGAGTGTTAGAGGCTGAGGCAAGGGCAGAGATGTGGGCATGAAAAGAGAGGGCAGGGTCAAAGATTATACCTAGGTATTTATAAGAGTGAACTAGCTCAATAGGGAGTTTAGAGGTGGAGTGGACTGCGAGAGGATAATTACTGGATTTATTTTGGGGGTGGGCAAAGAGCATGGTTTTGGTTTTCTTTAGATTAATTACGAGTCTGTGCTCAGTAAACCAGGTTTCTGCATCATTGTAGGATTCCTGCAGAGAATCCTGAAGTGAGATGGGATTACGGTTGGAGGCAAAGAGTACAGCATCATCTGCGTAAAGAAAGATTTTACCAGTACATACACTGGGCAGGGAGTTGAGAAAAAGGGAAAAGAGCAAGGGCCCAAGAATGGAGCCCTGAGGGACTCTGGAGCAGATAGGGCAGGTGCTGGAAAGTTTCCCATTGATGATCACACGTGAGCAGGCCGACAAGTAGCTGGAGCACCAGGAAACACGCCCAGTGGCAAAGCCTAAGTGACTAAGGGTAGCTAGCAGGAGGGGGTGGGAGACAGTATCAAAGGCTTTTGATAAGTCAATGAACACTGCACCTGCTAGGGAGCCAGAGTCCAGTGAGGTGAAAGAAAGAAGAACCCAGAAGGGCAGTATTGGTGCTGTGACCTGCCTGGAAACCATGTTGTTCTGGGCAGAGGATGCTATATTTATTGAGGTATTCAGAGATTTGGGTGGCCACAATTTTTCTAAGGCCTTAGAGAGAGAGAGAGGATTGAGATAGGTCGATAATTGCTAGGAGGGTCCTATCACCACCCTTGTGTATTGGGGTGACAGTAGCTATCTTCCAAGCAGAGGGGAATTGCCCTAGGCAGAGAGGTTTGTTAAAGAGGCTGGTGATTGGTGAGATAACCAGATCCAGAACCTGATGGAGAAGACTGGGATCAAGGAGTCATTGCCAATTGTGTTACTTTTAAGGCCTTGAGTAGGTAAGGTCTGACTTCCTGGGCAGTGACTCGTGCAGGTAGAACAAGGGGCATGGGAGAATAGGACAGACCTGGAGGGGGGGAGTGAAGAAATTATCTGGGAGCACCGGGCTAAGGTCTGTGAAAGATTTGTTGAGGTGGTTGGCAATAAGGACAGGGTCTGAGGAGACCAAACCATTAATGTTGATAAGTGAAGGTGGGGGGGAATGCGTGCCACCATTCAGCTGCTTAACGTTGTCCCAGAAGGTCCTAGCATTCCCCCACGAGGAAGTGAGGGAGGCTTGCTAGTGCTCAGCCTTCGCTTTGCAGATGGTCCATGTACATTTGTTCCGTGCAGCAGCATAGGCCAACCTGTCAACTGGGCGGCCTGTTTCCTTGGCAATGTGCCATAGATTGTCCCTGTGCTTAAGAAGTTGGCGCAGGGTGGGGGTAACCCAGGGGGCATGCCTTACTTTGGACCGGAGTGCAGTTATGGGTGCAAAATGTCGCAAGCAGAGTTGAAGGTGTGGATAAAGAAGGTAAGGGCCATGTCAATATCCAGGGCGCTAGTATGGGGACCAGTCTATGAGGGCTAGGAGTTGCTTAAGGCCTTTCAGCCCACCAGGTCTAAGACATTGCCGAAGGGTAGTTTGAGCTGTGGGTTTGGGCAAGGAGGTTGACCAATAGAAGAGAACAGGGGAGTGGTCGCTAAGGCAGTCTGGGAGGATTTGGATATTGCGGATGCGGTTAGGGCAGTTTGTGAGGACCACATCCAGGAGTGTGCTAGAGGCCATTCTAGGATTCTCTCTAGTGGGTTGGGAGACTAGTTGGGTTAGGTTGATGGCTGCAAAGGCGTCACGGGAGGAAGTGGATGAAGGGCTAAGCCAATTGATGTTCAAGTCCCCCACAAGGATTTGGTCGGAGGAGTGGGGTAGGGAGGTAAGATAATCAATTAGTGGGCCTAGTGCTTGTGCTTGATTTTTTGCAGGTATGTACGCTGTAGTCAGGTAGATGGGACCCCAGAGGGATCAGGAGATAGTTTTAGGGTTAGGGCCTGAGCCCTGAAGTCAAGGACTGGGGCTGGAGGCTAGTCCAACCAGAGGGTCTTTGACATAAATGGCACAGCCCCACCACCTCCTACCAACATGGTCCTCCCGATAAAGGGAGTAGCCAGGGAGTGAGACCAGGGAGACAGGGGTAGAGTCTGACAGCCAAGTTTCAACTATTGAGATAACGTCAGGTTTATGAACTGCAACCCAGCAATTAAGAGAGTCAAATTTTTTAAGGAGGCTACATATGTTCATGGAAGCAATATGAAGTCCGGTGGATTCCTTTGAGGAGCCTTTGCAGGCTGGACCGGGATTGGGATGTATGTTACCAGTCAGGAGCAGAAGGAGGAGAGCCGCTCTGGACAGAGGGTGGCAGAAGAAGAGTTTACACCGGGAGCGATAGGAAGAGAAGGGGGGTTTCGTAGCACAGGGGGTGGGTAGGGCAGCACAGGCTGGGAAGGTTTGAGTGATAAGATGCCCGAGGGAGCAAAGGGGGGAAGAAAGGTAGTGTCTAGATGGGGGTGAGGTGGAGAGGAGCATATGGGGTGAGTGGAGGAGGAGGGAGGGGGAGGGGCAGTGGCATAGAAGGAGAGGAGGGCAGGAGGGCAGGTAGGAGCACTACAGTAGTGAGGCTGAGGGTTAACAGGGACATTAGGGTTAGTGGAAGGCAATAGGGAGGAGGAGAGAGGCAGGCAGGAGGTGTGCATGCATGATTGGTAAGGTGTGAGAGCTGAAGTGAAGAAAAATGGGGAACTTAGATGATAGAGGGAAGGTGGTAGGCTGGATTTGGATGGGAGGTGAGAAGAGGGAAGGGGAAAACAGGATGGGTTTGCAGATAGCAGCATGAGATAGGAGAAGAGGGTGAAAGGTCTACCCACAAGTGTAGTTGCCACCCTTGGTACAGTGGCAGAGCCCCTGCCTCAAGTGCACAGGGCACCAGGTTCAAGGCTTCCTAGGGTGACAGAAAAGGTCCCAAGACAGTAGCTGCAGCAGCAAGGAGCAGGGCTCAAAACCTGCAGTAACACTCAGAAAATATTTTAGCAGACTATAAGGGTTAGAGGCTTTTAGAGTCTTAAAACCTATCACAAACAATAGTCTGATGTGATAGCTGAGTGGTGGAGCTGCTGAGTGAAACAGAGAGGGTGCAGGGTTCAATGCCTACAGTGGCAGCAAGAGAGAAATGGTGAAATATTTTGGCAGACTGGGGGGCTAAGAGACTATAAAAGACTTAGAAAGTAAGAATAAGATAGCCAGATACAATGGTTAAGAGGTAGAGCTGCTGACTCTGATAGCAAGGGTGCTGGCTTTGAGGACAGAGGACAGAAATTCTTGTTTCTAAGAAGGAAGGGTTAAAAGCTTGAAAGTAGAGGTAGACATTGGCCTGGTCCATTGGCTTGGTGGTTGGGCTGCAGGCTTTGGAGTAAGGGGTGCAAGGTTTGAGGCTTGCAAGGGGCCTAGTGGTGGCCTGAAGGGAAGAAGTGAGGAAAAAAGATAGCAGAAAGGATTAGGAGGGAACTGCACAGACCACTAGTGGACAGGGATTGCAATAGTTGAGAGGAAGGAGTAGAGAGTGTGGATAGAGGTGCCAGAGTGGAAAGTGCAGCAACCCCTAGAGGTTGGAGTGTATAAGCTGCAAATGGGAAAGTGGGCACTCAGTAAAATGAAAGGTAGGTCACACAACCAGCCAGCAGCAATAAATGAATCACCGCCCCTGGGTGGGGGGGAAGAGCTACACAACAGGCAAGCTGTAGTGCAGGAGGCTTTACCTCTTAAAGGCTCTGGCAATCCCCAAGTTCAGGCTCCACTGCTGGGCAGAGTTGTGAGGGGAGAGGGCTGCTTTCAGGGCCTATAAAGGGAAGGGAAACAAAGAAATGTAATTAGTATGCAGTGGGCTAGTTCAGGACCCTACTGCACATGCGCCAAGTGTTGGGACTGAGTCAGGTTACAGATGGCTACCGCGCATGTGCAAGATGGCGGACACACATGCTACAGATTCTATAGAATTCTGCAGAAGATAAGCACTCTAAATACAATATTTAACAGCTTTTAAAACACAGGATAATAGTGCTAGATGATCTGTAGAAACAGTCAGCAATCTGGCCCATAAAGTAACAGAATTAAACCCCAAGTCCCCGTGCAGAAAAGTCCAGAAATCCAGTTCCAAAAACAATCAGTCACTGTGTGGGGACAGAAAAAGAGACCCCAAAGCATTTAAAGTTCTCAACAGGCAGGCTGTAGTGCAGGAGGCTTTACCTCTTAAAGGCTCTGGCAATCCCCAAGTTCAGGTTCCGCTGCTGGGCAGAGTTGTGAGGGGAGAGGGCTGCTTCAGGGCCTATAAAGGGAAGGGAAACCAAGGAATTACATTAGTATGCAGCGGGCTAGTTCAGTACCCAACTGCGCATGTGCCAACTGTTGGGACTGAGTCGGGATACAGATGGCTACTGTGCATGTGCAAGATGGCGGACACACACGCTACAGATTCTATACAATCCTGCAGAAGATAAGCACTCTAAATACAATATTTAACAGCTTCTAAAACACAGGATAATAGTGTTAGATGATCTGTAGAGACAGTCAGCAAAGTAGCCCATAAAGAAACAGAATTAAACCCCACATCCCCTTGCAGAAAAGTCCAGAAATCCAGTTCCAAAAACAATCAGTCACTGTGTGGGGACAGAAAAACAGACCCCAATGCGTTTAAAGTTCTCAACAGGCAGGCTGTACTGCAGGAGGCTTTCCTCTTAAAGGCTCTGGCAATCCCCAAGTTCAGGCTCCACTGCTGGGCAGAGTTGTGAGGGAAGCGGACTGCTTCAGGGCCTCGGAAAGGCTTCAGCAATTTCCAAGTTCAGGCTCTGTTGCTGGGCAGAGTAGTGAGGGGAGAGGGCTGCTTCAGGGCCTCTTAAAGGCTCTGGCAATCCCCAAGTTCAGGCTCCGCTGCTGGGCAGAGTAGTGAGGGGAGAGCGCTGCTTCAAGGCCTCTTAAACACTCTGGCAATCCCCAAGTTCAGGCTTCACTGCTGGGCAGATTTGTGAGGGGAGAGGGCTGCTTAAGGGCCTCTTAAATGCTCTGGAAATCCCCAAGTTCAGGCTCCGCTGCTGGGCAGAGTTGTGAGGGGAGAGGGCTGCTTCAGGGCCTCTTAAAGGCTCTGGCAATCCCCAAGTTCAGGCTCCGCTGCTGGGCAGAGTTGTGAGGGGAGAGGGCTGCTTCAGGGCCTCTTAAAGGCTCTGGCAATCCCCAAGTTCAGGCTCCACTGCTGGGCAGAGTTGTGAGGGGAGAGGGCTGCTTCAGGGCCTCTTAAAGGCTCTGACAATACCGAAGTTCAGGCTACGCTGCTGGGCAGAGTTGTGAGGGGAAAGGGCTGCTTCAGGGCCTCTTAAAGGCTCTGGCAAACCCCAAGTTCAGGCTACGCTGCTGGGCAGAGTTGTGAGGGGAGAGGGCTGCTTCAGGGCCTATAAAGGGAAGGGAAACAAAGAAATGTAATTAGTATGCAGTGGGCTAGTTCAGGACCCTACTGCACATGCGCCAAGTGCTGGGACTGAGTCAGGATACAGATGGCTACCGCGCATGTGCAAGATGGCGGACACACAAGCCACAGATTCTATACAATCCTACAGAAGGCAAGCACTCTAAATACAATATTTAACAGCTACAAACACAGGATAATAGTAGCTAGATGATCTGTAGAGACAGTCAGCAAACTAGCCCTTAAAGTAACAATTAAACCCCAAATCCCAGTGCAGAAAAGTCAAGAAATCCAGTTCCACAAACAATCAGTCACTGTCTGGGGACAGAAAGAAACCCTAATGCATTTAAAGTTCTCAACAGGCAGGCTGTGTAGTGCAGGACGCTTTATTTTAAAGGCTCTGGTAATCCCCAAGTTCAGGTTCCGCTGCTGGGCAGAGTTGTGAGGGGAGAGGGCTGCTTCAGGGCCTATAAAGCGAAGGGAAACAAAGGAATTACATTAGTATGCAGCAGGCTAGTTCAGGACCCAACTGCGCATGCGCCAACTGTTGGGACTGAGTCGGGATACAGATGGCTACTGCGCATGCGCAAGATGGCGGACACACACGCTACAGATTCTATAGAATTCTGCAGAAGATAAGCACTCTAAATACAATATTTAACAGCTTTTAAAACACAGGATAATAGTGCTAGATGATCTGTAGAAACAGTCAGCAAACTAGCCCCTAAAGTAACAGAATTAAACCCCAAATCCCCGTGCAGAAAAGTCCAGAAATCCAGTTCCAAAAACAATCAGTCACTGTGTGGGGACAGAAAAGGAGACCCCAAAGCGTTTAAAGTTCTCAACAGGCAGGCTGTAGTGCAGGAAGCTTTACCTCTTAAAGGCTCTGGCAATCCCCAAGTTCAGGAGCTGCTGCTGGGCAGAGTTGTGAGGGGAGAGGGCTGCTTCAGGGCCTCTTACAGGCTCTGGCAATCCCCAAGTTCAGGCTCCACTGCTGGGCAGAGTTGTGAGGGGAGAGGACTGCTTCAGGGCCTCGTAAAGGGTCTGGCAATTTCCAAGTTCAGGCTCCGCTGCTGGGCAGAGTCGTGAGGGTAAAGGGCTGCCTCATGGCCTCTTAAAGTCTCTGGCAATCCCCAAGTTCAGGCTCTGCTGCTGGGCAGAGTTGTGAGGGGAGAGGGCTGATTCAGGGCCTCTTAAAACCTCTGGCAATCCCCAAGTTCAGGCTCCACTGCTGGGCAGAGTTGTGAGAGGAGAGGGCTGTTTCAGGGCCTCTTAAAGGCTCTGGCAATCCCCAAGTTCAGGATCCACTGCTGTTCAGAGTTGTGAGGGGAGAGGGCTGCTTCATGGCCTCTTAAAGGCTCTGGCAATCCCCAAGTTCAGGCTCTGCTGCTGGGCAGAGTTGTGAGGGGAGAGGACTGCATCAGGGCCTCGTAAAGGCTCTGGCAATCCCCAAGTTCAGGCTTTGCTGCTGGGCAGAGGTGTGAGGGGAGAGGGCTGCTTCAGCGCCTCTTAAAGGTTCTAACAATCCCCAAGTTCAGGCTGTGCTGCTGGGCAGAATTGTGAGGGGAGAGGGCTGCTTCAGGGCCTCTTAAAGACTTGCAATCCCGAAGTTCAGACTCCGCTGCTGGGCAGAGTTGTGAGGGGAGAGGGCTTCTTAAGGGCCTCTTAAAGGCTCTGGCAATCCCCAAGTTCAGGCTCCACTGCTGGGCAGAGTTGTGAGGAGAGGGCTGCTTCAGGGCCTATAAAGGAAGGGAAACAAAGGAATTACATTAGTATGCAGCGTGCTAGTTCAGGACCTACTGCGAACGCGCAACTGTTGGGACTGAGTCAGGATACGAATGGCTACTGTGCATCGAAGATGGTGGACACACATGCTACAGATTCTATACAATCCTACAACAGGGAAGCACTCTAAACACAATGTTTAACAGCTTCTAATATACAGCATAATGAGCGCTAGATGATCTGTAGAGACAGTCAGCAAATTAGCTCATAAAGTAACAATTAAACCACCAAATCCCCATGCAGAAAGTCCAGAAATCCAGTTCCAAAAACAATCAGTCACTGCGTGGGGACACAAAAACAGACCCCAATGTGTTTAAAGTTCTCAACAGGCAGTCTGTAGTGCAGGAGGCTTTACCTCTAAAAGTCTCTGGCAATCCCCAAGTTCAGGCCCCAATGCTGGTCAGATTTATGAGGGGAGAGGGCTGCTTCAGGGTCTAATAAAGGCTCTGGCAATCCCCAAGTTCAGGCTCCACTGCTAGGCAGAGTTGTGAGGGTAGAGGGCTGCTTCAGGGCCTATCAAGGGAAGGGAAAGAAAGGAATTACATTAGTATACAGCGGGCTAGTTCAGGACCCTACTGCGCATGCGCCAACTGTTGGGACTGAGTCGGGATACAGATGGCTACTGCACATGTTCAAGATGCCGGACACACACGCTACAGATTCTATACAATCCTGCAGAAGGTAAGCACTCTAAATACAATATTTAACAGCTTCTAAAATGCAGGATAATAGTGCTAGATGATCTGTATAGACAGTCAGCAAGGTAGCCCATAAAGAAACAGAAGTAAACCCCACATCCCCTTGCAGAAAAATCCAGAAATCCAGTTCCAAAACAATCAGTCACTGTGTGGGGACAGAAAAACAGAGCCCAATACGTTTAAAATTCTCAACAGGCAGGCTGTAGTGCAGGAGGCTTTACCTCTTAAAGGCTCTGGCAATCCCTAAGTTCAGGCTCCGCTGCTGGGCAGAGTTGTGAGGGGAGAGGGCTGCTTCAGGGCCTCTTAAAGGCACTAGCAATCCCCAAGTTCAGGCTAAACTGCTGGGCAGTGTTGTGAGGGGAGAGGGCTGCTTCAGGGCCTCTTAAAGGCTCTGGCAATCCCCAAATCCAGGCTCCACTGCTGGGCAGAGTTGTGAGGGGAGAGGGCTGCTTCAAGGCCTCTTAAAGGCTATGGCAATCCCCAAGTTCAGGCTAAACTGCTGGGCAGAGTTGTGAGGGGAGAGGGCTGCTTCAGGGCGTATAAAGAAAAGGGAAACAAAGGAATTACATTAGTTTGCAGCGGGCTAGTTCAGGAGCCAACTGCGCATGCGCCAACTGTTGGGACTAAGTCGGGATACAGATGGCTACTGCTCATGCGCAAGATGGCGGACACACATGCTACAGATTCTATAGAATTCTGCAGAAGATAAGCACTCTAAATACAATATTTAACAGCTTTTAAAACACAGGATAATAGTGCTAGATGATCTGTAGAAACAGTCAGCAATCTGGCCCATAAAGTAACAGAATTAAACCCCAAGTCCCCGTGCAGAAAAGTCCAGAAATCCAGTTCCAAAAACAATCAGTCACTGTGTGGGGACAGAAAAAGAGACCCCAAAGCATTTAAAGTTCTCAACAGGCAGGCTGTAGTGCAGGAGGCTTTACCTCTTAAAGGCTCTGGCAATCCCCAAGTTCTGGAGCTGCTGCTGGGCAGAGCTGTGAGGGGAGAGGGCTGCTTCAGGGCCTCTTACAGGCTCTGGCAATCCCCTACTTCAGGCTCCGCTGCTGGGCAGAGTTGTGAGGGGAGAGGACTGCTTCAGGGCCTCGTAAAGGGTCTGGCAATTTCCAAGTTCAGGCTCCACTGCTGGGCAGAGTCGTGAGGGTAGAGGGCTGCCTTAAGGCCTCTTAACGTCTCTGACAATCCCCAAGTTCAGGCTCTGCTGCTGGGCAGAGTTGTGAGGTGAGAGGGCTGTTTCAGGGCCTCTTACAGGATCTGGCAATCCCCAAGTTCAGGCTCCGCTGCTGGGCAGAGTTGTGAGGGAAAAGGGCTGCATCAAGGCCTCTTAAAGGCTCTGGCAATCCCCAAGTTCAGGCTTTGCTGCTGGGCAGAGTTGTGAGGGGAGAGGGCTGTTTCAGGTCCTCTTAAAGGCTCTGACAATCCCCACGTTCAGGCTGCGATGCTGGGCAGAGTTGTGAGGGGAGAGGGCTGCTTCAGGGCCTCTTAAAGGCTCATGAAATCCCCAAGTTCAGGCTCCACTGCTGGGCAGAGTTGTGAGGGGAGAGGGCCTCTTAAAGGCTCTGGCAATCCCCAAGTTCAGGCTCCACTGCTGGGCAGAGTTGGGAGGGGAAAGGGCTGCTTCAGGGCCTATAAAGGGAAGGGAAATAAAGGAATTACAGTAGTATGCAGCGGGCTGGTTCAGGACCCTACTGCGCATGCGCCAACTTTTGGGACTGAGTCGGGATACAGATGGCTACTGCGCATGCGCAAGATGGAGGACACACACGCTGCAGATTCTATACAATCCTACCGAAGGCAAGCACTCTAAATACAATATTTAGCAGCTTTTAAAACACAGGATTATAGTGCTAGATGATCTGTAGAGACAGTCAGCAAACTAGTCGATAAAGAAACTGAATTAAACTACAAATCCCCATGCAGAAAAGTCCAGAAATTCAGTTCCAAAACCAATCAGTCACTGTGTGGGGACAGAAAAACAGACCCCAATGTGTTTAAAGTTCTCAACAGGCAGGCTGTAGTGCAGGAGGCTTTACCTCTTAAACGCTCTGGCAATCCCCAAGTTCAGGCTCTGCTGCTGGGCAGAGTTGTGAGGGGAGAGGGCTGCTTCAGGGCCTCTTAAAGGCTCTGGCAATCCCCAAGTTCATGCTCTACTGCTGGGCAGAGTTGTGAGGTGAGAGGGCTGCTTCAGAGCCTATAAATGGAAGGGAAACAAAGGAATTACATTAGTATGCAGTGGGCTAGTTCAGGACCTACTGCACATGCGCCACCTGTTGGGACTAAGTCAGGATACAGATGGCTACTGAGCATGTGCAAGATGGCGGACACACACGCTACAGATTCTATACAATCCTACAGAAGGTAAGCACTCTAAATACAATATTTAACAGCTTCTAAAATACAGCATAATAGTGCTAGACGATCTGTAGAGACAGTCAGCAAACTAGCCCCTAAAGCAACACAATTAAACCCGAAATCTCCGTGCAGAAAAGTCCAGAAATCCAGTTCCAAAAAGAATCAGTCACTGTGTGGGGACAGAAAAACAGATCCCAATGCGTTTAAAGTTCTCAACAGGCAGGCTGTAGTGCAGAAGGCTTTACCTCTTAAAGGCTCTGGAAATCCCCAAGTTCAGGCTCCGCTGCTGGGCAGAGTTGTGAGGGGAGAGTTCTGCTTCAGGGCCTATAAAGGGAAGGGAAACAAAGGAATTACATTAGTATGCAGCGTGCTAGTTCAGGACCTACTGCGCATGCGCCAACTGTTGGGACTGAGTCGGGATACAGATGGCTACTGCGCATGTGCAAGATGGTGGACACACACACTACAGATTCTATACAATCCTACAACAGGGAAGCACTCTAAATACAATATTTAACAGCTTCTAATATACAGCATAATAGTGCTAGATGATCTGTAGATACAATCAGCAAAGCAGCCCATAAAGAAACAGAATTAAACCCCAAATCCCCTTGCAGAAAAGTCCAGAAATCCAGTTCCAAAAACAATCAGTCACTGTGTGGGGACAGAAAAACAGACCCCAATGCGTTTAAAGTTCTCAGCAGGCAGGCTGTAGTGCTGGAGACTTTACCTCTAAAAGGCTCTGGCAATCCCCAAGTTCAGGCTCCATTGCTGGGCAGAGTTGTGAGGGGAGAGGGCTGCTTCAAGTTCTCGTAAAGGCTCTGGCAATCCCCAAGTTCAGGCTCCGATGCTGGACAGAGTTGTGAGGGGAGAGGGCTGCTTCAGGGCCTATAAAGGGAAGGGAAACAAAGGAATTACATCAGTATGCAGCAGGATAGTTCAGTACCCAACTGCGCATGCGCCAACTGTTGGGACTGTGTCGGAATACAGATGGCTACTGTGCATGTGTAAGATGGCGGACACACACGCTACAGATTCTATACAATCCTGCAGAAGGTAAGCACTCTAAATACAATATTTAACAGCTTCTAAAACACAGGATAATAGTGCTAGATGATCTGTAGAGACAGTCAGCAAAGTAGCCCATAAAGAAACAGAATTAAACCCCACATCCCCTTGCAGAAAAGTCCAGAAATCGAATTCCAAAAACAATCAGTCACTGTGTGGGGACAGAAAAACAGACCCCAATGCGTTTAAAGTTGTCAACAGGCAGGCTGTAGTGCAGGAGGCTTTACCTCTTAAAGGCTCTGGCAATCCCCAAGTTCAGGCTCCACTGCTGGGCAGAGTTGTGAGGGAAGCGGACTGCTTCATGGCCTCGTAAAGGCTCCAGCAACTCCCAAGTTCAGGCTCCATTGGGGGACAGAGTAGTGAGGGAAGAGGGCTGCTTCAGGGCCTCTTAAAGGCTCTGGAAGTCCCCAAATTCAGGCTCCACTGCTGGGCAGAGTTGTGAGGGGAGAGGGCTGCTTTAAGGCCTCTAAAACGCTCTGGCAATCCCCAAGTTCAGGCTCCACTGCTGGGCAGAGTTGTGAGGGGAGAGGGCTGCGTAAGGGCCTCTTAAACACTCTGGATATCCCCATGTTCAGGCTCCACTGCTGGGCAGAGTTGTAAGGGGAGAGGGCTGCTTCAGGGCCTTTTAAAGGCTCTGGCAATCCCCAAGTTTAGGCTCCGCTGCTGGGCAGAGTTGTGGGGGAGAGGGCTACTTCAGGGCCTCTTAAAGGCTCTGGCAATCCCAAAGTTCAGGCTCCGATGCGGGCAGAGTTGTGAGGGGAGAGGGTTGCTTCAGGGCCTCTTAAAGGCTCTAGCAATCCCCAAATTCAGGCTCTGCTGCTGGGCAGAGCAGTGAAAGGAGAGGGCTGTTTCAGTGCCTCTTAAAGGCTCTGGCAATCCCGATGTCCAGGCTCCGCTGGTGGGCAGAGTTGTGAGGGGAGAGGGATGCTTCAAGGCCTCTTAAAGGCTCTGGAAATCCCCAAGTTCAGGCTCCACTGCTGGGCAGAGTTGTGAGGGGAGAGGGCTGCTTCATGGCCTCGTAAAGGCTCTGGCAATCCCTAAGTTCAGGCTCCAGTGCTGGGCAGAGTTGTGAGGGGAGAGGGCTGCTTAAGGCCTCTGAAGGCTCTGGCAATACCGAAGTTCAGGCTACGCTGCTGGGCAGAGTTGTGAGGGGAGAGGGCTCCTTCAGGGCCTCTTAAAGGCTCTGGCAATCCCCAAGTTCAGGCTCCACTGCTGGGCAGAGTTGTGAGGGGAAGGGCTGCGTCAGGGCCTCTTTAAGGCTCTTGCAATCCCCAAGTTCAGGCTCCACTGCTGGGCAGAGTTGTGAGGGGAGAGGGCTGCTTCAGGGCCTCTTAAAGGCTCTGGCAATCCCCAAGTTCAGGCTCCACTGCTGGGCAGAGTTTTAAGGGGAGAGGGCTTCTTCAGGACATATAAAGGGAAGGGAAACAAAGAAATGTAATTAGTATGTAATGGGCTAGTTCAGGACCCTACTGCGAATGTGCCAACTGTTGGGACTGAGTCGGGATACAGATAGCTTCTCTTGCATGTGCAAGATGGTGAACACACATGCTAAGATTCTATACAAGATACACAGAGAGCCAAAGCACTCTAAATACAATATTTAACAGCTTCTAAAACACAGGATAATAGTGCTAGATGATCTGTAGAGACAGTCAGCAAACTAGCCATAAGTAACACAATTAAACCCAAATCCCAGTGCAGAAAGTCAAGAAATCCAGTTACACAAACAATCAGTCACTGTCAGGGGACAGAAAAAGAGACCCTAATACATTTAAAATTCTCAACAGGCAGGCTCTAGTGCAGGATGCTTTACTTCTTAAAGACTCTGGTAATCCCCAAGTTCAGGTTCCACTGCTGGGCAGAGTTGTGAGGGGAGAGTGCTGCTTCAGGGCCTATAAAGTGAAGAGTAACAAAGGAATTATATTAGTATGCAGCTGGCTAGTTCAGGACCCAACTGCATGTGCCAACTGTTGGGACTGAGTCGGGATACACATAGCTACCTACGCATGCACAGAACGCGAACACACAGCTTACAGATTCTATAAATTCTGCGAAGATAACACTCTAAATACAATATTTAACAACTTTTAAAACACAGGATAATAGTGCTAGATGATCTGTAAAACAGTCAGCAAACTAGCCCATAAAGTAACAGAATAAAACCCCAAATCCCGTTAGGAAAAGTCAGAAATCCAGTTCAAAAAGAATCAATCACTGTGTGGGGACAGAAAAGGAGACCCCAAAGCGTTTAAGTTCTCAACAGGCGGGCTGTAGTGCAGGGCTTTTACCTCTTAAAGGCTCTGGCAGTCCCCTAAGTTCAGGCTCACGGAGGTTGTGAGGGAGGGACTGCTTCAGGGCCTCGTAAGGAAAGGCAGCAATTTCAAAGTCAGGCTCCATGCTGGGCAGGAACGTTAGGGTAGAAGGCTGCCTCCACGGCCCTTAAAGTCTCTAGTAATCCCCAAGTTACAGGCTCCACTGCTGGGACAGTTGTGAGAGGAGAGGCCTCAGGGCATCTTAAAGGCTACTGGCAATCCCAAGTTCAGGCTCCACTGCTGGGCAGAGTTGTGAGGGGAGAGGGCTGCTTCATGGCCTATAGAGGAATGGGAACAAAGGAATTTCATTAGTATGCAGACAGGGTAGTTCAGGACCCTACTGCTTGTCATGCTAACCGTTGGGACTGAGTCGGGATACAGATGGCTACTGGGCATCGCAAGATGGCGGTCACACACGCACAGATTCTATACAAACCTAAGGAAGGTAAGCACTGTTAATACATCAGCTTCTAAAACACAGGATAATAGTGCTAGATGATCTGTAGAGACAGTCAGCAAACTAGCCCTTAAAGAAACAGAATTAAACCCCAAATCCCAGTGCAGAAAAGTCAAGAAATCAGTTCCACAAACAATCAGTCACTGTGTGAGGACAGAAAAACAACACTAATGCATTTAAAGTTTTCAACAGGCAGGCTGTAGTGCAGAACACTTTACTTCTTAAGGCTCTGAGCAATCCCCAAGTTCAGGCTCACTGCTGGGCAGAGTTGTGTAGAGGAGAGGGCTACCTTCAGGGCCTATAAAGGGAGAAACAAAATTACATTAGTATGCAGCGAGATAGTTCAGGACCCTACTGCACATGTGCCAACCGGGACTGAGTGGGATACAGATGGCTACTCGCGCATGTAAGATGATGAACACACACGCTACAGATTCTATACAATCCTGCAGAAGGTAAGCACCATAAATACAATACTTAACAGCTTCTAAAACACAGGATAGAGTGCTAAGATGATCTTAGAGACAGTCAGCAAGTAGCCCATAAAGACAGCAATTAAACCCCAAATCCACTTAAGAAAAGTCCAAAATCCAGTTCCAAAAAGAATCAGTCACTGTGTGGGGACAGAAAAACAGACCCCAATGCGTTTAAAGTTCTCAACAGGCAGGCTGTAGTGCAGGAGGCTTTTCCTCTTAAATCTCTGGCAATCCCCAAGTTCAGGCTCCACTGCTGGGCAGAGTTGTGAGCGATGCGGAGTGCTTCAGGGCCTCGTAAAGGCTCCGGCAATTTCCAAGTTCAGGCTCCATTGCTGGGCAGAGTCGTGAGGGAGAGGTGCTTCACGGCCTCTTAAGGCTCGGCAATCCCCAAGTTCAGGCTCCACTGCTGGGCAGAGTAGTGAGGAGGGAAACTTCAGGGCCTCTTAAGACTCTAGCAATCCCAAGTTTAGGCTCCGCTGCAGGACAAGTTGAGCAGAGAGGTCTGTTTCAGGGCCTCTTAAAACACCGACGAATCCCAAGTTCAGGCTCCACTGCTGAGCAGGTTGTGAGGAGGGGCTGTCAAAGGCCTCTTAAAAGCTCTAGCAATCCCCAAGTTCAGGCTCGCTGCTGGGCAGAGTTGTGAGGGGAGAGGGCTGCTTCAGGGCCTCTTAAAGGCTCTGGTGATCCCCAAGTTGAGGCTCCACTGCTGGGCAGAGTTGTGAGAGGAGAGAGCTGTTTCAGGGCCTCTTAAAGGCTCTGGCAATCCCTAAGTCCAGGCTCCGCTGCTGGGCAGAGTTGAGAGGGGAGAGGGCTGCTTCAATGCCTCTTAAAGGCTCTGGCAATCCCCAAGTTCAGGCTCACTGCTTGGCAGAGTTGAGGAAGGGCTGCTTCAGGGGCCATGAATTCTCTGGCAATCCCAAGTTCAGGCTCCAAGCTGCTGGGCAGAGTTGCAAAGAGAGGGCTGTTTCAGGGCCTCTTAAGGCACTAGCAATCCTAAGTCAGGCTCCGCTGCTGGGCAGAGTTGAGAGGGAGAGGGCTGCTTCAATGCCTCTTAAAGACTCTGCTTGATCCCAAGTTCAGGCTCCACTGCTGGGCAGAGTTATGAGAGAGGGCTGCTTCAGGGGCCGCAAAATGCTCTGGCAATCCCCAAGTTCAGGAACTGCTGCTGGGCAGAGTGGAAAGTGAAGGGCTGCTTCAGAGCCTCTTAAAGGCTCTGGCAATCCCGATGTCAGGCTCAGATGCGGGCAGAGCTGTGAGGAGAGAGCTGCTTCAGAGGCCCTCTTAAAGGCTCCGGCAATCCCCAAATTCAGGCTCTGCTGCTGGGCAGAGCTGTGAAAGAGGGCTGTTTCAGTGCCTCTTAAGGCTCTGGCATTCCAGATGTCCAGGCTCAACTGGTGGGCAGGCTGTGAGGGATGCTGAAAACCTCTTAAAGGCTCTAAGCAATCCCCAAGTTCAGGCTCCACTGCTGGGCAGAGTTGTGAGGGGAGGGCAGCTTCAGGCTCTTAAGCGCTCTGGCAATCCCCAAGTTCAGGCTCTGCTGCTGGGCAGAATTGTGAGGGAGAGGCTGCTTCAAAGCCTCTGAAAGGCTCTGACAATACCGAAGTTCAGGCTACGCTGCTGGGCAGAGTTGTGAGGGGAGAGGGCTCCTTCAGGGCCTCTTGAAGGCTCTGGCAATCCCCAGGTTCAGACTCCACTGTTGGGCAGAGTTGTGAGGGGAGAGGGCTGCTTCAGGACCTATAAAGGGAAGAGCAAAGAAATGCAATTACTATGCAGTGGGCTAGTTCAGGACCCTACTGCGCATGTGCCAACAGTTGGGACTGAGTCGGGATTACAGATGGCTACCGGGCGCATGCCAAGATAGCAGGACACACGCCACAGATTCTATACAATCCCTACAAACAGTACTCTAAATACAATATTTAACAGCTTCAAAACACAGGATAACAGAGGCTAGATGATCTGTAGAGACAGTCAACAAACTAACCCTTAAATACTGGTAAACCCCAAATCCCAGTGCAGAAAAGTCAAGAAATCCAGTTCCACAAACAATCAGTCACTGTCTGGGGACAGAAAAAGACCCCTAACACGTTTAAAGTTCTCAACAGGCCAGGCTCTGAGTGCAGGATGCTTTAATTCTTAAAGACTCTGGTAATCCCCAAGTTCAGGTTCCACTGCTGGGCAGAGTTGTGAGGGGAGAGTGCTGCTTCAGGGCCTATAAAGTGAAGGGTAACAAAGGAATTACATTAGTATGCAGCGGGCTAGTTCAGGACCCAACTGCGCATGCGCCAACTGTTGGGACTGAGTCAGGATACAGATGGCTACTGCGCATGCACACGATGGCAGACACACACGCTACAGATTCTATAGAATTCTGCAGAAGATAAGCACTCGAAATACAATATTTAACAGCTTTTAAAACACAGGATAACAGTGCTAGATGATCTGTAGAAACAGTCAGCAAACTAGCCCATAAAGTAACAAATCAAACCCTAATCCCATGAAAGAGGTGAATCCAGGTCCAAAAGAATCAGTCACTGTGGGGGACAGAAAGGAGACCCCAAAGCGTTTAAAGTTCTCAACAGGCAGGCTGCAGTGAGGAGGCTTTACCTCTTAAAACTCTGACAATCCCCAAGTTGAGCTCCGCTGCTGGGCAAGGAGTGTGAGGGGAGGACAGCGACAGAGGGCCTCGTAAAGGTCTGGCAATTTCCAAGGTCAGGCTCTGCTGCTGGGCAGAAGCCGTTAGAGATGAAGAGGCTGCCTCATGGCCTCTTAAAGCTCTGGTAATCCCCAAGTTCAGGGGCTCTCCTGCTGGGCAGGTTGCCAGAGGGGAGAGGACTGTTTCAGGGCCCTCTTAAAGGCACTAGCAATCCCCAAGTTCAGGCTCCACTGCTGGGCAGGAGTAGCAGGGGAGGGGCTCTACAGAGACTCTTACAGGCTCTAGCAATCCCCAAGTTGAGGCTCCACTGCTGGGCAGAGTTGTGAGGAGAGAGGGCTGCCTCAGGGCCTCTTAAGGCTCTGGCAATCCCCAAGTTCAGGCCCGCTGCTGGGCACAGTTGTGAGGGGAAGGGCTGCTCAGGGCCTCATTACAGGCTCTGGCAATCCCCAAGTTCAGGCTCTGCTGCTGGGCAGAGTTGTGAGAGAGGAGCTGCTTCAGAGGCCTAATAAAGACTCTGGCAATCCCCAAGTTCAGGCTCCGCTGCTGGGCGGAGTTTTGAGGGGAGAGGGCTGCTTCAGATCCTCTTAAAGGCTCTGACAATCACCAAGTTTAGGCTCCACTGCTGGGCAGAGTTGTGAGGGGAGAGGGCTGCTTCAGGGCCTCTTAAATGCTCTGGCAATCCTCAAGTCCAGGCTCTGCTGCTGGGCACAGTTGTGAGGGGAGAGGGCTGCTTCAGGGCCTCTTAAAGGCTCTGGCACTCCCCAAGTTCAGGCTCCACTGCTGGGCAGAGTTGTCAGGGGAGAGGGCTGCTTCATGGCCTATAAAGGGAAGGGGAACAAAGGAATTACATTAGTATGCAGCGGGCTAGTTCAGGACCCTACTGCGCATCGCCAACTGTTGGGACTGAGTCGGGATACAGATATGGCTACTGGGCATGCATGAGATGGCGGTCACCTACCTTCGCTAAGATTCTATACAGTAATCTAAGGAAGTAAGCACTCTTAATACATCAGCTTCAAACACAGGATAATAGTGCTAGATGATCTGTAGAGACAGTCAGCAAACTAGCCCTTAAAGTAACACAATTAAACCCCTAATCCCAGTGCAGAAAAGTCAAGAAATCCAGTTCCACAAACAATCAGTCACTGTGTGGGGACAGAAAAACAGACCCCAATGCATTTAAAGTTTTCAAAAGACAGGCTGTAGTGCAGGACGCTTTTCTTAAAGGCTCTGGCAATCCCCAAGTTCAGCTCCGCTGCTGGGCAGAGTAGTGAGGGGAGAGGGCTGCTTCAGGGCCTTTAAAGGGAAGGGAAAGAAAGGAATTACATTAGTATGCACCGGTCTAGTTCCGGACCCTACTGCGCATGCGCCAACTGTTGGGACTGAGTCGGGATACAGATGGCTACTGCGCATGCGCAAGATGGTGAACACACTCGCTACAGATTCTATACAATCCTAAAGACGGGAAGCACTCTAAATACATCAGCTTCTAAAACACAGGATAATAGTGCTAGATGATCTGTAGAGACAGTCAGCAAACTAGCCCTTAAAGTAACAGTATTAAACCCCAAATGCTAGTGCAGAAAAGTCAAGAAATCCAGTTCCACAAACAATCAGTCACTGTGTGGGGACAGAAAAACAGACCCCAATGCATTTAATGTTTTCGACAGGCAGGCTGTAGTGCAGGACGCTTTTCTTCTTAAAGGCTCTGGCAATCCCCAAGTTCAGGCTCCGCTGCTGGGCAGAGTTGTGTGGGGAGAGGGCTGCTTCAGGGCCTATAAAAGGAAGGGAAACAAAGGAATTACATTAGTATGCAGCAGGGCTAGTTCCGGACCCTGCTGCTGCGCATCCGCCAACTGTTGGGACTGAGTCGGGACACAGATGGCTACTGCGCATGTAGATGTAAGATGGCGACGCTTACGCTACAGATCCTAAACAATCACCTGCAGAAGGTAACACTCTAAATACAATATTTAACAGCTTCTAAAACACAGGATAAGAGTGCTAGATGATCTGTAGAGACAGACAGCAAAGTAGCCCATAAAGAAACAGAATTAAACCCAGAATCCCCTTGCAGAAAAGTCCAAAAATCCAGTTCCATAAACAATCAGTCACTGTGTGGGGACAGAAAAACAGACCCCAATGCATTTAAAGTTCTCAACAGGCAGGCTGTAGTGCAGGAGGCTTTACCTCTTAAAGGCTCTGGCAATCCCCAAGTTCAGGCTCCACTGCTGGGCAGATTTGTGAGCGAAGCGGAGTTCTTCAGGGCCTCGTAAAGGCTCCAGCAATTTCCAAGTTCAGGCACCATTGCTGGGCAGAGTCGTGAGGGGAGAGGGTTGCTTCAGGGCCTCATAAAGGTTCTGGCAATCCCCAAGTTCAGGCTCCGCTGCTGGGCAGAGTTGTGAGAGGAGAGGGCTGATTCAGGGCCTCTTAAAGGCTCTGGTAATCCCCAAGTTCAGGCTCCGCTGATGGGCAGAGTTGTGAGGGGAGAGGGCTCCTTCAGGGCTTCTTAAAGGCTCTGGCAATCCGCAAGTTCAGGCTCCACTGCTGGGCAGAGTTTTGAGGGGAGAGGGCTGCTTCAGCGCCTCTTAAAGGCTCTGACAATCACCATGTTTAGGCTCCGCTGGTGGGCAGAATTGTGAGGAGAGGGCGCTTCAGGACCTCTTAAATGCTCTGGCTACCCTCAAGTCCAGGCTCTGCTGCTGGGCACAGTTGTGAGGGGAGAGGGCTGCTTCAGGGCCTCTTAAAGGCTCTGGCAATCCCCAAGTTCAGGCTCCACTGCTGGGCAGAGTTGTGAGGGGAGAGGGCTGCTTCAGGGCATCTTAAAGGCTCTGGCAATCCCCAAGTTCAGGCTCCACTGTTGGGCAGAGTTGTGAGGGGAGAGGGCTGCTTCATGGCCTATAGAGGGAAGGGGAACAAAGGAATTACATTAGTATGCAGTGGGGTAGTTCAGGACCCTACTGCGCATGCGCCAACTGTTGGGACTGAGTCGGGATACAGATGGCTACTGGGCATGTAAGATGGCGATCACACATGCCACAGATTCCATGCAATCCTAAGGAAGGTAAGCACTCTTAATACATCAGCTTCTAAAACACAGGATAATAGTGCTAGATGATCTGTAGAGACAGTCAGCAAACTATCCCTTAAAGTAACACAATTAAACCCCTAATCCCAGTGCAGCAAAGTCAAGAAAACCAGTTCCACAAACAATCAGTCACTGTGTGGGGACAGAAAAACTGACCCCAATGCATTTAAAGTTTTCTAAAGGCAGGCTGTAGTGCAGGACGCTTTTCTTCTTAATGGCTCTGGCAATCCCCAAGTTCAGGCTCCGCTGCTGGGCAGAATAGTGAGGGGAGAGGGCTGCTTCAGGGCCTTTAAAGGGACGGGAAAGAAAGGAATTACATTAGTATGCAGCGGGCTAGTTCAGGAGCCTACTGCGCATGCGTCAACTGTTGGGACTGAGTCGGGATACAGATGGCTACTGCGCATGCGCAAGGTGGTGAACACACACGCTACAGATTCTATACAATCCTAAAGAAGGTAAGCACTCTAAATACATCAGCTTCTAAAACACAGGATAATAGTGCTAGATGATCTGTAGAGACAGTCAGCAAACTAGCCCTTAAAGAAACAGAATTAAACCCCAAATCCCAGTGCAGAAAAGTCAAGAAATCCAGTTCCACAAACAATCAGTCACTGTGTGGGGACAGAAAAACAGACCCCAATGCATTTAAAGTTTTCAACAGGCAGGCTGTAGTGCAGGACACTTTACTTCTTAAAGGCTCTGACAATCCCCAAGTTCAGACTCCACTGCTGGGCAGAGTTGTGTGGGGAGAGGGCTACTTCAGGGCCTATAAAGGGAAGGGAAACAAAGGAATTAAATTAGTATGCAGCGGGCTAGTTCAGGACCCTACTGCACATGCGCCAACTTTGGGACTGAGTTGGGATACAGATGGCTACTGTGCATGTGTAAGATGGCGACACACACGCTACAGATTCTATACAATCCTGCAGAAGGTAAGCACTATAAATACAATATTTAACAGCTTCTAAAACACAGGATAAGAGTGCTAGATGATCTGTAGAGACAGTCAGAAAGTAGCCCATAAAGAAACAGAATTAAACCCCAAATCCCCTTGCAGAAAAGTCCAAAAATCCAGTTCCAAAAAGAATCAGTCACTGTGTGGGGACAGAAAAACAGACCCCAATGCATTTAAAGTTCTCAACAGGCAGTCTGTAGTGCAAGAGGCTTTTCCTCTTAAATCTCTGGCAATCCCCACGTTCAGGCTCCACTGCTGGGCAGAGTTGTGAGCGATGCGGAGTGCTTCAGGGCCTCGTAAAGGGTCTGGCAATTATCAAGTTCAGGCTCCATTGCTGGGCAGAGTCGTGAGGGGAGAGGGCTTCTGGGCCTCTTAAAGGCTCTGGCAATCCCCAAGTTCAGGCTGCACTGCTGGGCAGAGTAGTGAGGGGAGAGGGCTGCTTCAAGGCCTCTTAAACGCTCTGGCAATCCCCAAGTTCATGCTCCGCTGTTGGGCATAGTTGTGAGGGGAAAGGGCTGCTTCAGGGCCTCTTAAAGGCTCTCACAATCCCCAAGTTTAGGCTCCGCTGCTGGGCAGAGTTGTGAGGGAAGGCTGCTTCAGGGCCTCTTAAAGGCTCTGGCAATCCTGAAGTTCAGGCTCCGCTGCTGGGCAGAGTTGTGAGGGGAGAGGGCTGCTTCATGGCCTCTTAAAGGCTCTGGTGATCCCCAAGTTGAGGCTTCGTTGCTGGGCAGAGTTGTGAGAGGAGAGAGCTGTTTCAGGGCCTCTTAAAGGCTCTGGCAATCCCTAAGTCCAGGCTCCACTGCTGGGCAGAGTTGAGAGGGAAGAGGGCTGCTTCAATGCCTCTTAAAGATTCTGGCAATCCCCAAGTTCAGGCTCCACTTCTTGGCAGAGTTGTGAGGGGAGAGGACTGCTTCAGGGGCCACTTAAATGCTCTGGCAATCCCCAAGTTCAGGCTCTGCTGCTGGGCAGAGTTGTGAGTGGAGAGGGCTGCTTCAGGGCCTCATAAAGGCTCTGGTAATCCCCAAGTTCAGGCTCCGCTGCTGGGCAGAGTTGTGAGGGGCAAGGGCTGCTTCAGGGCCTCTTAAAGGCTCTGACATTCCCCAAGTTCAGGCTCTGCTACTCGGCAGAGTTGTGAGGGGAGATGGCTGCTTCAGGGCCTCTTAAAGGCTCTGACATTCCTCAAGTTCAGGCTCTGCCGCTCGGCAGAGTTGTGAGCGGAGAGGGCTGCTTCAGGGCCTCTTAAAGGCTCTGGCAATCCCCAAGTTCAGGCTCCGCTGCTGGGCAGAGTTGTGAGGTGGAGAGGTCTGCTTCAAGGCCTCTTAAAGGCTCTGGCAATCCCAAAGTTCAGGGTCCGCTGCTGGGCAGAGTTGAGAGGTTAGAGGGCTGCTTCAGGGCCTCTTAAAGGCCCTGACAATCCCCAAGTTCAGGCTCCGCTGCTGGGCAGAGTTGTGAGGGGAGAAGGCTGCTTCACGGCCTATAAAGGGAAGGAAAAAAGGAATTTCATTACGATGCAGTGGCCTAGTTCAGGACCCTACTGTGCCTGTGCCATCTGTTGGGACAGAGTCAGGATACAGATGGCTACTGCGCATGTGCAAGATGGCGGACACACACTCTACAGATTCTATACAATCCTACAGAAGGTAAGCACTCTAAATACAATATTTAACAGCTTCAAAAACACAGGATAATAGTGCTAGATGATCTGTAGAGAAAGTCAGCAAACTAGCCCTTAAAGTAACACAATTAAACCCCAGATACCAGTGCAGAAAAGTCAAGAAATCGAGTTCCACAAACAATTAGTCACTGTCTAGGGACAGAAAAACAGACCCCAATGCATTTAAAGTTCTCAACAGGCGGCTGTAGTGCAGGACGCTTTACTTCTTAAAGACTGGTAATCCCCAGAGTTCAGGCTCCGCTGCTGGGCTGAGTTGTGAGGGGAGAGGGCTGCTCCAGGGCCTATAAAGGGAAGGGAAAGAAAGGAATTACATTAGTATGCAGCGGGCTAGTTCGGACCTACTTCACATGCGCCAGCTGTGGGACTGAGTCAAGATACAGATGGCTACCGCGCATGTGCAAGATGACGGACACACACGCTACAGATTCTATAGAATCCTGCAGAGAATAAGCACTTTAAATACAATATTTAACAGCTTTTAAAACACTGGGATAATAGTGCTAGATGATCTGTAAAAACAGTCAACAAACTACCCATAAAGTAACAGAATTAAACCCCAAATCCCGTGCAGAAAAGTCCAGAAATCCATTTCCAAAAACAATCAAGTCACTGTGTGTGGACAGAAAAACAGACCACAATGCATTTAAAGTTCTCAACAGGCAGGCTGTAGTGCAGGAGGCTTTTCCTCTTAAAGGCTCTGGTAATCCCCAAGTTCAGGAGCCGCTGCTGGGCAGAGTTGTGAGGGGAGAGGGCTGCTTCAGGGCCTCTTAAATGCTCTGAAAATCCCCAAGTTCAGGCTCCACTGCTGGGCAGAGTTGTGAGGGGAGAGGACTGCTTCAGGGCCTCGTAAAGGGTCTGGGAATTTCCAAGTTCAGGCTCCGCTGCTGGGCAGAGTTGTGAGGGGTGAGGGCAGCCTCAGGGCCTCTTAAAGTCTCTGGCAATCCCCAAGTTCAGGCTCTGCTCCTGGGCAGAGTTGTGAGGGGAGAGGGCTGCTTCAGGGTCTCTTAAAAGCTCTGCAAATCTCCAAATTCAGGCTCCACTGCTGGGCAGAGTTGTGAGATGAGAGGGCTGTTTCATGGCCTCTTAAATGCTCTGGCAATCCCCAAGTTGAGGCTCCACAGCTGGACAAAATTGTGAGGGGAGAGGGCTGCTTCAAGGCCTCTTAAAGGCTCTGGCAATCCCCAAGTTCAGGCTCTGCTGGTGGGCAGAGTTGTGAGGGGAGAGGACTGCTTCAGGGCCTAGTAAAGGCTCTGGCAATCCCCAAGTTCTGGCATCGCTGCTGGGCAGAGTTGTGAGGGGAGAGGACTGCTTCAGGGCCTCTTAAAGGCTCTGATAATCCCAAAGTTCAGGCTGCACTGCTGGGCAGAGTTGTGAGGGGAGGGGGCTGCTTAAGGGCCTCTTAAAGGCTCTGGCAATCCCCAAGTTCAGGCTCCACTGCTGGGCAGAGTTGTGAGGGGAGAGGGCTGCTTCAGGGTCTCTTAAAGGCTCTGTCAATCCCAAAGTTCAGGCTCCGCTGCTGGGCAGAGTTGTGAGGGGAGAGGGCTACTTCAGGGCTTATGAAGGGAAGGGAAACAAAAGAATTAGATTATTATGCAGCGGGCTCGTTCAGGACCGTGCTGCGCATGCGTCAACTGTTGGGATTGAGTCGGGATACAGATGGCTACTGCACATGCACAAGATGGCGGACACACACACGCTACAGATTCTATACAATCCTACAGAAGGTTAGCACTCTAAATACATCAGCTTCTAAAACTCTGAATAATAGTGCTAGATGATCTCTAGAGACAGTCAGAAAACTAGCCCTTAAAGTAACAGTATTAAACCCCAAATCCCAGTGCAGAAAAGTCAAGAAATCCAGTTCCACAAACAATCAGTCACTGTGTGGGGACAGAAAAACAGACCCCAATGCATTTAAAGTTTTCGACAGGCAGGCTGTAGTGCAGGACGCTTTACTTCTTAAAGGCTCTGGCAATCCCCAAGTTCAGGCTCCGCTGCTGGGCAGAGTTGTGAGGGGAGAGGGCTGATTCAGGGCCTCTTAAAACCTCTGGCAATCCCCAAGTTCAGGCTCCACTGCTGGGCAGAGTTGTGAGAGGAGAGGGCTGTTTCAGGGCCTCTTAAAGGCTCTGGCAATCCCCAAGTTCAGGATCCACTGCTGTTCAGAGTTGTGAGGGGAGAGGGCTGCTTCATGGCCTCTTAAAGGCTCTGGCAATCCCCAAGTTCAGGGTCTGCTGCTGGGCAGAGTTGTGAGGGGAGAGGACTGCATCAGGGCCTCGTAAAGGCTCTGGCAATCCCCAAGTTCAGGCTTTGCTGCTGGGCAGAGGTGTGAGGGGAGAGGGCTGCTTCAGCGCCTCTTAAAGGTTCTAACAATCCCCAAGTTCAGGCTGTGCTGCTGGGCAGAATTGTGAGGGGAGAGGGCTGCTTCAGGGCCTCTTAAAGACTTGCAATCCCGAAGTTCAGACTCCGCTGCTGGGCAGAGTTGTGAGGGGAGAGGGCTTCTTAAGGGCCTCTTAAAGGCTCTGGCAATCCCCAAGTTCAGGCTCCACTGCTGGGCAGAGTTGTGAGGGGAGAGGGCTGCTTCAGGGCCTATAAAGGGAAGGGAAACAAAGGAATTACATTAGTATGCAGCGTGCTAGTTCAGGACCTACTGCGAATGCGCCAACTGTTGGGACTGAGTCAGGATACAGATGGCTACTGTGCATGCGAAAGATGGTGGACACACATGCTACAGATTCTATACAATCCTACAACAGGGAAGCACTCTAAATACAATGTTTAACAGCTTCTAATATACAGCATAATAGTGCTAGATGATCTGTAGAGACAGTCAGCAAATTAGCCCTTAAAGTAACACAATTAAACCCCAAATCCCCGTGCAGAAAAGTCCAGAAATCCAGTTCCAAAAACAATCAGTCACTGCGTGGGGACACAAAAACAGACCCCAATGTGTTTAAAGTTCTCAACAGGCAGTCTGTAGTGCAGGAGGCTTTACCTCTAAAAGTGTCTGGCAATCCCCAAGTTCAGGCCCCACTGCTGGTCAGATTTATGAGGGGAGAGGGCTGCTTCAGGGTCTAATAAAGGCTCTGGCAATCCCCAAGTTCAGGCTCCACTGCTAGGCAGAGTTGTGAGGGTAGAGGGCTGCTTCAGGGCCTATCAAGGGAAGGGAAAGAAAGGAATTACATTAGTATACAGCGGGCTAGTTCAGGACCCTACTGCGCATGCGCCAACTGTTGGGACTGAGTCGGGATACAGATGGCTACTGCACATGTTCAAGATGGCGGACACACACGCTACAGATTCTATACAATCCTGCAGAAGGTAAGCACTCTAAATACAATATTTAACAGCTTCTAAAATGCAGGATAATAGTGCTAGATGATCTGTATAGACAGTCAGCAAGGTAGCCCATAAAGAAACAGAAGTAAACCCCACATCCCCTTGCAGAAAAATCCAGAAATCCAGTTCCAAAAGCAATCAGTCACTGTGTGGGGACAGAAAAACAGAGCCCAATACGTTTAAAATTCTCAACAGGCAGGCTGTAGTGCAGGAGGCTTTACCTCTTAAAGGCTCTGGCAATCCCCAAGTTCAGGCTCCACTGCTGGGCAGAGTTGTGTGGGGAGAGGGCTACTTCAGGGCCTATAAAGGGAAGGGAAACAAAGGAATTACATTAGTATGCAGCGGGATAGTTCAGGACCCTACTGCACATGTGCCAACTTTGGGACTGAGTCGGGATACAGATGGCTACTGCGCATGTGTAAGATGGCGGACACACACGCTACAGATTCTATACAATCCTGCAGAAGGTAAGCACTATAAATACAATATTTAACAGCTTCTAAAACACAGGATAAGAGTGCTAGATGATCTTTAGAGACAGTCAGCAAAGTAGCCCATAAAGAAACAGAATTAAACCCCAAATCCACTTGAAGAAAAGTCCAAAAATCCAGTTCCAAAAACAATCAGTCACTGTGTGGGGACAGAAAAACAGACCCCAATGCGTTTAAAGTTGTCAACAGGCAGGCTGTAGTGCAGGAGGCTTTTCCTCTTAAATCTTTGGCAATCCCCCAAGTTCAGGCTCCACTGCTGGGCAGAGTTGTGAGCGATGCGGAGTGCTTCAGGGCCTCGTAAAGGCTCCGGCAATTTCCAAGTTCAGGCTCCATTGCTGGGCAGAGTCGTGAGGGGAGAGGGTTGCTTCACGGCATCTTAAAGGCTCTGGCAATCCCCAAGTTCAGGCTCCACTGCTGGGCAGAGTAGTGAGGGGAGAGGGCTGCTTCAGGGCCTCTTAAAGACTCTGGCAATCCCCAAGTTTAGGCTCCACTGCAGGGCAGAGTTGTGAGGGGAGAGGTCTGTTTCAGGGCCTCTTAAAGGCACCGGCAATCCCCAAGTTCAGGCTCCACTGCTGGGCAGAGTTGTGAGGGGAGAGGGCTGCTTCAAGGCCTCTTAAACGCTCTGGCAATCCCCAAGTTCAGGCTCCGGTGTTGGGCAGAGTTGTGAGGGGAGAGGGCTGCTTCAGGGCCTCTTTAAGGCTCTCACAATCCCCAAGTTAGGCTCCACTGCTGGGCAGAGTTGTGAGAGGAGAGAGCTGTTTCAGGGCCTCTTAAAGGCTCTGGCAATCCCTAAGTCCAGGCTCCGCTGCTGGGCAGAGTTGAGAGGGGAGAGGGCTGCTTCAATGCCTCTTAAAGGCTCTGGCAATCCCCAAGTTCAGGCTCCACTGCTTGGCAGAGTTGTGAGGGGAGAGGGCTGCTTCAGGGGCCACTTAAATTCTCTGGCAATCCCCAAGTTCAGGCTCCGCTGCTGGGCAGAGTTGTGAGAGGAGAGGGCTGTTTCAGGGCCTCTTAAAGGCACTGGCAATCCCTAAGTCCAGGCTCCGCTGCTGGGCAGAGTTGAGAGGGGAGAGGGCTGCTTCAATGCCTCTTAAAGGCTCTGGCAATCCCCAAGTTCAGGCTCCACTGCTGGGCAGAGTTATGAGGGGAGAGGGCTCTTTCAGGGCCACTTAAATGCTCTGGCAATCCCCAAGTTCAGGCTCTGCTGCTGGGCAGAGTTGTGAGTGGAGAGGGCTGCTTCAGGGCCTCTTAAAGGCTCTGGCAATCCCGAAGTTCAGGCTCTGATGCGGGCAGAGTTGTGAGGGGAGAGGGCTGCTTCAGGGCCTCTTAAAGGCTCCGGCAATCCCCAAATTCAGGCTCTGCTGCTGGGCAGAGCTGTGAAAGGAGAGGGCTGTTTCAGTGCCTCTTAAAGGCTCTGGCATTCCCGATGTCCAGGCTCAACTGGTGGGCAGAGCTGTGAGGGGAGAGGGATGCTTCAAGGCCTCTTAAAGGCTCTGGCAATCCCCAAGTTCAGGCTCCACTGCTGGGCAGAGTTGTGAGGGGAGAGGGCTGCTTCAGGGTCTCTTAAACGCTCTGGCAATCCCCAAGTTCAGGCTCTGCTGCTGGGCAGATTTGTGAGGGGAGAGGGCTGCTTCACGCCTCTGAAAGGCTCTGACAATACCGAAGTTCAGGCTACGCTGCTGGGCAGAGTTGTGAGGGGAGAGGGCTCCTTCAGGGCCTCTTGAAGGCTCTGGCAATCCCCAGGTTCAGACTCCACTGTTGGGCAGAGTTGTGAAGGGAGAGGGCTGCTTCAGGACCTATAAAGGGAAGGGAAACAAAGAAATGCAATTAGTATGCAGTGGGCTAGTTCAGGACCCTACTGCGCATGTGCCAACTGTTGGGACTGAGTCGGGATACAGATGGCTACTGCGCATGTGCAAGATGGCGGACACACACGCTACAGATTCTATACAATCCTACAGAAGGCAAGCACTCTAAATACAATATTTAACAGCTTCTAAAACACAGGATAATAGAGCTAGATGATCTGTAGAGACAGTCAGCAAACTAGCCCTTAAAGTAACACAATTAAACCCCAAATCCCAGTGCAGAAAAGTCAAGAAATCCAGTTCCACAAACAATCAGTCACTGTCTGGGGACAGAAAAAGAGACCCTAATACATTTAAAGTTCTCAACAGGCAGGGTCTAGTGCAGGATGCTTTAATTCTTAAAGACTCTGGTAATCCCCAAGTTCAGGTTCCACTGCTGGGCAGAGTTGTGAGGGGAGAGTGCTGCTTCAGGGCCTATAAAGTGAAGGGTAACAAAGGAATTACATTAGTATGCAGCGGGCTAGTTCAGGACCCAACTGCGCATGTGCCAACTGTTGGGACTGAGTCAGGATACAGATGGCTACTGCGCATGCACACGATGGCAGACACACACGCTACAGATTCTCTAGAATTCTGCAGAAGATAAGCACTCGAAATACAATATTTAACAGCTTTTAAAACACAGGATAACAGTGCTAGATGATCTGTAGAAACAGTCAGCAAACTAGCCCATAAAGTAACAGAATAAAACCCCTAATCCCCGAGCAGAAAAGTGCAGAATTCCAGGTCCAAAAAGAATCAGTCACTGTGTGGGGACAGAAAAGGAGACCCCAAAGCGTTTAAAGTTCTCAACAGGCAGGCTGCAGTGAAGGAGGCTTTACCTCTTAAAGTCTCTGGCAATCCCCAAGTTCAGGCTCTCCTGCTGGGCAGAGTTGTGAGGGGAGAGGGCTGTTTCAGGGCCTCTTAAAGGCTCTGGCAATCCCCAAGTTCAGGCTCCACTGCTGGGCAGAGTTGTGAGGGGAGAGGGCTGCTTCAGGGCCTCTTACAGGCTCTGGCAATCCCCAGTTAGGCTCCACTGCTGGGCAGAGTTGTGAGAGGAGAGGGCTGCCTCAGGGCCTCTTAAAGGCTCTGGTAATCCCCAAGTTCAGGCTCCGCTGCTGGGCACAGTTGTGAGGGGAGAGGGCTGCTTCAGGGCCTCTTTCAGGCTCTGGCAATCCCCAAGTTCAGGCTCCACTGCTGGGCCGAGTAGTGAGGGGAGAGGGCTGCTTCAGGGCTTCTTAAAGGCTCTGGCAATCCCCAAGTTCAGGCTCCGCTGCTGGGCGGAGTTTTGAGGGGAGAGGGCTGCTTCAGATCCTCTTAAAGGCTCTGACAATCACCAAGTTTAGGCTCCACTGCTGGGCAGAGTTGTGAGGGGAGAGGGCTGCTTCAGGGCCTCTTAAATGCTCTGGCAATCCTCAAGTCCAGGCTCTGCTGCTGGGCACAGTTGTGAGGGGAGAGGGCTGCTTCAGGGCCTCTTAAAGGCTCTGGCACTCCCCAAGTTCAGGCTCCACTGCTGGGCAGAGTTGTCAGGGGAGAGGGCTGCTTCATGGCCTATAAAGGGAAAGGGAACAAAGGAATTACATTAGTATGCAGCGGCTAGTTCAGGACCCTACTGCGCATGCGCCAACTGTTGGGACTGAGTCGGGATACAGATGGCTACTGGGCATGCGCAAGATGGCGGTCACACACGCTACAGATTCTATACAATCCTAAGGAAGGTAAGCACTCTTAATACATCAGCTTCTAAAACACAGGATAATAGTGCTAGATGATCTGTAGAGACAGTCAGCAAACTAGCCCTTAAAGTAACACAATTAAACCCCTAATCCCAGTGCAGAAAAGTCCAAAAATCCAGTTCCATAAACAATCAGTCACTGTGTGGGGACAGAAAAACAGACCCCAATGCATTTAAAGTTCTCAACAGGCAGGCTGTAGTGCAGGAGGCTTTACCTCTTAAAGGCTCTGGCAATCCCCAAGTTCAGGCTCCACTGCTGGGCAGATTTGTGAGCGAAGCGGAGTGCTTCAGGGCCTCGTAAAGGCTCCAGCAATTTCCAAGTTCAGGCACCATTGCTGGGCAGAGTCGTGAGGGGAGAGGGTTGCTTCAGGGCCTCATAAAGGTTCTGGCAATCCCCAAGTTCAGGCTAGAGTCAGGATACAGATGGCTACTGCGCATGTGCAAGATGGCGGACACACACGCTACAGATTCTATACAATCCTACAGAAGGTAAGCACTCTAAATACAATATTTAACAGCTTCTAAAACACAGGATAATAGTGCTAAATGATCTGTAGAGAAAGTCAGCAAACTTGCCCTTAAAGTAACACAATTAAACCCCAGATACCAGTGCAGAAAAGTCAAGAAATCCAGTTCCACAAACAATTAGTCACTGTCTGGGGACAGAAAAACAGACCCTAATGCATTTAAAGTTCTCAACAGGCAGGCTGTAGTGCAGGACGCTTTACTTCTTAAAGACTCTGGTAATCCCCAAGTTCAGGCTCCGCTGCTGGGCTGAGTTGTGAGGGGAGAGGGCTGCTTCAGGGCATATAAAGGGAAGGGAAACAAAGGAATTACATTAGTATGCAGCGGGCTAGTTCAGGACCCTACTGCACATGCGCCAGCTGTTGGGACTGACTCGAGATACAGATGGCTACTGCGCATGTGCAAGATGGCGGACACACACGCTACAGATTCTATAAAATCCTGCAGAGAATAAGCACTTTAAATACAATATTTAACAGCTTTTAAAACACAGGATAATAGTGCTAGATGATCTGTAGAAACAGTCAGCAAACTACCCATAAAGTAACAGAATTAAACCCCAAATCCCCGTGCAGAAAAGTCCAGAAATCCATTTCCAAAAACAATCAAGTCACTGTGTGGGACAGAAAAACAGACCCCAATGCATTTAAAGTTCTCAACAGGCAGGCTGTAGTGCAGGAGGCTTTTCCTCTTAAAGGCTCTGGTAATTACCAAGTTCAGGCTCCGCTGCTGGGCAGAGTTGTGAGGGGAGAGGGCAGCCTCAGGGCCTCTTAAAGTCTCTGGCAATCCCTAAGTTCAGGCTCTGCTCCTGGGCAGAGTTGTGAGGGGAGAGGGCTGCTTCAGGGTCTCTTAAAGGCTCTGGAAATCTCCAAATTCAGGCTCCACTGCTGGGCAGAGTTGTGAGATGAGAGGGCTGCTTCAAGGCCTCTTAAAGGCTCTGGCAGTCCCCAAGTTCAGGCTCCACTGCTGGGCAGAGTTGTGAGGGGAGAGGGCTGCTTCAGGGCCTCTTAAAGGCTCTGTCAATCCCCAAGTTCAGGCTCCGCTGCTGGGCCGAGTTGTGAGGGGAGAGGGCTGCTTCCGGGCTTATGAAGGGAAGGGAAACATAAGAATTAGATTATTATGCAGCGGGCTCGTTCAGGACCATGCTGCGCACGCGTCAACTGTTGGGACTGAGTCGGGATACAGATGGCTACTGCGCATGCACAAGATGGCAGACACACACGCTACAGATTGTATACAATCTTACAGAAGGTTAGCACTCTAAATACATCAGCTTCTAAAACTCCGGATAATAGTGCTAGATGATCTCTAGAGACAGTCAGCAAACTAGTCCTTAAAGTAACACATTTAAACCCCAAATACCCATACAGAAATATACAGAAATCTCGGTCGAAAAACAGTCACAGTGTGGGGACAGTAAAACAGACCCCAATGTGTTTAAAGTTTTCAACAGGCAGGCTGTAGTGCAGGAGGCTTTACCTCTTAAAGGCTCTGGCAATGCCCAAGATCAGGCACCACTGCTGGGCAGAATTGTGAGGGTAGAGGGCCACTTCAGGGCCTCTTAAAGGCTCTGGCAATCCCCAAGTTCAAGCTCCGCTGCTGGGCAGAGTAGTGAGGGTAAAGGACAGCTTCAGGGCCTCTTAAAGGCTCTGGCAATCCCCAAGTTCAGGCTCCGCTGCTGGGCAGAGAGTCAGGGGAGAGGGCTGCTTCAGGGCCTCTTAAAGGCTCTGGCAGTCCTCAAGTTCAGGCTCCGCTGCTGGGCAGAGTTGTGAGGGGAGAGGGCTGCTTCAGGGCCTCTTAAAGGCTCTGGTAATCCCCAGGTTCGGGCTCCGCTGCTGATCAGTGTTGCGAGGGGGGAGGGCTGCTTCAGGCCTCTTAAAGGGAAGGGAATCAAAGGAATTACATTAGTATGCAGCGGGCTAGTTTAGGACCCTACTGCGCATGCGCCAACTGTTGGAACTGTGTAGGGATACAGTTGGCTACTGCACATGCGCAAGAATGCGGACACACACGCTACAGATTCCATACAATCCTACGGAAGGTAAGCACTCTAAATACAATATTTAACATCTTCTAAAACACAGGATAATAGTGGTAGATGATCTGTAGAGACAGTCAGGAAACTAACCCTTAAAGTAACACAATTAAACCCCAGATCCTAGTGCAGAAAAGTCAAGAAATCCAGTTCCACAAACAATCAGTCACTGTCTGGGGACAGAAAAACACACCCCAATGCATTTAAAGTTCTCAACAGGCAGGCTGTAGTGCAGGACGCTTTAGTTCTTAAAGGCTCTGATAATCCCCAAGTTCAAGCTCCGCTGCTGGGCTGAGTTGTGAAGAAAGAGGGCTGCTTCAGGGTCTACAAAGCAAAGGGAAAGAAAGGAATTACATTAGTATGCAGCGGGTATTTCAGGACCCAACTGCGCATGCGCCTACTGTTGGGACTGAGTCGGGATACAGATGGCTACTGCGCATTCGCAAGATGGCAGACACACACGCTACAGATTGTATAAAATCCTGCAGAAGATAAGCACTTTAAATACAATATTTAACAGCTTTGAAAACACAGGATAATAGTGCAGGATGATCTGTAGAGACAGTCAGCAAACTAGCCCTTAAAGTAACACAATTAAACCCCAAATCCCCGTGCAGAAAAGTCCCAAAATCCAGTTCCAAAAAGAATCAGTCAATGTGTGGGGACAGAAAAACAGATCCCAATGCGATTAAAGTTCTCAACAGGCAGGTTGTAGTGCAGGAGGCTTTACCTCTTAAAGGCTCTGGCAATCCACAAGTTCAGGCTCCGCTGCTGGGCAGAGTTGCCAGGGGAGAGTTCTGCTTCAGGGCCTATAAAGGAAGGAAACAAAGGAATTACATTAGTATGCAGCGTGCCAGTTCAGGACCTACCGCGCATGCGCCAACTGTTGGGACTGAGTCGGGATACAGATGGCTACTGCGCATGTGGAAGATGGTGGACACACGCTACAGATTCTATACAATCCTAAAACAGGGACGCACTATAAATACAATATTTAACAGCTTCTAATATACAGCATAATAGTGCTAGATGATCTGTAGAGACAGTCAGCAAATTAGCCCTTAAAGTAACACAATTAAACCCCAAATCCCCGTGCAGAAAAGTTTAGAAATCCAGTTCCAAAAACAATCAGTCACTGCATGGGGACAGAAAAACAGACCCCAATGTGTTTAAAGTTCTCAACAGGCAGTCTGTAGTGCAGGAGGCTTTACCTCTAAAAGGCTCTGGCAATCCCCAAGTTCAGGCTCCGTTGCTGGGCAGAGTTGTGAGGGGAGAGGGCTGCTTCAGGGTCTCTTAAAGGCTCTGGAAATACCCAAATTCAGGCTCCACTACTGTGTGGATTTGTGGGGGGGAGGGCTGCTTAAGGGTCTCTTAAAGGCTCTGGCAATCCCCAAGTTCAGGCTCCGCTGCTGGGCAGAGTTGTGTGGGGAGAGGGCTGCTTCAGGGCCTATAAAGGGAAGGGAAACAAAGGAATTACATTAGTATGCAGCGGGCTAGTTCAGTACCCAGCTGCGCATGCGCCAACTGTTGGGACTGAGTCGGGATACAAATGGCTACTGCGCATGTGCAAGATGGTGGACACACATGCTACAGATTCTATGCACTCCTGCAGAAGGTAAGCACTCTAAATACAATATTTAACAGCTTCTAAAACACAGGATAATAGTGCTAGATGATCTGTAGAGACAGTCAGCAAAGTAGCCCATAAAAAAATAAAATTAAACCCCACATCCCCTTGCAGAAAAGTCCAGAAATCCAGTTCCAAAAACAATCAGTCACTGTGTGGGGACAGAAAAACAGACCACAATGCGTTAAAGTTCTCAACAGGCTGGCTGTAGTGCAGGAGGCTTTACCTCTTAAAGGCTCTGGCAAACCCCAAGTTCAGGCTCCACTGCTGGGCAGAGGTTGTGAGGGAAGCGGACTGCTTCAGGGCCTCATAAAGGCTCCAGCAATTTCCAAGTTCAGGCTCCGTTGCTGGGCAGAGTCGTGAGGGGAGAGGGCTGCTTCAGGGCCTCTTAAAGGCTCTGGCAATCCCCAAGTTCAGGCTCCGCTGCTGGGCAGAGTTGTGAGGGGAGAGGGCTGCTTCAGGCCTCTTAAAAGCTCTGGCAATCCCCAAGTTCAGGCTCCACTGCTGGGCAGAGTTGTGAGGAGAGGGGGCTGCTTCAAGGTCTCGTAAATGCTCTGGCAATCCCCAAGTTCAGGCGCCACTGCTGTGCAGAGTTTTGAGGGGAGAGGGCTGCTTAAGGGCCTCTTAAACGCTCTGGAAATCCCCAAGTTCAGTCTCTGCTGCTGGACAGAGTTGTGAGTGGAGAGGGCTGCTTCAGGGCCTCTTAAAGGCTCTGGCAATCCCCAAGTTCCGGCTCCGCTGCTGGGCAGAGTTGTGAGGGGAGATGGCTGCTTCAGGGCCTCTTAAAGGCTCTGGCAATCCTGAAGTTCAGGCTCTGCTGCTGGGAAGAATTGTGAGAGGAGAGGGCTATTTCAGTGCCTCTTAAAGGCTCTGGCAATCCCGACGTCCAGGCTCCGCTGCTGGGCAGACTTGTGAGGGGAGAGGGGTGCGTCAAGGCCTCTTAAAGGCTCTGGCAATCCCCAAGTTCAGATTCCACTGCTGGGCAGAGTTGTAAGGGGAGAGGGCTGCTTCAGAGCCTCTTAAACGCACTGGCAATCCCCAAGTTCAGGCTCTGCTGCTGGGCAGAGTTGTGAGGGGAGAAGGCTGCTTCAGGGCCTCGTAAAGGCTCTGGCAACCCCACATTCAGGCTCCACTGCTGGGCAGAGTTGTGAGGGGAGAGGGCTGCTTCAGGGCCTCTTAAAAGCTCTGACAATACCGAAGTTCAGGCTACGCTGCTGGGCAGAGTTATGAGGAGAGAGGGCTGCTTCAGGGCCTCTTAAAGGCTCTGGCAATCCCCAAGTTCAGGCTCCGCTGCTGGGCAGAGTAGTGAGGGGAGAGGGCTGCTTCAGGGCCTCTTAAAGGTTCTGGCAATCCCCAAGTTCAGGCTCCACTGCTGGGCAGAGTTGTGAGGGGAGAGGGCTGCCATGGGCCTATGAAGGAAGGGAACAAGGAATTAATTAGTATGCAGTGGGCTAGTTCAGGACCCCACTGGCATGCGCCAACTGTTGGGACTGAGTCAGGATACAGATGGCTGCTGCGCATGTGCAAGATGGCGGACACACATGCTACAGATTCCATACAATTCTGCAGAAGATAAGCACTCTAAATACAATATTTAACAGCTTTTAAAATACAGGATAATAGTGCTAGATGATCTTTAGAAACAGTCAGCAAACTAGCCCATGAAGTAACAGAATTAAACCCCAAATCCCCGTGCAGAAAAGCCAAGAAATCCAGTTCCAAAAAGAATCAGTCAATGTGTGGGGACAGAAAAACAGACCCCAAATATTTTAAAGTTCTCAACAGGCAGGCTGTAGTGCAGGAGGCTTTAACTCTTAAAGGCTCTGGCAATCCCCAAGTTCAGGAGCCGCTGCTGGGAAGAGTTGTGAGGGGAGAGAGCTGCTTCAGGGCTTCTTACAGGCTCTGGCAATCCCCAAGTTCAGGCTCCGCTGCTGGGAAGAGTTGTGAGTGGAGAGGACTGCTTCAGGGCCTCTTAATGTCTCTGGCAATCCCCAAATTCAGGCTCTGCTGCTGGGCAGAGTTGTGAGGGGAGAGGGCTGCTTCAGGGCCACTTAAAGGCTCTAGCAATCCTCAAATTCAGGTTCTGCTGCTGGGCAGAGTCGTGAGGGTAGAGGGCTGCCTCAGGGCCTCTTAAAGTCTCTGGCAATCCCCTAAATCAGGCTCTGCTGCTGGGCAGAGTTGTGAGGGGAGAGGGCTGCTTCAGGGTCTCTTAAAGGCTCTGGCAGTGCCCAAGTTCAGGCTCTGCTGCTGGAAAGAGTTGTGAGGGGAGAGGACTGCTTCAGGGCCTCTTAAAGGCTCTGGCAATCCCCAAGTTCAGGCTCCGCTGCTGGGCAGAGTTGTGAGGGGAGAGGGCTGCTGCAGGGCCTCTTAAAGGTTCTGGCAATCCCCAAGTTCAGGCTGCGCTGCTGGGCAGAGGTGTGAGGGAGAAGGGCTGCTTCAGGTCCTCTTAAATGCTCTTGCAATCTCCAAGTTCAGGCTCCACAGCTGGGCAGAGTTGTGAGGGGAGAGGGCTGCTTCAGGGCCTATAAAGGGAAGGGAACAAAGGAATTACATTACTATGCAGCGTGCAAGTTCAGGACGAACTGCGGATGCGCCAACTGTTGGGACTGAGTCGGGATACAGATGGCTACTGCCCATGGGCAAGATGGTGGACACACGCACTACAGATTCTCTACAATCCTACAACAGGGAAGCACTCTAAATACAATATTTAACAGCTTCTAATATACAGCATAATAGTGCTAGATGATCTGTAGAGACAGTCAGCAAATTAGCTCTTAAAGTACACAATTAAACTCCAAATCCCCGTGCAGAAAAGTCCAGAAATCCAGTTCCAAAAAGAATCAGTCACTGCGTGGGGACACAAAAACAGACCCTAATGTGTTTAAAGTTCTCAACAGGCAGTCTGTAGTGCAGGAGGCTTTACCTCTAAAAGGCTCTGGCAGTCCCCAAGTTCAGGCTCCGTTGCTGGGCAGAGTTGTGAGGGGAAAGGGCTGCTTCAGGGTCTCTTAAAGGCTCTGGCAAATCCCAAATTCAGGCTCTGCTGCTGGGCAGATTTGTGAGGGGAGAGGGCTGCTTCAGGGTCTCTTAAAGGCTCTGGCAATCCCCAAGTTCAGGCTCCGCTGCTGGGCAGAGTTGAGAGGGGAGAGGGCTGATTCAGGGCTTATAAAGGGAAGGGAAACAAAGGAATTACATTAGTATGCAGTGGGCTAGTTCAGGACCCTATTGCGCATGCGCCAACTGTTGGGACTGAGTCGGGATACAGATGGCTACTGCGCATGCACAAGATGGCGGACACACAAGCTACAGATTCTATAGAATTCTGCAGAAGATAAGCACTCTAAATACAATATTTAACAGCTTTTAAAACACAGGATAATAGTCCTAGATGATCTTTAGAAACAGTCAGCAAATTAGCCCATGAAGTAACAGAATTAAACACCAAATTCCCATGCAGAAAAGCCCAGAAATCCACTTTCAAAAGGAATCAGTCAATGTGTGGGGACAGAAAAACAGACCCCAAAGCTTTTAAAGTTCTCAACAGGCAGGCTGTAGTGCAGGAGGCTTTACCTCTTAAAGGCTCTGGCAATCCCTAAGTTCAGGAGCCGCTGTGGGCAGAGTTGTGAGGAGAGAGCTGCTTCAGGGCTTCTTACAGGCTCTGGCAATCCCCAAGTTCAGGCACCACTGCTGGACAGAGTTGTGAGGGGAGAGGACTACTTCAGGGCGTCGTAAAGGGTCCAGCAATTTCCAAGTTCAGGCTCCGCTGCTGGGCAGAGTCGTGAGGGTAGAGGGCTGCCTCAGGGCCTCTTAAAGTCTCTGGCAATCCCCAAATTCAGGCTCTGCTGCTGGGCAGAGTAGTGAGGGGAGAGGGCTGCTTCAGGGCCTCTTAAAGGCTCTGGCAATCCCCAAGTTCAGGCTCCACTGCTGGGCAGAGTTGTGAGAGGAGAGGGCTGTTTCCGGGCCTCTTAAAGGTTTTGGCAATCCCCAAGTTCAGGCTCTGCTGCTGGGAAGAGTTGTGAGGGGAGAGGACTGCTTCAGGTCCTCGTAAAGGCTCTGGCAATTCCCAATTTCAGGCTTCGCTGCTGGGCAGAGGTGTGAGGGGAGAAGGCTGCTGCAGGGCCTCTTAAAGATTCTGACAATCCCCAAGTTCAGGCTGCGCTGCTGGGCAGAATTGTGAGGGGAGAGGGCTGCTTCAGGGCCTATAAAGGGAAGGGAAACAAAGGAATTACATTAGTATGCAGCGTGCTAGTTCAGGACCAACTGCGCATGCGCCAACTGTTGGGACTGAGTCGGGATACAGATGGATACTGCGTATGCACAAGATGGTGGACACACACACTACAGATTCTCTACAATCCTACAACAGGGAAGCACTCTAAATACAATATTTAACAGCTTCTAATATACAGCATAATAGTGCTAGATGATCTGTAGAGACAGTCAGCAAATTAGCTCTTAAAGTAACACAATTAAACCCCAAATCCCTGTGCAGAAAAGTCCAGAAATCCAGTTCCAAAAAGAATCAGTCATGCGTGGGGACACAAAAACAGACCCCAATGTGTTTAAAGTTCTCAACAGGCAGTCTGTAGTGCAGGAGACTTTACCTCTAAAAGGCTCTGGCAATCCCCAAGTTCAGGCTCCGTTGCTGGGCAGAGTTGTGAGGGGAGAGGGCTGCTTCAGGGTCTCTTAAAGGCTCTGGCAATTCCCAAATTCAGGCTCCGCTGCTGGGCAGATTTGTGAGGGGAGAGGGCTGCTTCAGGGTTTCTTAAAGGCTCTGGCAATTCCCAAGTTCAGGCTCCGCTGCTGGGCTGAGTTGTGAGGGGAGAGGGCTGCTTCATGGCCTATAAAGGGAAGGGAAACAAAGGAATTACTTTAGTATGCAGCAGGCTAGTTTAGGACTCTACTGCGCATGCGCCAACTGTTGGGACTGAGTCGGGATACAGATGGCTGCTGCACATGTGCAAGATGGTGGACAAACACGCTACAGATTCTATACAATCCTGCAGAAGGTAAGCACTCTAAATATAATATTTAACAGCTTCTAAAATACAGGATCGTAGTGCTAGATGATCTGTAGAGACAGTCAGCAAAGTAGCCCATAAAGAAACTGAATTAAACCCCACATCCCCTTGCAGAAAAGTCCAGAAATCCAGTTCCAAAAACAATCAGTCACTGTGTGGGGAGAGAAAAACAGACCCCAATGCATTTAAAGTTCTCAACAGGCAGGCTGTAGTGCAGGAGGCTTTACTTCTTAAAGGCTCTGGCAATCTCCAAGTTCAGGCTCCACTGCTGGGCAGAGTTGAGAGGGAAGCAGACTGCTTCAGGGTCTTGTAAAGGCTCCAGCAATTTTCAAGTTCAGGCTCCGTTGCTGGGCAGAGTCGTGAGGGGAGAGGGCTGCTTCAGGGCCTCTTAAAGGCTCTGGCAATCCCCAAGTTCAGGCTCCACTGCTGGGCAGAGTAGGGAGGGGAGAGCGCTGCTTAAGGGCCTCTTAAAGGCTCTGGCAATCCCCAAGTTCAGGCTACGCTGCTGGGCAGAGTTGTTAGGGGAGAGGGCTGCTTCAAGGCCTCTTAAACGCTCTGGCAATCCCCAAGTTCAGGCTCCACTGCTGGGCAGAGTTGTGAGGGGAGAGTGCTGGTTAAGGGCCTCTTAAACGCTCTGGAAATCCCCAAGTTCAGGCTCCACTGCTGGGCAGAGTTGCGAGGGGATAGGGCTTCTTAAGGGCCTCTTAAATGCTCTGGAAATCCCCAAGTTCAGGCTCCGCTGCTGGGCAGAGTTGTGAGAGGAGAGGGCTGTTTCAGGGCCTCTTAAAGGCTCTGGCAATCCCAAGTCCAGGCTCCACTGCTGGGCAGAGCTGTGAGGGAGAAAGCTGCTTCAGGGCCTCTTAAACACTTTGGGAATCCCCAAGTTCAGGCTCTGCTGCTGGGCAGAGTTGTGATGGGAGAGGGCTGCTTCAGGGCCTTGTAAAGGCTCTGACAATCCCCAAGTTCTGGCTCTGCTGCTGGGCAGAGTTGTGAGGGGAGAGGGCTGCTTCAGGGCCTCTTAAAGGCTCTGACAATACCGAAGTTCAGGCTACGCTGCTGGGAAGAGTTGTGAGAGGAGAGGGCTGCTTTAGGGCCTCTGAAAGGCTCTGGCAATCCCCAAGTTCAGGATCTGCTGCTGGGCAGAGTTGTAAGGGGAGAGGGCTGCTTCAGGGCCTCTTAAAGGCTCTGGCAATCCCTAAGTTCAGGCTCTGCTGGGCAGAGTTGTGAGGGGAGAGGGCTTCAGGGCCTATAAAGGAAGGGAAACAAAGAAATGTAATTAGTATGCAGTGCTGGTTGGGATCTCACTGCGCATGCACCAACTGTTGGGACTGAGTCAGGATACAGATGGCTACTGCGCATGTGCAAGATGGTGGACACACACGTTACAGATTCTATACAATCCTACGGAAGGCAAGTACTCTAAATACAATATTTAACAGCTTCTAAAACACAGGATAATAGTGCTAGATGATCTGTAGAGACAGTCAGCAAACTAGCCCTTAAAATAACACAATTAAACCCCAAATCCCAGTGCAGAAAAGTCATGAAATACAGTTCCACAAACAATCAGTCACTGTCTGGGGACAGAAAAAGAGACCCCAATGCATTTAAAGTTCTCAACAGGCAGGCTGTAGTGCAGGATGCTTTACTTCTTAAAGGCTGTGGTAATCCCCAAGTTCAGGTTCCGCTGCTGGGCAGAGTTGTGAGGGGAGAGGGCTGCTTCCAGGGCCTATAAAGCGAAGGGAAACAAAGGAATGTAATTAGTATGCAGCGGGCTAGTTCAGGGCCCTAGTGCGCATGCGCCAACTGATGGGACTGTTTCGGGATTCAGATGGGTACTGCGCATGTGCAAGATGGCAGACACACATGCTACAGATTCTATAGAATTCTGCAGAAGATAAGCACTCTAAATACAATATTTAACAGCTTTTAAAACACAGGATAATAGTGCTAGAAGATCTGTAGAAACTGTCAGCAAACTAGCCTATAAAGTAACAGAATTAAACCCCAAATTCTCATGCAGAAAAGTCCAGAAATCCAGTTCCAAAAACAATCAGTCACTGTGTGGGGACAGAAAAACTGACCCCAAAGCATTTAAAGTTCTCAACAGACAGGCTGTAGTGCAGGAGGCTTTACCTCTTAAAGGTTCTGGCAATCCCCAAGTTCAGGAGCTGCTGCTAGGCAGAGTTGTGAGAAGAGAGGGCTGCTTCAGGGCCTCTTACAGGCTCTGGCATTCTCCAAGTTCAGGCTCCGCTGCTGGGCAGAGTCGTGAGGGTAGAGGGCTGCCTCAGGGGCTCTTAAAGACTCTGGTAATCCCAAGTTCTGGCTCTGCAGCTGGGAAGAGATGTGAGGGGAGAGGGCTGCTTCAGGGTCTCTTAAAGGCTCTGGCAATCCCTAAGTTCAGGCTCCACTGCTGGGCAGAGTTGTGAGAGGAGAGGGCTGTTTCAGGGCCTGTTAAATGCTCTGGCAATCCTCAAGTTCAGGCTCCACTGCTGTTCAGAGTTGTGAGGTGAGAGGGCTGCTTCATGGCCTCTTACAGGCTCTGGCAATCCCCAAGTTCAGGCTCTGCTGCTGGGCAGAGTTGTGAGGGAGAGGGCTGCTTCAGGCCTCTTAAAGATTCTGACAATCCTCAAGTTCAGGTTGCGCTGTTGGGCAGAGTTGTGAGTGGAGAGGGCTGTTGGGCCTCTTAAAGGCTCTTGCAATCCTCAAGTTCAGACTAGCTGCTTGGCAGAGTTGTGAGGGAGAGGGCTGCTTAAGGGCCCTTAAATGCTCTGGCAATCACCAAGTTCAGGCTCCACTGCTGGGCGGAGTTGTGAGGGAGAGGGCTGCTCAGGCCTCTTAAGGCTCTGTCAATCCCCAGTTCAGGCTCTGCTGCTGGGCAGAGTTGTGAGGGGAGAGGTCTGCTTCAGGGCCTATAAAGCGAAGAGAAACAAAGGAATTACATTAGTATGCAGCGGCTCGTTCAGGACCTCTGCGCATGTGAACAACTGTTGGGACTGTGTCGGGATACAGATGGCTACTGCGCATGCACAAGATGGCGGACACACACGCTACAGATTCTATACAATCTTACAGAAGGTTAGCACTCTAAATACATCAGCTTCCAAAACTCAGGATAATAGTGCTAGATGATCTCTAGAGACAGTCAGCAAACTAGCCCTTAAAGTAACACAATTAAACCCCAAATGCCCATGCAGAAATGTCCAGAAATCCACGTCAAAAAACAATCAGTCACAGTGTGGGGACAGAAAAACAGACCCCAATGTGTTTAAAGTTCTCAACAGGCAGGCTGTAGTGCAGGAGGCTTTTCCTCTTAAAGGCTCCGGCAATCCCCACATTCAGGCTCCGCTGCTGGGCAGAGTTGTGAGGGGAGAGGGCTGTTTCAGGGCCTCTTAAAGGCTCTGGCAATCCCCAAGTTCAGGCTCTGCTGCTGGCCAGAGTTGTGAGGGGAGTTGGCTGCTTCAGGGCCTCTTAAAGGGAAGGGAAAGAAAGGAATTACATTAGTATGCTGCGGGCTAGTTCAGGACCTACTGCGCATGTGCCATCTGTTGGGACTGAGTCGGGATACAGATGGCTACTGCACATGTGCAAGATGGCGGGCACACATGCTACAGATTCTATACAATCCTACAACAGGGGAGCACTCTAAATACAAGATTTAACAGCTTCTAATATACAGCATAATAGTGCTAGATGATCTGTAGAGACAGTCAACAAATTAGCCCTTAAAGTAACACAAATAAACCACAAGTCCCTGTGCAGAACTGTCCAGAAATCCAGTTCCAAAAACAATAAGTCACTGCGTGGGGACACAAAAACTGACCCCAATGCATTTAAAGTTCTCAACAGGCAGGTTGTAGTGCAGGATGCTTTACTTTTTAAAGGCTCTGGCAATCCCCAAGTTCAGGCTCCGCTGCTGGGCTGAGTTGTGAGGGGTGAGGGCTGCTTCAGGGCCTATAAAGTGAAGGGAAAGAAAGGAATTACATTAGTATGCAGCGGGCTAGTTCAGGACCCTACTGCGCATGCGCCAACTGTTGGGACTGAGTCGGGATACAGATGGCTACTGCGCATGCGCAAGATGGCAGACACACACGCTACAGATTCTATACAATCCTGCAGAAGGTAAGCACTCTAAATACATCAGCTTCTAAAACACAGGATAATAGTGCTAGATGATCTGTAGAGACAGTCAACAAACTAGCCCTTAAAGTAACACAATTAACCCCAAATCCCCATGCAGAAAAGTCCAGAAATCCAGTTCCAAAAAGAATGAGTCACTGTGTGGGGACAGAAAAACAGATTCCAATGCGTTTAAAGTTCTCAACAGGCAGGCTGTAGTGCAGGAGGCTTTACCTCTTAAAGGCTCTGGCAATCCCCAAGTTCAGGCCTGCTGGGCAGAGTTGTGAGGGGAAAGGGCTGCTTCAGGGTCTCTTAAAGGCTCTGGCAAATCCCAAATTCAGGCTCTGCTGCTGGGCAGATTTGTGAGGGGAGAGGGCTGCTTCAGGGTCTCTTAAAGGCTCTGGCAATCCCCAAGTTCAGGCTCCGCTGCTGGGCAGAGTTGAGAGGGGAGAGGGCTGCTTCAGGGCCTATACAGGGAAGGGAAACAAAGGAATTACATTAGTATGCAGTGGGCTAGTTCAGGACCCTACTGCGCATGCGCCAACTGTTGGGACTGAGTCGGGATACAGATGGCTACTGCGCATGCACAAGATGGCGGACACACAAGCTACAGATTCTATAGAATTCTGCAGAAGATAAGCACTCTAAATACAATATTTAACAGCTTTTAAAACACAGGATAATAGTCCTAGATGATCTTTAGAAACAGTCAGCAAATTAGCCCATGAAGTAACAGAATTAAACACCAAATTCCCGTGCAGAAAAGCCCAGAAATCCAGTTTCAAAAGGAATCAGTCAATGTGTGGGGACAGAAAAACAGACCCCAAAGCTTTTAAAGTTCTCAACAGGCAGGCTGTAGTGCAGGAGGCTTTACCTCTTAAAGGCTCTGGCAATCCCCAAGTTCAGGAGCCGCTGCTGGGCAGAGTTGTGAGGGGAGAGAGCTGCTTCAGGGCTTCTTACAGGCTCTGGCAATCCCCAAGTTCAGGCACCACTGCTGGACAGAGTTGTGAGGGGAGAGGACTACTTCAGGGCGTCGTAAAGGGTCCAGCAATTTCCAAGTTCAGGCTCCGCTGCTGGGCAGAGTCGTGAGGGTAGAGGGCTGCCTCAGGGCCTCTTAAAGTCTCTGGCAATCCCCAAATTCAGGCTCTGCTGCTGGGCAGAGTAGTGAGGGGAGAGGGCTGCTTCAGGGCCTCTTAAAGGCTCTGGCAATCCCCAAGTTCAGGCTCCACTGCTGGGCAGAGTTGTGAGAGGAGAGGGCTGTTTCCAGGCCTCTTAAAGGCTCTGGCAATCCCCAAGTTCAGGCTCTGCTGCTGGGAAGAGTTGTGAGGGGAGAGGACTGCTTCAGGTCCCTGTAAAGGCTCTGGCATCCCCAATTTCAGGCTTCGCTGCTGGGCAGAGGTGTGAGGGGAGAAGGCTGCTGCAGGGCCTCTTAAAGATTCTGACAATCCCCAAGTTCAGGCTGCGCTGCTGGGCAGAATTGTGAGGGGAGAGGGCTGCTTCAGGGCCTATAAAGGGAAGGGAAACAAAGGAATTACATTAGTATGCAGCGTGCTAGTTCAGGACCAACTGCGCATGCGCCAACTGTTGGGACTGAGTCGGGATACAGATGGATACTGCGTATGCACAAGATGGTGGACACACACACTACAGATTCTCTACAATCCTACAACAGGGAAGCACTCTAAATACAATATTTAACAGCTTCTAATATACAGCATAATAGTGCTAGATGATCTGTAGAGACAGTCAGCAAATTAGCTCTTAAAGTAACACAATTAAACCCCAAATCCCTGTGCAGAAAAGTCCAGAAATCCAGTTCCAAAAAGAATCAGTCATGCGTGGGGACACAAAAACAGACCCCAATGTGTTTAAAGTTCTCAACAGGCAGTCTGTAGTGCAGGAGGCTTTACCTCTAAAAGGCTCTGGCAATCCCCAAGTTCAGGCTCCGTTGCTGGGCAGAGTTGTGAGGGGAGAGGGCTGCTTCAGGGTCTCTTAAAGGCTCTGGCAATTCCCAAATTCAGGCTCCGCTGCTGGGCAGATTTGTGAGGGGAGAGGGCTGCTTCAGGGTTTCTTAAAGGCTCTGGCACTTCCCAAGTTCAGGCTCCGCTGCTGGGCTGAGTTGTGAGGGGAGAGGGCTGCTTCATGGCCTATAAAGGAAGGGAAACAAAGGAATTACTTTAGTATGCAGCAGGCTAGTTTAGGACTCTATCATGCATGCGCCCAACTGTTGGGACTGAGTCGGGATACAGATGGCTGCTGCACATGTTTAAGATGGCGGACACACACGCTACAGATTCTATACAATCCTGCAGAAGGTAAGCACTCTAAATACAATATTTAACAGCTTCTAAAATACAGGATAAGAGTGCTAGATGATCTGTAGAGACAGTCAGCAAAGTAGCCCATAAAGAAACAGAATTAAACCCCACATCCCCTTGCAGAAAAGTCCAGAAATCCAGTTCCAAAACAATCAGTCACTGTGTGGGGACAGAAAAACAGACCCCAATGCATTTAAAGTTCTCAACAGGCAGGCTGTAGTGCAGGAGGCTTTACTTCTTAAAGGCTCTGGCAATCTCCAAGTTCAGGCTCCACTGCTGGGCAGAGTTGAGAGGGAAGCAGACTGCTTCAGGGTCTTGTAAAGGCTCCAGCAATTTTCAAGTTCAGGCTCCGTTGCTGGGCAGAGTCGTGAGGGGAGAGGGCTGCTTCAGGGCCTCTTAAAGGCTCTGGCAATCCCCAAGTTCAGGCTCCACTGCTGGGCAGAGTAGGGAGGGGAGAGCGCTGCTTAAGGGCCTCTTAAAGGCTCTGGCAATCCCCAAGTTCAGGCTACGCTGCTGGGCAGAGTTGTTAGGGGAGAGGGCTGCTTCAAGGCCTCTTAAACGCTCTGGCAATCCCCAAGTTCAGGCTCCACTGCTGGGCAGAGTTGTGAGGGGAGAGTGCTGTTTAAGGGCCTCTTAAACGCTCTGGAAATCCCCAAGTTCAGGCTCCGCTGCTGGGCAGAGTTGCGAGGGGATAGGGCTTCTTAAGGGCCTCTTAAATGCTCTCGAAATCCCCAAGTTCAGGCTCCGCTGCTGGGCAGAGTTGTGAGAGGAGAGGGCTGTTTCAGGGCCTCTTAAAGGCTCTGGCAATCCCCAAGTCCAGGCTCCACTGCTGGGCAGAGCTGTGAGGGGAGAAAGCTGCTTCAGGGCCTCTTAAACACTTTGGGAATCCCCAAGTTCAGGCTCTGCTGCTGGGCAGAGTTGTGATGGGAGAGGGCTGCTTCAGGGCCTTGTAAAGGCTCTGACAATCCCCAAGTTCTGGCTCTGCTGCTGGGCAGAGTTGTGAGGGGAGAGGGCTGCTTCAGGGCCTGTTAAAGACTCTGACAATCCCCAAGTTCAAGCTCCACTGCTGGGCAGAGTTGTAAGGGGAGAGGGCTGCTTCAGGGCCTCTTAAAGGCTCTGGCAATCCCCAAGTTCAGGCTCTGCTGGGCAGAGTTGTGAGGGGAGAGGGCTGCTTCAGGGCCTATAAAGGGAAGGGAAACAAAGAAATGTAATTAGTATGCAGTGGGCTAGTTCGGGACCCTACTGCGCATGCACCAACTGTTGGGACTGAGTCAGGATACAGATGGCTACTGCGCATGTGCAAGATGGTGGACACACACGTTACAGATTCTATACAATCCTACGGAAGGCAAGTACTCTAAATACAATATTTAACAGCTTCTAAAACACAGGATAATAGTGCTAGATGATCTGTAGAGACAGTCAGCAAACTAGCCCTTAAAATAACACAATTAAACCCCAAATCCCAGTGCAGAAAAGTCATGAAATACAGTTCCACAAACAATCAGTCACTGTCTGGGGACAGAAAAAGAGACCCCAATGCATTTAAAGTTCTCAACAGGCAGGCTGTAGTGCAGGATGCTTTACTTCTTAAAGGCTGTGGTAATCCCCAAGTTCAGGTTCCGCTGCTGGGCAGAGTTGTGAGGGGAGAGGGCTGCTTCAGGGCCTATAAAGCGAAGGGAAACAAAGGAATGTAATTAGTATGCAGCGGGCTAGTTCAGGGCCCTAGTGCGCATGCGCCAACTGATGGGACTGTTTCGGGATTCAGATGGGTACTGCGAATGTGCAAGATGGCAGACACACATGCTACAGATTCTATAGAATTCTGCAGAAGATAAGCACTCTAAATACAATATTTAACAGCTTTTAAAACACAGGATAATAGTGCTAGAAGATCTGTAGAAACTGTCAGCAAACTAGCCCATAAAGTAACAGAATTAAACCCCAAATTCCCATGCAGAAAAGTCCAGAAATCCAGTTCCAAAAACAATCAGTCACTGTGTGGGGACAGAAAAACTGACCCCAAAGCATTTAAAGTTCTCAACAGACAGGCTGTAGTGCAGGAGGCTTTACCTCTTAAAGGTTCTGGCAATCCCCAAGTTCAGGAGCTGCTGCTAGGCAGAGTTGTGAGAAGAGAGGGCTGCTTCAGGCCTCTTACAGGCTCTGGCATTCTCAAGTTCAGGCCCGCTGCTGGGCAGAGTCGTGAGGGTAGAGGGCTGCCTCAGGGGCTCTTAAAGACTCTGGTAATCCCAAGTTCTGGCTCTGCAGCTGGGAAGAGATGTGAGGAGAGGCTGCTTCAGGGTCTCTTAAAGGCTCTGGCAATCCCCTGTTCAGGCTCCACTGCTGGGCAGAGTTGTGAGAGAGAGAGGCTGTTTCAGGGCCTGTTAAATGCTCTGGCAATCCTCAAGTTCAGGCTCCACTGCTGTTCAGAGTTGTGAGGTGAGAGGCTGCTTCATGGCCTCTTACAGGCTCTGGCAATCCCCAAGTTCAGGCTCTGCTGCTGGGCAGAGTTGTGAGGGGAGAGGGCTGCTTCAGGGCCTCTTAAAGATTCTGACAATCCTCAAGTTCAGGTTACGCTGTTGGGCAGAGTTGTGAGTGGAGAGGGCTGCTTCAGGGCCTCTTAAAGGCTCTTGCAATCCTCAAGTTCAGACTGCGCTGCTTGGCAGAGTTGTGAGGGGAGAGGGCTGCTTAAGGGCCTCTTAAATGCTCTGGCAATCACCAAGTTCAGGCTCCACTGCTGGGCGGAGTTGTGAGGGGAGAGGGCTGCTTCAGGGCCTCTTAAAGGCTCTGTCAATCCCCAAGTTCAGGCTCTGCTGCTGGGCAGAGTTGTGAGGGGAGAGGTCTGCTTCAGGGCCTATAAACGGAAGAGAAACAAAGGAATTACATTAGTATGCAGCGGGCTCGTTCAGGACCCTACTGCGCATGTGCCAACTGTTGGGACTGTGTCGGGATACAGATGGCTACTGCGCATGCACAAGATGGCGGACACACACGCTACAGATTCTATACAATCTTACAGAAGGTTAGCACTCTAAATACATCAGCTTCCAAAACTCAGGATAATAGTGCTAGATGATCTCTAGAGACAGTCAGCAAACTAGCCCTTAAAGTAACACAATTAAAGCCCAAATGCCCATGCAGAAATGTCCAGAAATCCACGCTAAAAAACAATCAGTCACAGTGGGGACAGAAAACAGACCCCTAATGTGTTTAAAGTTCTCAACAGGCAGGCTGTAGTGCAGGAGGCTTTTCCTCTTAAAGGTCCGCAATCCCCACATTCAGGCTCCGCTGCTGGGCAGAGTTGTGAGGGAGAGGGTGTTTCAGGGCCTCTTAAAGGCTCTGGCAATCCCCAAGTTCAGGCTCTGCTGCTGGCCAGAGTTGTGAGGGAGTTGGCTGCTTCAGGGCCTCTTAAAGGAAGGGAAAGAAAGGAATTACATTAGTATGCTGGGCTAGTTCAGGACCTGCGCATGTGCCATCTGTTGGGACTGAGTCGGATACAGATGGCTACTGCACATGTGCAAGATGGCGGACACATGCTACAGATTCTATACAATCCTACAACAGGGAGCACTCTAAATACAAGATTTAACAGCTTCTAATATACAGCATATTAGTGCTAGATGATCTGTAGAGACAGTCAACAAATTAGCCCTTAAAGTAACACAAATAAACCACAAGTCTCTGTGCAGAACTGCTCCAGAAATCCAGTTCCAAAACAATAAGTCACTGCGTGGGGACACAAAACTGACCCCAATGCATTTAAAGTTCTCAACAGGCAGGTTGTAGTGCAGGATGCTTTACTTTTAAAGGCTCTGGCAATCCCCAAGTTCAGGCTCGCTGCTGGGCTGAGTTGTGAGGGTGAGGCTCTTCAGGGCCTATAAAGTGAAGGAAAGAAAGGAATTACATTAGTATGCAGCGGGTAGTTCAGGACCCTACTGCGCATGCGCCCAACTGTTGGGACTGAGTCGGACACAGATGGCTACCGCGCATGCGCAAGATGGCAGACACACACGCTACAGATTCTATACAATCCTGCAGAAGGTAAGCACTCTAAATACATCAGCTTCTAAACACAGGATAATAGTGCTAGATGATCTGTAGAGACAGTCAACAAACTAGCCCTTAAAGTAACACAATTAACCCCAAATCCCCATGCAGAAAAGTCCAGAAATCCAGTTCCAAAAAGAATGAGTCACTGTGTGGGGACAGAAAAACAGATTCCAATGCGTTTAAAGTTCTCAACAGGCAGGCTGTAGTGCAGGAGGCTTTACCTCTTAAAGGCTCTGGCAATCCCCAAGTTCAGGCTCCGCTGCTGGGCAGAGTTGTGAGAGGAGAGGGCTGCTTCAGGGCCTCTTAAAGGCTCTGGCAATCCCCAAGTTCAGGATCCGCTGCTGGGCAAAGTTGTGAGGGAAGAGGGCTGCTTCAGGGCCTCTGAAAGGGAAGGGAAACAAAGGAATTACATTAGTATGCAGTGGGATAGTTTAGGACCCTACTGCGCAGCGCCAACTGTTGGGACTGAGTCAGGATACAGATGGCTACTGCGCATGCGCAAGATGGCTGACACACATGCTACAGATTCTATACAATCCTACAGAACGTAAGCACTCTAAATACAATATTTAACAGCTTCTAAAACACAGGATAATAGTGCTATATGATCTGTAGAGACAGTCAGCAAACTAGCCCTTAAAGTAACACAATTAAACCCCAAATCCCAGTTCCGAAAAGTCAAGAAATCCAGTTCCACAAACAATCAGTCACTGTGTGGGGACAGAAAAACAGACCCCAATGCATAAAAAGTTCTCAACAGGCAGGCTGTAGTGCAGGACGCTTTACTTCTTAAAGGTTCTGGTTATCCCGAAGTTCAGGTTCCGCTGCTGGGCAGAGTTGTAAGGGGAGAGGGCTGCTTCAGGGCCTATAAAGGGAAGGGAAACAAAGGAATTACATTAGCATGCAGCGGGCTAGTTCAGGAACCTACTGCGCATGCACCAACTGTCGGGACTAAGTCGGATATAGATGGCTACTCAAGCATACTCAAGATGCGGACAGACACGCTACAGATTCTATACAATCCTACAGAAGGTAAGCACTTAAATAAAATATTTAACAGCTTCTAAAGACAGGATATTGGTGCTAGATGATCTGTAGAGACAGTCAGCAAACTAGCCCATAAAGTAACAGAATTAAACCGAAACCTCTGCAGAAAAGTCCAAAATCCAGTTCCAAAACAATCAGTCACTGTGTGGGGAGAGAAACAGACCCCAATGTGTTTAAGGTTCTCAACAGGCAGTCTGTAGTGCAGGATACTTTACCTCTTAAAGACTCTGGCAATCCCCAAGTTCAGGCTTCACTGCTGGGCAGAGTTGTGAGGGGAGAGGGCTGCTTCAGGGCCTCTTAAAGGCCCTGGCAATCCCCAAGTTCAGGCTCTGCTGCTGTTCAGAGTTGTGAGGGGAGAGGGCTGCTTCAGGGCCTCATAAATGCTCTGAAAGTCCGCAAGTTCAGGCTCCATGGCTTAGCAGATTTGTGAGGGGAGAGGGCTGGTTCAGGGCCTCTTAAAGGCTCTGGCAGTCCCCAAGTTCAGGCTCCACTGCTGGGCAGAGTCGTGAGGGGAGAGGGCTGCTTCAGGGCCTATTAAAGGCTCTGGCAACCCCCAAGTTCAGGCCCGCCACTGGGCAGAGTTGTGAGGGGAGAGGGCCGCTTCTGCTCCATAAAAGTAAGGGAAACAAAGGAATTACATTAGTATGCAGCAGGCTAGTTCAGGACCCACTACTAGATGCGCCAACTGTTTGAATGAGTCAGGATACAGATAGCTACTGCATGTGCAAGATGGCGGACACACACGCCATAGATTGTATGCAATCCTACAGAAGGTAAGCACTCTAAATACATCAGCTTCTGAAACACAGCATAATAGTGCTAGATGATCTGTAGAGACAGTCTGCAAACTAGCCCTTAAAGTAACACAATTAAACCTCAAATCCCCGTGCAGAAAAGTCCAGAAATCCAGTTCCAAAAACAATCCGTCACTGTGTGGGGACAGAAAATCAGACCCCAATGCGTTTAAAGTTCTCAACAGGCAGGCTGAAGTGCAGGAGGCTTTACCTCTTAAAGGCTCTGGCAATCCTCAAGTTCAGGCTCCATTGCTGGGCAGAGTTGTGAGGGGAGAGGGCTGCTTCAGGGCCTCTTAAAGGGAAGGGAAACAAAGGAATTACATTAGTATGCAGTAGGATAGTTTAGGAACCTACTGCGCATGCGCCAACTGTTGGGACTGAGTCGGGATACAGATGGCTACTGCGCATTCACAAGATGGCGGACACACACGCTATAGATTCTATAGAATCCTACAGATGGTAAGCACTCTAAATACAATATTTAACAGCTTCTAAAACACAGGATAATAGTGCTAGATGATCTGTAGAGACAGTCAGCAAACTAGCCCTTAAAGTAAAACAATTAAACCCCAAATCCCAGTGCAGAAAAGTCAAGAAATCCAGTTCCAGAAACAATCAGTCACTGTGTGGGGAAAGAAAAACAGACCCCAATGCGTTTAAATTTCTCAATAGACAAGCTGTAGTGCAGGATACTTTACTTCTTAAAGGCTCTGGCAATCCCCATGTTCAGGCTCCGCTGCTGGGCAGAGTTGTGCAGGGAGAGGGCTGCTTCAGGGCCTATACAGGGAAGGGAAACAAAGGAATTACATTAGTATGCAGCGGGATAGTTCTGGACCCTACTGCGCATGCGCCAACTTTTGGGACTTAGTCGGGATACAGATGGCTACTGTGCATGCGCAAGACGGCAGACACACATGCTACAGATTCTATCCAATCCTACAGAAGGTAAGCACTCTAAATACAATATTTAACAGTTCTAAAACACAGGATAATGGAGCTAGATGATCTGTAGATAGACTCAGCAAACTAGCCCATAAAGAAATTGAATTAAACCCCAAATCCTGTGCAGAAAAGTCAAGAAATCCAGTTCCAAAACAATCAGTCACTGTGTGGGGACGGAAAATCAGACCCCAATGTGTTTAAAGTTCTCAACAGGCTGGCTGTAGTGCAGGAGGCTTTACCTCTAAAGGCTCTGGTAATCCCCAAGTTCAGGCCCGCTGCTGGGCAGAGTTGTGAGGGAGAGGCTGCTTCAGGGCCTCTTAATGGCTCTGACAATCCCCAAGTTCAGGCTGTGCTGCTGGGCAGAGTTGTGAGGGAGAGGGCTGCTCAGAGCCTCTTAAAGGCTCTTGCAATCCCCGTTCAGGCTCCGCTGCTGGGCAGAGTTGTGAGGAGAGGGCTGCTTCAGGGCCTCTTAATGGCTCTGGCAATCCCCAAGTTCAGGCTCCGCTGCTGGGCAGAGTTGTGAGGGAGAGGGCTGCTTCAGGGCCCTAAAGGCTCTGGCAATCCTGAAGTTCAGGCCCGCTGCTGGGAAGAGTTGTGCGGGAGAGGGCTGCTTCAGGCCCTTAAAGGCTCTGACAATCCCCAAGTTCAGGCTCCGCTGCAGGGCAGAGTTGTGAGGGGAGAGGGCTGCATCAGAGCCTCTTAAAGGCTCTGGCAATCCCCAAGTTCAGGGTCCACTGCTGGGCAGAGTTGTGAGGGGAGAGGGCTGCTTCAGCGCCTCTTAAAGGGAAGGGAAACAAAGGAATTACATTAGTATGCAGCGGGCTAGTTTAGGACCCTACTGCGCATGCGCCAACTGTTGGGACTGAGTAGGGATACAGTTGACTTCTGCACATGCGCAAGATGGCGGAAACACACACTATAGATTCTATGCAATCCTGCAGAAGATAAGCACTCTAAATACAATATTTAACATCTTCTAAAAGACAGGATAATAGTGCTAGATGATCTGTAGAGACAGTCAGCAACTTGCCCTTAAAGTAACACAATTAAACCCCAAATCCCAGTGCAGAAAAATCAAGAAATCCAGTTCCACAAACAATCAGTCACTGTCTGGGGACAGAAAAACAGACCCCAATGCATTTAAAGTTCTCAACATGCAGGCTGTAGTGCAGGGCGCTTTACTTATTAAAGGCTCTGGCAATCCTCAAGTTCGGGCGCCACTGTTGGGCTGAGTTTTGAGGGGAGAGGGCTGCTTCAGGGCCTCTTAAAGGGAAGGGAAACAAAGGAATTACATTAGTATGCAGTGGGCTAGTTTAGGACCATACTGCACATGCGCCAACTGTTGGGACTGAGTAGGGATACAGTTGGCTACTGCACATTCGCAAGATGGCAGACACACATGCTAGAGATTCTATACAATCCTACAGAAGGTAAGCACTCTAAATACAATATTTAACAGATTCTAAAACACAGGATAATAGTGCTAGATGATCTGTAGAGACAGTCATCAAACTAGCCCTTAAAGTAACACAATTAAACCCCAAATCCCATTGCAGAAAAGACAAGAAATCCAGTTCTACAATCAGTCACTGTCTGTGGACAGAAAAACAGACCCCAATACATTTAAAGTTCTCAACATGCAGGCTGTAGTGCAGGATGCCTTACTTCTTAAAGGCTCTGGCAATCCCCAAGTTCAGGCGCCACTGCTGGGCAGAGTTGTGTGGGGAGAGGGCTACTACAGGGCCTCTTAAAGGCTCTTGCAATCCTCAAGTTCAGGCTCCGCTGCTGGGCAGAGTTGTGAGGGGAGAGGGCTGCTTCTGGGCCTCTTAAAGGTTCTGGCAATCCCCAAGTTCAGGCTCCGCTGCTGGGCAGAGTTGTGAGGGGAGAGGGCTGCTTCAGGGCCTCTTAAAGGGAAGGGAAACAAAGGAATTACTTTAGTATGCAGTGGGCTAGTTTAGGACCGTACTGCACATGCGCCAACTGTTGGGACTGAGTAGGGATACAGTTGGCTACTGCACATTCGCAAGATGGCGGACACACACGCTAGAGATTCTATACAATCCTACAGAAGGTAAGCACTCTAAATACAATATTTAACAGATTCTAAAACACAGGATAATAGTGCTAGATGATCTGTAGAGACAGTCAGCAAACTAGCCCTTAAAGTAACACAATTAAACCCCAAATCCCTTTGCAGAAAAGACAAGAAATCCAGTTCCACAAACAATCAGTCACTGTCTGTGGACAGAAAAACAGACCCCAATACATTTAAAGTTCTCAACATGCAGGCTGTAGTGCAGAACGCTTTACTTCTTAAAGGCTCTGGCAATCCCCAAGTTCAGGCGCCACTGCTGGGCAGAGTTGTGTGGGGAGAGGGCTACTACAGTGCCTCTTAAAGGCTCTGGCAATCCTCAAGTTCAGGCTCCGCTGCTGGGCAGAGTTCTGAGGGGAGAGGACAGCTTCTGGGCCTCTTACAGGCTCTGGCAATCCCTAAGTATGGGCTCCGCTGCTGGGCAGAGTTGTGAGGGGAGAGGACTGCTTCAGGGCCTCGTAAAGGGTCTGGCAATTTCCAAGTTCAGGTTCCGCTGTTGGGCAGAGTTATGAGGGGAGATGGCGGATTCAGGGCTTATATAGGGAAGGGAAGGGAAACAAAGGAATTACATTAGTATGCAGCGGGCTGGTTCAGGACCCTACTGTGCATGCGCCAACATTTGGGACTGAATCGGGATACAGATGGCTACTGCGCATGCGCAAGATGGCGGACACACACGCTACAGATTCTATACAATCCTACAGAGGGTAAGCACTCTAAATACAGTATTTAACAGCTTCTAAAACACAGGATAATAGTGCTAGATGATCTGTAGAGACAGTCAGCAAACTAGCCCTTAAAGTAACACAATTAAACCCCAAATCCCAGTGCAGAAAAGACAGGAAATCCAGTTCCACAAACAATCAGTCACTGTCTGTGGACAGAAAAAAGACCCCAATGCATTTAAAGTTCTCAACATGCAGGCTGTAGTGCAGGACGCTTTACTTCTTAAAGGTTCTGGCAATCCCCAAGTTCAGGCGCCACTGCTGGGCAGAGTTGTGTGGGGAGAGGGCTACTTCAGGGCCTCTTAAAGGCTCTGGCAATCCTCAAGTTCAGGCTCCGCTGCTGGGCAGAGTTGTGCAGGGAGAGGGCTGCTTCAGGGCCTATACAGGGAAGGGAACAAAGGAATTACATTAGTATGCAGCGGGATAGTTCTGGACCCTACTGCGCATGCGCCAACTTTTGGGACTTAGTCGGGATACAGATGGCTACTGTGCATGCGCAAGACGGCAGACACACATGCTACAGATTCTATCCAATCCTACAGAAGGTAAGCACTCTAAATACAATATTTAACAGCTTCTAAAACACAGGATAATGGAGCTAGATGATCTGTAGATAGACTCAGCAAACTAGCCCATAAAGAAATTGAATTAAACCCCAAATCCCTGTGCAGAAAAGTCAAGAAATCCAGTTCCAAAAACAATCAGTCACTGTGTGGGGACGGAAAATCAGACCCCAATGTGTTTAAAGTTCTCAACAGGCTGGCTGTAGTGCAGGAGGCTTTACCTCTTAAAGGCTCTGGTAATCCCCAAGTTCAGGCTCCGTTGCTGGGCAGAGTTGTGAGGGGAGAGGGCTGCTTCAGGGCCTCTTAATGGCTCTGGCAATCCCCAAGTTCAGGCTCCGCTGCTGGGCAGAGTTGTGAGGGGAGAGGGCTGCTTCAGGGCCTCTTAAAGGCTCTCACAATCCCCAAGTTCAGGCTCCGCTGCTGGGCAGAGTTGTGAGGGGAGAGGGCTGCTTCAGGGCCTCTTAATGGCTCTGGCAATCCCCAAGTTCAGGCTCCGCTGCTGGGCAGAGTTGTGAGGGGAGAGGGCTGCTTCAGGGCCTCTTAAAGGCTCTGGCAATCCTGAAGTTCAGGCTCCGCTGCTGGGAAGAGTTGTGCGGGGAGAGGGCTGCTTCAGGGCCTCTTAAAGGCTCTGACAATCCCCAAGTTCAGGCTCCGCTGCAGGGCAGAGTTGTGAGGGGAGAGGGCTGCATCAGAGCCTCTTAAAGGCTCTGGCAATCCCCAAGTTCAGGGTCCACTGCTGGGCAGAGTTGTGAGGGGAGAGGGCTGCTTCAGCGCCTCTTAAAGGGAAGGGAAACAAAGGAATTACATTAGTATGCAGCGGGCTAGTTTAGGACCCTATTGCGCATGCGCCAACTGTTGGGACTGAGTAGGGATACAGTTGACTTCTGCACATGCTCAAGATGGCGGAAACACACACTATAGATTCTATGCAATCCTGCAGAAGATAAGCACTCTAAATACAATATTTAACATCTTCTAAAAGACAGGATAATAGTGCTAGATGATCTGTAGAGACAGTCAGCAACTTGCCCTTAAAGTAACACAATTAAACCCCAAATCCCAGTGCAGAAAAATCAAGAAATCCAGTTCCACAAACAATCAGTCACTGTCTGGGGACAGAAAAACAGACCCCAATGCATTTAAAGTTCTCAACATGCAGGCTGTAGTGCAGGGCGCTACTTATTAGAAGGCTCTGCAATCCTCAGTTCGCGCCACTGTTGGGCTGAGTTTTGAGGGAGAGGGCTGCTTCAGGGCCTCTTAAAGGGAAGGGAAACAAAGGAATTACATTAGTATGCAGGGGTTTAGACCATACTGCACATGCGCCAACTGTTGGGACTGAGAGGATACAGTTGGCTACTGCACATTGCAAGATGGCAGACACACATGCTAGAGATTCTATACAATCCTACAGAAGGTAAGCACTCTAAATACAATATTTAACAGATTCTAAAACACAGGATAATAGTGCTAGATGATCTGTAGAGACAGTCATCAAACTAGCCCTTAAAGTAACACAATTAAACCCCAAATCCCATTGCAGAAAAGACAAGAAATCCAGTTCTACAATCAGTCACTGTCTGTGGACAGAAAAACAGACCCCAATACATTTAAAGTTCTCAACATGCAGGCTGTAGTGCAGGATGCCTTACTTCTTAAAGGCTCTGGCAATCCCCAAGTTCAGGCGCCACTGCTGGGCAGAGTTGTGTGGGGAGAGGGCTACTACAGGGCCTCTTAAAGGCTCTTGCAATCCTCAAGTTCAGGCTCCGCTGCTGGGCAGAGTTGTGAGGGGAGAGGGCTGCTTCTGGGCCTCTTAAAGGTTCTGGCAATCCCCAAGTTCAGGCTCCGCTGCTGGGCAGAGTTGTGAGGGGAGAGGGCTGCTTCAGGCCTTAAAGGGAAGGGAAACAAAGAATTACTTTAGTATGCAGTGGGCTAGTTTTAGACCCAGACTGCACATGCGCTAACTGTTGGGACCGAGTAGGGATACAGTTGGCTACTGTACATCTGCAAGATGGCATGACACACACGCTAGAGATTCTATACAATCCTACAGAAGGTAAGCACTCTAAATACAATATTTAACAGATTCTAAAACACAGGATAATAGTGCTAGATGATCTGTAGAGACAGTCAGCAAACTAGCCCTTAAAGTAACACAATTAAACCCCAAACCCTTTGCAGAAAAGACAAGAAATCCAGTTCCACAAACAATCAGTCACTGTCTGTGGACAGAAAACAGACCCCAATACATTTAAAGTTCTCAACATGCAGGCTGTAGTGCAACGCTTTACTTTAAAGGCTCTGGCAATCCCCAAGTTCAGGCGCCACTGCTGGGCAGAGTTGTGGGGAGAGGGCTACTACAGTGCCTCTTAAAGGCTCTGGCAATCCTCAAGTTCAGGCTCCGCTGCTGGGCAGAGTTCTGAGGGAGAGGACAGCTCTGGGCCTCTACAGGCTCTGGCAATCCCTAAGTATGGCTCCTGCTGGGCAGAGTTGTGAGGGAGAGGACTGCTTAGGCCTCGTAAAGGGTCTGGCAATTTCCAAGTTCAGGTTCCGCTGTTGGGCAGAGTTATGAGGGAGATGGATTCAGGGCTTTATAGGGAAGGAAGGAAACAAGGAATTACATTAGTATGCAGCGGGCTGGTTCAGGACCCTACTGTGCATGCGCCAACATTTGGGACTGAATCGGATACAGATGGCTACTCGCAGATGCGCAAGATGGCGGACACACACCACAGATTCTATACAATCCTACAGAGGGTAAGCACTCTAAATACAGTATTTAACAGCTTCTAAAACACAGGATAATAGTGCTAGATGATCTGTAGAGACAGTCAGCAAACTAGCCCTTAAAGTAACACAATTAAACCCCAAATCCCAGTGCAGAAAAGACAGGAAATCCAGTTCCACAAACAATCAGTCACTGTTCAGGACAGAAAGACCCCAATGCATTTAAAGTTCTCAACATGCAGGCTGTAGTGCAGGACGCTTACTTTAAAGGTTCTGGCAATCCCTAGTTCAGGCGCCACTGCTGGGCAGAGTTGTGGGAGAGGGCTACCAGGGCCTCTTAAAGGCTCTGGCAATCCTCAAGTTCAGGCTCCACTGCTGGGCAGAGTTGTGAGGGAGAGGCAGCTTCTGGGCCTCTAACAGGCTCTGGCAATCCCCAAGTATAGGCTCCGATGCTGGGCAGAGTTGTGAGGGGAGAGGACTGCTTCAGGGCCTCGTAAAGGGTCTGGCAATTTCCAAGTTCAGGCTCCGCTGCTGGGCAGAGTCATGAGGGGAGAGGGTGGTTTCAGGGCTTATATAGGGAAGGGAAACAAAGGAATTACATTAGTATGCAGCGGGCTGGTTCAGGACCCTACTGCGCATGCGCCAACATTTGGGACTGAGTCGGGATACAGATGGCTACTGCACTTGTGCAAGATGGCGGACACACACGCTACAGATTCTATACAATCCTACAGAAGGTAAGCACTGTAAATACAGTATTTAACAGCTTCTAAAACAGGATAATAGTGCTAGATGATCTGTAGAGACAGTCAGCAAACTAGCCCATAAAGAAACTGAATTAAACCCCAAATCCCCATTAAGAAAAGTCCAGAAATCCAGTTCCAAAAACAATCAGTCACTGTGTGGGGACAGAAAATCAGACCCCAATGCGTTTAAAGTTCTCAACAGGCAGGCTGTAGTGCAGGAGGCTTTACCTCTTAAAGGCTCTGGCAATCCTCTAGTTCAGGCTCCACTGCTGGGCAGAGTTGTGAGGGGAGAGGGCTGCATCAGGGCCTATAAAGGGAAGGGAAACAAAGGAATAACATTAGTATGCAGCGGGCTAGTTGAAGACCTACTGCGCATGCGCCAACTGTTGGGACTGAGTCGGGATACAGATGGCTGCTGCGTATGCGCAAGATGTCGGACACACATGCTACAGATTCTATACAATCCTAAAGAAGGTAAGCTCTCTAAATACAATATTTAACAGCTTCTGAAATACAGCATAATTGTGCTAGATGATCTGCAGAGACAGTCAGCAAACTAGCTTTTAAAGTAACACTATTAAACCCAAACCTGCAGCAGAATAGTCCAGAAATCCAGTTCCAAAAACAATCAGTCACTGTATGGGGACACAAAACAGACCTCGCTGTAAGTAAGTTTTCAACAGGCAGGCTGTAGTGCAGGAGGCTTTACCTCTTAAAAGCTCTGGCAATCCACAAGTTCAGGCTCCGCTGCACAGAGTTGCCAGGAGAGGCTGCTCAGGCCTATAAATTGAAGGAAACAAAGGAATTCCATTAGCATGCAGTGGCTAGTTCAAGACCCTACTGCACATGCCAAGGTTGGGACTGAATCGGATACAGATGGCTTACCAAGCATGTGCAAGATGGCGGACAGACACGCTACAGATTCTATACAATCCTACAGAAGGTAAGCACTCTAAATATAATATTTAACACTTCTAAACACAGGATAATAGTGCTAGATGGTCTGTAGAGACAGTCAGCAAACCAGCTCCATAAAGTAGCAGAATTAAACCCCAAATCCCTGTGCAGAAACGTCCAGAAATCCAGTTCCAAAAACAATCAGTCACTGTGTGGGGACAGAAAAACAGACCCCAATGCATTTAAAGTTCTCAACAGGCAGGCTGTAGTGCAGGAGGCTTTACTTCTTAAAGGCTCTGGCAATCCCCAAGTTCAGGCTCCGCTGCTGGGCAGAGTTGTGAGGAGAGAGGGCTGCTTCAGGGCCTCTTAAAGGCTCTGGCAATCCCGAAGTTCAGGCTCCGCTGCTGGGCAGAGTTGTTGTGAGGAGAGGGCTGCTTCAGGGGCCTCTTAAAGGGCTCCTGACAATCCCCAAGTTCAGGGCTCCGCTGCAGGGCAGAGTAGTGAGGGGAGGGCTGCATCAGAGCCTCTTAAAGGCTCTGGCAATCTCAATACAGGCTCCGCTGCTGGGCAGAGTTGTGGGGGGAGTGCTACTTGAGGGCCTCTTAAAGGCTCTGGCAAAACCTAATTTCAGACATCGCTGCTGGGCAGAGGCGTGAGGGGAGAGGGCTGCTTCAGGGCCTCTTAAAGGCTCTGGCAATCCCCAAGTTCAGGCTCAGCTGCTGGGCAGAGTTGTGAGAGGAGAGGGCTGCTTCAGGGCCTGTTAAAGGCTCTGGCAATCCCCAAGTTCAGGATCCGCTGCTGTGCAAGGTTTTGAGGGAAGAGGGCTCGTTTAGGGCCTCTTAAAGGGAAGGGAAACAAAGGAATTACATTAGTATGCTGTGGGATAGTTTAGGACCCTACTGCTCATGCGCCATCTGTTGGGACTGAGTCGGGATACAGATGGCTATCATGATGCATGCAAGATGGCTGACACACATGCTATAGATTCTATATAATCCTACAGAACGTTAGCACTCTAAATACAATATTTAACAGCTTCTAAACACAGGATAATAGTGCTATATGATCTGTAGAGACAGTCAGCACACTAGCCCTTAAAGAACACAATTAAATCCCAAATCCCGTGCCGAAAAGTCAAGAAATCAGTTCCACAAACAATCAGTCACTGTGGGGACAGAAAAACAGATCCCAATGCGTTTAGGTTCTCAACATGCAGGCTGTAGTGCAGGACGCTTTACTTAAAGGCTCTGGTTATCCCAAAGTTCAGGTTCCACTGTCGGGGCAGAGTTGTAAGGAGAGGGCTGCTTAGGGCCATAAAGGGAAGGGAAACAAAGCAATTACATTAGAATGCAGTGGGCTCGCTCAGGACCCTACTGCGCGATGTGCCAACTGTTGGTCTGAGTCGGTATAAATGGCTACTGCTCATAGCTAAGATGGCTGGACAGACACGCCACAGACTTCTATACAATCCTACAGAAGATAAGCACCTAAATACAATATTTAAAGCTTCTAAATCACAGGATATTGTTGCTAGATAATCTGTAGAGACAGTCAGCAAACTAGCCTATAAAGTAACAGAATTAAACCCGAAATCCCGTGCAGAAAAGTCCAAAATCCAGCTCCAAAAACAATCAGTCACTGTGTGGGGACAGAAAACAGACCCCAATGCGTTAAAGTTCTCAACAGGCAGGCTGTAGTGCAGGAGACTTTACTCTTAAAGACTCTGGCAATCCCCAAGTTCAGGCTTCGTGCTGGGCAGAGTTGTGAGGAGAGGGCTACCAGGGCCTCTTAAAGGCCCTGGGCATCCCCAAGTTCAGGCTCTGCTGCTGGACAGAGTTGTGAGTGGAGAGGGCAGGCTCAGAGCCTCGTAATGCTCTGATAGTCCGCAAGTTCAGGCCCATGGCTTGGCAGGTTTGTGAGGGAGGGCTGCTCAGGGCCTCTTAAAGGCTCTGGCAATCCCCACGCTCAGTGTCCACTGCTGGGCAGAGTTGTGAGGGAGAGGCTGCTTCACGGCCCTTAAAGGCTCCGGCAACCCCCAAGTTTACGCCCGCTACTGGGAAGAGTTGAGAGGAGAGGGCTGCTTCTTGCCCTAAGAGGAAGGGAAAGAAAGGAATTACATCAGTATGCAGCGGAGAGTTCAGGACCCTACTGCGCATGCGCCAACTGTTTGGAATGAGTCAGGATATTGATGGCTACTGCGCATGTGTGCAAGATATGGACACACGCCACAGATTGTATGCAACCTACAGAAGGTAAGCACTCTAAATACATCAGCTTCTGAACATAGGATAATAGTGCTAGATGATCTGTAGAGACAGTCAGGAAACTAGCCTCTTAAAGTAACACAATTAAACTCAAATCCCCATGCAGAAAAGTCCAGAAATCCAGTTCCAAAACAATCAGTCAGTGTGTGGGGACACAAAAACAGACCCTGACGTGTTTAAAGTTCTCAACAGGCAGGCTGTGGTGCGGAGGCTTTACCTCTTAAAGGCTCGGCACATACACAAGTTCAGGCTCCGGGCTGCTGGGCAGAGCTGCCAGGAGAGGGTCTAGCCTAGGCCTATAAAGGAAGGGAAACAAAGGAATTACATTAGCATGCAGCGGGCTAGTTCAAGACCTCCATCGCCTATGCGCCAACTGTTGGGACTGAGTCGGATACAGATGGCTACTGCGCATGTGCAACATGGTGGGCACACACGCTACAGATTCTATACAATCCTATAGAAGGTAAGCACTCTAAATATAATATTTAACAGCTTCTGAAACACAGGATAATAGTGCTAGATGATCTGTAGAGACAGTCAGCAAACTAGCCCTTAAAATAACACAATTAAACCCCAAATCCCAGTGCAGAAAAGTCATGAAATACAGTTCCACAAACAATCAGTCACTGTCTGGGACAGAAAAGAGACCCCAATGCATTTAAAGTTCTCAACAGGCAGGCTGTAGTGCAGGATGCTTTACTCTTAAAGGCTGTGGTAATCCCCAAGTTCAGGTTCCCTGCTGGGCAGAGTTGTGAGGAGAGGGCTGCTTCAGGGCCTATAAGCGAAGGGAAACAAAGGAATGTAATTAGTATGCAGCGGGCTAGTTCAGGGCCCTAGTGCGCATGCGCCAACTGATGGGACTGTTTCGGGATTCAGATGGGTACTGCGCATGTGCAAGATGGCAGACACACATGCTACAGATTCTATAGAATTCTGCAGAAGATAAGCACTCTAAATACAATATTTAACAGCTTTTAAAACACAGGATAATAGTGCTAGAAGATCTGTAGAAACTGTCAGCAAACTAGCCCATAAAGTAACAGAATTAAACCCCAAATTCCCATGCAGAAAAGTCCAGAAATCCAGTTCCAAAAACAATCAGTCACTGTGTGGGGACAGAAAAACTGACCCCAAAGCATTTAAAGTTCTCAACAGACAGGCTGTAGTGCAGGAGGCTTTACCTCTTAAAGGTTCTGGCAATCCCCAAGTTCAGGAGCTGCTGCTAGGCAGAGTTGTGAGAAGAGAGGGCTGCTTCAGGGCCTCTTACAGGCTCTGGCATTCTCAAGTTCAGGCTCCCGCTGCTGGGCAGAGTCGGAGGGCAGAGGGCTGCCTCAGGGGCTCTTAAAGACTCTGGTAATCCCAAGTTCTGGCTCTGCAGCTGGGAAGAGATGTGAGGGGAGAGGGCTGCTTCAGGGTCTCTTAAAGGCTCTGGCAATCCCCAAGTTCAGGCTCCACTGCTGGGCAGAGTTGTGAGAGGAGAGGGCTGTTTCAGGGCCTGTTAAATGCTCTGGCAATCCTCAAGTTCAGGCTCCACTGCTGTTCAGAGTTGTGAGGTGAGAGGGCTGCTTCATGGCCTCTTACAGGCTCTGGCAATCCCCAAGTTCAGGCTCTGCTGCTGGGCAGAGTTGTGAGGGGAGAGGGCTGCTTCAGGGCCTCTTAAAGATTCTGACAATCCTCAAGTTCAGGTTGCGCTGTTGGGCAGAGTTGTGAGTGGAGAGGGCTGCTTCAGGGCCTCTTAAAGGCTCTTGCAATCCTCAAGTTCAGACTGCGCTGCTTGGCAGAGTTGTGAGGGGAGAGGGCTGCTTAAGGGCCTCTTAAATGCTCTGGCAATCACCAAGTTCAGGCTCCACTGCTGGGCGGAGTTGTGAGGGGAGAGGGCTGCTTCAGGGCCTCTTAAAGGCTCTGTCAATCCCCAGTTCAGGCTCTGCTGCTGGGCAGAGTTGTGAGGGAGAGGTCTGCTTCAGGGCCTATAAACGGAAGAGAAACAAAGGAATTACATTAGTATGCAGCGGGCTCGTTCAGGACCCTGACTGCGCATGTGCCAACTGTTGGGACTGTGTCGGGATACAGATGGCTACTGCGCATGCACAAGATGGCGGACACACACGCTACAGATTCTATACAATCTTACAGAAGGTTAGCACTCTAAATACATCAGCTTCCAAAACTCAGGATAATAGTGCTAGATGATCTCTAGAGACAGTCAGCAACTAGCCTTAAAGTAACACAATTAAAGCCCAAATGCCCATGCAGAAATGTCCAGAAATCACGTCAAAAACAATCAGTCACAGTGTGGGGACAGAAAAACAGACCCCAATGTGTTTAAAGTTCTCAACAGGCAGGCTGTAGTGCAGGAGGCTTTTCCTCTTAAAGGCTCCGGCAATCCCCACATTCAGGCTCCGCTGCTGGGCAGAGTTGTGAGGGGAGAGGGCTGTTTCAGGGCCTCTTAAAGGCTCTGGCAATCCCCAAGTTCAGGCTCTGCTGCTGGCCAGAGTTGTGAGGGGAGTTGGCTGCTTCAGGGCCTCTTAAAGGGAAGGGAAAGAAAGGAATTACATTAGTATGCTGCGGGCTAGTTCAGGACCTACTGCGCATGTGCCATCTGTTGGGACTGAGTCGGATACGATGGCTACTGCACATGTGCAAGATGGCGGACACACATGCTACAGATTCTATACAATCCTACAAGAGGGTCATCTAAATACAAGATTTAACAGCTTCTAATATACAGCATAATAGTGCTAGATGATCTGTAGAGACAGTCAACAAATTAGCCCTTAAAGTAACACAAATAAACCACAAGTCCCTGTGCAGAACTGTCCAGAAATCCAGTTCCAAAAACAATAAGTCACTGCGTGGGGACACAAAAACTGACCCCAATGCATTTAAAGTTCTCAACAGGCAGGTTGTAGTGCAGGATGCTTTACTTTTTAAAGGCTCTGGCAATCCCCAAGTTCAGGCTCCGCTGCTGGGCTGAGTTGTGAGGGGTGAGGGCTGCTTCAGGGCCTATAAAGTGAAGGGAAAGAAAGGAATTACATTAGTATGCAGCGGGCTAGTTCAGGACCCTACTGCGCATGCGCCAACTGTTGGGACTGAGTCGGGATACAGATGGCTACTGCGCATGCGCAAGATGGCAGACACACACGCTACAGATTCTATACAATCCTGCAGAAGGTAAGCACTCTAAATACATCAGCTTCAAAACACAGGATAATAGTGCTAGATGATCTGTAGAGACAGTCAACAAACTAGCTCTAAAGTAACACAATTAACCCCAAATCCCCATGCAGAAAAGTCCAGAAATCAGTTCCAAAAAGAATGAGTCACTGTGTGGGACAGAAAACAGATTCAATGGTTTAAAGTTCTCAACAGGCAGGCTGTAGTGCAGGAGGCTTTACCTCTTAAAGGCTCTGGCAATCCCCAAGTTCAGGCTCCGCTGCTGGGCAGAGTTGTGAGAGGAGAGGGCTGCTTCAGGGCCTCTTAAAGGCTCTGGCAATCCCCAAGTTCAGGATCCGCTGCTGGGCAGAGTTGTGAGGGGAGAGGGCTGCTTCAGGGCCTCTGAAAGGGAAGGAAACAAGGAATTACATTAGTATGCAGTGGGAAGTTTAGGACCCTACTGTCGCGCCAACTGTTGGGACTGAGTCAGGATACAGATGGCTACTGCATGATGTGCAAGATAGCTGACACACATGCTACAGATTCTATACAATCCTACAGAACGTAAGCACTCTAAATACAATATTTAACAGCTTCTAAAACACAGGATAATAGTGCTATATGATCTGTAGACAGTCAGCAAACTAGCCCTTAAGTAACACAATTAAACCCCAAATCCCAGTTCGAAAAGTCAAGAAATCCAGTTCCACAAACAATCAGTCACTGTGTGGGGACAGAAAAACAGACCCCAATGCATTAAAAGTTCTCAACAGGCAGGCTGTAGTGCAGGACGCTTTACTTCTTAAAGGTTCTGGTTATCCCGAAGTTCAGGTTCCGCTGCTGGGCAGAGTTGTAAGGGGAGAGGGCTGCTTCAGGGCCTATAAAGGGAAGGGAAACAAAGGAATTACATTAGCATGCAGCGGGCTAGTTCAGGAACCTACTGCGCATGCACCAACTGTCGGGACTAAGTCGGGATATAGATGGCTACTGCGCATACTCAAGATGGCGGACAGACACGCTACAGATTCTATACAATCCTACAGAAGGTAAGCACTCTAAATAAAATATTTAACAGCTTCTAAAGCACAGGATATTGGTGCTAGATGATCTGTAGAGACAGTCAGCAAACTAGCCCATAAAGTAACAGAATTAAACCCGAAATCCCCGTGCAGAAAAGTCCAAAAATCCAGTTCCAAAAACAATCAGTCACTGTGTGGGGAGAGAAAAACAGACCCCAATGTGTTTAAGGTTCTCAACAGGCAGTCTGTAGTGCAGGATACTTTACCTCTTAAAGACTCTGGCAATCCCCAAGTTCAGGCTTCACTGCTGGGCAGAGTTGTGAGGGGAGAGGGCTGCTTCAGGGCCTCTTAAAGGCCCTGGCAATCCCAAGTTCAGGCTCTGCTGCTGTTCAGAGTTGTGAGGGAGGGCTGCTTCAGGGCCTCATAAATGCTCTGAAAGTCCATGCAGTTCAGGCTCCATGGCTTAGCAGATTTGTGAGGGGAGAGGGCTGGTTCAGGGCCTCTTAAAGGCTCTGGCAGTCCCCAAGTTCAGGCTCCACTGCTGGGCAGAGTCGTGAGGGGAGAGGGCTGCTTCAGGGCCTATTAAAGGCTCTGGCAACCCCCAAGTTCAGGCTCCGCTACTGGGCAGAGTTGTGAGGGGAGAGGGCTGCTTCTGCGCCCATAAAAGTAAGGGAAACAAAGGAATTACATTAGTATGCAGCAGGCTAGTTCAGGACCCTACTGCGCATGCGCCAACTGTTTGGAATGAGTCAGGATACAGATAGCTACTGCGCATGTGCAAGATGGCGGACACACACGCTACAGATTGTATGCAATCCTACAGAAGGTAAGCACTCTAAATACATCAGCTTCTGAAACACAGCATAATAGTGCTAGATGATCTGTAGAGACAGTCTGCAAACTAGCCCTTAAAGTAACACAATTAAACCTCAAATCCCCGTGCAGAAAAGTCCAGAAATCCAGTTCCAAAAACAATCCGTCACTGTGTGGGGACAGAAAATCAGACCCCAATGCGTTTAAAGTTCTCAACAGGCAGGCTGAAGTGCAGGAGGCTTTACCTCTTAAAGGCTCTGGCAATCCTCAAGTTCAGGCTCCATTGCTGGGCAGAGTTGTGAGGGGAGAGGGCTGCTTCAGGGCCTCTTAAAGGGAAGGGAAACAAAGGAATTACATTAGTATGCAGTAGGATAGTTTAGGAACCTACTGCGCATGCGCCAACTGTTGGGACTGAGTCGGGATACAGATGGCTACTGCGCATTCACAAGATGGCGGACACACACGCTATAGATTCTATAGAATCCTACAGATGGTAAGCACTTAAATACAATATTTAACAGCTTCTAAACACAGGATAATAGTGCTAGATGATCTGTAGAGACAGTCAGCAAACTAGCCCTTAAAGTAAAACAATTAAACCCCAAATCCCAGTGCAGAAAAGTCAAAAGAAATCCAGTTCCAGAAACAATCAGTCACTGTGTGGGAAGAAAAACAGACTCCAATGCGTTTAGAATTTCTCAATAGACAAGCTGTAGTGCAGGATACTTTACTCTTAAAGGCTCTGGCAATCCCCATGTTCAGGCTCCCTGCTGGGCAGAGTTGTGCAGGGAGAGGGCTGCTTCAGGCCTATACAGGGAAGGAAACAAAGGAATTACATTAGTATGCAGCGGGATAGTTCTGGACCCTACTGCTGCATGCGCCCAACTTTTGGGACTTAGTCGGATACAGATGGCTACTGTGCATGCGCAAGGACGGCAGACACATGCTACAGATTCTATCCAATCCTCAAGAAGGTAAGCACTCTAAATACAATATTTAACAGCTTCTAAACACAGGATAATGGAGCTAGATGATCTGTAGATAGACTCAGCAAACTAGCCCATAAAGAAATTGAATTAAACCCCAAATCCCTGTGCAGAAAAGTCAAAATCCAGTTCAAAAACAATCAGTCACTGTGTGGGGGACGGAAAATCAGACCCCAATGTGTTTAAAGTTCTCAACAGGCTGGCTGTAGTGCAGGAGGCTTTTACCTCTAAAGGCTCTGGTAATCCCCAAGTTCAGGCCCGTTGCTGGGCAGAGTTGTGAGGGAGAGGGCTGCTTCAGGGCCTCTTAATGGCTCTGACAATCCCAAGTTCAGGCTGTGCTGCTGGGCAGAGTTGTGAGGAGAGGGCTGCTTAGAGCCTCTTAAAGGCTCTTGCAATCCCCAAGTTCAGGCTCCGCTGCTGGGCAGAGTTGTGAGGGGAGAGGGCTGCTTCAGGGCCTCTTAATGGCTCTGGCAATCCCCAAGTTCAGGCTCCGCTGCTGGGCAGAGTTGTGAGGGGAGAGGGCTGCTTCAGGGCCTCTTAAAGGCTCTGGCAATCCTGAAGTTCAGGCTCCGCTGCTGGGAAGAGTTGTGCGGGGAGAGGGCTGCTTCAGGGCCTCTTAAAGGCTCTGACAATCCCCAAGTTCAGGCTCCGCCTGCAGGGCAGAGTTGTGAGGAGAGGGCTGCATCAGAGCCCTTAAAGGCCTCTGGCAATCCCCAAGTTCAGGGTCCACTGCTGGGCAGAGTTGTGAGGGAGAGGGCTGCTTGCAGCTTTTAAAGGGAAGGGAAACAAAGGAATTACATTAGTATGCAGCGGGCTAGTTTAGGACCCTACTCACATGCCCAACTGTTGGGACCGAGTAGGGATACAGTTGACTTCTGCACATGCAAGATGGCGGAACACACATTATAGATTCTATGCAATCCTGCAGAAGATAAGCACTCTAAATACAATATTTAACATCTTCTAAAAGACAGGATAATAGTGCTAGATGATCTGTAGAGACAGTCAGCAACTTGCCTTAAAGTAACACAATTAAACCCCAAATCCCAGTGCAGAAAAATCAAGAAATCAGTTCCACAAACAATCAGTCACTGTCTGGGGACAGAAAAACAGACCCCAATGCATTTAAAGTTCTCAACATGCAGGCTGTGGTGCAGGGCGCTTACTTATTAAGGCTCTGGCAATCCACCTCAGTTCGAGCGCCACTGTTGGGCTGAGTTTTGAGGGAGGGCTTGCTCTAGGGCCTCTTAAAGGGAAGGAAACAAAGGAATTACATTAGTATGCAGTGGGCTGGTTTAGACCATACTGCACATGCGCCAACTGTTGGGACTGAGTAGGGATACAGTTGGCTACTGCACATCCGCAAGATGATGACACACATGCTAGAGATTCTATACAATCCTACAGAAGGTAAGCACTCTAAATACAATATTTAACAGATTCTAAAACACAGGATAATAGTGCTAGATGATCTGTAGAGACAGTCATCAAACTAGCCCTTAAAGTAACACAATTAAAACCCCAAATCCCATTGCAGAAAAGACAAGAAATCAGTTCTACAATCAGTCACTGTCTGTGGACAGAAAACAGACCCCAATACATTTAAAGTTCTCAACATGCAGGCTGTAGTGCAGGATGCCTTACTTCTAAAGGCTCTGGCAATCCCAGTTCAGGCGCACTGCTGGGCAGGAGTTGTGTGGGAGAGGGCTACTACAGGGCCTCTTAAAGGCTCTTGCAATCCTCAAGTTCAGGCTCGCTGCTGGGCAGAGTTGTGAGGGAGAGGGCTGCTTTGGGCCTCTTAAAGGTTCTGGCAATCCCCAAGTTCAGGCTCCGCTGCTGGGCAGAGTTGTGAGGGGAGAGGGCTGCTTCAGGGCCTCTTAAAGGGAAGGGAAACAAAGGAATTACTTTAGTATGCAGTGGGCTAGTTTAGGACCGTACTGCACATGCGCCAACTGTTGGGACTGAGTAGGGATACAGTTGGCTACTGCACATTCGCAAGATGGCGGACACACACGCTAGAGATTCTATACAATCCTACAGAAGGTAAGCACTCTAAATACAATATTTAACAGATTCTAAAACACAGGATAATAGTGCTAGATGATCTGTAGAGACAGTCAGCAAACTAGCCCTTAAAGTAACACAATTAAACCCCAAATCCCTTTGCAGAAAAGACAAGAAATCCAGTTCCACAAACAATCAGTCACTGTCTGTGGACAGAAAAACAGACCCTAATACATTTAAAGTTCTCAACATGCAGGCTGTAGTGCAGAACAGCTTTACTTCTAAAGAGCTCTGGCAATCCCCAAGTTCAGGCGCCACTGCTGGGCAGAGTTGTGTGGGGAGAGGGCTACTACAGTGCCTCTTAAAGGCTCTGGCAATCCTCAAGTTCAGGCTCCGCTGCTGGGCAGAGTTCTGAGGGGAGAGGACAGCTTCTGGGCCTCTTACAGGCTCTGGCAATCCCTAAGTATGGGCTCCGCTGCTGGGCAGAGTTGTGAGGGGAGAGGACTGCTTCAGGGCCTCGTAAAGGGTCTGGCAATTTCCAAGTTCAGGTTCCGCTGTTGGGCAGAGTTATGAGGGGAGATGGCGGATTCAGGGCTTATATAGGGAAGGGAAGGGAAACAAAGGAATTACATTAGTATGCAGCGGGCTGGTTCAGGACCCTACTGTGCATGCGCCAACATTTGGGACTGAATCGGGATACAGATGGCTACTGCGCATGCGCAAGATGGCGGACACACACGCTACAGATTCTATACAATCCTACAGAGGGTAAGCACTCTAAATACAGTATTTAACAGCTTCTAAAACACAGGATAATAGTGCTAGATGATCTGTAGAGACAGTCAACAAACTAGCCCTTAAGTAACACAATTAAACCCCAAATCCCAGTGCAGAAAAGACAGGAAATCCAGTTCCACAAACAATCAGTCACTGTCTGTGGACAGAAAAAAGACCCCAATGCATTTAAAGTTCTCAACATGCAGGCTGTGGCAGGACGCTTTACTTTTAAAGGTTCTGGCAATCCCCAAGTTCAGGCGCCACTGCTGGGCAGAGTTGTGTGGGGAGAGGGCTACTTCAGGGCCTCTTAAAGGCTCTGGCAATCCTCAAGTTCAGGCTCCGCTGCTGGGCAGAGTTGTGCAGGGAGAGGGCTGCTTCAGGGCCTATACAGGGAAGGGAAACAAAGGAATTACATTAGTATGCAGCGGGATAGTTCTGGACCCTACTGCGCATGCGCCAACTTTTGGGACTTAGTCGGGATACAGATGGCTACTGTGCATGCTCAAGACGGCAGACACACATGCTACAGATTCTATCCAATCCTACAGAAGGTAAGCACTCTAAATACAATATTTAACAGCTTCTAAAACACAGGATAATGGAGCTAGATGATCTGTAGATAGACTCAGCAACCAGCCCATAAAGAAATTGAATTAAACCCCAAATCCCTGTGCAGAAAAGTCAAGAAATCCAGTTCCAAAAACAATCAGTCACTGTGTGGGGACGGAAAATCAGACCCCAATGTGTTTAAAGTTCTCAACAGGCTGGCTGTAGTGCAGGAGGCTTTACCTCTTAAAGGCTCTGGTAATCCCCAAGTTCAGGCTCCGTTGCTGGGCAGAGTTGTGAGGGGAGAGGGCTGCTTCAGGGCCTCTTAATGGCTCTGACAATCCCCAAGTTCAGGCTGTGCTGCTGGGCAGAGTTGTGAGGGGAGAGGGCTGCTTCAGGGCCTCTTAAAGGCTCTTGCAATCCCCAAGTTCAGGCTCCGCTGCTGGGCAGAGTTGTGAGGGGAGAGGGCTGCTTCAGGGCCTCTTAATGGCTCTGGCAATCCCCAAGTTCAGGCTCCGCTGCTGGGCAGAGTTGTGAGGGGAGAGGGCTGCTTCAGGGCCTCTTAAAGGCTCTGGCAATCCTGAAGTTCAGGCTCCGCTGCTGGGAAGAGTTGTGCGGGGAGAGGGCTGCTTCAGGCCTCTTAAAGGCTCTGACAATCCCCAAGTTCAGGCTCCTGCCTGGGCAGAGTTGTGAGGAGAGGGCTGCATCAGAGCTCCTTAAAGGCTCTGGCAACCCAAGTTCAGGGTCCACTGCTGGGCAGAGTTGTGAGGGGAGAGGCTGCTTCAGCGCCTCTTAAAGGGAAGGAAACAAAGGAATTACATTAGTATGCAGCGGGCTAGTTTAGGACCCTACTGCTGCGTCGAACTGTTGGGACTGAGTAGGGATACAGTTGACTTCTGCACATGCGAAGATGCGGAAAACACACTATAGATTCTATGCAATCCTGCAGAAGATAAGCACTCTAAATACAATATTTAACATCTTCTAAAAGACAGGATAATAGTGCTAGATGATCTGTAGAGACAGTCAGCAACTTGCCCTTAAAGTAACACAATTAAACCCCAAATCCCAGTGCAGAAAAATCAAGAAATCCAGTTCACAAACAATCAGTCACTGTCTGGGGACAGAAAAACAGACCCCAATGCATTTAAAGTTCTCAACATGCAGGCTGTAGTGCAGGCGCTTACTTATTAAGGCTCTGGCAATCCTCGTTCGCGCCCACTGTTGGGCTGAGTTTTGAGGAGAGGGCTGCTTCAGGGCCTCTTAAAGGGAAGGAAACAAAGGAATTACATTAGTATGCAGGGCTGTTAGACCATACTGCACATGCCAACTGTTGGGACTGAGTAGGATACAGTTGGCTACTGCACATTGCAAGATGGCAGACACACATGCTAGAGATTCTATACAATCCTACAGAAGGTAAGCACTCTAAATACAATATTTAACAGATTCTAAAACACAGGATAATAGTGCTAGATGATCTGTAGAGACAGTCATCAAACTAGCCCTTAAAGTAACACAATTAAACCCCAAATCCCATTGCAGAAAAGACAAGAAATCCAGTTCTACAATCAGTCACTGTCTGTGGACAGAAAAACAGACCCCAATACATTTAAAGTTCTCAACATGCAGGCTGTAGTGCAGGATGCCTTACTTCTTAAAGGCTCTGGCAATCCCCAAGTTCAGGCGCCACTGCTGGGCAGAGTTGTGTGGGGAGAGGGCTACTACAGGGCCTCTTAAAGGCTCTTGCAATCCTCAAGTTCAGGCTCCGCTGCTGGGCAGAGTTGTGAGGGGAGGGCTGCTACTGGGCCTCTTAAAGGTTCTGGCAATCCCAAGTTCAGGCTCCGCTGCTGGGCAGAGTTGTGAGGAGAGGCTGCTTCAGGGGCCTCTTAAAGGAAGGAAACAAAGGATTACTTTAGTATGCAGTGGGCTAGTTTAGGACCGACTGCACATGCGCCCAACTGTTGGGACTGAGTAGGGATACAGTTGGCTACTGCACATCTGCAAGATGGCGGACACACACGCTAGAGATTCTTATACAATCCTACAGAAGGTAAGCACTCTAAATACAATATTTAACAGATTCTAAAACACAGGATAATAGTGCTAGATGATCTGTAGAGACAGTCAGCAAACTAGCTCTTAAAGTAACACAATTAAACCCCAAATCCCTTTGCAGAAAAGACAAGAAATCCAGTTCCACAAACAATCAGTCACTGTCTGTGGACAGAAAAACAGACCCCAATACATTTAAAGTTCTCAACATGCAGGCTGTAGTGCAGAACGCTTTACTTCTTAAAGGCTCTGGCAATCCCCAAGTTCAGGCGCCACTGCTGGGCAGAGTTGTGTGGGAGAGGGCTACTACAGTGCCTCTTAAAGGCTCTGGCAATCCTCAAGTTCAGGCTCCGCTGCTGGGCAGAGTTCTGAGGGGAGAGGACAGCTTCTGGGCCTCTTACAGGCTCTGGCAATCCCTAAGTATGGGCTCAGCTGCTGGGCAGAGTTGTGAGGGGAGAGGACTGCTTCAGGGCCTCGTAAAGGGTCTGGCAATTTCCAAGTTCAGGTTCCGCTGTTGGGCAGAGTTATGAGGGGAGATGGCGGATTCAGGGCTTATATAGGGAAGGGAAGGGAAACAAAGGAATTACATTAGTATGCAGCGGGCTGGTTCAGGACCCTACTGTGCATGCGCCAACATTTGGGACTGAATCGGGATACAGATGGCTACTGCGCATGCGCAAGATGGCGGACACACACGCTACAGATTCTATACAATCCTACAGAGGGTAGACTCTAAATACAGTATTTAACAGCTTCTAAAACACAGGATAATAGTGCTAGATGATCTGTAGAGACAGTCAGCAAACTAGCCCTTAAAGTAACACAATTAAACCCCAAATCCCAGTGCAGAAAAGACAGGAAATCCAGTTCCACAAACAATCAGTCACTGTCTGTGGACAGAAAAAAGACCCCAATGCATTTAAAGTTCTCAACATGCAGGCTGTAGTGCAGGACGCTTTACTTCTTAAAGGTTCTGGCAATCCCCAAGTTCAGGCGCCACTGCTGGGCAGAGTTGTGTGGGGAGAGGGCTACTTCAGGGCCTCTTAAAGGCTCTGGCAATCCTCAAGTTCAGGCTCCACTGCTGGGCAGAGTTGTGAGGGGAGAGGGCAGCTTCTGGGCCTCTAACAGGCTCTGTCAATCCCCAAGTATAGGCTCCGATGCTGGGCAGAGTTGTGAGGGGAGAGGACTGCTTCAGGGCCTCGTAAAGGGTCTGGCAATTTCCAAGTTCAGGCTCCGCTGCTGGGCAGAGTCATGAGGGGAGAGGGTGGTTTCAGGGCTTATATAGGGAAGGGAAACAAAGGAATTACATTAGTATGCAGCGGGCTGGTTCAGGACCCTACTGTGCATGCGCCAACATTTGGGACTGAGTCGGGATACAGATGGCTACTGCACTTGTGCAAGATGGCGGACACACACGCTACAGATTCTATACAATCCTACAGAAGGTAAGCACTGTAAATACAGTATTTAACAGCTTCTAAAACAGGATAATAGTGCTAGATGATCTGTAGAGACAGTCAGCAAACTAGCCCATAAAGAAACTGAATTAAACCCCAAATCCCCATTAAGAAAAGTCCAGAAATCCAGTTCCAAAAACAATCAGTCACTGTGTGGGGACAGAAAATCAGACCCCAATGCGTTTAAAGTTCTCAACAGGCAGGCTGTAGTGCAGGAGGCTTTACCTCTTAAAGGCTCTGGCAATCCTCTAGTTCAGGCTCCACTGCTGGGCAGAGTTGTGAGGGAGAGGGCTGCATCAGGGCCTATAAAGGAAGGAAACAAAGGAATAACATTAGTATGCAGCGGGCTAGTTGAAGACCTACTGCGCATGCGCCAACTGTTGGGACTGAGTCGGGATACAGATGGCTGCTGCGTATGCGCAAGATGTCGGACACACATGCTACAGATTCTATACAATCCTAAAGAAGGTAAGCTCTCTAAATACAATATTTAACAGCTTCTGAAATACAGCATAATTGTGCTAGATGATCTGCAGAGACAGTCAGCAAACTAGCTCTTAAAGTAACACTATTAAACTCCAAATCCCCGTGCAGAATAGTCCAGAAATCCAGTTCCAAAAACAATCAGTCACTGTATGGGGACACAAAAACAGACCCCGATGTGTTTAAAGTTTTCAACAGGCAGGCTGTAGTGCAGGAGGCTTTACCTCTTAAAAGCTCTGGCAATCCACAAGTTCAGGCTCCGCTGCTGGGCAGAGTTGCCAGGGGAGAGGGCTGCTTCAGGGCCTATAAATTGAAGGGAAACAAAGGAATTCCATTAGCATGCAGTGGGCTAGTTCAAGACCCTACTGCACATGCGTCAAGTGTTGGGACTGAATCGGGATACAGATGGCTACTGCGCATGTGCAAGATGGCGGACAGACACGCTACAGATTCTATACAATCCTACAGAAGGTAAGCACTCTAAATATAATATTTAACACTTCTAAAACACAGGATAATAGTGCTAGATGGTCTGTAGAGACAGTCAGCAAACTAGCCCATAAAGTAGCAGAATTAAACCCCAAATCCCTGTGCAGAAACGTCCAGAAATCCAGTTCCAAAAACAATCAGTCACTGTGTGGGGACAGAAAAACAGACCCCAATGCATTTAAAGTTCTCAACAGGCAGGCTGTAGTGCAGGAGGCTTTACTTCTTAAAGGCTCTGGCAATCCCCAAGTTCAGGCTCCGCTGCTGGGCAGAGTTGTGAGGGGAGAGGGCTGCTTCGGGGCCTCTTAAAGGCTCTGGCAATCCCGAAGTTCAGGCTCCGCTGCTGGGCAGAGTTGTGTGGGGAGAGGGCTGCTTCAGGGCCTCTTAAAGGCTCTGACAATCCCCAAGTTCAGGCTCCGCTGCAGGGCAGAGTAGTGAGGGGAGAGGGCTGCATCAGAGCCTCTTAAAGGCTCTGGCAATCCTCAATACAGGCTCCGCTGCTGGGCAGAGTTGTGGGGGGAGTGCTACTTCAGGGCCTCTTAAAGGCTCTGGCAAAACCTAATTTCAGACATCGCTGCTGGGCAGAGGCGTGAGGGGAGAGGGCTGCTTCAGGGCCTCTTAAAGGCTCTGGCAATCCCCAAGTTCAGGCTCAGCTGCTGGGCAGAGTTGTGAGAGGAGAGGGCTGCTTCAGGGCCTGTTAAAGGCTCTGGCAATCCCCAAGTTCAGGATCCGCTGCTGTGCAAGGTTTTGAGGGAAGAGGGCTCGTTTAGGGCCTCTTAAAGGGAAGGGAAACAAAGGAATTACATTAGTATGCTGTGGGATAGTTTAGGACCCTACTGCTCATGCGCCATCTGTTGGGACTGAGTCGGGATACAGATGGCTACTGCGCATGCGCAAGATGGCTGACACACATGCTATAGATTCTATACAATCCTACAGAACGTTAGCACTCTAAATACAATATTTAACAGCTTCTAAAACACAGGATAATAGTGCTATATGATCTGTAGAGACAGTCAGCACACTAGCCCTTAAAGTAACACAATTAAATCCCAAATCCCGGTGCCGAAAAGTCAAGAAATCCAGTTCCACAAACAATCAGTCACTGTGTGGGGACAGAAAAACAGATCCCAATGCGTTTAAGGTTCTCAACATGCAGGCTGTAGTGCAGGACGCTTTACTTCTTAAAGGCTCTGGTTATCCCAAAGTTCAGGTTCCACTGTCGGGGCAGAGTTGTAAGGGGAGAGGGCTGCTTCAGGGCCCATAAAGGGAAGGGAAACAAAGCAATTACATTAGAATGCAGTGGGCTCGTTCAGGACCCTACTGCGCATGTGCCAACTGTTGGGTCTGAGTCGGGATATAAATGGCTACTGCTCATGCGCAAGATGGCGGACAGACACGCTACAGATTCTATACAATCCTACAGAAGATAAGCACTCTAAATACAATATTTAACAGCTTCTAAATCACAGGATATTGTTGCTAGATAATCTGTAGAGACAGTCAGCAAACTAGCCTATAAAGTAACAGAATTAAACCCGAAATCCCCGTGCAGAAAAGTCCAAAAATCCAGCTCCAAAAACAATCAGTCACTGTGTGGGGACAGAAAAACAGACCCCAATGCGTTTAAAGTTCTCAACAGGCAGGCTGTAGTGCAGGAGACTTTACCTCTTAAAGACTCTGGCAATCCCCAAGTTCAGGCTTCGCTGCTGGGCAGAGTTGTGAGGGGAGAGGGCTACTTCAGGGCCTCTTAAAGGCCCTGGCAATCCCCAAGTTCAGGCTCTGCTGCTGGACAGAGTTGTGAGTGGAGAGGGCGGCTTCAGAGCCTCGTAAATGCTCTGATAGTCCGCAAGTTCAGGCTCCATGGCTTGGCAGGTTTGTGAGGGGAGAGGGCTGCTTCAGGGCCTCTTAAAGGCTCTGGCAATCCCCACGTTCAGTGTCCACTGCTGGGCAGAGTTGTGAGGGAGAGGGCTGCTTCACGGCCTCTTAAAGGCTCTGGCAACCCCCAAGTTTACGCTCCGCTACTGGGAAGAGTTGAGAGGGGAGAGGGCTGCTTCTGCGCCCATAAGAGGAAGGGAAAGAAAGGAATTACATCAGTATGCAGCGGGAGAGTTCAGGACCCTACTGCGCATGCGCCAACTGTTTGGAATGAGTCAGGATACAGATGGCTACTGCGCATGTGCAAGATGGCGGACACACACGCTACAGATTGTATGCAATCCTACAGAAGGTAAGCACTCTAAATACATCAGCTTCTGAAACATAGGATAATAGTGCTAGATGATCTGTAGAGACAGTCAGGAAACTAGCCCTTAAAGTAACACAATTAAACCTCAAATCCCCATGCAGAAAAGTCCAGAAATCCAGTTCCAAAAACAATCAGTCAGTGTATGGGGACACAAAAACAGACCCTGACGTGTTTAAAGTTCTCAACAGGCAGGCTGTAGTGCAGGAGGCTTTACCTCTTAAAGGCTCTGGCAATACACAAGTTCAGGCTCCGCTGCTGGGCAGAGTTGCCAGGGGGAGAGGGCTGCTTCAGGGCCTATAAAGGGAAGGGAAACAAAGGAATTACATTAGCATGCAGCGGGCTAGTTCAAGACCCTACTGCTCATGCGCCAACTGTTGGGACTGAGTCGGGATACAGATGGCTACTGCGCATGTGCAACATGGCGGGCACACACGCTACAGATTCTATACAATCCTATAGAAGGTAAGCACTCTAAATATAATATTTAACAGCTTCTGAAACACAGGATAATAGTGCTAGATGGTCTGTAGAGACAGTCAGCAAACTAGCCCATAAAGTAGTAGAGTTAAACCCCAAATCGCCATGCAGAAAAGTCCAGAAATCCAGTTTCAAAAACAATCAGTCACTGTGTGGGGACAGAAAAACAGACCCCAGTGCATTTAAAGTTCTCAACAGGTAGGCTGTAGTGCAGGAGGCTTTACTTCTTAAAGGCTTTGGCAATCCCCAAGTTCAGGCTCTGCTGCTGGGCAGAGTTGTGTGGGGAGAGGGCTGCTTCAGGGCCTATTAAAGGCTCTGGCAATCCCCAAGTTCAGGCTCTGCTGCTGGGCAGAGTTGTGAGGGGAGAGGGCTGCATCAGAGCCTCTTAAAGACTCTGGAAATCCCCAAGTTCAGGGTCTGCTGCTGGGCAGAGTTGTGAGGGGAGAGGGCTGCTTCAGCACCTCTTAAAGGGAAGGGAAACAAAGGAATTACATTAGTATGCAGTGGGCAAGTTTAGGACCCTACTGCGCATGCGCCAACTGTTGGGACTGAGTAGGGATACAGTTGGCTTCTGCACATGTGCAAGATGGTGGACACACATGCTACAGATTCTATACAATCCTGCAGAAGATAAGCACTCTAAATACAATATTTAACATCTTCTAAAAGACAGGATAATAGTGCTAGATGATCTGTAGAGACAGTCAGCAACTAGCCCTTAAAGTAACACAATTAAACCCCAAATCCCAGTGCAGAAAAGTCAAGAAATCCAGTTCCACAAACAATCAGTCACTGTCTGGGGACAGAAAAACAGAGCCCAATGCATTTAAAGTTCTCAACATGCAGGCTGTAGTGCAGGACGCTTTACTTCTTAAAGGCTCTGGCAATCCCCAAGTTCAGGCTCCGCTGCTGGGCTGAGTTTAGAGGGGAGAGGGCTGCTTCAGGGCCTCTTAAAGGCTCTGGCAATCCCCAAATTGAGGCTCCGCTGCTGGGCAGAGTTGTGAGGGGAGAGGGCTGCATCAGGGCCTCTTAAAGGGAAGGGAAACAAAGGAATTACATTAGTATGCAGTCGGCTAGTTTAGGACCGTACTGCGCATGCGCCAACTGTTGGGACTGAGTAGGGATACAGTTGGCTACTACACATTCGCAAGATGGCGGACACACACGCTACAGATTCGATACAATCCTACAGAAGTTAAGCACTCTAAATACAATATTTAACAGCTTCTAAAACACAGGATAATAGTGCTAGATGATCTGTAGAGACAGTCAGCAAACTAGCCCTTAAAGTAACACAATTAAACCCCAAATCCCAGTTCAGAAAAGTCAAGAAATCCAGTTCCACAAACAATCAGTCACTTTGTGGGGACAGAAAAACAGACCCCAATACATTTAAAGTTCTCAACATGCAGGCTGTAGTGCAGGACGCTTTACTTCTTAAAGGCTCTGGCAATCCCCAAGTTCAGACGCCACTGCTGGGCAGGGTTGTGTGGGGAGAGGGCTGCTTCAGGGCCTCTTAAAGGCTCTGGCAATCCTCAAGTACAGGCTCCACTGCTGGGCAGAGTTGTGAGGGGAGAGGGCAGCTTCTGGGCCTCTTACAGGCTCTGGCAATCCCCAAGTATAGGCTCCGCTGCTGGGCAGAGTTGTGAGGGGAGAGGACTGCTTCAGGGACTCGTAAAGGGTCTGGCAATTTCCAAGTTCAGGCTCCTCTGCTGTGCAGAGTCATGAGGGGAGAGGGCTGCTTCAGGGCTTATATAGGGAAGTGAAACAAAGGAATTACATTAGTATGCAGAGGGCTCGTTCAGGACCCTACTGTGCATGCGCCAACATTTGGGACTGAGTCGGGATACAGATGGCTACTGCGCATGTGCAAGATGGCGGAAACACACGCTACAGATTCTATACAATCCTACAGAAGGTAAGCACTCTAAATACAGTATTTAACAGCTTCTAAAACACAGGATAATAGTGCTAGATGATCTGTAGAGACAGTCAGCAAACTAGCCCATAAAGAAACTGAATTAAACCCCAAATCCCCGTGAAGAAAAGTCCAGAAATCCGGTTTCAAACACAATCACTCACTGTGTGGGGACAGAAAAACAGACCCCAATGTGTTTAAAATTCTCAACAGGCAGGATGTAGTGCAGAAGGCTTTACCTCTTAAAGGCTCTGGCAATCCCCAAGTTCAGGCTCCACTGCAGGGCAGAGTTGTGAGGGGAGAGGGCTGTTTCAGAGCCTCTTAAAGGCCCTGGCAATCCCCAAGTTCAGGCTCCGCTGCTGGGCAGAGTTGTGAGGGGAGAGGGCTGCTTCAGGGCCTCTTAAAAGCTCTGGTAATCCCTAAGTTCAGGCTCCGCTGCTGGGCAGAGTTGTGAGAGGAGAGGGCTGCTTCAGGGCCTCTTAAAGGCTCTGGCAATCCCCAAGTTCAGGATCCGCTGCTGGGCAAAGTTGTGAGGGAAGAGGGCTGCTTCAGGGCCTCTAAAAGTGAAGGGAAACAAAGGAATTACATTAGTATGCAGTGGGATAGTTTAGGACCCTACTGCGCATTCGCCAACTGTTGGGACTGAGTCAGGATACAGATGGCTACTGCGCATGCACAAGATGGCTGACAGACATGCTACAGATTCTATTCAATCCTACAGAACGTAAGCACTCTAATTACAATATTTAACAGCTTCTAAAACACAGGATAATAGTGCAAAATGATCTGTAGAGACAGTCAGCAAACTAGCCCTTAAAGTAACACAATTAATCCCCAAATCCCAGTTCCGAAAAGTCAAGAAATCCAGTTCCACAAACAATCAGTCACTGTGTGGGGACAGAAAAACAGACCCCAATGCGTTTAAAGTTCTCAACAGGTAGGCTGTAGTGCAGGACGCTTTACTTCTTAAAGGCTCTGGTAATCCTGAAGTTCAGGTTTCGCTGCTGGGCAGAGTTGTGCGGGGAGAGGGCTGCTTCAGGGCCTATAAAGGGAAGGGAAACAAAGGAATTACATTAGCATACAGCAGGCTAGTTCAGGACCCTACTGCGCATGTGCCAACTGTTGGGACTGAATCGGGACACAGATGGCTACTACGCATGTGCAAGATGGTGGACAGACACGCTACAGATTCTATACAATCCTACAGAAGGTAAGCACTCTAAATACAATATTTAACAGCTTCTAAAACACAGGATAATAGTGCTAGATGGTCTGTAGTGACAGTTAGCAAACTATCCCTTAAAGTAAGAGAATTAAACCCCAAATACCCATGCAGAAAAGTCCAGAAATCCAGTTCCTAAAACAATCAGTCACTGTGTGACTGTGTGCTTCAGGGGCATTTAAACAGGTGTTTAATGTTCTCTACCAACTGCTTGCCTGGGAAGTCTGCAGTCCAGCCAGGGAAGCCATCTGTCACCATGAAACATTCCAGGAGGAGCAGCACTGCCATAGTGCAGTATTGAGGGGAGGCTTTATATTTTACTGGTTGCAAAGAGAAATGAGAATCACAAAACTAGAGGGGGGAGCAAGTGTTGCACAGCAGTCGGGACAGAAGGGGACCCATGGAGGATACAAAACATGACCAATATAACCAAATCACTTGTTATTCTGGTGGGGACAGAAAAACAGACCCCAGATCCTGAATTAGTGGCCTTGATGGAGGAGGAACATCTGGATATCATGGCAGTCACAGAAACACGGTACACACACAACCATGACTGGGACGTAAACATACCAGGATACACTATCTATAGGAGGAACAGGGAGGGTAAAAGAGGAGGAGGAGTGGTTCTTTACATAAAGGAAGGAATAAAAGCAACAGAACAAAAGGGTAAACAGGGAGGAGGAGAAGAAGCACTGTGGGTAAATTTGGAGACAGGCAATGGCACCACAATCCGCACAGGGTTAGACGAGGACTCTTTCAGGGGAGGAAATGGACAAGGAAATGATAGAAAGTATACTTAGAAATGGCAGAAAAAGGGAGATACTGCTGATGGATGATCTGAATATGCCAGATGTTAACTGGAGTGCAGTTGCAGCTGCCACTTCAAAGAGTGCAGTTATTCTAGATGCCCCACAGGGGGCATGCCTCAGACAACTAGTACTGGAGCCCACTCAAGAGGGAGCAATATTAGACTTGATACTCTTAAATGGAGTTGGAGAGAGGATCACAGATGTAGAAGTGGGTAGCCATCTGGGAACTAGCGACCATCGAACAGTATGGTTCACAATAAACACAGTAATAGAGTCAGTTACACAAAGACAAAAGTACTGGACTTTAGGAGGGCTGACTTTGCCATAATGGGTGAGTGCCTAAGGAATGCACTAGCAAATGGGCAGGAAGGAGGTGAAAGAACAATGGGAATAATAAAAGCCATCACAGAGGTAACAAGCCTTTGTGTGAAGCAATAAACAAAACAAGACGATGTAAGAAACCACTATGGTTCTCAAAGGAAGTGGCAGTGAAGGTTCAAGAGAAAAGAAAGCATTCAGGAAGTACAGGGAATCGAGAAGGAGCAGGACAGAGAACTGTATCAGTTAAAGCAAAAGGAGGCTGGGAGGCAGTCAGAACAGCAAAGGCCCAAACCGAGGAAAAGATAGCCAACCCAGTTAAGAAGGGGGATAAAACCTTTATAGGTACATCAGGGAGCCAAGGGAAGACCAAGGGAGGGATAGTGAGGCTTAATAAAGGGGAGGAGGTGGCAGAGGAGACTGTGAAAGGCAGAGATACTAAACAAATATTTTTGCTCAGTATTTATGAAGGAAGAGGGAGATACATAAAACAAACAGTAGTAACACTCTGGATACAGAAGTTGATACCGGCCCATTTACAGAAGAAAGGGTTCTGAAATAACTCTTAAAACTGAAGGTGGACAAAGCAATGGGGCTTGATGGATCATCCCAGAATTCTAAAGAACTAAGGGTAGAACTAGTGACACCACTGACTACCCTTTTAACAAATCATGGGAGGATGGGGTGGTACCGAGGACTGGAGGAGGGCAGATGTGATTCCTCACAAAAGTGGGAGCAAGGCAGAAGCAGGAAATTATAGACCTGTTAGTTCAACCTCAGTGATAGGGAAAATGATGGAATCATTTCTAAAGGAAAGAATTGTCGAAGTATCTAGAGGCCAGAGGGCACAGGACCCCAGGCAGCATGGATTACAGCAGGAAGGTCATGCCAGACAAATCTGATAGATTTCTTTGACTGGGTGACCAAAGTAGTAGATCAGGGAGGGCTGTGGACATGGCCTACCTAGACTTAGCAAGGCATTTGACACAGTCCCACACAAAAGATTATATACAAGTTAGCCAGCCTGGGAGTGGGTCCCAAGATGACAGCCTGGGTAAAGAATTGGCTGGGAAATAGGACACAGAGAGTTATAGTAAATGGAGTCCACTCTGAAGAAAGAAGGGTTACTAGTGGGCACCGCGAGGTTCAGTATTAGGGATCGAGTCCCTCTTCAATGTCTTTATAAGTGACATTGCAGAGGGACTGGAAGGAAAAGTATGTCTCTTTGCAGATGACACTAAGATCTGCAACAGAGTTGATGCACAGGGTGGGGTGGAAAGGATGAGAAGGGACTTGGCAAGGTTAGAGGAATGGTCAAATGTATGACAGCTTAGATTCAATGCTAAGAAGTGCAAGGTAATGCACCTGGGAAACAAAAACCCAGGGGAAGAGTACACAATGGGGGGTGAGATACTAACAACAACAAGAATGGAAAGGGACCTGGGGGTAGTCATATCAGATGACCTAAAGGTGGGCAAGCAATGTGAGAGGGCAGCAAGGAGGGCTGGGGGGATACTGGGATGCATAGGGAGAGGCATCACCAGTAGAAAACAGGAAGTTATTATCCCTCTGTACAGACAGCTGGTGAGACCACATCTGGAGTACTGTGTGCAGTTCTGGAGACCCAATCTCCGCAAAGACATAGACAGGATGGAAGCTGTCCAGAGGAGGGCAACTAAAATGGTGCAGGGTCTGCACCGGATCGTCGTGAAGAGAGACTTAGGGAGCTTAATATGTATAGCCTCGAGGAAAGGAGGGAGAGGGGGACATGATAGAAACTTTCGCACCTCAAGGGAATCAACAAAGTCCAAGAGGGTAGCATCTTTCAAAAAAGAGGTGTGCAAGAACAAGAGGGCAGAATTTGAAGATGGGGGCGGCTCAGAGGTAATTTAAGGAGTATTTTTCACAGAGAAGGTTGTGGATGCATGGAGCAGCCTCCGGAGGAGGATTGGAGTCAAAATCAGTGGGGAATTCAAACATGCATGGGATAGTCATAAGGCAATTCTGGGGGTTGGGGGTAGGAAGAAGTAGGCTGCTGGTTAACTAGGATCTGCAGCTTATCCAGTAGGTAGGGAAATGGGCAGACTGGGTGGGCCAAGCGGTCCTTATCTGCCGTCAAATTCTATGTTTCTATGTTTCAATGCGTTTAAAGTTCTCAACAGGCAGGCTGTAGTGCAGGAGGCTTTACCTCTTAAAGGCTCTGGCAATCCCCAAGTTCAGGCTCCGCTGCTGGGAAGAGTTGTGAGGGGAGAGGGCTGCTTCCGGGCCTATAAAGGGAAGGGAAACAAAGGAATTACATTATTATGCAGTTTAGGACTAGTTTAGGACCCTACTGCACATGCGCCAACTGTTGGGAATGAGTCGGGATACAGATAGCTACTGCGCATGCGCAAGATGGCGGACACACACTCTATAGATTCTATACAATCCTACGGAAGGTAAACACTCTAAATACATCAACTTCTAAAACACAGGATAATAGTGCTAGATGATCTGTAGAGACAGTCAGCAAACTAGCCCTTAAAGTAACACAATTAAACCCCAAATCCCCGTGCAGAAAAGTCCAGAAATCCAGTTCCAAAAACAATCAGTCACTGTGTGGGGACAGAAAAAAAGACTCCAATGCATTTAAAGTTCTCAACAGGCAGGCTGCAGTGCAGGAGGCTTTACCTCATAAAGGCTCTGGCAATCCCCAAGTTCAGGCTCCACTGCTGGGCAGAGTTGTGAGGGGAGAGGGCCGCCTCAGGGCCTCTTAAAGGCTCTGGCAATCCCCAAGTTCAGGCTCTGCTGCTGGGCAGAGTGGTGAGGGGAGAGGGCTGCTTCAGGGCCTCTTAATGGCTCTGGCAATCCACAAGTTCAGGCTCCACTGCTGGGCAGAGTTGTGAGGGGACAGGGCTGCTTCAGGGCCTATAAAATGAAGGGAAACAAAGGAATTACATTAGTATGCAGCGGGCTAGTTCAGGACCCTACTGCGCATGCGCCAACTGTTGGGACTGAGTCGGGATATAGATGGCTACTGCGCATGCGCAAGATGCTGGACACACACTCTACAGATTCTATACAATCCTACAGAAAGTAAGCACTCTAAATACAATATTTAACAGGTTTTAAAACACAGGATAATAGTGCTAGATGATCCATAGAGACAGTAAGCAAACTAGCCCTTCAGGTAAAACAACTAAACCCCAAATCCCCAAGCAGAAAAGTCCAGAAATCCAGTTCCAAAAACAATCAGTCACTGTGTGGGGAGAGAAAAACAGACCCCAATGCGTTTAAAGCTCTCAACAGGCAGGCTGTAGTGCAAGAGGCTTTACCTCTTAAAGGCTCTGGCAATGCCGAATTTCAGCCTCCGCTGCTGGGCAGAGTTGTGAGGGGAGAGGGCTGCTTCAGGGCATCTTAAAGGCTCTGGCATTCTGCAAGTTCAGGCTCCGCTGCTGGGCAGAGTTGCGAGGGGAGAGGGTGGCTTCAGCGCCTCTTAAAGGCTCTGGCAAGTCCCAAGTTCATGCTCCGCTGTTGGACAAAGTTGTGAGGGGAGAGGGCAGCTTCAGGGCCTCTTAATGGATCTGGCAATCCCCAAGTTCAGGCTCCACTGCTGGGCAGAATTGTGAGGGGAGAGGCCTGCTTCAGGGCCTCTTAAAGGCTCTGGCAATCCCCAAGTTCAGGCTCTGCTGCTAGGTAGAGTTGTGAGGGGAGAGGGCTGCTTCAGGGCCTCTTAAAGGCTCTGGCAATCCCCAAGTTCAGGCTCCACTGCTGGGCAGAGTTGTGAGGGGAGAGGGCTGCTTCTACGCCTATAAAAGGAAGGGAAACAAAGGAATTACATTAGTATGCAGTGGGCTAGTTCAGGACCCTACTGCACATGCGCCTACTATTGGGAATGAGTCAGGATACAGATGGCTACTGTGCACGTGCACGATGGCGGACACACACGCTACAGATTCTATGCAATCCTACAGAAGGTAAGCACTCTAAATACATCAGCTTCTGAAACACAGGATAATAGTGCTAGATGATCTGTAGAGACAGTCAGCAAACTTGCCCTTAAAAGTAACACAATTAAACCTCAACTCCCCGTGCAGAAAAGTCCAGAAATCCAGTTCCAAAAACAATCAGTCACTGTGTGGGGAGAGCAAATCAGACCTCAATGCGTTTAAAGTTCTCAACAGGCAGGCTGTAGTGCAGGAGGCTTTACCTCTTAAAGGCTCTGGCAATCCTCATGTTCAGGCTCCACTGCTGGGCAGAGTTGTGAGGGGAGAGGGCAGCTTTAGGGCCTCTTAAAGGCTCTGGCAATCCCCAAGTTCAGGATCCGCTGCTGGGCAGAGTTGTGCGGGGAGAGGGCTGCTTCAGGGCCTCTTTAAGGCTCTGGCAATCCCCAAGTTCAGGCTCCGCTGCTGGGCAGAGTTGTGAGGGGAGAGGGCTGCTTCAGTGCCTCTTAAAGGGAAGGGAAACAAAGGAATTACATTAGTATGCAGCGGGCTAGTTTAGGACCCTACTGCGCATGCGCCAACTGTTGGGACTGAGTAGGGATACAGTTGGCTACTGCACATGCACAAGATGGCGGACACACACGCTGCAGATTCTATACAATCCTTTAGAATGTAAGCGCTCTAAATACAATATTTAACATCTTCTAAAAGACAGGATAATAGTGCTAGATGATCTGTAGAGACAGTCGGGAACTAGCCCTTTAAAGTAACACAATTAAACCCCAAATCGCAGTGCAGAAAAGTCAAGAAATCCAGTTCCACAAACAATGAATCACTGTCTGGGGACACAAAAACAGACCCCAATGCATTTAAAGTTCTCAACATTCAGGCTGTAGTGCAGGACGCTTTACTTCTTAAAGGCTCTGGCAATTCCCAAGTTCAGGTTCTGCTGCTGGGCTGAGTTGTGAGGGGAGAGGGCTGCTTCAGGGCCTATAAAGTGAAGGGAAACAAAGGAATTACATTAGTATGCAGCGGGCTAGTTCAGGACCCTACTGCGCATGCTCCAACTGTTGGGACTGAGTCGGGATACAGATGGCTACTGGCAATGCCCAATTTCAGGCACCTCTGCTGGGCAGAGTTGTGTGGGGAGAGGGCTGCTTCAGGGCCTCTTAAAGGCTCTGGCAATCCTCAAATTCAGGCTCCGCTGCTGGGCAGAGTTGTGAGGGGAGCGGACTGCTTCAGGGCCTCGTACAGGGTCTGGCAATTTCCAAGTTCAGGCTCCTCTGCTGGGCATAGTCATGAGGGGAGAGGGCTGCTTCAGGGCCTATAAAGGGAAGGGAAGCAAAGGAATTACATTAGTATGCAGCGGGCCGGTTCAGGACCCTACTGCGCATGCGCCAACTTTTGGGACTGACTCGGGATACAGATGGCTACTGCGCATGCGCAAGATGGCAGACACACACGCTACACATTCTATACAATCCAACAGAAGGTGAGCACTATAAATACAATATTTAACTGCTTCTAAAACACAGGATAATAGTGCAAGATGATCTGTAGAGACAGTCAGCAAACTAGCCCACAAAGAAACTGAATTAAACCCCAAATCCCCGTGCAAAAAAGTCCAGAAATCCAGTTCCAAAAACAATCAGTCACTGTGTGGGGACAGAAAAACAGACCCTAATGTGTTTAAAGTTCTCAACAGGCAGGCTGTAGTGCAGGAGGCTTTACCTCTTGAAGGCTCTGGCAATCCCCAAGTTCAGGCTCCACTGCAGGGCAGAGTTGTGAGGGGAGAGGGCTGCTTCAGGGCCTCTTAAGGGCCCTGGCAATCCCCAAGTTCAGGCTCCACTGCTGGGCAGAGTTCAGAGGGGAGAGGGATGCTTCAGGGCCTCTTAAAAGCTCTGGTAATCCCCAAGTTCAGGCTCCGCTACTGGGCAGAGTTGTGAGGGGAGACGGCTGCTTCAGGGCCTCGTAAAGACTCTGGGAATCCCCAAGTTCAGGCTCCGCTGCGGGGCAGAATTGTGAGGGGAGAAGGCTACTTCAGGGCCTCTTAAAGGCTCTGGCAAATCCCAAGTTCAGGCACCGCTGCTGGGCAGAGTCGTGAGGGGAGAGGGCTGCTCAGGGCCTCTTAAAGGCTCTGGCAATCCCCAAGTTCAGGCTCCGCTGCTGGGCAGAGTTGTGAGAGGAGAGGGCTGCTTCAGGGCCTCTTACAGGCACTGGCAATCCACAAGTTCAGGATCCGCTGCTGGGCAAAGTTGTGAGGGAAGAGGGCTGCTTCAGGGCCTCTTAAAGGGAAGGGAATCAAAGGAATTACATTAGTATGCAGTAGAATAGTTTAGGACCCTACTGCGCATGCGACAACTGTTGGGACTGAGTCAGGATACAGATGGCTACTGCGCATGCGCAAGATGGCGGACACACATGCTACAGATTCTATACAATCCTACAGAAGGTAAGCATTGTAAATGCAATTTTAAACAGCTTCTAAAACACAGGATAATAGTGCTAGATGATCTGTAGAGACAGTCAGCAAACTAGCCCTTAAAGTAACACAATTAAACCTCAAATCCCAGTGCCGAAAAGTTGAGAAATCCAGTTCCTCAAACAATCAGTCACTGTGTGGGGACAGAAAAACAGACCCCAATGCGTTTAAAGTTCTCAACAGGCAGACTGTAGTACGGGAGGCTTCACCTCTTAAAGGCTCTGGCAATCCTCAAGTTCAGGCTCCACTGCTGGGCAGAGTTGTGAAGGGAGAGGGCTGCTTCAGGGCCTATAAAGGGAAGGGAAGCAAAGGAATTACATTAGCATGCAGCGGGCTAGTTTAAGACCTACTGCGCATGCGCCAACTGTTGGGACTGAGTCGGGATACAGATGGCGGCTGCGCATGCGCAAGATGGCGGACACACACGCTACAGATTCTATAGAATCCTACAAAAGGTAAGCACTCTAAATACAATATTTAACAGCTTCTGAAATAAAGCACAATAGTGCTAGATGATCTGTAGAGACAGTCAGCAAACTAGCTCTTAAAGTAACACTATTAAACTCCAAATCCCCGTACAGAAAAGTCCAGAAATCCAGTTCCAAAAACACTCAGTCACTGAGTGGGGACACAAAAACAGACCCCAATGTGTTTTAAATTCTCAACAGGCAGGCTGTAGTGTAGGAGGCTTGACCTCTTAAAGGCTCTGGCAATCCCCAAGTTTAGGCTCTGTTGCTGGGCAGAGTTGTCAGGGGGAAGGGCTGCTTCAGGGCCTATAAAGGGAAGGGAAACAAAGGAATTACATTAGCATGCAGTGGGCTAGTTCAAGACCCTACTGCGCATGCGCCAACTGTTGGGACTGAGTCGGGATACAGATGGCTACTGCGCATGTGCAAGATGACGTACACACACGCTACAGATTCTATACAATCCTACAGAAGGTAAGCACTCTAAATACAATATTTAACAGCTTCTAAAACACAGGATAATAGTTCTAGATGGTCTGTACAGACAGTCAGCAAACTAGCCCATAAAGTAGCAGAATTAAACCCCAAATCCCCGTGCAGAAAAGTCCAGAAATCCAGTTCCAAAAACAATCAGTCACTGTGTGGGGACAGAAAAACAGACCCCAATGCATTTAAAGTTCTCAACAGGCAGGCTGTAGTGCAGGAGGCTTCACTTCTTAAAGGCTCTGGCAATTCCCAAGTTCAGGCTCCGCTGCTGGGCAGAGTTGTGAGGGGAGAGGGCTGCTTCAGGGCCTCTTAAAGGCTCTGGCAATCCACAAGTTCAGGCTCCGCTGCTGGGCAGAGTTGTGAGGGGAGAGGGCTGCTTCAGGGCCTCTTAAAGGCTCTGGCAATCCCCAAGTTCAGGCTCTGCTGCTGGGCAGAGTTGTGAGGGGAGAGGGCTGCTTCAGGGCCTCTTAAAGGGAACGGAAACAAAGGAATTACATTAGTATGCAGTGGGATAGTTTAAAACCCTACTGCACATGCGCCAACTGTTGGGACTGAGTCGGGATACAGATGGCTACTGCGCATTCGCAAGATGGCGGACACACACACTATAGATTCTATGCAATCCTGCAGAAGGTAAGCACTCTAAATACAATATTTAACAGCTTCTAAAACAGAGGATAATAGTGCTAGATGATCTGTAGAGGCAGTCAGCAAACTAGCCCTTAAAGTAACACAATTAAACCCCAAATCCCAGTGTAGAAATGTCAAGAAATCGAGTTCCACAAACAATCAGTCACTGTGTGGGGACAGAAAAACAGACCCCAATGCATTTAAAGTTCTCAATAGGCAATCTGTAGTGCAGGATACTTTACTTCTTAAAGGCTCTGGCAATCCCCAAGTTCAGGCTCTGCTGCTGGGCAGAGTTGTGTGGGGAGAGGCTGCTTCAGGGCCTATAAAGGGAAGGGAAACAAAGGAATTACATTAGTATCCTGCGGGCTAGTTCAGGACCCTACTGCGCATGCGCCAACTTTTGGGACTGAGTCGGGATACAGATGGCTACTGCGCATGCGCAAGATGTTGGACATACACGCTACAGATTATATACAATCCTGCAGAAGGTAAGCACTCTAAATACAATATTTAACAGCTTCTAAAACACAGGATAATAGTGCTAGATGATCTGTAGAGACAGTCAGCAAACTAGCCCATAAAGAAACTGAAATAAACCCCAAGTCCCCATGCAGAAAAGTCAAGAAATCCAGTTCCAAAAACAATCAGTCACTGTGTGCAGACCGAAAAACAGACCCCAATGTGCTTAAAGTTCTAAACAGGCTGGCTGTAGTGCAGGAGGCTTTACCTCTTAAAGGCCCTGGCAATCCCCAAGTTCAGGCTCCGCTGCTGGGCAGAGTTGTGAGGGGGAGGGCTGCTTCAGGGCCTCTTAAAGGCTCTGACAATCCCCAAGTTCAGGCTGCACTGCTGGGCAGAGTTGTGAGGGGAGAGGGCTGCTTCAGGGCCTCTGAAAGGCTCTGGCAATCCCCAAGTTCAGGCTCCGCTGCTGGGCAGAGTTGTGAGGGGAGAGGGCTGCTTCAGGGTCTAGAAAGGGAAGGGAAACAAAGGAATTACATTAGTATGCAGCAGGCTCGTTCAGGACCCTACTGCGCATGCGCCAACTGTTGGGACTGAGTCGGGATACAGATGGTACTGCACAGGCACAAGATGGCAGACACACACGCTACAGATTCTATACAATCCTACAGAAGGTTAGCACTCTAAATACATCAGCTTCTAAAACTGAGGATAATAGTGCTAGATGATCTCTAGAGACAGTCAGCAAACTAGCCCTTAAAGTAACACAATTAAACCCCAAATGCCCATGCAGAAAAGTCCAGAAATCCAGCTCGAAAAACAATCAGTCACAGTGTGGGGACAGAAAAACAGACCCCAATGTGTTTAAAGTTCTCAACAGGCAGGTTGTAGTGCAGGAGGCTTTACCTCTTAAAGGCTCTGGCAATCCCCAAGTTCAGGCTCCGCTGCTGGGCAGAGTTGTGAGGGGAGAGGGCTGCTTCAGGGCCTCTTAAAGGAAGGAAACAAAGGAATTACATTAGTATCCTGCGGGCTAGTTCAGGACCCTACTGCGCATGCGCCAACTTTTGGGACTGAGTCGGGATACAGATGGCTACTGCGCATGCGCAAGATGTTGGACATACACGCTACAGATTATATACAATCCTGCAGAAGGTAAGCACTCTAAATACAATATTTAACAGCTTCTAAAACACAGGATAATAGTGCTAGATGATCTGTAGAGACAGTCAGCAAACTAGCCCATAAAGAAACTGAAATAAACCCCAAGTCCCCATGCAGAAAAGTCAAGAAATCCAGTTCCAAAAACAATCAGTCACTGTGTGCAGACCGAAAAACAGACCCCAATGTGCTTAAAGTTCTAAACAGGCTGGCTGTAGTGCAGGAGGCTTTACCTCTTAAAGGCCCTGGCAATCCCCAAGTTCAGGCTCCGCTGCTGGGCAGAGTTGTGAGGGGGAGGGCTGCTTCAGGGCCTCTTAAAGGCTCTGACAATCCCCAAGTTCAGGCTGCACTGCTGGGCAGAGTTGTGAGGGGAGAGGGCTGCTTCAGGGCCTCTGAAAGGCTCTGGCAATCCCCAAGTTCAGGCTCCGCTGCTGGGCAGAGTTGTGAGGGGAGAGGGCTGCTTCAGGGTCTAGAAAGGGAAGGGAAACAAAGGAATTACATTAGTATGCAGCAGGCTCGTTCAGGACCCTACTGCGCATGCGCCAACTGTTGGGACTGAGTCGGGATACAGATGGTACTGCACAGGCACAAGATGGCAGACACACACGCTACAGATTCTATACAATCCTACAGAAGGTTAGCACTCTAAATACATCAGCTTCTAAAACTGAGGATAATAGTGCTAGATGATCTCTAGAGACAGTCAGCAAACTAGCCCTTAAAGTAACACAATTAAACCCCAAATGCCCATGCAGAAAAGTCCAGAAATCCAGCTCGAAAAACAATCAGTCACAGTGTGGGGACAGAAAAACAGACCCCAATGTGTTTAAAGTTCTCAACAGGCAGGTTGTAGTGCAGGAGGCTTTACCTCTTAAAGGCTCTGGCAATCCCCAAGTTCAGGCTCCGCTGCTGGGCAGAGTTGTGAGGGGAGAGGGCTGCTTCAGGGCCTCTTAAAGGGAAGGGAAACAAAGGAATTACATTAGTATGCAGCGGGCTAGTTTAGGACCCTACTGCACATGCGCCAACTGTTGGGACTGAGTCAGGATGCAGATGGCTACTGTGCATGCGCAAGATGGTGGACATACACGCTACAGAATCTATACAATCCTACTGAGAGTAAGCACTCTAAATACAATATTTAACAGCTTCTAAAACACTGGATAATAGTGCTAGATGATCTGTAGGGACAGTTAGCAAACTAGCCCTTAAAGTAAGACAATTAAACCCCAAATCCCCGTGCTGAAAAGTCTAGAAATCCAGTTCCTAAAACAATCAGTCACTGTGTGACTGTGTGCTTCAGGGGCGTTTAAACAGGCATTTAATGTTCTCTACCAACTGCTTGCCTGGGAAGTCTGCAGTCCCGCCAGGGAAGCCATCTGTCACCATGAAACATTCCAGGAGGAGCAACACTGCCATAGTGCAGTATTGAGGGGAGGCTTTATATTTCACTGGTTGGAAAGAGAAATGAGAATCACAAAACTAGAGGGAGGAGCAAGTGTTGCGCAGCAGTCGGGACAGGAGGGGACCCATGGAGGATACAAAACATGACCAATATAACCAAATCACTTGTTATTTTGGTGGGGACAGAAAAACAGACCCCAATGCATTTAAAGTTCTCAACAGGCAGGCTGTAGTGCAGGAGGCTTTACCTCTTAAAGGCTCTGGCAATCCCCAAGTTCAGGATCCACTGCTCGGAACAGTTGTGAGGGGAGAGGGCTGCTTCAGGGCCTATAAAGGGAAGGGAAACAAAGGAATTACATTAGTATGCAGCGGGCTAGTTTAGGACCCTGCTGCGCATGTGGCAACTGTTGGGACTGAGTCGGGATACAGATGGCTACTGCACATGCGCAAGATGGCAGACACACACTCTACAGATTCTATACAATCCTACGCAAGGTAAGCACTCTAAATACATCAACTTCTAAAACACAGGATAATAGTGCTAGATGATCTGTAGAGATAGTCAGCAAACTAGCCCTTAAAGTAACAGAATTAAACCCCAAATCCCCTTGCAGAAAAGTCCAGAAATCCAGTTCCAAAAACAATCAGTCACTGTGTGGGGACAGAAAAATAGACCCCAGTTCATTTAAAGTTCTCAACAGGCAGGCTGTAGTGCAGGAGGCTTTACCTCATAAAGGCTCTGGCAATCCCCAAGTTCAGGCTCCACTGCTGGGCAGAGTTGTGAGGGGAGAGGGCCACTTCAGGGCCTCTTAAAGACTCCGGCGATCCCCAAGTTCAAGCTCTGCTGCTGGGCAGAGTTGTGAGGGGAGAGGGCTGCTTCAGGGCCTCTTAAAGGCTCTGGCAATCCCCAAGTTCAGGCTCCACTGCTGGGCAGAGTTGTGAGGGGTGAGGGCTGCTTCTGGGCCTCTTAAAGGCTCTGGCAATCCTCAAGTTCAGGCTCCGCTGCTGGGAAGAGTTGTGAGGGGAGAGGGCTGCTTCAGGGCCTATAAAGTGAAGGGAAACAAAGGAATTACATTAGTATGCAGCGGGCTAGTTCAGGACCCTACTGCGTATGCGCCAACTGTTGGGACTGAGTCAGGATAGAGATGGCTACTGCGCACGTGCAAGATGGTGGACACACACGCTACAGATTCTGTACAATCCTACAGAAGGTAAGCACTCTAAATACAATATTTAACAGGTTTTAAAACACAGGATAATAGTGCTAGATGATCCATAGAGACAGTCAGCAAACTAGCCCTCAAGTAACAAATTAAACCCCAAGTCCCCGACAGAAAAGTCAGAAATCCAGTTCCAAAATAATCAGTCACTGTGTGGGGACAGAAAACGAGACCCCAAAGATTTAAAAGTTCTCAACAGGCAGGCTGTAGTGCAAGAGGCTTTACCTCTTAAAGGCTCTGGCAATGCTGAAGTTCAGCCTCCGCTGCTGGGCAGAGTTGTGAGGGGAGAGGGCTGCTTCAGGGCCTCTTAAAGGCTCTGGCAATCCCCAAGTTCAGGCTCCGCTGCTGGGAAGAGTTGTGAGGGGAGAGGGCTGCTTCAGGGTCTCTTAAAAGCTGTGGCAATCCCCAAGTTCAGGCTCCACTGCTGGGCAGAGTTGTGAGGGGAGAGGGCTGCTTCAGCGCCTCTTAAAGGCTCTGGCAAGCCCCAAGTTCAGGCTCCACTGCTGGGCAGAGTTGTGAGGGGAGAGGGCTGCTTCAGGGCCTCTTAAAGGCTCTGGCAATCCCCAAGTTCAGGCTCCGCTGCTGGGCAGAGTTGTGAGGGAGAGGGCTGCTTCAGGGCCTCTTAAAGACTCTGGCAATCCACAAGTTCAGGCTCTGCTGCTGGGCTGAGTTGTGAGGGAGAGGGCTGCTTCAGGGCCTCTTAAAGGCTCTGGCAATCCCCAAGTTCAGGCTCTGCTGCTGGGCAGAGTTGTGAGGGGAGAGGGCTGCTTCAGGGCCTCTTAAAGGCTCTGGCCATCCCCAAGTTCAGGCTCCACTGCTGGACAGAGTTGTGAGGGGAGAAGGCTGCTTCAGGGCCTCTTAAAGGCTCTGGCAATCCCCAAGTTCAGGCTCCACTGCTGGGCAGAGTTGTGAAGGGTGAGGGCTGTTTCAGGGCCTATAAAGGAAGGGAAACAAAGGAATTACGTTAGTATGCAGTGGGCTAGTTCAGCACCCTACTGCGTATGCGCCAACTGTTGGGACTGAGTCGGGATACAGATGGCTACTGCGCATGTGCAAGATGGCTGACACACATGCTACAGATTCTATGCAATCCTACAGAACGTAAGCACTCTAAATACAATATTTAACTGCTTCTAAAACACAGGATAATAGTGCTAGATGATCTGTAGAGACAGTCAGCAAACTAGCCCTTAAAGTAACACAATTAAACCCCAAATCCCAGTGCCGAAAAGTCAAGAAATCCAGTTCCACAAACAATCAGTCACTGTGTGGGGAGAGAAAAACAGACCCAATGCGTTTAAAGTTCTCAACAGGCAGGCTGTAGTGCAGGACACTTTACTTCTTAAAGGCTCTGGCAATCCCCAAGTTCAGGCTCCACTGCTGGGCAGAGTTGCGAGGGGAGAGGACTGCTTCAGGGCCTCTTAAAGGCTCTGGGAATTGCCAAGTTCAGCCTCCGCTGCTGGGCAGAGTTGTGAGGGGAGAGGGCTGCTTCAGGGCCTCTTAAAGGCTCTGGCAATCCCCAATTTCAGGCTCCACTGCTGGGCAGAGTTGTGAGGGGAGAGGGCTGCTTCAGGGCCTCTAAAGGGAAGGTAAACAAAGGAATTACATTAGTATGCAGTGGGCTAGTTCAGGACCCTACTGCGCATGTGCCAACTGTTGGGACTGAGTCGGGATACAGATGGCTAGTGCGCATGTGCAAGATGGTGGACACACACGCTACAGATTCTATACAATCCTACAGAAGGTAAGCACTCTAAATACAATATTTAACAGCTTCTAAAACACAGGATAATAGTGCTAGATGATCCGTAGAGACAGTCAGCAAACTAGCCCTTAAAGTAACACAACTAAACCCCAAATCCCCGTGCAGAAAAGTCCAGAAATCCAATTCCAAAAACAATCAGTCACTGTGTGGGGACAGAAAAACAGACCCCAATGCATTTAAGGTTCTCAACAGGCAGGCTGTAGTGCAATAGGCTTTACCTCTTAAAGGCTCTGGCAATCCCCAAGTTCAGGCTCCGCTGCTGGGCAGAGTTGTGTATTGCTTTTCACATGGTTACAGTCAGAAGAGATTAGTTGGGGAAGGGCTGCCTTTATCACTGTTGTTCTACCTCTGCACTTCCAGCTACAAAGGGAGAAGGAGCACCCTGAACCCTGAGGGTTTTTTTTTTTACTTCACTTTGGATTCTGCCATCTAAGCTGCATGGTTTCTCTTCATAGTGTTCTCTACTGACCACTTGCCTGGGAAGTCTGCAGTCCAGCCAGGGGAGCCATCTGTCACCATGAAACATTCCAGGAAGAGCAACACTGCCATAGTGCAGTATTGAGGGGAGGCTTTATATTTTACTGGTTGCAAAGAGAAATGAGAATCACAAAACTAGAGGGGGAGCAAGTGTTGCGCAGCAGTCGGGACAGGAGGGGACCCATGGAGGATACAAAACATGACCAATATAACCAAATCACTTGTTATTCTGGTTGCCAAGCGCAGTAATTCATGAATGCTGTCGCAACCTCATCACAGAATGGAAGTATGTACATGGGAGGGACACAATGCCACATAGCCTATAACATCTGTATAAGGCTCAGATCGATGGCATGGTTGATTATTGTTGTATGCCTTGACAGTCAAAGGAAAGTCCAGCATTTAATGCTACTATTGTGCCACCACACCACACACTGGTTTTATTTCCCGGTGTACTCGTCCTGCTGCATTTTGGCATTTATTTTTTAAAAGATTTTTATGATAAAAATCTGATTTACAAACATAAAAGATCCTGCTAGGTAGGAAATGGGTCAACTGGATAGACCAAAGAGTCTTTGTCTGCTGCCAGGATCTATATATGTATGTATGTATGTACATACTGTAGTCATGAACGGTACTGCATTTTCTCAGCCAAAACTTTTAAAGGCATACATTCTTGTACAGTGATTCAAATTGTCTGATAGTCCCTGAAAAAATCTTTAAATTAGGTATTGGGCTTCCTGTAACTGAAAGTAGTCCAGAGATATTTTGGGAAGCAGTATAGGCTAGTGATTAAGAGCACTGAACTGCAAATCTAGAGAACTGGGTTTGAATCCTACAGCCCCCACTTGCATACTGTGTGACCATGAATGACTGACTTAACTATCCTGTGCTCCCAGGATGCACCTGGAAACAATCCTTGGCTTAGTATGTTCTTTCTGGCCCAAAATTGTAAAATGAAATAAGATATAGTTTGCTTTCTTAATAACGTTTTTTCTCCAGCTCCGGGTAAAGGCTTGCACTTCTGCGTCCTGCTCTGCCTCCTCCAACTGGTAACCACTTCTCTTGGGACCTACCTGCCTGTGGGGTTTACCTGTGGCTTACATGTTGCGATGAGGACAAGAGGGAGAAGGCTGTCTCCCCCCTCCCCACAGTCCACCTCCAGAAGACTGTGCAGGAATCCCAGAGGGGTGCAGGATGGGGGCTTGCAGTCAGGGGTGTTATTTATGCCTGCCCCTGATTTTTTCCTGTTCTTCCCAGACCAGCAGCATGCAATGACATGGGGGGTTCATGCATGCGGAAGAACACATGCATTACGGCATCTGACGCTGGCCATGTCCTTCGCATTGCACCCACTGTCCCGCCACCACACCTCCACTTGGTGGTGGTATAGGAGCAGTGCAGCCATTCCCCCTCCCCAGGGGAGGAGAGTAGTCAGGTGGATACTCAAGCTTCTCCCTCCTCAGTAGACCTCGGAGATCCGGGTTCATTCCCGAACTTGAGTAATCGACGTGGTGGGGAGGTGTGGCACCCAGTGCCTCAACCCTCAACATCACTGGGCCACCTACCCAGAGATGCAGTTGACTAAGTCTGCTGTACATTGCTCTGCACTGTCATCATGTCAAGGAACCCTGTGGTGTGCTCCACTACATGTAGTTAGGCATTCACATTAAAAATGTAACAAGGGCATTGCCATCTTATGCGAGGCTGGGTGTAACCTGATATGTTGAACATCCTGGGGAATTCCAACCGGAACCAGAATGGTTACTGGATTCAATGGATGTCAAGTCCCCCTGTATGAATAGACCTCATGATGGGGGACTTTTGGCTATGCGCTTTTGGTGGGATGGATTTAGTAGGTACGATAAAGAAAAGATTGCTTGCTTGCCTGTTGCAGCCTTGTTCTAGCATCTAATGCATTCTTGTTCCAGTGTGACAACTATTTACAAGATCAAGTTACAGTAAAAGGGGCACTAGTTGCCTCCAACTATGCCAAACTGTACTTAGGAAAATGGGAGCAAGAATTTGTCTGTGATTCTGAGCTTAGCCCATTCTTTTGTTGGATTCGTATACCGTGGTAACAGCAACACTTTTACAGCGATGCTGTTACAGTGACACCAACCCATCGACACCCGCAGTGTCAACCAGGTTGTCGGAGCAATGACCATAGAAAGACAAAGGGAGGGATAGTGAGGCTGAATAGAATGGATGGTGGGTGGGCAGAGTGACAGTGAAAAAGCAGGGATACTGAATGAATACTTCTGTTCAGTATTCACAAAAGAGGAAGCGGGGGAGGTGCCTAATCCAATTAACAGAAGCACTCTGGGGAGGGGGGTCAATCCCAGACCTTTCACAGAAGAAAGGGTTCTACAAGAACTCCTAAAACTGAAGGTGGACAAAGCAATGGGGCCAGATGGAATTCACCCCAGAATTCTAAAAGAATTAAGCAGAGAACTACTGACACCACTGACTACCCTTTATAACAAATCATGGGAGGATGGTGTGGTACCTGAGGACTGGAAGAAGACTGATGTGATTCCCCTTCACAAAAGTGGGAGCAAGACAGAGGCAGGAAACTACAGACCTGTCAGTTTGACCTCTGTGGTTGGGAAAGTGATGGAATCACTTCTGAAGGAAAGAATTGTTGAGTACCTAGAGGCCAGTGGGGGCCAGGGCACAGGACCCAAGGCAGCATGGGTTCACAGTGGGAAGGTCATGTCAGATGACTCTGATTGATTTCTTTGACTGGGTGACCAAAGTAGTAGACCAGGGAGGGGCTGTGGACATGGCCTACCTAGACTTTAGCAAGGCATTTGACACAGTCTCACACAAAAGATTAGTAGTCAAATTAACCAGCCTTGGAGTGGGTCCCAGGGTGGTAGCCTGGGTAAAACATTGGCTGAACAACAGGACACAGAAGGTAATTGTAAATGGAGTCCACTCTGAAGAAGGGGTTACTAGTGGGGTACACATGAGGTTCAGTACTGGGTCCAGTCCTTTTTAATGTCTTTATAAGTGACATTGCAGAGGGACTGGAAGGAAAAGTATGCCTCTTTGCAGATGACACAAAGATCTGCAACAGGGTTGATTCACAAGGAGGCATGGAAAGGATGAGAAGGGACTTGGCAAGGTTGGAGGAATGGTCAGAACTATGGCAGCTTGGATTCAATGCAAAGAAGTACAAAGTAATGTACTTGGGAAACAAAAACCCAGGGGAAGATTACACAATGGGGGGGAGGTAGTAACAACAACAAAAATGGACAGGGACCTGGAGGTAATCATATCAGATGACCTTAAGTTTGGCAAGCAATGTGAGAAGGCAGTAGGAAGGGCTGGGGGGATACTGGGATGTATAGGGAGAGGCATCACCAGCAGAAAACAGGAAGTTGTTATCCCCCTGTACAGACAGTTGGTGAGACCCCATCTGGAGTACTGCATCCAGTTCTGGAGACCCCATATCCGCAAGGACATAGACAGGATGGAGGCAGTTCAGAGGAGGGCAACTAAAATGGTGCAGGGTCTGCAAGAGAAGCCATACAAGAAGAGGCTAAAGGAGCTTAATATGTATACCCTTGAGGAAAGGAGGGAGAGGGGGGACATGATAGAAACATTTAAGTACCTCAGTGGAATCAACAGAGTCCAACAGGGTAGCATCTTTCAGAAAAAGAGATGTGCAAGAACAAGGGGACACAAATTTGAAGATAGAGGGGGGACAGCTCAGGGGCAATGTGAGGAAGTATTTTTTCACAGAGAGTGTGGTGGACACATGGAACAGCTTTCTGAGGAGGTTGTGGGGTCTAAAACTGTGAGAGAATTCAAGAATGCATGGGACAGACATAAGGCAATTTTTGTGGGGGGTGGGAAGAAATAGGCTATTGGTTAAATAGGATCTGCAGCTTATCCTCTAGGTATGGAAATGGGCAGCCTAGGTGGGCCAAGCGGTCCTTATCTGCTGTCAAAGTCTATGTTTCTATGTGTCTGTGTGATTCCTGTTCGGGACCGGGGGATGTTGGCGACCAGTGTTGCTGTAGGTGAGGTTGGTGATATTCTTGTCACTGCGGCACGGTGGAACCTGTAGGATTGACCTCTGATGTTGTTATATAGACGAAATACTGATGGTGTTGTTGTTGTGACAGAGGGGAACTTAATCAGTTTGTTGCTTTTTTTGGAAAGGTCTAATACAAATGTAAGATTCACTGTGCAGTCTGATATTAGGACAATTAATTTCTTCGATTTGGAAAAAAACAAATTAATGATGGTACTCTAAAAATTTACCTTTTCCGTAAACAGACTGATCATAATACTTGTTGCATTATATCAACTGTCACCCGTGTTACACAATCCGTAATATACCAAAATCCCAATTCCTATACATCTGGGGGAACTGTAGTGAGAAAAGTGATTTTGCCATTAGAAGTAGGGAATGGAGAAACAGATTCCTTCAAAGAGGCTATGGTCGTGATATTTTGCATAAGGTACAGGCCAGTGCAGGGGAGATCCTCCAGGCAAGAACTTCTTACCACCCTAACAGAGAACCTATTGCACATCCACCTCTTAATTTCATCATGATTTTTACTAGGCTGTCTAGTGAAATATAAAGGATCATACAGAATAATTGGCACAAACTGACCAGCTACTACGAGATTGCACTAGGTCTCCACCATGTATGATGTATAAACGTGGCCACAAAATGGCTGATAAATCGATCCCTAGCCTCCGGCCTATGAGAGGGATGTCTGTTAGTTCTTGGGTTCCAGGTTTGCCCTTCCTTGGGATGTTTTTCTTGCAGCAGCCATCAGTTTTGCCCTTCAGTTGTCAAAACTGCTTCTTTCTCAAAAAAACAACCATCAAATGCATCAGCTGCAATACTTTACATGTTGTCTATTTGACATGTGAATGCAAGATATTTTATGTTGGAGAAACATTACAAAGCTTTAAGGGAAGGGTGGATGAACAACTTTGCTCCGTTGCCAGACAGGATCCCATCAATGCACTGGCAAGGTATGTGCAGGGTTTTGCTAATGGGGAAAACCATAATGTTAAGTCCTCTGCTATTGAAAGGGTTCACCTAGGTAGATGGGGGGGGGGCGGTATTTGGATCTGTTGTTACTGTGTTGGGAGTTATTTTGGATTTTTACACATGGGACATTAACATACTCAGGCTTAAATAAAATTGAAATGGCTCCCTTTTGCCTGATTGAATCACTGTCTGGTGAATGGTGTACCTCTGTGATGGGGTTACTCGTTATCTTTAGTAATCTGTTGCTTATCTGTTTGTATTAGTGCAGTATGAGGGAGGTGCTGCCCTGGCGAGGTACCATCCTGTGGACAAGATGTTAAACCAAGGTCCCTTCTGCCCATCTCTGGTCACTGTCCAGGTGGACGTAAAAGATTCTGTGACTCCTGTTGAAGAGGAGTGGAAGAATTTCCCTGGTGTCATGGCCAACATTCTCTCGTCTTATAACAGATCCATGCAACCCACCCCAGGACACACCTATAATAGCTTCATGTGCCTTTCCTGGTCAAATATTACAAACAGAAAATTAGATGTTTATGTTTAGTCCTGAAGGTTAGGTATATCACAACGGAATACTGAACAAATCAGACAGCAGCCTTCACAATGCTACTGACATCACAACAGCACCGTAGGTACAGCACTGAAGTCATTTGTAGAAATAAAAGAAAAAAAATGTTAATTTTCAAACAGCTGATTTAAAAGTTATAACTAGTCAACTGAAGTTCTAGGGGATTTAATTTCAAGGGTATAACTAGTCAACTGAAGTTCTAGGGGATTTAGTTTCAAGGTTACGTCACTTTGGCAAACATGGCAGTTGCCCGCAGTTACTGGCTGGGATAAGCCTGCCTAACTGATCATTTTATCAGCAGTGTGTTACCAAGTTTTTTTTTTGCCTACCAGTTTCACATCCTGCTGCACAAAACTAGTACAGCACCTAAAACTGCCATAGCCTGACTGAAAATACTGTATGCAGTCGATCACCACAGGTGATGGGGTGAGATTTTTTTCATAACTCACTTGTGGCTCACGCACTTGTGAGTTAGGGTTTTGCCCCCTCACACTCAAAGATGACTTGTATCATGCCAGACTGGATCCCCCGTTCCACTCGTTTTGCCTTGGACTGCTTCCCCTTGTACACACCATTGCTCTCTCTGCTCCTTGCTCTCCCCCGCCCTTCCCTCGACGGCAGACATTGCATGCACTGTGCCACCTTCACCTCCAAATTCTGGTTTGGCTCTCTCCCCTCCACCCCCCTCTGGAACAATGCTTCCCATTCTCTTGCCTCTCCCGCAGGAAAACTTCCATGGGCCAAAACTGCCTTCTCATACCATTTTCCTAAGCTCTGGGACTCCCTCCTCCTTCTGTCTGCTCAGCCTCATCCTTCGCGTCCCTCAAAACCCTTCTTCATGACGTTGCCAGCCCCTTCTACAACAGCTCCTGATCCCGGACCCTTGTATTTCCTCCTCCTGTGTTACTGATGTCCCCACTGTCATTGTCCCCTCAGCTGTTAGTGACTACTATGCCCCCAGGCTTCTGCGCCTAAATCAGTTAATCTTATCTGGTAATATTCAGCTCCTGAGTCTACTTCCTGCACTGGCTTTCTTAGCTCATACCTTAGTAGTCTGGGTGGTAGTAACCCAAGGCAAAGAGACAGGGAGGTGTACCTTGAATGTCTAAGGGAAGCAGGGAAAGCTGTTAGGAGTGCAAAGGCACGGACAGGGGAGGAACTAGCACAGACTGGGAAAAAAGGGGACAAGACATTCTATAGGTCCATCAGCGAAAGAAAAAAAAAAAAACAAGGGAGGGATTGTGAGGCTCAAAGGGGAGGAGGGCGAGTGTAAGGAGGCAGACCTAGACAAGTCAGAAACACTGAACAAATCCTTCTGTTCAGTATTCACTAAGGAGGGGGAGGGTCACAGACCACAGTTAGGTAGCAGAGTCAAACGGGGGGACACCAGTCCATTCACAGAGGAGAGAGTTCTAAAAGAGCTCATGAAGCTGAAGGCGGACAAGGCTATGGGGCCAGATGGCATACACCCGAGGATATTGAGGGAGCTGTGACGGGAACTAGCAGCACCTCTAGCAGCCTTGTTCACCGAGTCACTCAACACAGGAGTGGTTCCAGAGGATTGGAGGAGGGCACATGTAGTTCCACTCTACAAAAGTGTCAGTAGGGAGGAGGCGGGGAACTACAGGCCAGTCAGCTTCACCTCAGTGGTGTGAAAGATCATGGAGACACTGCTGAAAGAAAAGACAGTGACACATTTGGAATCAAACAGTGCCCAGGATCTGAGGCAACACAGATTCACAGCAGGAAGGTCATATCAAATGAATCTGATAGATTTTTTTGATTGGGTGACTAGGGAAGTTAATCAGGGAGTGGCGGTGGATGTCGCCTACCTCAATTTCAGCAAAGCCTTCGACACCGTCCCACGCAGAAGGCTGACTAACAAGATGGGTAGTATGGGTATGGGACAAAAGGTGGTACACTGGGTTAGTAACTGACTGACAGACAAAAAGCAGAGGGTGGTGGTAAATGGGATCCAATCCGGGGAGAGGGAGGTGACTAGCGGGGTACCGCAGGAATCAGTACTGGGACCAGTCCTGTTCAATGTCTTCATTAGCAACATTACAGTGTGACTGGAAGGAAAGGTCTACCTATTTGCAGATGACATCAAGATCTGCAACAGGGTAGATACTCCAGAAGGGGGTGGAGAAAATGAAGAGGGACCTGGAGAAGCTTGAAGTATGGTCAGAGGTGTGGCAATTGAGGTTCAATGCAAAGAAGTGCAAGATAATGCACCTGGGTAGGGGGAACCTTGGGGAGAGTGCTCTTCATGCAGTCCCATCTTGCAGACCCCACCAGGTCTGCCTCTGTCATCAGGCGCTGCCTGCCCCATTAAATTTATCTGTGCCACCAAACTTACCTATGCCATTGAACTTTCACGCCCCTTGGCAGGGACTGTCAGCCCCATTATTGACTCTCCTGATTCCATTGCTCAGACTGCTTCCTCTAAGGGCTTTCCATGCCTCCTTACCCCCAGTAACTGAAGAACTGGAACTAGAGGTTGAGGGCATGATAAATACATGTATTCAGGTTGAATTACATGAGTAAACCAGCAATGTTTAGGTTTCTGCTCTCTATTTTTCTGATTATTAATAAGCAGTAAACATTTGTATGCTTGACAATGTTAATTAATTCACGATAAGACAATTGCTAATGGATTTTGATATCTTTAATTAGCTGATAAATAACTTGTACCACGACAGATTATATTTTGCAAAGCTCTGAAACTTATGTATTCCGCTTTTATTTCTTGTAGCTTTAAGTATTACTGAGAGCAAGCAAGTAGATTTCCAGACAAGCTGTGTCTTCATAAGTCCTGGAGTGTGACCTTCTCAAACCTCAAACACCTGTGAGGGACTCTCCAACGACAGGCACAACCACTATATGATTAACCAATCAAGTTTGGCCATATGGGATCAAAAATCGGTCAACCCCGTCACATTTGTGGGTTGCCTAGCTGCATGAGGGCAGAAGGCAGTCAACCTTACCTTGCCTAGACCAATGCTTTATTTTGTCTGGTAAACAAACTAACCACAAAGAGTGATCAGATGTTTACCTTGCTATCAAATGTGTAACTTCAGACCATGTATCTCACTCTTAAAGGAAATGTGTGATGTGCTGAAACCACACTTTGGGCTTCATAGCCCTCTACCCTGGGGTGGTGATAGCCTCGCTGTGTAGAAATAAAAATGTTGTACTCACTGATTAAAGTTTGGGAAGGGATTGTAATTTTTCCAAGCCACGAGCTAGCCAATCCCTTCCAACTTCCTAGACTGCCTGCTCTTCCTCCGCACTCCCCGCTTTTGTGACATGGTGCCAGGGAGAGCGCGGGGGCGTGCCCCATACAAGTCTATGGGGCTTAGTTTCAGAACATTTTTTTTTAAACTTTAAACTACCTTTTGATAAAAAGGAAAGACACTGCTCAACTAATACGGACCCTAGTTTTGTACAATCCTGAATAATGCACATATTTTGATCAATAATCCATGATTTACTGACAGAAATACATGGGTTATTCATGATGATCATAACAGAACAGGGTCAGGAATTGGATCTTTTGAAGAGGTTTGAGAGGAGACAGGAAGCCAAAATTAACTATACAGTTGCAGTGCAACTCACATAACAGTAAAACAAAATATTCCATAGAGATTTTCCAAAAAGTACAGTTTTGATTGCCTGGATTTTCAATGTATGTTGAGTACCAAAAGGTTTAAAAGCAGCCTCCCTGCCATCACTGGAAAAATTCCACCAGCCGCATTTTAATGCTACTCCTCTGACTGAAATGTGCGTGTGTGTGCGCATGCGTGTGTCAAAATTTATTGTCTGACCCTTCAGCTACAAAAGTGAGGGGCCTGCTGACCCCTCGGATCACCTGACTCTGCCACCTATGGCTACATGTCAGGTGGGCAGGTCAAGTAGGGCGGGCAGGAACGGGGTTGGGAAGAGAAGCTCACAACTCTGATTTTTTTTGTAAACCATATGCTATATAAAATACAGAAGGGTTTGTGATAACATCAAGCTTCGCTCTTGAGGTCTCTATGATTCCATCATAAACCCTCAGTGGAAACACAGGCTTGTTGAGTATAGTTGCCCATACACGATTCAATATTTGCCTTGATTTTGCATCTGAGTGTCACTTTTGTTTGTATGCATGGTGTTGTAGCCAAATGAGGGTGGCTGCCCTCTGCAGTAGCACCACTTTGCCTGTCCATGAAGCATTAGCTTGTTTGGTATACGGGCACTGGTAATCTGCTGCTGCTGTATTTGGCATTGCTGTCATATTTTTCATCTTTATTTTGTGTAGCCCTGAATATTCTGCCTGTAAAGTGTGACTGCAGTTATTTACTTTATTATGCCTTTTTTTTAACTAACGAACCATATATTATATATTTCACGTGCACATCATGTGGCTTACTCCCCAACTCTCTGGGACGTATCTGGAAAGGAAGCCCACAGGGTATGTATTTCCTTTTGAAACGCTATGCATACACGAAGGCAGTATAGCGCTGTGGTTTAGGGCACGGGGCTGGAGACCTGGGCTTGAATCCCACAGCCCCCATCCCTTTGCATACTGTGTGACCCTGATCAAGTCACTTGTGCTCTCAGGTTACACTTGAAAACAAGCTGCGGCTTAGTACGTCCCCGTTCCCTTTATACATCGTTTGAGTCAGGTCGTGGCATATTCCCACGTTGTGTCGCAATGTAAGAGTAAATTCTCCGATCAAGCCACTTCTCATTTTACTGTTTTAGTTAGGGCACAGTAACTCAGAAGCAAGCAGGTAGTGCACAGTTCAGACAAACCTTTACCAATATGGCCGACTCGTACCATTGCCAGAACAAGTGACTACCGACAAGGTTAGCCCCGCCCACTCTGTACTCTACAGTGGCCGGTGACGTCATTGATTTCGCGGTGAAGTAAGATGGAGGAGTACGCACGTGAACCCTGGTGAGTGTTCCTCTAGTTGGGTGATTGGCTACGTCACGATCGGTTTTCGGTTTAGGGGATCCTCTTTGCGGGGGGCACGGGGAAGGAGATCGGACCGACCGGCCTCCAAAACCGTTTCTCCTTTCCCCTTGTCAGCTTGTGGGTTAAGCTTAGTACAGGAACCGGCTTCCATGTGCCGGCTGGGTGATGTGTCCTTGGCGGCTGGGAGCGTTTGACAGGTGGGGTTGACCTTGTGCCGTAGTCGAACCTGTATGGTTTGGGGGCGCGGTATGCTACCGGCTCAGCCCAAACTTAGGCTGCGGCAACAAAAACTAGACACGGCGCGGATCGGCTGTCTGTGTGGAAATGCAGAGGCAGAGCTAGAAAAGTGATGTGGGCTCCATTCATTTACTCATATACCTAGCTGACGTTCAGCAGCATCTTATTTCCAGTGGGGTCCTGCTTTTACCCAACAGTCGGGTGGACTGGATTACTATTTGACTAAAGTCACACAATGAGGATTTGGCACTAGTGGGATCTGAACCTCTGACTGGGTTGGACTGTGGTATAGGGGGCCCATCTGGAAAGTGGATAATAGGGGGCTCACAAGGACAGTGAATGGAG